>CM026566.1:38856420-39456420 GCA_015143295.1 Tetracentron sinense | reverse complement strand
TATATCATATAATCAATTGAATATTTATCGAATCGGATATATCAATATCCGAATTTGTATTCGATTATAAATGTATAGTAGAATTACTATTTGAATTCGTTCAGCCAGATACCTATTCCGATAATTCTCCGAGTAAACGAATTCGGATGCAAATTGGATACGGATTCTATCCGTATCTGCTTACTTATCTGTATCCCTTTACACCCCTACCCTTAACGCGTGCTTTGAATTTTTATGTATTTAGTTAATATATATGTTACGAAAGAAATTAGAGGGGCATATATGCATGTGTAGTTCGGATGATTCGCATTAAGTTTGTATGGTGGCATGATATACATGTGGATGCATGTTTATCCATTTTTTTAAAAATTTAATTAATTGGGGTATGGAATTTTACGCAACTCTCTATAAAGAACCAATCGAAAATATTTGGGTGGCGAATATGCATGATTGTGTGATTACTTGCAATAAATGTTATAAAGGAAGTGCCATTAGGACTTGCATTTAATTGTTATGAGATGGTGATCATGCGTAAAGGTGGGTTATCATCTTATGAAATTCAAACGGAATGGGGAGATTGGTGTGACATTGTATACTAAAAGAGTTTAGGCCCAAAGGTTTAAAATTATTGAAATTTGTAGTATTCATGATCAATTTTCCCTATGATAAAATTAGTTCATCAAAGGAGAGGGGCTGATCGCATGTTGCATTCTCAACCCAAAGGAGGGAGTGTGATGATGCAATGGTTATTTCACTAGATGATGCATTTAGGATCTTATAGTCACTCTGCCACTCTGGATTGTCTGCCTTATATCCCTTCAGTCAAATGAGTTCTGCATCACTAAGAAATGGAAGGTTGTTTGAAGATGTTGTTGCCATGGAAGGAAAGATCATAGAGATAACCAAGAATCTTCTATTTTTTGGAGCTCTAAGTTACGTATTTTTGATGGAATCCAAAGGGAAGAGCTTTTCTCTTTTAATGATGACTTACTATAGTTGAGAAGGATTTTTCCCCTTAGATACACAAATCATCTTTGCACAGTTTTATACTTTCCAAGGCTGGATATCTTGTCCAGAGCCTTTCTACTATATTCTTCTCATCAATAAATTCTTTTCTCATCAATAAAATGGTGTGATTAAGTTTTAAGTTTGAACAAGTCTCAACGTAAGCATGTTTTATGTTATAATCGTGAATATAATTTCGAAACCTATAAATTTAGGGACCATTTCTCTTGAAAACATAGTTTTATTGGTCTTCCCATGTAGGTATTGATGGTAAGGCAACATTAGAGGGTCCAATCGAGGAGATAGCCAGGATGGAGTCTAAAGAAGCTGAGGATTTGCTTGGTGACTTGGGAATCTTGGTACAGTTAAATTGATTCTTTTCTAGCTTTGATAATGTATTTTTTTTTTTGATTGGTTAGCTTTGATACTGTATTATGGTGCATCTCTTTCAATTTTTAGAGCTTGGTCAACAAAACGATCCACTATTGGGTGGTTTATGATCATCAATTGCACTGACTTTTGAGCTGTGACCAGTCCAAAAGATGGCTTAATTATTGGTCTTGTACTCTTTCAGATATCTCTTACTGATGTTTAGATGACGGATTACTCCTTAGTCCTTACCTAACTTTCGTGTGCTAAAACTTTTGCTCGTAAACACAAAATTACTGTGCACATAATTCCTTGTTACTCGTTGCAAATGTTACTTCTCAAGTCAATAATACTGGGTTCAGTCTCAAATGTGGAATTAAAGTTTCATCATCTACCACCAATGACTTCCTTCCTGGAGGGAACTTGAACAATCTTTACATAAGGGAGCTTTGAAGTCAAGGATCTATGCCCTTAACCTCACCATCATTTTCTCTTCTTATACTCTTGCATTTTTTTTCTGGCATTAGACCTTTTCTCTTTTGACCCATGTTATTGTTAACAACTCACAATTGTCTGGAGTTGGACTAGTTTGATCAATTTGATGTTCCATTTTGTAGGATTATACATGTGACTTTCTCATCTGTCAAGTTTAGCATATTTACAGAAATCTATGGTTTATTTTGAAGTGTGTCCATATTTCATTGTTGCTTGCAATAAGTCTAGTAGAATATTTTTAGCTTTCTCATTAACTTGGTATACTAGTGAGGAGTGACCTGTATAGTTATCTTTGATAAATTGGATCCCACTTGTTTCTTGGTTATGGAATGATATTGCCTTCCTTGATATTTACCAATATGTTTTGATGTGCAGGATTCATTTTCATCGAGATGTTCACCCCGTGGCATATTTTGTAGCCGGACATTAGATCTTCGATCAATCAGTGCTATTGGCTATGACATGGACTATACTTTGATTCATTATAATGTGATGGTAATCATCTGTTCTTAATGTATTAAATAGTGTTAAAGTTGGAATTTATTGAAACGTATCTTGGTTCAACTGCTTTGTTTATGCCTTTATGGAAATGGACTCGTTTCTGCTCCTGAACTGTATCTATCTCTCAGATTGTTATAAGTAGAAATTACAAGTTGTCATACTAAATACAGTGAAATTTGGCAATTTTCCCAATAAGAATTTTAACAGTGCTTGTTCATTTTTTATTTATTCTTAATTTCTTGTTATCGACTAAAAAATGCAACAATTTTAGGTCTTTGCTTCTCACTTTGTTCTTTTAGTTTATATACCCTTGTACAATTGACTGTTATTTTCATGCTTGTCGTATTCAATATCAATTAATTGGATTGAATATATATATACACACACACACATTATGCACAGAGTTAGTGAGCAGTTTAACCATCGAAAGCATGTACATATAAGAACAATTGTAACCCATAGAGGAAGAACAAGGCACCTGTGGGGGTAGTCTAGAGGGGTCTATGTTGTGAATATGCAACAAGTTTGGCTACTCCCTTCAATGTGTCCCACCTAGGAGATCTAAAAGGCTTTCTTTTTTGGGATCGGTATCTCAAAGGCTAAAAATTGACTCAATAATCTTGCTAACCATCCCCTGCTGCATTATTTTGATTTGATAGTTTGGATTTTGGAATATTAGGATTATTTTCAATTGGATCAATTTCAGGACTAGGAGGTATTTTTCTGGTGGAATCCCTCGAATGGTTGGTCCCTCTTCCCTGTATATGTGCCAGTGCCACTCAGCTATTCCATCGGGAGATAATCTTTTCTTTCTACCTTATTGCTAGCTTGTATATCCTTTTTATCCTTATATTTCAGACTACTGACAAAATTCCAAAAGAAACAAGTCACTATTTCTAAGATTTGATATATATATATATATTTGATTCTTGTATGTAATTTGGTTTCTGCCTAAGAGTTGATGGCAAATTCAGTTAGAGTAACTCAGGAAATGTAAGCTGGAGTTTTTCATCAAGTGCTCTATATGTTTTTACGTTTACAAACTACTGGTAATTAACTATACTTGTCCCTACCTTGTAAGTTTTCAGTTTTAGTGAAGTTCTCATTCATTTTCTTTACGATGCACCCACACTATTAAGTTTCATGAGTATCTCTAAGATGGGTTTCACTCTTCAAAAGGACAAAGAGATAATTTGAAATGGGTTTGTACTCTTTAAGGCTTGGGAAGGGCGGGCTTATGACTACTGTATGGACAATCTAAAGAGCATGGGTTTTCCTGTTGATGGACTTCATTTCGACCCCAATTTGGTAAGATCTTTATCTGTGCACATCTTGAAGAGAGGTAATATCTTCAGACCAGTTGTAGCTTTTCTGGAACTTCTTTTCTTTCATGTTTCTTGAAGGCACTCTGTTCCACTGTTTAGTTTATTAGAGGCATCATCATAGACAAAGAGAAAGGCAACTTGCTTAAGGCCGATCGATTTGGTTATGTGAAGAGGGTTATGCATGGCACTAGAATGCTACCTACTCGAGCTGTAAGGTATGGTTCTAACCTTCTTATTATTTTCGTTGATATACATTCAGGGGAAATCTGTGGTACTTGTTGGGTCGACCATAAGGACAGACTTACAAAAACATAGCATGTCAACTAGTGGACATGCAAGGGGCAACACTCACTGGTTAATGGGACACCAGATATAAGATCTCATAGGTGAAAAGTTGATCCGCTAATATGATCAGAAAAGTGTGACGAAGAATCCAGAAAGGGTTGATAGATCAGATGGTTAGGGTCCTGCAGCTCCTGCCACCTGGTTCTTTTTTTTAGCCTGGGAGATCTCCTAGGTTTGCAATCCAATGGTACATTGTACCTCCTTGCATGTGCTTCAAATGTATTGCTTTACCATTGATATACTGTCCATGTGGTCTATTCAATGAGTGTGTCAGATTTCCTCACATCTGTCACTGATTTGTCTCAAGTAGCAAAGATGCTGGGGGTATCTTCCCTAATGCTTGTTGACTTTCTATGTACGGAAGAGAGATATATGGGAGAGAACTGGTGGATCTGCGGAAAAAGAGTCGATGGGAGTTCCTCAATACACTTTTCTCTGTTTCAGAAGCGGTAGTGTATATGCAGGTAGTATACTGGTCTAGTCTAAACTACTGTTGAACACCTTTCTAGTCGTTTTTCTTAAATCATTTTCAATCTTCTCCATGTGAGTATTAGTTGTATGATGTGAAGAGATGCCTTCTCTTGTTTACTCTTTGGCCTTTTCTACGTGTTGAGGTCTCCCATGATCTGTAAAGTTTGGCCTTCTCTGTGATGCTACACATTACATAAAGATTTCTTGTTGCTTGTCTTAGATATAACCGATATATTTGACTTAATTGGTGGGGGAACCCTTGTGGAAGAATTGCCCTAGAGTGCACTTTTTGCTGGCAAGCTGTTATCAATAAGATTGCCCCAGAAAGCCACCTAATTGAGTGGATTGTGGTTACTGATTATCTGCATTTTAGGTGGTTTAAAGAGTGTGACTATTACTCTTGCACTTTTTTTCTTTTTCCATTTGCCTTCATTGATTAACCATTATCTACATCTCCCACTATATTGTATGGAAACCTCATACCTTTATATTTATGTAGAGTAGTTCTTCTCACTGATACAACATACATTCTAGCACTTTTACCTATGTTATAGCAAGTCTAATTTACAAGTCTTCCGAGTTTAGCATCTGAATTTGTACAACTTATTCCTGTGCTTCCTTTTATATGATAGGAGACATTTTCATTTGTGTTAACCTCATGTTTTCTCTTCTTCAGATGGTTGACAGATTGGACGAAGGAGCTGTACCAGCAGAACTTGGTCCACTTGATTATATAGGGCTCTACAAGGCAATATGTTGCACAAATTTTCTTTATAATAGCTGTTCCAGAGACATATAGCTTTAACCTATGTCATGGTTTTCAGGTTGTTGGGAAGGCCATCGTTAAAGCACATGTAGAAGGTCATCTCAAGGTAATATATTTAGTATTTGATCTTGCGATTGACGTATCAACTATCAATTGACCGGTTGCATCCCTGCAGAGTGAGATAATGTCTAAGCCTGAACTGTTTCTAGAGCCTGATCCAGAGCTTCCTTTGACACTTTTGGATCAAAAGGAGGTGTGTCTTTAACCTATCCTTGTATGTTTTATGAAATCATTTTATATTCTCCTTGTTCATTTTGGTATACTATTGCATCAGGCTGGTAAAAGACTCCTACTTATTACCAATTCAGATTACCATTATACAGACACAATGATGAAGCATTCCTTTAACAGATTCCTCCCTAATAATATGACTTGGCGAGATCTTTTTGACATGGTGAGTCAGTCATTTGTGGTTTTTGAGGTTCACAGACTTGTTTCATCTGTTCCTATTGCATTCTACACTGACTAGTTACTTTCATTCAGTTAGGTCTCTGATGAATGACCATTCAACTTGAAGTTGAAGAAGCTTGGCATAAGACTCTTTTAGTCCTTGAAAGTTGAAATTCAGTAGTAAAAGTCAAATTTGTATTTCCCTAGTTTTTTTACATGGAAAATTGTAAGGAGGATTGAATCAGAAAACTAATATTTTACTCATTAAATTACAAACACCACAATTTTTATACCATCACCTGTTCTTCCGAAAATTGAAACCAATGTGCTAAAAACAGGACCAGAAAGCATACTGGCCTGGGAGATTTCAGTCAATCTGGTCAGATCGGTGATTCGACCGAGGTTGATTCAGTGATTTGACCTCATCATTCATCTCTTTTGCCCTTGGAAACTCTCTCTTTCTCTCTGCAATTCAATTGTCTGATTTGCGAATTTCATCTTTATTATGGCACAAGCCCGCGCGGACAGTCAGAGAGGACCCCTAACAGACTAAGGTTCTAGGTTCATCCAGTTCGACCAGCTGATCTGGTATGGGGTTTAAAGCGTTGCTGAAACTGGAAGCCTCAATTTCTTGTGAACTTTTTCTTTTACCCTTTTCAAAATATTGTAGGTATATGTGACAGAGCTTGAAAGCACTTTTCAGGGAATTTATGTGTTCTAGTTGGTCTTCTTTTATCTGCAGGTTATAGTCTCAGCAAACAAGCCAGATTTCTTCCAAATGTCACATCCAATGTACGAGGTTGTGACAAATGAGGGTTTGATGCGTCCTTGCTTCAAGGCACATCCAGGTAATTTCTACTTTACCCTTTTTTCTTGCAAAACATTATTGGGTACATTGTAGCTTTGAGGCAAACAAGTTAAAGAATTTTATTTTGTCATTTTTTGAGCAGGAGTGGTCTTGCTTTAGTTTAGTTTCTCAAAGATATGCCAATATGTATGTATGTATATATAGGATACAAGTGCTGTGTAAACTAATAATAGGTGATTTCTTGGAGAAGAAGAAACTCTGTTCAATAGTTCTATTACCTTCAATTATTATGCAACAATCCCAAAGAATACACTTAAGCATAGGGGAGGGGGGACATTGTCTGTTGTACAGGTTTTTTGACAACCAGGCAAACACTTGCGTTCTTCATGTTTTTTTTCTTTCAATGGGAATGAATAAACATAATCACGGTGTGAAAAGGAATCCAAGAAGCTAAATTTTTTAGAATAAGTCAAGAAATTTAGTAGAATATATAGTCATCAGAATCAAGAAAGAAGGTAAATGACGAGATTATTCCTGGTCCATATGAAGTATGGTTATCCCAGTCAAATTTTTTTTTGACCATTTCTATGAAGCTGTACTTGTAAATCTTTAATTTGAACAGCCACTTCTTTTAAAATCTGCCATTATGTTGTCCATTAACTTTCCAAGGCTTTGATGAATCTCGAGAACATATCACTGGACTGTAGTGTACTAGTGCATTCCTTGATTTTGAATTAGTTTTTCTACATGGATTATGCAATGTACCATAAGAGATCCCCCCCTGCCTAGTTTTTATGATATGTTTACTGTTTGTTTGTTGACTAAGACTAAGAACGTATTTCAAATATCTTATTTGCTCATTATTTTCTCTTCTGCAGGGGGTTTGTATTCAGGAGGAAGTGCTCAGATGATCGAGAGTTCCCTAAATATCCATGGAGATGAAATATTATATGTTGGTGACCATATTTATACAGATGTCATCCTATCCAAAGTCCATCTACGATGGCGGACGGCGCTGATTTGTCGAGAATTGGAAGACGAGGTTAGCCTATGTATCATACTCTTTATAGTTTATAGTTCCATTCTACTTCTATGCTATGGACGGAGGGAGGGAGGTCTTCTCTAGGATGAATTTGCATTATGCTTGTAATTGAGGGTCCAAATTGTCATTCCATATATAATGTTAAGTTCAATTACAACAATTAGTTAATTACCATAATTAGTAAAATACTAACAACAAAAAGGCTAACTAAAACTGAAAGAGGATCAAAGAAAAAGAATATTCTAACCTCAATAATAGGTATTGCTTTATATTGAACTGCTTGACGAACCACGATAGTTTCAAACTAGAGATTGAGTGCTAATGGTCTAGTTTTTTCATATAATTTTGACAGCTTTGATATTTAGAATATTCATCAGGGTCAACGCTTTATGTGCTCTTGATTGCAGTCTAGTGCTTTGATTCGTAGCCAGGGTCATCGGGCAACACTTATAAAGCTTATAAATCAAAAAGAGGTTGTAGGAGATCATTTTAATCAACTCCGGCTTGCTCTGCAACGGCGAATTATACGGCACCCTGCTCAGGTAATTTGTTGTCTCATCATGGTTTGAAAAATCGACATGTTTCCTTTTTTTTTTTTTGCGAAACACTTCCGCTTTTATGGATACTGATACGAAACCTACCTGCAACATCAAATTCACATTATTTTCCGACACGTTTACTAATGTTTTGATACATTTTTTCATTCATACCGAAATGTTACTTTCATAGCTATATAAATTAATATTTTGGTCGGCATCTCTGGAGATGTCGATCAGACTAACATTTCGATACTCAATATTTTCTATTGTTTTAATCTTTTAGCACTTTTTGAGTTTTATAGTGAAAATCAACAATTTTGTGATTATTTTTTTTAATAGAAACATTTGAAAATTTTCATAATGTATTAATTATTAATGAATGAGAAATGTAATGGGCAACCCATTACAATTTGTAATTGTTAATAGTTATTGACTAGGGACTCCAATGAGATAGTTACAATTATTAAAATATAATGCATTTTAAAAAATAATTTCTAAGTTTAAAATTAATATTTCGAGTCACATCGTAGCTCTATGTGGATATAAGTCTTTATACTCTATGTGATGTGCTCATATTATATCCTTTCGAGGATGTATTACTTTGTGACCATGACCATACACCATTTATTATATAACTGACTATTAAAGGTTCAGATACGCATAACAACTTATATCACATGTTATGCATCTCATTTTTCTTATTTTATAAGTTTTTTGGTTATACAATGAGTTTTGAGCATAGATTGATACTTTCTTTTAGCACTTCCTAAAACACCAATGCATGTTTCTAGGGTTTACATAATGTTTCTATGGTTTCCAAAACGTTTACATGATTTCAGATTTTCGTAAATTTTCACAAAATGTTTTAACTTCCTAGGTTACCAAAATTCATACAAAAATCAAAGTTTATAATGTAGTAATAAGTCATGACTTGATAGTTTAGAGTGTTGTGTTACAATATTTTTCTTTTTGAGGATGTTTTACTTTATAAAACACTGTGCACCTTTGACATTATAATTTCAGACATGTGAGACAGCTCATAACTTGGTGGCATGAATGTCACATTTACTACTTTGAAAATTGTATGCTTGTGTTTTATCATATAATGAGTTATGGGTGTGTCTGGATGCTTAATGATTCATTTCCTATAAATTTCATCTTAGATTTCTATGTTTCCTATGCTTCCATAACTTCGACTTCCTCGTATATTTTTCCATTAGTTTTTATAAGCTCAGTGCTCTGCAGTTTCTTAATTTTTCTACAATGTTCATTTCAGACTCCCGCTTCAATCAATATGGATGATAATAACGAACTGACAGAAAATATGCAAAAGCTACTTACTGCAATGCAAAGACTAGACCAAAAAATTGCTCCTATGTTAGAAGCAGATGGGGAGAACTTCAACAAAAGGTAAGACAAAGTTGAGAAACTTGTGGTTCTGAATCTCCTACCTCTAAAATCATGATCAGTCTGAGCTGACTCTTGACTCAATCAAGTTAGGTTCATTTAAATTACTTGTATTAGAAGTATGTACAGTTATGTTGATATTTCGATTCCCCTGTAGAGAAAAATAAAATTATTCTGCCGTGTCACTCTTGACATGGGTGAGTCACAACTCACATGTCATGTAAGCTTAACCAAAATTTGGTTTTTAAAAAAGGTGAGCCAAGGCATCTGATGCTGCTAGTCTCACCTAAGTCATGAATGGACTTGCTTAATTTGTCATCCATCTGTTAAAGTAGTGCTAGAAGATTTATATTATTAACATTAGGGATTTGCTATTTTCATGGAGATGAAATGGTTCAGTATTTAGCTATGAAAAGTTTATTTTTTTCACTTGATTGGTTATATCACTTTATCTATATAAAGGTTTGCAAACACTTTTTACCTTGAACAAATTTATTCTTGGTTTTACTGACCCTCTGAAGTTCTTTGTACTAGGTGGGGTTTTCTTTTGCTTACAGATCTGTGGGATAAAAGTTACTTGATGAGACAAATTGAGAAGTATGCCCTATGCTTTGGCTAACTCTTGTTAAGTTGAAATGTATTTTTCTATGTTCTCTTTCTTCAGTTGTCATTATGTGGGATTTCCTCCAATTGCAGGTATGCCGATATATATACCTCTAGAGTTTCAAATTTTCTACATTATACTCCATTCATGAATTTCCGCTCGCAGGAACAGGTAATTAGATTAATAACTACTTTTTTTTTCTATCTGCATTGGCTTTGCTTATATAACTAGTCTAGCCTATGAACTGAATTGGGTAAATGCTGAAGGTGTTTCTTTTTATTTTTTTCTACTATTAACTGCTTCCATTTGTATATTAACAAACAAATGCATAGGTCACATAATAATCTTATGTCAGATATTGAAGAGCATGCTAAAATTACCTACTGCTTTGTAATATGCTCATATGTTCTTGAATGTGAGGAACACTGCTGATAAGATTATCAGTTGGGTTTGTCAATCAGTATGATTTGCAGAAATATGGACCACTTGTTTAAAAGTTCATATCAATGTATTTTCAGGGAAGTGTATAGTATAAGGTGTGTATGGATATTTTCTTTATATATATATATATATATATATATAATATTTTTAATATTAATATGTGCACTAACACTTCCTATGTGCCCCAGAGCTTAGGTGTTCTTGCTTCACCCTCAGTAGTCATGAAAACATTATATATATATATATATATATATGTGTGTGTGTGTGTGTGTAATTAAGGGTTGTCTATGTAGATTGCCAGGTGGTGCACTCGTTTATACTATAATTGTATTACCGTGATGAGGGACTTGTTACTGTTTGATCTCCCTATGAATTATCCTCTATTTGTAATTCTTCACTAATATATATTTGTCTTCTTTTCTTGTAATAGGCGAATTATCCTCTATTTGTAATTCTTCACTAATATATATGTCTTCTTTTCTTGTAATAGGCGAATTATCCTCTACTTGTAATTCTTCACTAATATATATTTGTCTTCTTTTCTTGTAATAGGCGCTAACGCATGATTCATACTCATAGAACACCACACACCTTAATGGCTTTCCGGTCGAGGATCTTAGCAACTTTGTTACTGGGAATATATTGTTGTTGATGATGATAATTACAACGGCCTTGAAGATCACCTGTAATGGCCATTCGAAGACATTGGAACTTATGAGAATAATACTTGTATAAGGCACAAAGTTATCCATAATATATGAATATATGGTTTCTCCTGTAGTATACATCTCTGTGCTCTGATCCCATGTGGCATCGATCTAGAGAATTGACTACAGAGGCATGCTCCAGACAAGGTTTTTCTTATGACTTTTGCAGCTTCATGGCTATATAACCAACTAGGGAGTTGGTGTGCTGGCCAGGACCACACCTCAGGAAGTGGAGGTCTTGAGTTCGATTCCCTTCTTGGCCACCCTCAATGATTTATCCCTACTTGCCTGGAGCGTGTGGGGAGGGGGGGGGGGGGGGGGGGGGGGGGGGTCTGCAGTTACCCCGGGATTATGCTATAACAACAAATCTAGAGAAATAAGAAAACGAGAAAGCAAGCAATCACACAATAGAAACAAGATATACGTGGTTTGGCAAGATGCCTACGTCCACGGGAGAAAACGGCAAGAAGATTCACTAAAAAACAAGGGAGAAAGAATGTCTACAAGCTCTCGCGAAACCCTCTCTCGATCTCGAAATCCTAGAAAATCCCTTAATCGCAGCCTCAAAGAAAACCTCTTATATAGCTAGGGTTACAACATAAGAGACAAAATAGGTCAAAAACGGGTCGGGTCAAACTTCGTCCCCGGACCCTAATCGTGTCGCTTTGAGTTGACACCAGGTCATCAGGAATCCGAGTAAGATCCATACCAACAAAACATATTATTGGATTTGAGCCAAACTCACAAATCTTTACCTTGGTGAGAATTTCAACAATCTCCACCATACAAGCAACTTCTCTTTCCGCCTCTACCAGCCTCCTAAGGGCACTAAAGTACTGCCAACACCAATCAAGTCCAAGCAACGCTTGAACTTGATTGCAGGGATGGGCTTGGTCATCATATTTGTTGGATTCTTTGCTGTAGCAATCTTCCTCACTGCAATAGCTCCCTGAGAAATCACATCTCTGATAAAATGAAGTCTGACATCAATGTGTTTGGTTCTCATGGAACATTTGATTTTTGGTCAGATGTATGACACTCTGGCTGTCACAAAACACAGTAGATTGCTCCTGTTGCAATCCCTCTTAGCCATATAACTTCCTTCACTGCTTTTGTAGCTATCATATACTCAGCTTCAATAGTAGACAATGTAACTGTAGACTACAGAGTCGCTTAATGACACTCCCACAAAGGGTGAAAACATAACCTATCAAAGATCTCCTTCTATCCATATCTCCAACATAGTCTGAATTAATATATCCAATAACATTACCAGAAGTGTCACTTCCTCTATTACATATCAACCCAATATCTACAGTACCTCTCAAATATTTAAGTATCTATTTTATTGTTTGCCAATGGGCTTTCCCAAGCTTATCCATAAACTTGCTCACCGCACTAACTGCCTATGAAATGTCTAGCCTAGTGCAAACCATAGCAGACATGATGCTTCCAACCACACTAGCATAAGAAAAATGAGACATGTGCTCCATCTCCTCCTTAGTCTGCGGTGACAAAGCATCTGAGAGTCTAAAATGAGTTGCAAGTGGATTACTAATTAGCTTCGATCCTTGCATACCAAAGCGTTCAAGTATTTTTCAATGTACCTTTTCTGAGAAGTGTAATCTGCCCGCTTTTCGGTCCCTCTGAATCTCCATCCCCAATATCTTCTTGGCTGCACCCAAATCTTTTATTTCAAACTCACTACTCAACTGAGCCTTCAAACTATTGATCTCAGACTTGTTCTTAGAAGCAATCAACATGTCATCAACATATAACAACAAATACACAAAATAACCATCTGACAGCTTCCTATGATAAACACAGCTGTCATACGCGCACTTCTATAGTAGTCTTTTCCAATCATGAATGTATCAAACCGCTTATACCACTGTCTAGGAGATTGCTTCAAACCATATAAAGATTTCTTCAACAGACACACATGGTCCTCCTTTCCCTGAATCTCAAACCCCTGAGACTGATGCATGTAAATCTGCTCCTCTAACTCACCAGGTAGAAAAGCAGTCTTGACATCAAGTTGTTCAAGCTCAAAGTCAAACAAGGCAATGTTTCACAACAGGTGAAAACACTTCATTGAAATCAATGCCCTCTTTCTGTGAATAACCATTTGCCACCAATCAAGCTTTGTACCTTGCATCCTCCACCCCTAGAGTTCTTTCCTTCATCTTGAAGATCTATTTACAGCGTACAATTGATCATTCTTCATTTAGTCGGTTTTACTAGTTCCCAAGTCTGATTATTGTGAAGAGATTCAATCTCCTCACTCATGGCCATAGTCAAATTTGCTGACTTTCCACTAGTAATGACCTCCTGATAAGTACTAGGTTCTTGAACCTCAATATCCTCTGTCACACTAAGAGCATATACAACCAGGTCTACATAACCATATCTCAGAAGTGGCTTAGTCTGCCTCCTCTGTCTATCCCTGACAAGAGTCCATTGTTGCTCTTGTGGTGCTTCTTCCTCCACCTCTAGATGTTGCACATTTTCTTCCTCTTGCTCAACTGGAACAACTTTCTGAGTATTCACTAAAACTTTCATTTCAAACTCCACCTTCTCACTGACACTATGTTTCTTTCCCGCATCAACATAATCCTTCGTAGGATTAAACATAGTTGATTCATCAAAAGTCACATCCTTGCTGATAATACCCTTTGATGACTTGGAATCAGTACACCAAAGTCTGTATCCCTTCACACCATCTGCATATCTCATAAGTATGCACTTCTTTGCTATAGGCTCTAGTTTACCCTCATTTACATGAGCATAAGTAAGGCAACCAAACACCTTCAGATTAGTGTAATTTGTAGGAGACATAGACCATACCTCTTCAGGAGTCTTACACTCAATAACAGTCGATAGAAACCTGTAAACCAAATAACAAGCTGTGTTAACAGCTTCAACCAAAATTCCTTAGACAATCCAATATTAGAGAGCATACATCTTGCCCTCTCCAACATGTCCTATTCATTCGTTCTGTAACATCATTCTGTTGTGGAGTGTATCTGACTAATCGATGTCTCACAATCCCTTCATTCTTGCATAACTCATTAAAAGCACCCCTACCGAATTTCATGTCATTGTTAATTGTCAAACGCTTGATCTTTTTCTCTGTCTACTTCTCGATCAAAGTCTTCCATTGCTTGAACTTTAGAAAAGCCTCATTCTTGTGCTTCAAAATAAATATCCAGACTTTCCTTGAATAATCATTTATAAAGGTCAACATGTATCTACCACTACCTAGAGAGGGGACACAAGAGGGACCCCAAATATCAGAATGAATATGGTTCACGGTACCCTTGGTTCTGTGAATAGTCGCACTGAACTTAACTCTGTATTGTTTTCCTAAAACACAGTGTTCACAAAATTCCATCTTTCCTGTCTTCTGACCATAGAGCAAATCTTGTTCGTTCAACAATGTTATACCTCTCTCACTCATATGCCCCCAATCACATCTGCCACAATCTAGTGATGTCAAGGTCCGAATCTGACAACGATACTGCAGTTGCACCTGTAATTGTACTACCCTGCAACACATAAATGTCATTTTTCATATGGCCCTTCATCACAACAAGAGCACCTCCTGTAAGCACCCAATTTTTACACCCTGCTCACCTAAACCTAGGTCTAGCCCAAGCCTAGCCCTAACCCAAGCCCTAGGCAAAGTCCCATGGACTCAAGGCCCCTTTTCAAGTCCCAAATGGATAAAACCTTGTTTGTGGGCCCAAGCATGGGCCCATTAAGCCAAATCTAAGGTAGGACCCACACTACCCCTTTTTAAAATTCAAATTTTTGTTTTAGATTAAAGTACTTTTTGCTTTCCCCACATGTGTGGGGGTTTAGCCCAAAAAGGAAATAAAACAAAAGTTTGAAATTCAAAAAATAATAATAATAATAATAAAAAAAAAAAAAAAAGTTTTTTTTTAAAGATTAAAAAATAATAATAAAAAAAAAAAAAGTTTTTTTTTTTTTTTTTTTTACCAAAGAAAAGCAAAAAAAATAAAATAAAAAAATAAAAAAAATTTGGAGGGGTGTGGTTGGGCACCAACCCCATGTGGCAGGGCCCATATGCGGGTTGGGCCCAACCCACGTAACCAAACCAACCGGCCCAAAGCAAAAAAAAGAAATTTTTTTTTTTTCCAAAATGACACTGTTCATCGTCCCTGTCAAAGGGACGATGCCCAGTGCTGCCTCTGCGACCTGCTCTCCTCCAGACCATGTTCCCCACGCCGAGGTACCCTTAACTCATCCTTATCCCTTCCCCTCCCCTCATTCTTCTTCTATTTAAAGCCCTCCATAGCCACTGTTTTGGGGGGGATTTTTGGAAAAAAAACTGTAGCCTTCACCTTCGGCCCACCTTACCTTAGCCCCATTTTTCCCTTGCTTCACCCCAATCTCACCTTAAGATCATCCCTAGAATTCCTAGGAGTCCTTCAAACCACAAACAAACCCCATCCTCCGTAGCCACGAGAGAGACAGTGAGAATTTTTCAAAAAAAAATAGTTACAGTAGCCCCACTCCACCTCATATCTCCACCTTAGTTTAGCCCTCAAGCCTTCCCAAGCTCCACCACTCCCCACCGTTCACCACCACATCCACTATAAAAAAAAAAAACAATTACAGTAGCAAGCTTCACCCACTTCGGTTAGCCATCCCATCTACCTTCAATCCCTTGTTTTCTACCTAAGGTTCATCCCCCATCCTCCATTCAATACTTGCAGCCACCGTTGGAGAAAGGGTGAGTTCTAAAAACAAAAAAAACAGTGAGTTTTCAAGAGAAAAATTTGTCCCAGCCACCACTACCATACCCCACCTTCCTCGTGCCACCTTCCCCTCTCCAACATCACTCATCCTCATCTTCCTACTCTCCTTTTAAAAAACCATCCAAAGCCATCGTTGGGAAGAAGCAGATTTTTGAAAAAAAAAGGAGTTTTTTTTTTTTTTTTTTTTTTTTTTTTTTTTCAAGAAAAAAAAACGGTAGAGCCATCCTCCCCTTGTTGGAACTGAATCAGTCCTATCCCCCTCTACCCTCCATCCAGACTCGCCTCTCGTGATCCCCAAGCATCCCACGACCTCGATCCGCCGCGTGCAGCCTTGCTTCTCACCACCGTTGTAGCTGCGACCACAGGGTATATACTCCTCACCCTTGTCGTTTTTGTGTTCTTAGCATTGTTCTAAGGGACCCCTGGTCCCAATCCAGGGGTCCCATATCATTTATTTTTGATTCTTTTCATTCATTACAGTAGCTAAACCGTGGTCAAGGTAGGTCTCCCTTTGATGCGTAGCCACAGGCACCACCACCCCACACCACGGCGGTCTCTCCCGAAGATCTGGGGGGGGGGGGGGGGGGGTGGTCCTCAATCAATGAGAAAACCCCCTAGACTCACATGGGCCGAGCACACCCAGCCACCCAAGCTTTTTTTCCAAAACATTTTCAAAAAAAAAAAAAGTTTTCAAGACACTGCCTTTAACCCCGGTTTAACCATGGTTAGACCCGGCCTTGGTGAAAACCAAGGCCATGGATAGATTCACCATACTCCAGGCTATCTCCTTGCACAATTTCAGCCTCTAACTCGCACTCTAACCATAGTTAAATCGACCCCAAAGTGGGGTCGACAGTGTAAAAATCTGTGCGAGGAGGCAACTTTGGGCCTCTGTGGGGCCCACATCCGACCTCCCCTTGGGCCCCACAAGGGCCCAAATTGTTTCCCTCATAGTAGGCTTTGCTACCATGGTCTCGGATCCCCCAGGGGTTGAGCCAATAAACGGAAAAATTGCTGCAAAGTTTGGAAAAAAATCTGTTTTTGGTAGAAATCGTCATTTTATGTGGTGTTTGTCGGAGCAACTTTGGGCCACTGTGGGGCCCACATACGGCATCCCCTTGGGTCCCACAAGGGCCCAAATTGTTCCCCACATATCAGGCTACCCACTGGTGGTCTCGGATTCCCAGGATTCCCTTGTTAACCATAGTTAAATTCATGTTAACTATGGTTAAAAATTTGATGAAAATTTAGAGTTTTTTGCAATTTCAGATATTTGTGGGGGCCCAGACCGGGTAGGAGGCCAGTCTAGGCCCTGCCATGAACCTTGGACCCACTTTTGCTTCAGTCGGCCCCTTAACCATGGTTAAACTCACCCGTGGTTAACATTTAACCATGGTTAAGCGGCCCATGACCTAGCAAAAATTCTGGAAAAATCATCAAAAAATCATAAATATTACATGGAATCCAGAAATGTCTTCAATTTCATTTTTTACTGTGGTTAAGACACTTAATCAGAGTCGACCCCATTGTTGACCCTTAACCACGGGTAAAAAATCCTGACCCGGAAAAAATCTGGAAAAATGCTCAAAAAATCCAAAATATTAGGAGAAACCCAAAAATGGTCTCTTTTGACCATTTAACCATGGTTAAGACCCTTAACCATGGTGACCTCCCCTCCTTAACCGCGGTTAAGCACCTTTGACCGTTGGGAAAAAATCTGAGAAACTCCCAAAGAAATCAGAAAAATTCAAAAAGACCAAAAAATCTGATATTGGACTTTTTTAACCATGGTTAGCACCCCTAACCAAGGTTAATCACATTTCTTAACCTCGGTTAGCAACCCTAACCCTTGGTTAAGACACCCTGGGCCTACCGGGCCTCACTCCTCGGCCTACCGGGCCAAACCCTAGCCTACCGGGCTCACCCTTGGCCTACCGGGCCTAATCTCGGCCTACCGGGCCCAAACTAGCCTACCGGGCTTCACCCTCGGCCTACCGGGCCCAACCCTAGTCTATCGACTTACCTTAGGCCTACCGGCCCAATACCAAGCACTTGACCAACCCGGTCAACCACCCCTAGCCTCCCGGTTAGACCCTAAGCCACCCTTGGTGCACACACACACACCCCTAGCCTTGGCACGGGCTCATGTGCCAGAACTACGCTCGGTCTGATCTCACCCCTATGTGAGTACGTAGGCAGCCCAACCCGGGTTCGACCCTAGTCTAGATTTTCTCCTTCTTAGATTAGCATTTTCTTAAATACTTAAGGCATTTGATTAAAAATTGAGATTAGTTTGGCTTAATCCTAGCAAGTAGGGAACCACTGAAAAGTGGAAGTGCCGGGGTGCCTAACCCCTTCCCCGGACTTAACCGAACCTCTTACCCTGACCTCTGACCGCAGACCAAGACCTTATCCAAATCCCGGGGACTTATCCCTTCCGAATGAATAGGTGGCGACTCTTAACTCAACCCGTGAGATGCAAACCAGGGTTCTCCCGAAACCCGCGCTCACAGCTCTGGCGACTCTGCTGGGGACCTTAAGGTTCAACCCGGAACCTAAGGTTAAGCCAAACTAAACTTCAAATTAATCAAATGCTCAAGTATTTAACCTAATACTAATCATTTTACTTCTATTGGTGATTTATGTACTGTGCATCTCATTCATACCATAGTAGTGTAATCAACCCAATACCTATTAGACAGGCTTATTACGCTCACGGCTGCTGGATGACTATCCTCAGTGACAGGGGCTTAACAGTCGTGGAGGTCCGCGGAACTAGCCTGCTGGGTGACTATCCTCAGGAAACGGTTCTGAACGCTCCCGCTTACACCAATCGGCCCTTTTCAGGGAGTAGCATATACGGTGTAAGTGATCCCCCCACCCTTAGGAACACAATATTGCATACCCCAGCATGCATACATATAGCCTAGGCTAGGGTATAGTCTACAAGCAGCCCCACCTGGAGGGATACTCTAAACCCTAACCTGCTTGCACCCTATACCTGTCCCCAATCAGGGTTGATTACCCGGATATATCCTATCCGGATAAGCACTCACCCAGGGGCATGTGATGAGCCAAATTTGTGCTTGTAATAAAACACATCCTACCCCATCTCTGGACATAGCACATGAGGTTCAAATCTTCGGCGTATAGGTCTTCACTTAGACCTAGCCCCCGCCTTGTCCTTATAGGCCCCTGGTTTCCTACAACTCGGGTAAAGCATACCGGACCCCTGTCCGATTGCCCTATCAGGACACATGTGCCATGTCACACCCTAATCAAAAATATAAAAAATATTGCATCATTTGCATTTCATACACAGTGCACTTACACAGAGTCTGTATATTTTGTCT
Source organism: Tetracentron sinense (assembly GCA_015143295.1). Classification (NCBI taxonomy): domain Eukaryota; kingdom Viridiplantae; phylum Streptophyta; class Magnoliopsida; order Trochodendrales; family Trochodendraceae; genus Tetracentron; species Tetracentron sinense. The sequence continues at coordinate 39,437,008 of CM026566.1, read as the reverse complement.
AGGGTAGATGGCAGGTCCGTCAGGGATTGTTCCGCCAAATGGTCAGCCTCCTAGGCCCATGCACCTGACCTCCCAGGGGGCATGTGATCCGACCCTCCGTGAGAAAATTGAGGCACTAAGTCAGGATCAGCGTCTCACTTGGGCCCAGTACTACAGACTGGGTAACACCCTAGACCTGTCCATGGTTAAAACAGATTGGCGCCTCATTAATGCCGCTGTCTAGTGTTGGAACCCTACTTATATGGTTTTCCGTTTCGGTAAGAACGAGTTGTGTCCAACACTGGAGGAGATACAGCGCATTCTCGGCTTAAACATGGAAGGCGATGCCATAGTACCGCGCTACAAGGCAAACTTTCAGGCAGATCTCTCACGATTCTTACGAATCAGGCCTGCCTCCTTGCAGTACGATCCTAGCGGCACTTACGACCGGGTGTCCATTGAATTTCTTGAGAAATTGTACCGGCCCAAGTGGGACCCTGACTCCCTAGAAACAGAGATCCCTGGTCTCAATGCCTTCACACTGATCATCATGTCACAACTGGTGCTCCCAAAAAGTCGCGCCTTCGCCGACTCAGTACTGACAGGGGTAATCGATGACATGCGGGAATCAAAGACGGTTGTCCCAGTCATTCTTGCAGAGTTACTCAGGGCTCTCAACCTTGCATCAGGACGCAGAAAGGGCGTCTTCCACGCCAGTGCACCGCTTTTGCATCTGTGGATGGTCTCACACCTGCCCACCATCTTACCGGTACCGGATGTACCTCGAGATGTATACAGTCTACCCAGAAAGATTTCGCAGAATCAGGGCGAGATCATGACTTCAGATGTTAAGACTCTCTATCGGCTCCTCCAAGACTTGACAGAGGAGCAGATCACATGGGAATGCGTGTGGCTGGTTCGCAGACAACTACCACGCGTCGTCATAGCAGGAAGGCGATGCATGGTCCTAGCGGGACTCACCGGCTCTACAGCCTATGTACCACTTCGAGTCCTTAGACAGTTTGGACTCCCTCAGCGCATCCCGGTTATAGACAACCTGGAACAGGACTTTGTCGATTTCACAGTACAATCTGAATGCCTCACCCGCCGATTTCAAGCAGATTGGCGAAGCTCCAGAAGGGACAAATGGCCAGATTTTGTGGTAACAACTGGACCACCAACTGATTCCGCATACCGTATATGGGTAGAAAATCCTGACCTTCCACCCGGCATGCCAGTGCCTAGGGAACTGCCTACACCAGTTGCAGCCCCATCTCGAGGAACCATACCTATAGCTGACATGGCGGTTCCCTGGACAGACTTTTTCCTGGAAAGGCAACTACAGATCCAGGAGAGAGAAAAACAGCTTAGACGAGCCCAGCGCGCATTTAGGCAGCAGGAAGCGGAGCAGAACCAGTGAACTCATAGCCATGCAGGAGCAGGTTGACCGCCTCGAGCACACAGTCCGATCCTTGCGGAAGAGGCACAGGGGTGATATCAGAGAGAACTCCGTCCTTCAGGCACAGTTGCACTTCCATCAGGAGCAGCTTGATAGTGCGAAGGAGGAGATGACCAGTCGGATCCGTCAGTACGGATCCCATATGTACAATGCCTCGGAAACAATCGAGCGCATGGAGGTCGAAATCACATCCCTCCAACAACAGGTCATGGACCTTGATGGCGTGCCCCGGCCACTTGACTTTGCCATCCCCGATGGGCCTGCCTAGGGTTGAGTCCTTTTTCGCTTTTATTGAGTCAGTCCTGTATTACACTCACTCAGTCACTGCAATCAATGAAAATCTTTTCTGCATTTTCTGTCTCTCTCTCATGCATATTCATGTTTAGTCATTGCATCTTTTCAGTCTGCATGAGCCGACCCATGACTCGTTCTCTGACTGCGATTCTCGCAGAAGTCGCAGAAGCGGTTCTCACAGAAATACCAGTCACGGAGATTATACCCTACATCGGCCCGATAGAAAACAACTCAGAAGCAATGACAGAACCATCAGACCATCAACAGAGGATCGAGGAACTGGTACAGTCACATGACCGGGATATTGTAGCAATGCAGAACAAGTTGGACCGAGTTCTGGAATCCCTGAATATTCTTATTGGTGCCCGAACCGAAGAACCGTCTAACCGAAACCCTTCCAATGAAACCCCCGATCAGCCTCACCCAGAGCAGCCTACCCCTATCATCATTCCCAACCTATACCCGCAACAGGCGGAGGAGGAGAAGAGTATGACCAGTATGACGACCAGCCTAAGACATCACATGTCAATCAGGACAGGCCATCATCTTCTGATCCTACACCGTCTCTTAGGGACCAACATGAGGAGATAAAACAGATGAAAGAGGAAATGAGAAGAATGAAAGGGGGGTCTGTCAACCCCACTCTATCATTGGAGGACCTGACCTTCTCCTCTGGAGATGCTATTCCCCCTGGATTTAAGGTACCTGACTTCGATAAATATGACGGCTCAGGCTGTCCTAAACAACATTTGCAGATGTACCTGGGGGATATGCTCCCGTATAACAAGAATCAGCCTCTGCTCATACAGTATTTCCAGAAAAGTCTGAAGGGGGCAGCCCTTGCCTGGTGGATGTCGATCGATAAGCAGAGAATCAAGACGTGGCAGGATGCCATGGATGCCTTTGTGGAGCAATACTCTTTTAATCAGGAGCTTCGGCCTCAGCGAAGCCAACTGGAACAGATGTACCAGCGGAACAATGAGTCGTTCCTGGAATATGCAACCCGATGGAGAGAAATGGCAGCAAAGGTCATCACCCCTATCCCTAAGGAAGAGCTGGCAAACATATTTTTGGGTACGTTGAAGCAACCCTACTCTACCCTGATGGTCACTCTACCGATTGTGGACTTTGGCACAATAGTTAAAACAGGTGCCTGTATTGAGGCAGCAATACAGAGTGGAGCCATTCATTCAAGCCTAGGGTTTGCTCCCCTCAAAGCGGCAACAGCTTCAACCAGCCGAAACAACGGTCACAGAGACCAGAAGAGAAAAGAAAATGTTAACTTTGTGGCCCCTGTAGCACCGATCAGATTACCGGCTCCGGCTGCTCGGCAACAGCCAGCACCTGAAAGCACCCGGCCGGCTAAACAGAACCAGGGGCAAACCCGTCCCCCCAGAACCTTTACCCCTCTCCCTTACACACTCAGTCAACTTTTGGACTTCCTAACCAAGCAGGGCCTTCTCGAACTAAGAGGCCCTACCCCTCTTTTACCGCCAGACAAGAGAAACAAAAATTATGATGTCAACCAACACTGCGCCTTTCATAGAGGTCCGGGCCATGCAACCGAATACTGCATTGGTCTGAAGTGCGCTATCCAAGATCTCCTGGATACGGGTAAGGTCGAACTAGCTCCCAGCAACACCAGTATCGACCAGGTGCCACTGCCCCCACATAACAACCAAGTTAACTTTATTGAGTGGGAAGAGCCCGGGGCAGGGCAACCTAGACCCAGCGCACCTGCAGTCGATGATGGTATTATCAGGCCCTCGTACCGACCCCCAGTCATAATCCCTCTGCCACAGTCAAATGTTCAGACCATCCAGACCCCAATACAACTCCCCACTCTGGAATCAGAGAAAGAGCGAATCGTTTACACAATTCCCTGTCCTGCCAGTTGGCCCACCGCCTCAGCCAAGGCCTCAACATCCACTGGACCAGTCAAAATCCCTTACATCCCTTCTCAGGCCTTTCAACCTTAATCATGTACCTGCCCCTCAATCTCTCATCCTGGAAAGTCAGTACATAGCCAACCTCACCCGATCCGGCCGGGTGTATCAACCTCCGGCGATTGAGCCGGTAAAAGAAAAGGCAAAAGAAAAAGCAGGGGTAGCAGACTCAGAAAAGGAAACAGCAGATTCGGCTCTCCTACTCAAAATATTGGAAAAAAGCGGAAGAATTCAATATTACCCAGCAGTTGGGCAAAACTCAGGCACAAATTTCTATCTTGGGCCTTCTCTTGACTTCAGAACATCACAGAAAGCAACTTCTCCGGGTATTTAACAACGCCCATGTAACACCAGACATCTCGCCTGAGAAACTGGGGCAGATGGTGGGGCAAGTGCTAGAATCACGAATCATCTCCTTTACTGAAGAGGAAATACCGGATGGAGATAGGGATCACACTCGGGCCCTATATATTGCAGTTCAGTGTATGGATAGGACATTATCCTCGGTACTCATTGACAATGGCTCCGGCCTAAATGTCTGCACACTCTCTACACTGCAAAGCCTGGGTATGAACACCAGTCAAGTTAAGAAGAGACCCATGACTATAAGGGCTTTTGACAATACCACCAGGCAAAACTTGGGTGATATTGACCTAACCATCAGGGTTGGACCGGCTCAGTTCTTGACAAATTTCCAAGTTGTGAATGTACCTGCCTCATTCACCTTGCTCCTAGGGAGGCCGTGGATTCATTCGGCCGGTGCCATTCCATCCTCTCTGCACCAGAGAATCAAATTTATACAGGACGACCACCTAGTCGTCATTCCATCTGAGGAGTTGGCAACTTCCTTCGGGGACATCCAGGAGCTAGGGCAAGGTACAACTTTCATGACTTATCAGTTTGAGCAGGTCAGCTCCATCGCCCAAGTGGAACAGCAGAACAAGCAAGCAGTACCTCCATTTATCAGGATGATGGCAAAGATGAATTACCAGCCGGGTCTAGGCCTGGGTGTCAGGAACCAGGGCATGAAGAAGAGATATGTGCCTCCACGTTACACGCCTCCATTTGGATTGGGATACAAGCCCAATTACGAGGACTATCTCAACAAGCTGACAAAGAAGAGTAGACAATCGGCGAAACCTGAACCCCGACCCCACATTTCAGTAACCTTCCCCATAGGAATCTTCGAAACCGACCCAGAAACCCCTCTTGCACCAGCCATCAATATCTCTAACCCTCAACCTGGCACCGAATCTTCAGGGATTCCCGAACCGGAAGTATTCAGCGTCGCCCGGATGTTCGAAGAGCTGACTATTGAAGATGCAGAAGCAGAAGCAGAATATCCAGCGGGAGAGCAGGTATGCACCATCTCCAACAGCGCAGAAGCATCATCCAGTCGCCGGCCACTAATTCGTTGGTGGACTGAGGCTCTCACCATCGAGGCCACACAGGGCCAGGGAAAGCACAGTGCAGGGAAGGTTGGTCAGATCAAGCAGTGATGCAGTATCACTCCCCTCTTCTTCTTAATCTATCTCTCTTTGCTCCCGTTGCAAAAGTCCAAAATGTTGGCCAACTGTAGGCCTCTTTTTGTTTTATCGAGTCAATTTTGTAAACAGTCCATTTCTTTATCAATGAAAATCTGGATTTTTTGACTCAAAAACATGTTTTTCCAAAAAAAAAAACATTTGCATTGGGCTAATGACGAAATCACACGGATTCTTCCCCTGGAAGGCCTAGTGTCCTGAAGCCAACAAAACATAAAAACATAAGCATGCTAAACTAAGCTTAATGATTTGCCAGGAAATCGCCTCCAACAAGGCTACCCCTGAAAACCTCCTTGAGCTTTCAGAAGTTGAGTATGACTCAGAGCAGGAAACAGAACAGGATGAGAAACCCCCTCAGGAGATTTTGGATCTACTAGAACGCAGTGAAGGGCTACTACAGTCGAACATCGAGGATACCGAGACAGTAAACCTGGGTTCCGAAGACAACCCTCAGCTGGTTCAGATTGGCACAACTATGAGCCCACAGCAAAGAACGGATATGATCAGCTTCCTGAAAAGCTACAGTGATGTCTTTGCCTGGTCATATGCAGACATGCCTGGCTTAGACCCAGCGTTGGTGGTACACAGACTTCCCCTGAACCCGGATGTCAGACCGGTTAAGCAGAAACTGAGACGGATGAGGCCCGAATGGTCACAAAAAGTCAAAGAAGAGATAGAAAAACAGATCAATGCAGGCTTCTTGGCAGTAGCAAACTACCCTGAATGGTTGGCCAACATCGTGCCGGTACCCAAAAAGGATGGAAAAGTCCGGATGTGCATCGACTATCGGAATCTGAATAAGGCTAGCCCTAAGGATAACTTCCCTCTCCCGCACATCGACATCCTAGTCGATAATACTGCAAGGCATGAGATGCTCTCATTTATGGATGGTTTCTCTGGGTATAATCAAATCCGAATGGCAGAAGAAGATATGGAGAAAACTTCCTTCATCACACCTTGGGGCACGTTCTGTTACAAAGTCATGCCATTCGGACTCAAGAACGCAGGGGCAACCTACCAGAGGGCCATGACGGCACTTTTTCATGACATGATCCACAAGATAGCTGAAATTTATGTAGATGACATGATTGTCAAATCACCTACTGCCAGGCAACACCCTGAAGATCTGAAAAGACTCTGTGACAGACTCAGAGAATTCGGCCTAAGACTGAACCCAGCCAAATGTGTCTTTGGAGCTTCATCGGGAAAGCTCCTCGGCTTCATAGTCAGTAAAAGAGGCATTGAGGTCGATCCCGCTAAAGCCAGAGCCATCATCGAAATGCCAGCACCCCAAACTGAAAGGGAGATCCGTGGTTTCCTGGGCCGAATACAGTACATTAGCCGGTTCATCTCTCAGCTCACTCCGATCTGCGAACCGATCTTCAAGCTTCTTCGGAAGAATACACCGACCGTTTGGACAGCCGAATGCCAAGAAGCCTTTGACAGGATAAAACAATATCTTCTCAATCCTCCAGTACTTGTGCCTCCTACGCCGGGACGACCCCTACTACTCTATATCTCAGTACAAGCAACCTCCATGGGGTGCGTCTTGGCACAGCATGATGAGACAGGCAGAACAGAACAGGCCATTTACTACATCAGTAAGCGTTTACTAGAGTACGAAGAAAGGTACAGCCCGCTGGAGAAAACATGTCTGGCATTGGTTTGGGCTACTCAGCGTCTTCGGCACTATCTGCTTTCCTACCCGGTATTCCTTATCTCCCGGATGGACCCACTCAAATATCTACTGGAAAAGCCAGCCACCACCGGAAGGACTGCCCGATGGCTTATGATGTTGTCTGAATTCGACATTACGTACATGACTCAAAAGTCAATCAAGGGGCAAGCGATTGCAGATCACTTGGCCCACAGCCCAACACAAGATTATGTGTCTGTGCATGATCAGTTTCCGGACGAATCCATCCTGTACGCAGAAGCAGAAGAGCAAGAATACTCCGGCTGGGAGTTATACTTTGACGGAGCTGCCAACAGTCACGGACACGGGGCAGGAGCAGTCCTAATCTCACCCAAGGGGGCACACCTCCCAATCTCTGTAAAGCTGAAATTCAGATGCTCCAACAATGAAGCAGAATACGAGGCATGCATAGCCGGACTAAAAGAAGCCCTGGGCATCGGAATTGAGGAGATAGACGTCTACGGGGACTCATCTTTGGTAATCTGTCAGGCAAATGAATCTTGGGCCGTCCGAGAAGCTAAGCTAGTCCCATATTTAGCCTATCTTAATGTGCTAATCACTCAATTCAGGAGAATCAGTTTCAGTCACCGATCTAGGAATCATAACAGATTTGCCGACGCATTGGCTACTCTCGCCTCTATGGTACAGATCCCCAGAGGCATCATGCTCTGGCCAATTGAAATTCAGCAACAGGATCAACCTGTCTACTGCCTCGAGCTGGACACAGTGAACGACAACAAGCCTTGGTATGCAGACATCAAGCAGTACCTCGAGGACGGGACCTTCCCTCTCGATGCGACCAAAACAGACCGTCGGGCAATCCGAAGACTGGCCATCCAGTTTGTCCTATCAGGGGGCATTTTATACAAGAGATCGCCGAACTTGATATGGCTCAGATGCCTCGATACTAGTGAAGCAGCACAGGTAGTCGAAGAAGTTCATGGAGGGACTTGCGGCCCACACATGAACGGGTTGATGCTATCCAAAAAAATTCTCAGACTGGGCTACTATTGGTCTACCATGGAAGCGGATTGTTGCAAGCATGTACAGAAATGCCACCAGTGCCAGATTTATGCTGATAAGATCAATGCACCGCCGACAAGGCTACACAATCTAACTGCTCCTTGGCCTTTCTCTACTTGGGGCATCGATGTCATCGGATCCATAGCTCCGAAAGCATCTAACGGACATCGATTCATCCTGGTTGCAATCGATTATTTCACGAAATGGGTCGAGGCATCCTCTTATGCCAACGTCACAGCCTCTGTGGTTCAGCGTTTTCTGAAGAGAGACATCATCTGCCGATATGGTGTCCCATTCGAGATTGTGACAGACAATGCTCTCAACTTCTGCAATAAGGGGATGACTGATCTCTGCCAAAAATTCAAGATTCAACATCATAACTCGACACCATACAGGCCACAGACTAATGGAGCAGTGGAAGCAGCTAAAAAGAATCTGAAAAAGATCATTGAGAAGATGGCAACCAATTATTCTGCCTGGCATGAGATGCTCCCATACGCTCTCATGGCCTATAGAACGTCCATCAGAACTTCAACAGGGGCAACACCATTTTCTCTTGCCTATGGTATGGAAGCAGTCCTCCCCATCGAAGTAGAGATTCCATCGCTCCGGGTGTTAATGGAAGCAGAAATATCAGAAGCAGAATGGGCACAAACCCGATATGAACAGCTGAACTTGATTGAAGAACGGCGACTGAAAGCCATTGATCACTCTCAGGCCTATCAGAGGCGTATGGCTAGGGCATTTAACAAGAAAGTCAAGCCCCGCAGTATTGAGATCGGTGACCTGGTTCTCCGGAAGATATTACCAAACCGCTCTGACTCGAGGGGCAAGTTCACACCCAATTATGAAGGCCCATACATAGTCCGAGACAAATTCTCTGGTGGGGCCCTGCGACTCGGACGTATGGATGACGAAGACCTCCCAGAGCCCGTCAACATGGACAAAGTTAAACGATACTACGCTTAGGGTCTAGGTCTGACAGGCACTTTGTACTCATAGGATCTCCGGGAAATGACAGGAGGCCGTCATTGGCATACTCCTTACCCCCAGCAATGTAACCATTTTTTACAAAAATCAATGAAATCCGCTAGCTAGCCCTTCGAGCCTAACAGCCTTTCTCTCACAAAAACCTTTCAGGGACACCCTCCCTCGCCAATCTGTGGCATTTGTTTGAACTACGTCATGACCTGATCCTGTAAAGGGTACGTAGGCAACCTGACGAATCAGGTGCGGTCGCAAAAAGGGACTTAATCCCTCAAAATCTTTTCTCCCCAAAGAGAGTCCAAAACTTCGTAAAACTCTCTCTTCATAGGAACAACTTTTTCCCCATAGAGTCACTCCTCAAACAGAGACAAACTCTCCCAATTTTCACGACGGAGTCGACATCAAGTTTACAAAATATTCCATAAAAGGAAACTCCAAAAAAGAAGTTGAAACATTTTCCAAGTCAGGGACCCTATGAGCAAAAAAAAAAAAAAAAAAAAAAAAAACAGGGAGGAATCCCAAAACAATCAGCTTCTACCAAAGAGGACAATCCCCAGTGGAGCCCAACAAGAAATTCAGCTTCAACAGAAAACCCCCATGCAAGTCAGTTGCAGCAAGAATAATTCCAGGGTGTCCCAAACTTCGGTCCCCTAACCAACGTTTCGTCCTATTCTAAGTCCTCCCAGATCCCCTAGAAATTGCAAGTACAAGTGCCATGTCACGCCTATATCCCCAGTAGAGTATCAATCCCCAACGAATGTCAATCAGGGCAGTGAAGGGAGAAGATCGGAACCCTCAAACAAATCGCGGGCATGAGTGAAAACCGGAAACGGCCTCATTGCGTAAAAGTTACGCGACTCCCAGACCTAGTCTTGCGATTAGGGGCAAAAAAGGGACAAAATTAATCAGCTTTGCAGGCATGAGGAAAACCGGCAACGGCCTCATCGCGCAAAAATTATGCGAACCCCATGACTTGGTCATCCCAAGGGTAAAAAAGGGAAGAAAAGCTGAAAATCAGTTTGACAACAAGATCTGGTGGCGATCAGTCTCACTAAACTCAAGGGATCAGTATCCCCAACAGAGATTCCATCAGGGAATATCTCCAGCAGGTGATTCCTCAACAGAGAATCCTCCAGAAAGCATCTCCCCAGCAGAGGGGCATACATTGGGAAATCCCCAGCAAATCGGAAAGCCCCAGACCCCCTGGCAATAGTCTATAACAGAGCCCTACTCCTCAACGAATCCTCAGCATCAGGTTATAACAATCTTCCAATCCTCATTGGATCCCCCGGTAAAAGCCTCCGACAGCCTCTCAATAATGCTCATCCCCAGCAATGGTCCAGAAGTCTTCTAAAAGCTTCTCCCCAACCAGGGTCCTTAGCTCGAAACTGCAGTATCCTGCTTTGAATCGTACTCAGTTCTCCAAGAATGAAAAGGAACCCACAAAATCCCGTAAGCCCTGAACAAAGGCGATTTACTGGCAAATCTGAAAAGCTAACTAAGCACGCTTTTGTAAAAATCAAAATCTTTACAAAAGTCTTCTACACTTTTCCTGAAAAGATTTTTCAAAAACAAGTAAACTCCGGGTATCAAAATCTGTTTGAGCCAACCCGCACTAAGACTCCCCGACAGGTAAAGCAGAAAAAGCCGTTTCCGCACCTCCCCAGCAAGTTGCAGTCAGCAGAGTCATGGGAAAGCAACCTCGCCTTTATCCCCTGCATGATAAAACTCTTCAGCATCATTCAAACTTGATCAAACTCAGTGTCTCACGGTTATATCAAAGTCAAATCTCCAATCAATTCGACATCCCGTGTGTACCTTCACAGTGTACACTACCTCCTGCATGTCCCCCTCTGTGACACCTCCGTGTGTCCTTGGCATCCCAAGTGAGCGTCGACATAATACATTTTGTCGACACCTCGCATGCCGGACATCCTGTGTGCTCCGTGACAATCTCGTCACACTGCAGCACTACCTCCTGCATGTCCCCCTCTGTGACACCCCCGTGTGTCTTTGGCATCCCAGGTGAGCGTCGACATAATACATTTTGTCGACACCTCGCATGCCCGACATCCCGCGTGTACCTTGACAGTGTACACCACCCGCATGTCCCCATTTGTGACACCTTCGTGTGTCCTGGGTATCCCAGGTGAGCGTCGACATAATGCACTTTGTCGACACCTCGCATGCCCGACATCCCGTGTGTGCCTTGACAGTGTACACCACCAGCATGTCCCCTTTGTGACACTCCCGTGTGTCCTGGGCATCCCAGGTGAGCGTCGGCATAACACACTTTGTTGACACCTCGCATGCCCGACATCCCGCGTGTACCTTGACAGTGTACACCACCCGCATGTCCCCTTTGTGACACCTTAGTGTGTCCTGGGTATCCCAAGTGAGCGTCGACATAACACACTTTGTCGACACCTCGCATGCCCGACATCTCGTATGCGCTTTTACAGTGTGCACTACCTGTATGTCCCCTCTGTGACACCCGTGTGTCCTTAGCACCCGAGGTGAGCGTCGATATAACACACTTTGTCGACACCCGGAATGCCTAACATCTCCTGTGTTCTCGACACCCAGTGTGTCCTCCGATCGATCCGGCTAATATCCCCCGGGAAATGTTGTTTCGATCGATCCCTTTCGACGCTTCCGAGCGACATTTTCTTCCGGCCAACGCCTTAGGGCCATGCCATCTCTACATTCATGTTCTTCCCCTGCTACTCGCTATCCTCTAGCAGTAGTATTCATCATTTCATCACACTCACAGCCTGCATCGTTCCTAACATTCATTTCGGTGTAAAAATAGGATGTTTCCAGTCTTTGCCGTTCAATCGCCATCCTGGCACTCTCCGGCAAAGAGGGGCAGTTGTAAGCACCCAATTTTTACACCCTGCTCACCTAAACCTAGGTCTAGCCCAAGCCTAGCCCTAGCCCAAGCCCTAGGCAAAGTCCCATGGACTCAAGGCCCCTTTTCAAGTCCCAAATGGATAAAATCTTGTTTGTGGGCCCAAGCATGGGCCCATTAAGCCAAATCTAAGGTAGGACCCACACTACCCCTTTTTAAAATTCAAATTTTTGTTTTAGATTAAAGTACTTTTTGCTTTCCCCACATGTGTGGGGGTTTAGCCCAAAAAGGAAATAAAACAAAAGTTTGAAATTCAAAAAATAATAAATAATAATAAAATAAATAAAAAAAGTTTTTTTAAAGATTAAAAAATAATAATAAAAAAAAAAAAAGTTTTTTTTTTTTTTTTTTTACCAAAGAAAAGCAAAAAAAATAAAATAAAAAAATAAAAAAAATTTGGAGGGGTGTGGTTGGGCACCAACCCCATGTGGCAGGGCCCATATGCGGGTTGGGCCCAACCCACGTAACCAAACCAACCGGCCCAAAGCAAAAAAAAGAAAATTTTTTTTTTTCCAAAATGACACTGTTCATCGTCCCTGTCAAAGGGACGATGCCCAGTGCTGCCTCTGCGACCTGCTCTCCTCCAGACCATGTTCCCCACGCCGAGGTACCCTCAACTCATCCTTATCCCTTCCCCTCCCCTCATTCTTCTTCTATTTAAAGCCCTCCATAGCCACTGTTTTGGGGGGGATTTTTGGAAAAAAAACTGTAGCCTTCACCTTCGGCCCACCTTACCTTAGCCCCATTTTTCCCTTGCTTCACCCCAATCTCACCTTAAGATCATCCCTAGAATTCCTAGGAGTCCTTCAAACCACAAACAAACCCCATCCTCCGTAGCCACGAGAGAGACAGTGAGAATTTTTCAAAAAAAAATAGTTACAGTAGCCCCACTCCACCTCATATCTCCACCTTAGTTTAGCCCTCAAGCCTTCCCAAGCTCCACCACTCCCCACCGTTCACCACCACATCCACTATAAAAAAAAAACAATTACAGTAGCAAGCTTCACCCACTTCGGTTAGCCATCCCATCTACCTTCAATCCCTTGTTTTCTACCTAAGGTTCATCCCCCATCCTCCATTCAATACTTGCAGCCACCGTTGGAGAAAGGGTGAGTTCTAAAAACAAAAAAAACAGTGAGTTTTCAAGAGAAAAATTTGTCCCAGCCACCACTACCATACCCCACCTTCCTCGTGCCACCTTCCCCTCTCCAACATCACTCATCCTCATCTTCCTACTCTCCTTTTAAAAAACCATCCAAAGCCATCGTTGGGAAGAAGCAGATTTTTGAAAAAAAAAGGAGTTTTTTTTTTTTTTTTTTTTTTTCAAGAAAAAAAAACGGTAGAGCCATCCTCCCCTTGTTGGAACTGAATCAGTCCTATCCCCCTCTACCCTCCATCCAGACTCGCCTCTCGTGATCCCCAAGCATCCCACGACCTCGATCCGCCGCGTGCAGCCTTGCTTCTCACCACCGTTGTAGCTGCGACCACAGGGTATATACTCCTCACCCTTGTCGTTTTTGTGTTCTTAGCATTGTTCTAAGGGACCCCTGGTCCCAATCCAGGGGTCCCATATCATTTATTTTTGATTCTTTTCATTCATTACAGTAGCTAAACCGTGGTCAAGGTAGGTCTCCCTTTGATGCGTAGCCACAGGCACCACCACCCCACACCACGGCGGTCTCTCCCGAAGATCTGGGGGGGGGGGGGGGGGTGGTCCTCAATCAATGAGAAAACCCCCTAGACTCACATGGGCCGAGCACACCCAGCCACCCAAGCTTTTTTTCCAAAACATTTTCAAAAAAAAAAAAAGTTTTCAAGACACTGGCTTTAACCCCGGTTTAACCATGGTTAGACCCGGCCTTGGTGAAAACCAAGGCCATGGATAGATTCACCATACTCCAGGCTATCTCCTTGCACAATTTCAGCCTCTAACTCGCACTCTAACCATAGTTAAATCGACCCCAAAGTGGGGTCGACAGTGTAAAAATCTGTGCGAGGAGGCAACTTTGGGCCTCTGTGGGGCCCACATCCGACCTCCCCTTGGGCCCCACAAGGGCCCAAATTGTTTCCCTCATAGTAGGCTTTGCTACCATGGTCTCGGATCCCCCAGGGGTTGAGCCAATAAACGGAAAAATTGCTGCAAAGTTTGGAAAAAAATCTGTTTTTGGTAGAAATCGTCATTTTATGTGGTGTTTGTCGGAGCAACTTTGGGCCACTGTGGGGCCCACATACGGCATCCCCTTGGGTCCCACAAGGGCCCAAATTGTTCCCCACATATCAGGCTACCCACTGGTGGTCTCGGATTCCCAGGATTCCCTTGTTAACCATAGTTAAATTCATGTTAACTATGGTTAAAAATTTGATGAAAATTTAGAGTTTTTTGCAATTTCAGATATTTGTGGGGGCCCAGACCGGGTAGGAGGCCAGTCTAGGCCCTGCCATGAACCTTGGACCCACTTTTGCTTCAGTCGGCCCCTTAACCATGGTTAAACTCACCCGTGGTTAACATTTAACCATGGTTAAGCGGCCCATGACCTAGCAAAAATTCTGGAAAAATCATCAAAAAATCATAAATATTACATGGAATCCAGAAATGTCTTCAATTTCATTTTTTACTGTGGTTAAGACACTTAATCAGAGTCGACCCCATTGTTGACCCTTAACCACGGGTAAAAAATCCTGACCCGGAAAAAATCTGGAAAAATGCTCAAAAAATCCAAAATATTAGGAGAAACCCAAAAATGGTCTCTTTTGACCATTTAACCATGGTTAAGACCCTTAACCATGGTGACCTCCTCTCCTTAACCGCGGTTAAGCACCTTTGACCGTTGGGAAAAAATCTGAGAAACTCCCAAAGAAATCAGAAAAATTCAAAAAGACCAAAAAATCTGATATTGGACTTTTTTAACCATGGTTAGCACCCCTAACCAAGGTTAATCACCTTTCTTAACCTCGGTTAGCAACCCTAACCCTTGGTTAAAACACCCTGGGCCTACCGGGCCTCACTCCTCGGCCTACCGGGCCAAACCCTAGCCTACCGGGCTCACCCTTGGCCTACCGGGCCCAAACTAGCCTACCGGGCTTCACCCTCGGCCTACCGGGCCCAACCCTACCCTATCAGACTTACCTTAGGCCTACCGGGCCCAATACCAAGCACTTGACCAACCCGGTCAACCACCCCTAGCCTCCCGGCTAGACCCTAAGCCACCCTTGGTGCACACACACACACACACCCCTAGCCTTGGCACGGGCTCATGTGCCAGAACTACGCTCGGTCTGATCTCACCCCTATGTGAGTACGTAGGCAGCCCAACCCGGGTTCGACCCTAGTCTAGGATTTTCTCCTTCTTAGATTAGCATTTTCTTAAATACTTAAGGCATTTGATTTAAAATTGAGACTAGTTTGGCTTAATCCTAGCAAGTAGGGAACCACTGAAAGTGGAAGTGCCGGGGTGCCTAATCCCTTCCCCGGACTTAACCGAACCTCTTACCCTGATCTCTGATCACAGACCAAGACCTTATCCAAATCCCGGGGACTTATCCCTTCCGAATGAATAGGTGGCGACTCTTAACTCAACCCGTGAGATGCAAACCAGGGTTCTCCCGAAACCCGCACTCACACCTCCCTTGCAAATCTTCATAACTCCACCATTAGTTTTATAGCTACAACCATTGGAGTCAAGCATACCCAAAGAAAGTAAGTTTTTCTTCAATTTTGGAACATGCCTTACATTGGTTAAGGTTCTCACAACACCATCATGCATCTTTATTCGAATTGAGTCTATCACAACAACCTTACAGGCTACATCATTTCCCATTAGGACCCTCCCACCATCATTAGACCGACAAGTAGTAAACCAGTCCCTATTAAGACAGATATGATAGGAACAACCTGAATCAAGAATCCACTCTTCACCTGAACTACCAACAGTAATTTTGAGTACATCCCCATGATCCTCTCAACACTAGCAACATTCGTAGGATTTTCTTTCCTTTCTCTTATGCTCTGGATAGGGGTGGCAATCGGGCCGAGCTGGGGTTAGCCCAAGCTCAGCCCAGCCTAGCCCATTCTCAGCCCAAGCTCGGCTCACAAATAATATCGGGCTTTGGGCTGAGATTGAGTTCACGCTGGCCCAAAGTAGATTGAGTTCGGGCTGGCCCAAAGTAGACTGAGTTCGGGCCCAGAGTATGCTTTAAAAATGGGTCTTTCCTTTTGTGGGGCCTCCTTTTGAGCTACCCACTTGGGCTGCTACTACCCCAACTATTCTTCTTGCTCGTGGGGGTGATACAACAAATAAAAAATTGAAGTTTTGGTTGCTATCATGCAAGGTTTTCTCTCTATGCAATGTATGCTATGAAGATTGAAGAGAGAAATGGAAGAAAATGGAATAAAAATTGGAAAAGAGAAAAGAGAAAGAGATGAACCATGAGTGTTCTCTCTATGTATACTATATAGATATTATTTATTAAACATAAAATATTTTTAATTCGGGTCGGGCTAAGCTAAGGGTAGCCCAAGCTCAGCCCAATATTAACTTCGAGCTTATATTCTTGTCCAAACTCAGCCCAAACCAAAGTATGGAAGGCTCAGGCCACCCAAACTTTAGGCCAATCAATCAGGCTTCAAGCTAGCCCAGCCCAATTGCCACCCCTAGCTCTGGGTAGTCTCTTCTGAAACACTCTTCCTTGTGACAATGAAAACACTTCATTTTTCTAGCCTTTGATTTTGATCTCGACCGACCTCTGCTATTAGAAGTCTTCTCATGTGTTCTCCCTCTTACAAACAAACCTTCACCGGAGCTCTTTACACTAGTCTCCGACACCCTTTTCTTCAACTCCTTAGAGTTTAGGGTTGCCTTAACATCCTCCATGATGAGAGTATCTCTTCCATATATCATAGTGTCAACAAAGTGTTCAAAAGACGGTGGTAAAGAACACATCAAAATAATTGCTTGGTCCTCATCATCAATTTAATGTCTATATTTTTCAAATCCAAAATAATTTTACTGAATTCATTAAGGTGGTCTTTAATAGGCATATCTTTGAGCATCTGGAGTGTATACAATCGCTTCTTTAGATACAAATGATTTGGGAGAGATTTCTTTATGTACAAACTCTCAAACTTTAGCCACATTCCCGCCGTCATTTCTTCTTCGGCAACTTCTCACAAAACCTTATTGCCCAGACATAATAGAATTGCACTGAGCGCCTTCTCTATCATTTCATCATTCTCATCATCATCCATTGTTGCAGGCAAAACATCTTTGCCCTTCAATGCTTTTGTCAGTCTTTGTTGCACGAACACAACCTTCATCTTTACTCGCCAAAGATTAAAATAATTTCTCTCATTGACTTTCTTAATGTCAAACTTACCATCCATTTAGATTGACACAACCTAAAGCTCTGATACCAATTTGTTACAACCAGTTCGACAAATCTAGAGAAATAAATTTTTTTTTAAAAAGGAGAAAACAAACAAGATATACGTGGTTCGACAAGATGCCTACGTCCATGAGAGAAAACGACAAAAAGATTCACTAAGAAACAAGGGAGAAATAGTGTGTACAAGCTCTTGTGAAACCCTAGAAAACCCCTTAATCGCAACCTTAAAAAAATTCTCTTATATAGCTAGGGTTACAACATAAAAGACAAAATGAGTCAAAAACTGGTCGGGTCAAACTTTCGGTCGGAGGCTTTGATCCTGAATCCCCATGGTCGGGTTGCTTTGAGTTGACACCGAGTCATCAGGAATTCAGGTAAAATCCATACCAACTTCCCAACAAAACCTATTTACTAAATTTGAGCCAAACTCACAGATTAATTGGGTGCTCTAAGAGGCCTAGACACCCTTGTCACTAGAAAAAAAAAAAAAAGTTTCATGGCTATGTGAGTTCATCTATGGAAAGCCTTGAAGTTATTTATTTATTTATTTATGGGTCATATTCCGGGTGTTTGGAGTTGGTGACAGGATTCTTACTCTCCCATTCTTTTTTTTTTCTTTTTGGTGTCGGCATGCAATAGTAGATTCAGTACTTATTTATTTCTGGGTCATATTCTAAGGTGTTTGGAGTTGGTGGACAGGTAGGGATGGCAATATGACCCACCCCGTAGGGGCCCCGACCCACCCCGCCCCTATAGGGGTGGTTTTTTTTCAAATAAATCAGGGGTGGGCGGAGACTGTATAAAAAATAAAAACCTGATTGGGTTTCGGGGCGGTGGCAGTTTTAGTATACCCCACTCCGGTGCCCCACCCTAGAACCACTTTAATAATATATATATATATAGGTAGTAGGGGCGGGGCGGGGCGGGGTGGGGCTGGGGTGGGGAGGATTCTTAATCTCCCATTCGTTTTTTTTTTCTTTTTTGGTGTCGGCATACATTAGTAGATTCAGTACGGTGAGAGGTTAGCTTGGGCAGTGGAGCTCTTGCACCTCATACCCGGAGGGATTGGATCTCCATACCCCCCTCTATAAAAGGCCACACCCCTACCACTCACGCAAGAGGCGGGGTGTACTCGCCCATTCTATTCAGTTGATCAAATATGTTTTTACTAACTGTATTCACGTACTGGGTTGATTAATATCTAATTAACATTCGCTTGTATTAAGAGATACTGACTAATATATTATATATCTAAGTCACTATGGATTGTTATTTGGCTTTGAGTCGGTCATGAAAAATCATTTCCTATTACGAAAAGATTCTGTTTAATGATTAATATCTGTCAATTAGTCTAAAGACAAGGACTCTAAGCTATAGGATATTCTTTAAGAAAAGTATCTTTGTTTTATTGTTAGCCTGTACGGCAAAAAGCATACAGAAGTCTAGCCAAGTAATTATGCGTTTCCAAGATTCCTTCCTTCCTTAATGTCAACAAGTCTCTGTGTGATATCCAGCATCTGATGCATCTCGTGATTGACAATATTAGAAACCATATGACATGCTTTTGGAGCCACACTTATGGACACACCCAAAGCAGCTTACTGTTGATTCCTAACTGTACATGGTCTGAGTGTTTTTGTACCATTAGCCTAAATGTACCCAATGTAATATTAGAAATCTTTCCTAAACAATTCAATGATCAAATTATATTTGGTGGGGTGTGGGTTTAGCAAGGAGTGGACCAATCATACAAATTTTTTTTTTTTTGATACTCGGCAATTCATCTAACAAGAAACAAAAGGAAAGTTAGGATCACTAGGTCCAAACAAACTTAGAACACGGAGGACATTTAGAACTAAATACCTAAAATCTCTTCAAAGCTTTAGTTGCAATCTTATGAGCTTCAACGTTCCCAGCCCGATGAACAAAGGTGAAAGCGACCGAGCTTATCAAGTTGCACACTATTTTAATATCAAAGGTGATAGCCAATAGGGACCCACTGCAAGGATGAGAAGATGAAACTAACGATTGCAAAAGCTTCGACAATCGGACTCAATAACAACTGCACTCCAATCCTTCTCTATGCCAAAAAGCCCCTTGAAGAATTGCATACACCTCCATCATATATCAATACAAATAGAAACATAACGAGCAATGATATGACCATAATGGCCCTAGACCCATAGTCCACGATCAATCATTCTTTGAATTTGTGCAAATTGGATGTTGTGTGGGAAAAACAACTGAAGGAGAAATTCCCGTGCTCATCACGCGTCAGTAGCTGATAGAAGGTAGAGAACAAAACACTTCACCTGTAAAAGAAAAGAAGGGGTCGGGTGTACACCCTGAAATATACTCCGATGATAAAGTCAGTAAACGAAAGATATGATGAATAGTAAAACAGCACTGAAATACTGAGGGAGAGCATGGACGTACATTGGAAAAGATATTCTTTGATTCCCACTTTTGCGATCCTATGCACTGAGTCTCAAGGGGGTATTTATAGGTTAAGCTCTAGGTGACCATAGATGACCATCGATGGCTTGGATGACCATGCCAATAGCATGCCACTCATTACCAAATAAGTTTGACAGATCTAGAGTCTTACGTGTCACACGTGGGAGCCTACAATCTCTAAGTCGGTTTCGGGTCGAAAACTCATTTGAGGTGACTAGCAATAAATGCTAAGATAGTGTTTTCCACCTAATGTCAAAGACAAATAATCACCTCTTGAGAATCGGGTCCTGATAGTCGGTCTCGCTGTTGACTAAAGCACGGGTTCGTTGTTCACAACGAAGACGATATCGTTGTCTTGATGACTACGAGTCTGTTGCTTAGGAAACAACGTTTCCGTTGTGAGGAGCACAATGGGTCCGTTGTCATACACACAACGAATATGTACTCAAAAACACATATGAGCTCGTACACATTGTTGTAACACCAAAAACATGCTCGTTATCACAACACTCTGATTAATTACAAATTTTATCCTTTACAATTAGCCCATTTATGATACTTTGAACGTAGTTCAAAGTATCATAAACCTCTCAGCATTCCAGAAGAAAAATACCGTAAGTCACAGAAATTGGTTGTACTCCGTTTTTCGTTCTCTGCTCTCTGTTGTTGTATATGCTCCGTTGTTATTGATCCCTTGTTTGCACTATATGCGAAGATATATCGTCGCGCCAATTGTAACACGTCTACAAATCCGTCACGCCTCATTAATGCATAGCAGACTGTCATCATTGTTTTGCGCGAAACTCGAGACGTTTCATTCACTCCGACGGTTACTCTATCTTAAAAAAGACAATCAAGCCCTTACTGCCGCCGATGTGTACGCCCGAGATGGAGGCCAATTCGTCCTACAAAAGATTAGTTTGACACGCTATATTCAATTTTTATCCTACCCTTGCACTAGCCCACGTGTATGGCCACAATTGAGGTTATGCTCGTCTTTACACTCTGGAATTGCCTATAAATATGAGGCACAATACTTCTTCTTCACTTGAACTCTTGTATACTGTCATTCTGCTGGATTTTCTCTTTGCCGACGATCTGCAGCTCGTTGTTCTCTCTCTGCTTAGCACCTTATTCCACTTAGTAAGATTCCTTTCTCCGCTATTTGCTTTGGTTCGCCATTTCACTCATAGTTTGCTAGTTACTCGCTGTCCTTAGCTCCTCGCTGATTTTTTACATCTTAGTGGACTTGGCACATCACCGATTTTCTCTTTCTCCATACTTGCTTTCATTCTTCCATTTACTTTCGTTTTTGCACCATGGATGCCGAAATAGTTAGAATTGATAGCGATGATGAAGTTAGTTGCTCTGGTAGCACTCCCCACCATACAATTGCTACTGCTTTCAAACCCAAACCAAAACCAGTATACAAATATGCTCTTGACCACTATAGGACTCAATATGAAATTCCTCCTTATGTTTATCTTCATTTTAACAAAGAAGACGTCCATCCCGACTATCGCTCTTCTTGCACTACTGTTTACCTTGCTCAATTCGAAGCTGGACTACGATTTCTACTAGACCTCATTGTCGACTCCGTCCTTGCTACCCTCCAAATAGCCCCTGGACAAATGCACCCGAAATTTTACAAGTACATGTCTTTGATGACCAAGTTCAATAGAGACGGATATAACATAGAGGCTAGACACGTCTTTCACTTCCGTCACGCTGTGAAGTGCCGAGGAACTCCCGAGGATGGAGATAATACCTACTTCTCATGGAATCAACGACCCAAAAATCCTGATATCGTTACACATCTCCTCGATATAGACAGAGATTGGAAAGAGTTGCCCTTCATTATCTCCAGTGTGTGAAGAAATGAAATCGTCCGTCCTGTTTCCAGTGAATTCTCCTCAGGTTTGTTGATTATGCTCTACTCCTGCTACTGAATTTATATATTTCCACTGCTACTGACAATAATTCCTTCTGAACAGAAATCTTGAAACCACGATTCACAGAACTTATGTCTGTGGAAGAAAAACCACTACGAGATATCCGCAAGGAGAAAGGAGACGAATACATTACCTGGAGGCCATTATCAGCTCTTGAGCCTGTACTTGTTGCGGATAACATTCTTCAAGCTACCACTATTGCTGCTTCGGAACAATTGACCAAAGAAAGAATGGCCGAACGCATGCCTCTACTATACCGAGCACCACGAGCTCCTTGATCTACCCGTCCTTCCCGTCTTACCACAACGGAAAAGAAGGCTAAAAAAGAGAGAAATGGATGCAGCTCTGAAAACACTGAGGACCAAAAGAGATCGACAAGAAGCGGAATACGACCAAAGGCTTTGAGAACAACAAGGAAAAGAGATAGCTGCCACAACTTCTATACCACCCGAAATAGATACCGATGAACAACTTTTTGGCTCTGACGACCTGCTAGAAGATAATCAACCTCTAATTACCAGAACAACTACTACCAGGACTGCGGTTCCGACTCCTTTGCTTGCTCCTGCCATTGCTGCTGCTCCTGACCCCAATGCTGCCTCATCTTCTAGTCTACCACAAGAAAGAACTACAGCGGACAAATCTGTTGAAGAATTGAATCCAGTCTTCCCACACGGATACACACATCCTACCATTGCTCACACGGCGATGGACCGCGATTTTATAGCCACATCTATGCTCCTCGCAATGAGGCTAACTGAAGATATCACCACAACGAGTAATATGCACTTCATGGGAAAATACGGTACTGCAACTCGGGTTGTTGCCATGGTAAGGACTATTTCTCTTACACACACTCGTAGTCAACCTGCATATCTCCATACTGATAACATTCTTCCTTTCTAAATGAGCAACATGCTTGTAGGGATATACAGAGACTATAATGACATCAGAAATACATCCACCGAATTAAAGGAGAGGGTCTTCCATCTGGAGCAAAAAGAGACAGAGGAGATGAAGAAACTAAACCATGAACTGACAAAGGTGCAGGTGGAACTGAAAAATGCTGAAAATAAACTCTCTTTAACCGTCACACAACGAGATGCAGCTCGACAAGAGGCTCGCAAAGCTAAAGAAAGAGAGAAGAAAGCACTGGA
This sequence comes from Tetracentron sinense, assembly GCA_015143295.1. Taxonomy (NCBI): domain Eukaryota; kingdom Viridiplantae; phylum Streptophyta; class Magnoliopsida; order Trochodendrales; family Trochodendraceae; genus Tetracentron; species Tetracentron sinense. The sequence goes on along the minus strand of CM026566.1, from coordinate 39,414,221 downwards.
AAAAGGTGAAAGGGCTATCTTTCAGAATAGTGAACAGGACGAGATCGCTAATACTCTGCGCAGACAACTCAAAATATCTGAGGCGGAAAAAGAAGTCCCGACGAAGCAACTCGAGGAGGCTAATGCCATAAAGGACAAAGTGATCGAGGCTGCAAAAGAAGCTCTAACGGAATCTCTCCACATTCACTTCCAAAACGAGATGGATCGGCTAATAGATGAAGACCAGAGAGAGACCGAAGATATAATAACGAAGCAGCTCCAAGAACAAGGAAGATTGACCGACATCGATGATGACTCCTCTGCATAGCTTTGCCCGTTGTCTTTTCCCGTTGTACATTGTTTTATGAATGAAATACTTTTTGCACATATGTCTCGTTCACCGTACTGCACTTTTTTGACACTCACACAAAGCTTATGATACATATATAATACAGGAAAACCAAAAGTAAATTCATATGCTCTTGAGAATGTACGATAAAAAAACACTTAATAGGGATACAATGCAAAGCTATTGGAACCCATGCACCCAGGAAATGACATTCATGAATACATCGAGGAGACAAGACACCGTGCCTAACACTATGCAAATTATTTATCACCAAATCCTTAAGGGACCCGTAGTGGCACATTATGGTAACAGGCCCCGATAGCATTGCAAGCCACTTGATTGCCTAGAGACAATGGATCTGACTGATTTACAGATGCCCCACGTTGAGTATTAAGGTTTTGATGACCAATCATTTGATAGCACTTTTACGATATCTTATCATTCGATTAATCATAGAGACAACCTCATGCACCAAAGAATAATTCACCAAAGAACAAATCATCAGCTCAATGTAAGCTCAAGTAACACACTTATCATTGACCTTGGTGTCTCCGGATCTTATGTTTGTTACGTTATATTTGAACTATTGAAGATCGCACTCACTCGTCAATCATTGATTACGCTGAAAATGCACTGAACACCGGGATAAAATAGACAACGAGAAAGAGCTTATGCTAGCGAGACCGTGCCAATGAGTCTAACATTGAGACAACGAAGACGAGTTTACGATAGCGCAAATACACTTGCACTTGTTCGTCTGCTAGTCACTTTGCACATAACACCTCAGAGGATGATAGAATACCGAATTGTACATGTTTCACAACATTGAGTAAAAAAGGAAATCGTTAGATATATATAACCATCACAAGGTAACAACCTAACAAAACTTCAAGCAAGGCTCTGAAAACCCCTGCCAGTTGATATGATAGCCCAAGCCAGGAACAAAAAACAAGAACAACATCTTAAAAAAAAAAAGGCTGAACAATGCTCGCAGCTCATGGACTCTCTTGCGATTCATCATCAGGAAACACATATTCGTTTAAGAACCCTTCCCGCGCTAATCTCTCCAAATAGGTCTTCAAATCACCGCATCGATTAGTCGTATGGCCACGACTCTTGTGATACTGGCAATATTCTCACGCTCTTGGCCCCCTCGTAACGTCATGGCTTGCATGAGTAGGCCACTCAAAATTTGGATCATCTTCTATGGTTCTCATGATCGCCGCGGGGTGGGCTGTTAACATCACTGGCGCAGCTCGCCTAGAGGAGAGACGTCGCTCTGCTATCTGAGGATCTCTGCCCTGGAGTAACGCATTATTAGACTCAGTTAAGCCCTGCCCCCACACATCGATTCGCTCTTGCAACAATTGCTGTTGACTGGTAAGTTGCGTCATGAGGGATTGCTGATATTGCAATAGCATAATGATTTGCTATGCTTGAGACAGCTCTGGCTCCGGGGCTTGCTCTTCCATTGGAGACGCAGGATTTTGATCGGACATAACGGGGGAGATAAGCAAATAGAGGGTGTTATCTCTTCCTTGCAAATATGGAACGGAAGAATCCTGACTCACAGGAGAGTCAACTTATCACTTTGTATAGTGTACGCTAACTAGGGTTCGAATAATTTCACACTGAAGAATCAACTTATCACTTTGTATAGTGTAAGTGATTCAAGAGAAAGTTTTCCCACAGACGGCGCCAATTTTAAAGGGGACATTCCCGTGCTCGCCACTCATCAGTAACTGATAGAATGTAGAGAACAAAATACTTCACCTGCAAAAGAAAAGAAGGGGTCAGGTGTACACCCTAAAATATACTCTGATGATAAAGTCAGTAAACGAAAGATATGATGAATAGTAAAACACTGTAGCACTGAAATACTGAGGGAGAGCATGGACATTGGAAAAGATATTCTTTGATTCCCACTTTTGCGATCCTATGCACTGAGTCTCAAGGGGGTATTTATAGGTTAAGCTCTGGGTGACCATAGATGACCATCGATGGCTTGGATGACCATGCCATTAGCTTGCCACTCATTACCAAATAAGTCTGACAGATCTTGAGTCTTACGTATCACACGTGGGAGCCTACAATCTCTAAGTCGGTTTCGGGTCGAAAACCCATTTGAGGATAAATGCTAAGAGAGTGTTCTCCACCTAACGTCATAGACAAATAATCGCCTCCTGAGGATCAGGTCCTGATAGTCGGTCTCGTTGTTGACTAAAGCACAGGTTCATTGTTCACAACGAAGACGATATCATTGTCTTGATGACTACGAGTCCGTTGTCTAGAAGACAACGTTTCCGTTGTGAGGAGCATAACGGGTCCATTGTCATACGCACAACGAATACGTACTCAAAAACACATATAAGCTCGTACACACTGTTGTAACACCAAAAACATGCTCGTTGTCACAACACTCTGATTAATTATGAATTTTATCCTTTACAACAACCAATAGAAATAACCCGGCGGAAAAGAATAAACTAAAACACACGCCACAAGGGAACACGAGAGATATACGTGGTTCGGCAATAACCTGCCTACGTCCACGGGTCAAGATCCGATCACTTCTTTATTCACAGAAACCTTGAGGAACCAGTGCAAAAGAGCTCAACTCACATTCTCTATGAAAACCCAAAGAAGAATCTCTATCTATCCTCCCTTAAACCTTTCCCAAACCCTAGTATGCTTTAACCATTTCTATTACCTCTCACTCTCAATGCAAAAGCATTCCCTTGATCCTTAGATGCAAAGATACAAATCCTAGACCGATAATCCCCTATTTATAGGCCTAAACAAGAGCCCTACACTAATAGAAAGTCCCCCAATCGGAATAGGGGTTTCCCAAAGCATAATACACTTAAATATTCAATTTCCCAAAAATTTCCATGCAAAAAGGCGCATTGAGCGATCGATCGACCAGGGTGGGCGATCAATCGCCCCTTGGGTTTTTTATTATTCGAGCCACATGCCTCCACCTTGGCTAGAATTCCGCGACCCCACCCGCAATCAAGTGAACCGATTTGCTAATCACTAAGCAAACCTTCAAGATAGAGCACCGCATCGCCCACATCCAGGAAGCACCTCCACCTCGAATTAAAATCTCTCTCAAAATTTTGAAGACCCATTTGCAATTACCGCAAACCCGTTTGCAAATACTGCAAACACCCGCTTTGACCTTCATCGCCTCTGCACCATCTGCGAAAGAGACCCACCAGCTACACACACCCTCGAATCCAACCCTGGAAAGCACTCCATCGAATTCAATAAAACATGGTCAAAACCCATGTGTAGCCTGAAAACTCATTCTCCAATTTAGAAGAATCTCGGACGAGGACATTGACCCGTCCTCTCCATCAAAGGCACATCATCACTATCTTCATCCTTACGAAAACCTACTGGAATACCCATCTCTGCACCGACTGTGAAAGAGACTTTAGGTGAACTTTCTATCATCTGCATAACATCAGGTTTTCGTTTTCTTGCAGACATTGTAGTAGCTCCACCTACCACTGTATTCCCCTTCAAGAGATATAATCCTCCACACTTCTTTCCCTTAATCAAAACTAAGCAACCTTGTTTTATTTTGATAACTCCACCTGCAACTGTGTAACAACAACCCTTGGAGTATAATTGCCCGAGGGATATTAAATTCCTTCGCAACTTAGGGACATAAGCTATTCCTTCCAAAGTCTGAATAACTCCATCAAATATTTTTATCTTTACATTACCAAACCTCGTGATTTCACATTCAGATCTATCACACAGGAACACTTTTCTTGTCTCCTTTTGAAATGTATCAAAAAATTTCGTATTTGAGCAAATATGACATGAAGCCCCTGAATCTAAAATCCACTCACTAGAAGAATTGTCCGTACCTTTAGAAACTGTGAAAACATCTCTAATGTATTCCTCATTGTCCATTGCTATTGCCGCCGAAGAATCTCCTCCGAAAGAATTCATCTTCCCATCAGCACGCCTCAGACACTCCTTTTTGAAATGCCCTAATTCTTTGCAATGATAGCACTGGACCCCGCCTTTTCCATTGGATTTGGATCTGCCCTTGCCTTTTTCAGATCCTCTTTCCAAGTCCCTTCCTCCTCCCTGAGCAATGATGACATGATTATTTCTATCATGCGATTACTTTCGCCTAATCTCATAAGAGAGTAGCGTCATCGTGACCTCCTCCATCAGTAGTGTCTCCTTGCCATACATGAGAGTTGTCATCAAGTAATCATATGAGTCTAGAAGTGATGTAAGAAGCCTCACGGCCTAGTTTTCTTCATCCACCTTGACACCAACTTTCAACAGTTTATTCGAGATCTGGTTGAACACATTAATGTGCTCCATAAGATCTGCACCCTCCGCTATCTTTAAGGTATTGAACTCATTTTTCAAGTATAACCTGTTGGCAAGGCTCTTTCCGATGTAGAGCGTTTCCAACTTCTTCCAAAGATCCGATGCTGATTCCTCATCCATAACGCTATGCATCATGTTATCTGCAAGACAGAGGCGTATTGTGCTGACTTCCCTCGCCTCAATGTCTTCCCAATCTGCATCAGACATCTTTTCCGGTCTATTGAAATCCCCCTTCAATGCCCTTGCGAAACCCTGTTGAATTAGGACATTTTTTACCCTCATTTGCCACAGATTGAAACTCTTTTTCCCGTCAAATTTCTCCAGGGAAAATTGCCAAGAATTTTCAAAGCCATTGAAAAATAATTAACCCAACCCGAAACTCTGATACCAATTTTTTCTGTGGGAAAAACAACCAATAGAAATAACCCGATGGAAAAGAATAAACCAAAACACACACCACAAGGGAACACAAGAGATATACGTGGTTCGGCAACAACCTGCCTACGTCCACGGGTCAAGATCCGATCACTTCTTTCTTCACAGAAACCTTGAGGAACCAGTACAAAAGCACTCAACTCTAGTATGCTTTAACCCTTTCTATTACCTCTCACTCTCAAAGCAAAAACATTCCCTTGATTCTTAAATACAAAGATACAAACCCTAGATCCATAATCCCCTATTTATAGGCCTAAACACGAGCCCTAGACTAATAGAAAGTCTCCCAATCGGAATAGGGGTTTCCCAAAGCATAATACACTTAAAGTATCAATTTCCCGAAAATTTCCACGCAAAACGGCGCATTGGGCAATCAATCGCCCAGGGAGGGCAATCGATCGCCCCTTGGGGTTTTTCTTATTCGAGCCACATGCCAACATTGGAGCGGGCGATGTAGAGTCCTAATTAAGAGTAGCAATCAGTTTAATTACATATCTCAAACGACATGGAATTCTCTATGGTTATAATCGGACTCCTTGGAGTCTGGTTATGTTTACAGGTCAACAGTTTCCCTTTTAATACTCTTAAATGTGATTAAGATTCACAAACCCTTAGAGTTCAGCCTTCTAACCTAAGTTTTTAGAAAAATTTATTAAAAAATTTAACTCTAAAGTAAAGTTGTTAATCATAGTTAAAAGAAGGCTTAGAAAATTTCAAAAATCATCTCAAATTGACCAACCCACCATTTACAACATAACAACATATAGTTTTACTTCTGGGAGGAAGGTCTACTTATGTCTAGATAAAACAAACTCAATTCATTGTTAAAGGCTTCTTTCCAACAGCGTGCACTTGAGAAGACGTTACCTCTCCAAATGTTTTTGAATCATCCTTTACAAGTAGGAAAATAAAATCAGGTCCAAAGTAGTAGCAATCCTAGCTCATTTATCTCTTTTAAATTTTGATTCTTCTTCAAAAGGAATTATCTGACTCAGAATTTGGAAAGTTGGGCTAACATTTCTCTATCTAGAATAGTAAATTGGTCGGATTTGGGTTGGACATATGCTCAGTGGGGTTTGAGTCCTCCACCCAATGCAAAACCGACATGTTGCCATGCGACTAACACCAACGATTAACGGATAAGAGCAATAGTTCGCTCCACTGGTGAGGAGTGAATCATTGCTCCTCACTCTCATAAAGCCGCCCTTCATTTGCTATTGATTCGGGTTAGTTTTATTTAACATTATGGTTAATTTTTGTTTATTTTATTTTTCTAAAAACTAAGGATGGATGGGTGAACCTTAAGGATAGGTCAATCTTAACCATAGTTAAAAGGGAGTTTATAAGGAGGATACATGGCAAGAAAAGGGAGCGGAGACGCCCCTCCTCGCATCACCAACCGAGGAGGTGATTATTTTACAACAGATAAATCAATCAATGACTTGGAAAAACCGTCCTCACCCACTAACCAGCTAACCCATTGGTATCAACTTTGCTTGCATGTCCAACAAAATAACGACATAAAAACACTCTTCTGCTGGCTAAACCCATCAAGGAAGATTGTCCAATTCCCCCAATCAACTCCACCATTGATGTCCAAAGTCTTGTAAATAATAAATATAATCTACAATAAAACAGAATACTCAAACGCCATGTTTTGAAAACTGCACCAATCGGCCAGTTGAACCAGTAAAGTAAAACTTAGAACTGATCAGTCAATCAGTCCCTAAAAACGTCAAAATTAGACCTTTTTCAAACCCGGTCTGATAACCAAGAACCGGCTGTTCAACCGGAAGATCATTCTGCGTATGAAAACATTGCCCAAACGTGCAGGTAACGGATTTTTGAGGGGTGGGTCCTAGTCATACCAACCTCCATAGATTGCCTGCAATCTCGGATCAAGTACCGGGTCTGTGATTCCTAAATTGATTGCCACAAAATCAATGCCAGCCAGGTCTCTCCATGTAAGAAAGTGACAGCCAAAAAAGAATAAACAAAAAAAAAAAATACTTGGCGTACAAAGAAAAAGTTAACTTTTCGTGAGTTTGAAGCCTTTTTCTTGTGAGGAAGGAAACGAAAGCAAAATATCCCCAACCAAAAAAGCTTTTTCACACCACAAAAATTTCACATATTTTGGTTTGTAATAAATGCTCCTTTTCTTTAAGACGGATGACATTTTTTAATTTTAAGAAATCCAAACCCATGCATTTTTAAGAAACAAATAAATAAGGAACACCTGAAGGCAAATTATTACAACAGAGATGTCCAAAATAATTAAGGTCGCGTTTGATTTAGATCCATAACCACTTGTGAGAAAAGTGCTTAGAAGTAAATGTCTTTGCCAATTTACTTATTAGAACACAATAAATCAATAAATAAATTTTGAGCAATGATACACGGACCTGGATCTCCATTTGCAAATCTAAGGTTTTTCCTCATGGTTGACACCCCCACTCTTAAATACTCACAAATTGTGGTAAGAATGTCAAAGTGAGACATGGACTAATGAGAATCAACCTTAGGTTTGCAAATGGAGATTCCAGCTATGTTAAATATTTTCCATAAATTTTTATTTGGCATCATAAATAAGGTTAGGCAATAACTCCAATTTGTAATGTTAGTAACTCTGATTAGAGTTAGATCCATAACATTTTAGCTGAGTCAAATGGTAGACTTTTAAACTACTACACTAACTTGCGTGAGAATTTATAACAAACCACCCAAATAAGAGATACACATGAGACTGCTACTTGTACCAATAGGCAGGTGTAAATAAAATTGATAAGTATAAATATTTGTCAAGGCCTGCAAACCATGCTTAAACAATTTGACCAAAATCTTTCTTTAAATTTTTTACTTTTTTTTAATGTTTCGGTTTTCAAGAGATTAGTTTTAGGGTCCGTCTTTTGTTGATACTTATAAAATCTAACACTTTGCAAGTTCTGTCATTTGGCAATATATATTTTCTTTTAAGAATTGGATGTATCGTGTTTTACAATTTTTGTATTGCAATTCTCGTAAGACTTCAAATATAGCAAAATGAATGATTTCAATCCTCGATCAAAAAAATGATAAGATTTGAAATCTTATCAAAATTAATTGTGTTAGAAACCTTGATAAAGTGACTCAAATTTTTCACCAACTTCTATGACAAAATGCAATGTGCCAAGCTTTATAAGTATCCGCAAAAAAAGGTACCCTAAAAAGATTTCATAATCGCATGGATGTTCATGTCCTAACCGATCACCCTTTTTTTTTTAAAACCAAAACAAAAGCGATTAAACTGCCTCGAATAAGGTAAGCCAAAAGCGACCCAATCTTTTCATGATCATGTTGAGAATTTTAGAACTTGCCATATAATCAAGTTATGAGTATCACCCACCCAAAAAAGAGTTTCAAACATTCTCCATCTTTCTCTTTCTATACTTTTTTTTTGGGTTAGTTGAGATGGTCCATTGATTTTCTGTTGTTTCTTCTAATTGTACTGGCCACCTAATATGCATTGAAATGCTTACATCTCTATTGACTGACTTCCCCAGGAAAATGTTAAGATATCAATTTCTAAGATGAAGTCTGATATCAACTAACCGATATATCAGAATTTGATTTTATGTTATTATGTATTTTTGAGTACGCTAGGATTGAATAAACCAACTAATTCAAGGTTGCAACTGTTTAGGACCCCGCATAGGAGAGTTTTTCTGTCGAAAGTTTAGGCTAAATGAAATAATCACAACCGTCTGATCGATCAAGTTCATTTGATCTTGAAAATAGTCCACTAATCGGTGGGTTGTAATCTTTTGATCAGGTCAGTTTTGGCATCCCCTTGTAGACCATACCACAATGTAGTAGACTCAGATCATAGATAATCCAATATCAAGTATGAAAAGATGGACGATATAAGGGGGTTCACACGTTGGTTTATAAATTGTCACCCTTTACATCAACCACCGCTGCGTAGACACAATTATTAATGTATATTAATTTTAATTTTCTTCTAAATCATTTTCATTCATAAAAAATTAAAATAATTGCAGTTTTTTTTTTGGGTGGAAAAGTTATCATGTAACACTCACACAGACATAAGGTGTCATAAGGGTAAGTTCAAGCAACCACTCCGAAAGGGCGGTTCTAATCAATATTATATCCAAATGAGAGAATTTTGAATTTTATGAAATTCAATTCAATGGATTTCAATTTCATAAAATTCAATTCTTATGATCAATTCTAATTCTACAAATCCAAACCCAACCTTAATGTTTTGTGATTTATCTATGTTTTTTTTTTAATCCTTAATATTTAAATACAAAATTCAGTTTGGCTTTATTCCTGTTCAGCAGCTGACCCCGCTAGAAACCACACTAGTCGGCCAAGAAAATACCACCAGAATTCTGAAAATACTGTATATGTATTGTAGAAGCCAAACAAACATCATTGAAGTATCTTCCTCAGAAAAATTTGGTGCTTGGAGACACTTGCATATGGGAAAAGAACATTCCTAGAATTAAAAAAAAAAAGCCACAAACAATTATCTTTCATAATTACAATAATGCAATCCTATTTGGTTTTAATTACAAAAAAACCATTGATTTTGTACTTGTGTGACCTTTAAGAGTTTCACGCACTACGTGGACTCTAGATTTTCCCATATATATATATACATCATTTAAGAGTCGGTCTATGGGTATTCCGAGATGTACTCACAAATTTACCCCATAATCTTAATCGTTTAAAACCAACCACTAAAGGCTAGCATTATCTTTTTTAATGTCACATCAACTCTAATTATAACCGTATAATAACTGAGATAAACGGTTCGGATTTAAGAGTATATTTGGGAGTACACCTTAGGAGTATCCGACTAATTCATCATTTAAATAAGCTAATTGACCCCAAAAAAAATAAAAAATTATGAAAGGCTCACATCACCTGCAACCTGGACTGCTGGACTTATTTTCTGGATCTCTCAGAAATAGCCAAGTTATATTAATATCATACAAAAGCTTTCCCCATTTCAGTCTCTCAACCTGACCTCCATGAAATCAGCCATGGAGAATCAGTTTCTTGCTATATTTCTCATGACAAATGTACTTATTTTCAGCCGTTCTTCTGCTAAAGAACAACAGTATATCTCAGCAGTGGGAGACCCAGGAATGAGAAGGGATGGACTGAGAGTAGCCTTTGAAGGTTGGAACTTCTGCAATGAAGTTGGCAAAGAAGCTCCTGCTATGGGGAGTCCAAGAGCTGCTGATTGTTTTGATTTCTCAAGTAAGCCCAAGAATCCAGAAAACCCCAATAGGACCACACATATTCTATCTTCATTTATTTTCTCATAAATGATCACAAAATCCCAATAGGAAGATATTAACTTTCAGGAAAAACAAATGGGCAAAAAGATATGAGCATTCCACTCTTCTCAACTCTGTATTTGTTTGATAAATTGGCTAGCCAAAAGCTGGGGTTTTCTCACTGATATCAAAACTGCATTTTACTTTTTCTTTACTGTATAGAACTTAAGAACAACATTCTTCTTTCTTCTTTGGTTTTTATTTTTCCCTTTCTCTCTTTAATTCTGTTCTGTTGTTAATCTCTGTTATACTGGGACAGGTTCTTCATTGGAGCACAAAGTTACTGAAGCTGATAACAAACTTGGGGTGGGGAAACCATTCCCAGGAATAAGTCCAGGAGCTCTAAACAACCCAGATCTTTATGCAGTGGAGAAAGAACTGTATCTGGGTTCTTTATGTGAAGTTGCAGACACCCCAAAACCATGGCATTTTTGGATGGTGATGCTGAAAAATGGAAACTATGACACAAAGTCTGGTCTGTGTCCTGAGAATGGAAAAAAGGTGGGGCCTTTTAAGCCAGGGAGGTTTCCTTGCTTTGGAGATGGGTGCATGAACCAACCCCTCTTGTATCATCAACAGACAGATTTCTTGGGAATGGAGAAAATGAGAGGGGGTTTCAATGGAACTTATGATCTTGGTTCTGATATTAGAGATGGGATTGATGGGATCTCCTTCTTTGAGGTGGTCTGGGAGAAGAAAGTTGGAGTTGGAAATTGGGCTTTTAATCATAAGCTCAAGACTTCAAAGAAATATCCATGGCTAATGCTGTATCTGAGAGCTGATGCAATCAAAGGGTTCTCTGGTGGATACCATTATGACACAAGAGGAATGCTCAAGACTGTAAGTGAAAGGAGTTTCTATATTTAACATTTGTTCTTTAGGAATTAGATGAAAATCCCATTTGATTTATTCTTTTATTTATTCTTTCTGATTCTTTATGAAACAAATTAAAGAAAAAAAAAAGAGATCCTCCATCTTTTTAGTTGCAAATTATCAGTCTATGATAGGTAAACTGATTTTCCCTCACCAACAATGAAAATAGATTATTTAAGAGAATGATGAAAGAAGCCACACTTAGCATATGAATTTTCTGCTAACTTACATTTACAAGGTTTTTCTTTTCACTGGGAAGATAGAAATCGATTTGAGGTTAAACTAAAGACGGGCTATGCATTAACAACCTTTAATGTATTTTTGCCTAAATAGATTAATTATCAGGTCGAAGATCATTATTCTAACCTGGTCAAACATATCTTGTCCTCTCTTAACTAGTGTCGCAGGAACGGAACCGGAACAGGTTCAACTAGTACAGACTATGAAACAGATTATGTCAAGGAAAAATTATCATGTTTTCTTAATTATGCAGATGACCCTACCCTAAATTGGTGCATAATTCAGTTGGTTGACATTCTGAACTGTCCTGAGGCCACAGGTTTGATCCCAGTTTGCCCACTAAAGAAACACAAACGACCCATCCATCATATTTCTCAAACAAGATCTACATACGTTACGGTTTTTTCATATTTTCTCTTAATTTTATATATGTAATTTTAAATTTAAAACAAATATTATTTCGATCATCCTGTATCTTGCTGAACCAGAAAAGACCAGTAGACACTTACCAATTTTTATTCAAGTTCTATTTTCTAATTTCGTTTTTCAGATCAAAAATAAATTGTAATTTTGTTTCCTACCTACACCGGCAGAGATGCTCATTACAAAAAGAAGATAATCTTTGTGTCAAAAGAACATTAGACAGCTACTGATTAAAAGAAAACATTAGACAGCCAAACCAGAGGAGAGTCAGAGAAACAAAAAAATTTAATGTACCTATTGCACATTGCAATAAACTCTTTTACAATTTCCCTTCCATCTTGGATAAAGAAGTCCATGTTCCAAGAGGTCTCCTTTGATTCACATTTCAGCAGGCCCACCATGACTTAAGCATCTTCTTCCACCTCTATGTCCTTTGCACCATTTTGTTTGTTTGTTTTTTTTTTTTTTTGCATTTCCTAAACTGCAAAAAAAAGCACATGCTTCCTCGTCAGACTTAAGAAACCTGGAGAGAATGAACACCTGTTGCAATAAAGTTTCCGCTTTAGCTTATGATTATAAAACCCTCTCATGCTCGCAAAATCAAACTCGGTTTTCCATCTTCCAGGCTTTGGAGGACACTTACATATTTAGCCTCTCCTCAGTTTGACCTTCATATCTTGAACTTGACCTTTCCTGTTTTCATAGCCACCCAACATTTCTGAAACAAGCGAGATTTTTTAATAACTTTAATGGAGTTAACCTCTCCATTTTCGAACAGAAGCACTGCTGGCTATCCAGATCCACATTAGAGTATCACATAAGATAAGCCATTTGTTCAGCTTCCTTTGGACAATGTACCAGCTAATGAGAAAATATTATACAGATTCCTCTCCATCTCCACATAAGGAGGAGTACCAGGTATCTGAGATCGGAATTTTACAATTGGGACCCAGCAGACCGGAATTATATTAAACACATCCAGACAAAAACCTGAATCATTACTGTAACACGAGGTTCCTAATTTTGCTCCAGAGCTTATGTTTGTTCAAGTCTCTTTTGTCATGAGTTTGGTTCCCAGATTGCACCGTTCAGTCTATATGCTGATGTAACTGAGAACTTCAATAACTTTTTTTAAAGCAAGCCGCCTAGAGAGGGCAGGGGGTTTGGTAGACCCCTACTGTTTTATTAGATAGAAAAAAAGGAGCTTACAAGAAAATGAGAGGGGGGCATAAAAACAAAACCCCTTGGAAACAAAGAGATTACAAGATGTATCTAATCTGAATATTTCCAAACCCCAGTTTATTCAATTTGATAGCTCCACGAACTTGAGAAAGGTGAGGGCTCAACTTAATGTCTAAGATTGCTTTTGCATTCAGCTTGAGAAAATAGGACCAAAACACTTCCAGTTTCCACTTCCTAGTCTCATAATCAATAAGATTTTCCAGTTTTATTACCCCCACTGGTGTTGTATCCATTTCTTCGAACTCAATATGGTTGATCATTCCTCCATTCTCTTTTCAAAATCCACTTACACTAATCTAAAAAGTAGAGCTAATTTGAAAATTATGCTTAGTTGGACTTGTTGAAGGTTAATTGCATGCCTACATCTTAGACATTTTAGAGGTAAAAACCTCTACTTTAAAAAGTAACTCCATAACTACTTTTTAAAGTAGAGGTTTTACCTCTAAAATCTCTAAGATGTATACATGCAATTAACCTTCAACTTAACAATCTAAAGTCCAACTAAGCATAATTTTCAAATAAGCTCTATTTTTTAGATTAGTGTTACCAAACGCCACCTTATTCTATATGATATCTAAAGACTTTTCATGCAAAACTAAATAAGGCCTAACAAACTCCCTTCTTTTACAGCTCCCAGAATCACCCAATTTCAAGGTCAGAGTGTCTTTGGATGTGAAGCAAGGGGGAGGCCCCAAGAGCCAGTTTTACCTGATAGACATAGGCAGCTGCTGGAAGAACAATGGTGCTCCCTGTGATGGAGATGTGCTCACAGACGTAACCAGATACAGCGAGATGATCATCAACCCTGAAACACAAGCTTGGTGCAGCCCCACAAGTTTGATCAGCTGCCCACCATTCCACATCACCCCGAACGACACAAAGATTTACAGGAATGACACCGCCAACTTCCCATACTCGGCTTATCACTACTATTGTGCTCCTGGGAATGCCCAACACTTGGAGAAACCAGTCAGTCTCTGTGATCCTTACAGCAATCCTCAGGCACAAGAGCTGGTTCAGTTGCTGCCCCACCCCATATGGGCGGAGTATGGCTACCCAACCAAACGAGGGGATGGGTGGGTTGGGGATGCTAAAATTTGGGATCTCAACGTAGGTGGCCTTTCCAGTAGACTATACTTCTATCAGGTCAGTAATTGTAACCCAACCCGTAAGTTATATTATTGTTTATCTCATGTATGCAATTCCTCCATTACAGGATCCAGGTACCCCTCCTGCTAAAAGAATATGGACTTCCATTGATATGGGAACTGAAATATTTGTCAGTGACAAAGATGAAATGGCTGAGTGGACTCTAAGCCACTTTGATGTTATTCTTACGCCCCCAAGTTCATAATTCAAGTTCATGTATTTTTCCAACTGCAATAGGGTTTTCTCTAAGCTCTGATTCAAGCAAGAGAACCCACCTCTCCGTTCTGTATTTTGAACAGAAATCGGCTGCATATGATACCCAGATAAATAGTTGGGATTAAGAAGCTAAGCAAGCCCTAAGGGCTGGTCTTCTTCATCCTTGAGGCTTGTATACATCGTGTAACTCACGATATGCCATTCACTGTAAACAGCAAATTATCCGATTCAGAAGAATGAATTTTGAATTTTTATATTGGAAACTCATGATATTGCACCTGTTGCCATTTCCAGTGGACAACTTGGAGAAGTAGATATGTCTGTTTAACTTTTTAATAGAATGGAAGCTTGCATTTGCTTACACAATGATGCCTTTCAATGCTGGTTGCGGGATGAAGATGTTGTTATGAACGAGTAGAGATGAGCCCATTAGAGAAAATCAGTAGTAGCTCCAAGACATGATAAAACAAGAGAGAGTTGGTTGAGATGGTTTGAACACTTAAAGAAGATTACTAGTAGCTCCAGTAAAAAGAATGTAATTGCTGCAAGTCAAAAGTTATAAAAGAGGGAAATGAAGGCCAAAAAAATGTGTGAACAGAAATAGTGAAAAAAGATTTGAAAATACACTAACTTAACCCAGTCATGGAGCAAGTCCCAAGCAATAACCAAACACTCGTCACAACATCTAGTGAAAGAGCTGTATAATACTTGCTCGATTTCCATGTAAACTCTGCAACTATATATGTTTGTCATGGTAGGAGAGAATGTAGCAAGCAATATCTCAAGCATGCCTACCACCTGAATGGGGCAGAAGCTGACCATTACACAAAGCTATATCTGAAAATGCCTTGAAGTAGGTAGTATGCATTATTTGAAGTTTGCATGAAGAGACATGGTAGAATTTTATTCGCCATTCGTTTTTCACATCAGGTTCAGTAAAAATAGTAGATTACTTGCACATTCAAAGTTTAACCGAATACCTGTACAGAAAATTACAAGATAATATACCTTATAGGCACCTTACAAAACCCTTCTAAGACATTACAAGGTAATAATACTTAAACAGGCACCCTCAAAAACCATACTTGATGCCCAACAAATTCTGTACAGACAAAAAAGATGTATCTGAGAGTAACTATACAATATCTCAGAGCATTTTCAAAATCTAAAGCTGATAGCAATCTTTGGATCCTTTATGCCACATGCCTGGTGCCGAAGATCCGATAGTGCCTGCTTTCCCAGCGACTACTTTTATCCAAATAATACGATTTTATACAACACTCTACCCATGGCGGGTTTCTTGGAGCATCCTCATCTTCCTTACTGTTAAGATTTTCAGTCATTCCAAGCAATTTGTTCCTCTTGCTTGTCAGTACATCAATAGGGGGATAACCCTCGAAAAACTTCACCTATGATTGATTTATGATAAAAGTAAAAAAGAAAAGCCATAGTAATAAAAGAAGTGCAATCTTTAAACATTTTTCCACTTTCATGTGCCACTTCCAAACCTATGATCTTGTAAGAAGGCATTTATTAGAAAAAAAAGGTTCGAAGAGACAAAAAATAAAAGGTCTTACCCCATCTTCGGCATACACAAAGGCATGTATCCTTGCAGTTGGGTCCTCTAATGTCAATCTTATCCTATATTCACGCAACCCAATAGGTGAACGGAAGTCTTCAGCTCGCCAGGGATACACAGCTACCACGCGAACAACACACTTGAATTTGGCTGTCACCTGTGAACACATACTATTTCAAATTTCCAGCTAACAAAAAGAAGCACATGCTCAGCATCAAGGTGAATGAGTGTCATTTTTTCTTAGATCCATTTGATTTGACATATTGAAAAACAAAAAACGCCACACCTCCTGTTCCAATAGAATTTCAAAATATTTTTTCAAGTTCCTGAAAACTTTACAAATCTCTCCAAAGTTTAAAACCACTTTTCACATCTCTCCAAAATTTAAAAGCATGTTTTCTATTTATCAATAGCAGATGGTTAGAATCAACTAATAAGCCAATAATCTTCATTTATGAGTTAGAATGATAAGAGACCTCTGAATAAGTGAGAAGATCCATCAACGTCACAAAAGGAACATGTTCATAATCTGTCACTGAGAAAGACGACGAAACTAGATGTAAATATAAAATACAAATTCATTAAAGAATCATTACTGTGTTAAGAAGTCAAATGAAAGGTCCTAAAATATCAGTCATTAAATGAGAAACTAAGAAAAGCATTGTCTCATACAGGTAGACTGAAAGGCAATTTCTGATACAACTGAAAATGAGATACCCGTAATAGGAGAGGGACAAGGAAAGTTCACCAAGGGCACACGACCACATTTGGTTGATATTCGCTTATTAAACTCCCTAATCCACCAAAATACATAATCAAGTAATGCAGCAACACTTAAGCAACAGCCATGGAATAGTTTTCTTCTGATCTATCACTGTGAAAAAACCACTACCTTTGACGTTCTGCTACAATATTATCCTCATTGGACAGAAGTTGGATCTTGGAAGAAGGCACTAGAACACCACGCCATAACCCAGAGCACACTTGACAGGTTATGTTACGGAGTCTCACCCATTGTCCACTACCTTGAAAGTGTAGGCCAAGCTTTTCATAGGCTTGGTCAGCAATCACCCTTAAGATGGTCCCGACACAAGGAAATGTGCCTAAGATATCTCTAGGTAAAGATGACTCTATTTGCAATGGAAGCGGATTATGCGCTTCATCTTCTAACCTGTGCTTCAAAAATAGCGATTTATGTTTCAACTTTCGGAGATACCATCAGGTTTCTAATAGTAAATATTCATAAAAGGGAAAATTATAGAATATCTTAATTACATAGTTTCTTATGACAACAATATACACGATTCCATGTTTTATACAATCAAAATTATGACATATCAATTGAAAACTAGGAAAAACAAAGTAGGAATAGGAACATTTGAGAGAAACTGATTGGATCAATATATGATCCAATTAGTGGATCAGACCATACACCAATTTGAGCCTCTATTAAAAACTTGATCATATAATTGGAAATTTAATCTAGACTTACATGAAGAATAAGTTCCTAGACATAATCTAAAGCACATGACCAACATGTTAGTTAAGTTTTGAATAGTAACTAGACTTACTTAATTCCCAGTACCAAGCATCTATTTCAGGTTGAGATGACAGCAGATTTGTTCAATTCAAAGTATCGTCGTCCTTTTCATCAAAAAGTCACTAATTTTTTATTTATTTATTTTGATCGGTAAAGCAGGATCATATATATTAAAAGCTAAAAGAAAATATTACAAGAGAAGAAAACAGCAAAGGGATCACAAGAGAATGAGCCCAGAAATTTAAAAAAAAAAGCAAAAAATATAGCTTGCAATAACTAGAAAATGATCTAAGCTGAGAGGATCCCTAGGGAGAGGGGAAGTCCTTACCGAAAGGCATTGCAGTAATCATCAAATCAATTATAAAGGCATTAAAAAAAATCACCAAATCAATGATCACTAGTTCAAGTTAAATGTTCCAAAAAAAATCAAGGACCGTAATTTCACATGATTGATAGAAGTGATGATTTTATCTTGTTAACTACGTATGACTTCTAAAGTTTTTCTTATCAAATTCTTGCTTTTAACTTGTTAACTACATGTGACTTTTGAAGTTTTTGTACACTGGATTTGTCGAAATAGAAATATCATTGACTTCGATTCATGCTAATGAAATTTCTCAACATCCAACAATGCACATGCACATAACACATTGCAAAGAAAAACAGTCATATATTAGTATATTACAATTGTTTGCTTAATCATCTATAACAGATTTATTGAAAATAATAGGAACCACCATAATTGCTAATAATTTATAATCTCTGAAAGTGGAATTTTCCAGAAGTATCGGATATTTGTTCTGTAAATCTTAAATACACAATTGAGATAGATAATAGAATATGTTGCAGAACATTTTCTTCTTGAATTCATTGTCTTCATATGTTATACAACACTATAGATATAACAACAAATAAGACTGCAATGTAACCGAATATGGAAAGTGCATATAGTGGATACTAACTTAAACTGAATAATAAGTGCTTCCAGAAGGCAACTCTTAATACTTTATTATATACTGAACATAATTGGTATATATATTTAAATGTCTATAGTTAAAAACAAACATGTCCACCATGGTATTTAATTTCTTAGAAAGTCCACCAGATATACATATAGACATTAGAAAGATTGATAAACATATAGGCATATATGAAAATGGCATCAACAATGTTATCCCAGTTTTGAACAAGTGAAATATCATATCAATCGAGTGCCCATGCGTACAATTCAAATATCTCTCCATATCATGGCCTGTTAGGGACCTTAGGCAGATAATTGATTATTCCGGAAGAGTTGATTACAAAGATGCGAATGGGACCTCCACCCACTAAAAAATAAAACAATAGGATTGCCCAAATAGGGCATTACTGTCCACAGCCAACAGTTGATCGACTGATGGCGTATCCATTTTCATAAGCATTGTCTAACACAATTAAAAGGAAAGTGTCTTGACTCTCAGATGCAACAAAAATTATCTTTTTTAAAATATTTTTTCCCCAAAGCATATCCTGTTGATTTGCATGTTAGGAAACAGAAAATATTGTTCATTCTCATGAACCCAGTATAGTGGAGAACAAAAGAAAACCAATACACAGCTAGACAAACATATTAAAAGAATTTCCATGACGCAAATTCTGACTACAGACATCCACGCACCCATATACACATGCAGAGATCGAGGATCATGCACTTATCACCCATATACACATAATGATCAAGGATCATGCATTTATCACACATCATGCAATTTAACCAATATGGAAATAAGCTACACTAGAACTTCAGTCCCAGCTAGAGGCATGACAAACAAATAATTGACAAAAATAGAATGGTACAACCCAAACTCAATTTGGTATGCATGCTTTCTGTAAACGAGAAATAGACAATTGAAATTGAAACAAAATATCAGATTAATGGATACTTACTTCATCTGAAAATCCAAGGGTTGAGTATCAGTTCCATCCCACACAAAGAGCATCCAAACATCTTTCGAAACTTCACAGACAAGCAAAACCTTTTCACCCGAAAGGAAGAATGGAAAGGAAGATTATCATAGTTGATTTATGTCTTTGAATTGAATAGAATTAGAATTCCTATCCAGCAGAGTCTACATGAAAATCTCATGTATCAGATACTAATGTACCTTGCATATTAAATCAAAGTATCCACCTGCCTTGATTTCTTTCAGTGACAACAAGTACGCACTTGTTCCTAGAAAGAATAGTTAGGAGTTGAAGCTTCAACTCATGATACAATGAAGAAATTATTGAATCTGTTAGTTAGAAAACTCTTATAACAACGAAGTTGACATATGCAAGAGGAGTTAATAACGTTAACACCAGAATCATGTCTGTGTGTCCTTGTAAAATGGTTCTAAGTTTCTTGGATCATAAATATGTGCTTTCTAAAAAGTGAATTTTCAAAACAACCTCTTGCTAAATTTAGCAGTTGATTATAGCGAATCTATACACTGGTGGTGTGATGTACAATCGTCTTTGAAGAAATATAACAGAGTGCATTGCATCGCATCGCACTGTCATGAAGAAAATGAAGTCAATAAGAGATGTGGAGCAAAGATAAGGAGTAATTTCCAACTAAACCAATCCTTTTCTTTCCCTTCGGTGATTAGGAACGCTGAGACCGAAACCAAGTCCTTAAGTTTACGTAAAAGAGCAAAAGCAGTTAATAAATTCTCCCAATCCCCTTTTTTTTTATGAACAATAAGGTGGATGAAATAATGAAATTAAGGTTTATGGCATATAGTTCTAATTAATAGGTAGTAGACAAGCCTGATTCATGCACCTTTTACGTCTCTATAAATGGATCACCATCCTCTCATTAAATTGTTTTAAACAAATAAAAAAGGTAATCAATTTAGGATCGAAAATCCTCCAACAGAGGTAGACTCCCACTTGAAATTCACTTCCTATTTGAAGGACCTTCTCTCACTCCACTTACTAATTATCACAATCGTGGATCCATGAAGGTTGCCTTTAGTCAAACTAGTAAAACATTATCTATAGGAACTGTAGTAAAGATTTTGAGGCGTGCTAGCCCTACTCTCAGGCATTCCCTACTCTCAGCCAAAAACCAACACCTGTTTAGCAAGGACTGGTGTTGATTTTTGGCTGAAAGCAAGGACAGGTGTTAGTTTATGGCTGAGGCCTGAGAGTAGGGATTAGGGAATGCCTGAGAGTAGAGCTAGCACGACCCAAAGATTTTTACACAGAATACAACAAATATTTCCCGTTGGACAGAGATGGGCATCACTGAATTCAGAGGGTCCCTCCGAGGACTGAGGGCTGGGTATGGGATGATATTAGGGATCATCTTTTTTTTGGAATACATTGTTAGAGAGTTGGAAGATAGGACGAGTTCTGATCATGAGATCCAAGACATCAAGAAGGGCATGGAGGAAGTGGTAAGGCATGGCATAAAGCTGTGTGTGGAGGCCTTCGGCAAAAGCAGAACCATTCTATATCTTCCTACATCTTGGCCGTGGGAAGTTAGATTTCCCCTTAGAGAGATCCAAGCGATGAATATAAACTTTGATTCCAATGATTTTAGTTGTAAATAGAGTGGAATAGGGCCACAGATTTTTTGTCCAAAGCTTGGAATTATGTAGACGAAATATGTTGGTTTCCTTTGTCTTTCCCTAGTGGCCTCTCCAAGATTAATAGCGAGGACACTAGGGGGTGAAAATACTTACAGTTGTAATTTTTTGTTACTGAATGTCAGGTAGTGGTCCAACTAACCTCAAATTTCTCCTCCAAAAAAAAAAAAACAATAATTGTTAAAGCAATCAAAACAGCTCCTGTCAATAGCCAATTCTGTGGTAAGTTTACAGACAAGCCTTCTATTGAAAAAATCATAGTATTTAATATGATCATTGAAGGCAAAATGAAGTTACTATAAGAATCAGATCTAAAAAGATTGATTTTAGTAGAATTTTATGTTTAGAATATGGAAATAGTCTTAGAAAGTGATGAACAACTCCAAATTGTTCCAAAAGATGAACATGTAGTAGCTACGGTCTACACAAAGTGGCCAATTAAACTAAAAACAATTTTAAAAAACAAGTAACAACTTCAAATACCAAAACCAGGAAAAAAAAAAGAAGTAATCATTCATAGCTTTCAGAAATCCATGCTATAAGTTAAGCAAAATATGAATCCTTTCAATAAAAAATCTGAAGAAAGTATATCAATAACTGGAGTAACTGATGTTGAGCATACTCATGAGACTGTACCTGCATCAAGCTGAAAATTGAGATGCCATGTTCTCAGACGTATTATGAACCCCTCGTCAAGACCTCTAATGCAATATCCTGAAGAAGCTTGATATGGACAAAGGTCTTTACAAGATTTTCCTTCAAATAGTGCAAATGAAGAAGAAAATTTGTTGAAAACAGCATACACCTCCCCATTGTGGACTTTCATCTATACAAACAATGCCTTTACTTCTTAGAGATTCAATTGGTTGTACAATAGCAAAAGATTATGATAGGTGGTCTGTGTAATCAAGTTTACAATACTGAAGCCAAGTATGACAAATGTTCCTCTGACAAATGCAGCAGTAGGGGGGCTGAGCACATGTTTTGGGATTTTCACTTGTTTCTGTGATATTTAGAGTAAAAAAAAAATTTCTCTGTGTCTTTTTGCCTTTGAGTTCAGTTTCTTGTGAATTCATCAGTGTACTTTCAGGCTTCACGCACACGCACTCACACACACATCTAAACCCTCCCAAAAGATAAAGGAATGGAATTTCAAGTAATCATCTACATGTAAAAGCTTTCTATAAATATATATATATATATATACACATTATCTGATTTACACATGAAAATAATATGGCAAATGAACAAGTTCATTTTTTGGAAGAGTGATTTTGATTCTAATTCATAATGTGCTAGGGTAACCATGATCTCATGGTTGCACTGCAGAAGGTCTACCAGTTGAATTACGAGCTAAAGAATGCTTTGATTATAAGTTATAACTCTGCATTCTTGGGTCTAGTGGAAGCATAACCACTCCCTTGGATTTTGTGCAAGCGGTTTACAAGAAACCTACTTTCTAGGGGGGGTCTCCAGCTTGTAAAGCTCATGAATCAAGCACTATTAAGTAAGTGGTTATGAAGATTTGGAGAGGATAGGAAGAGCTAATGGAGGACTATCATAATCTGAAGCATGTATATTGAGATCAGTAAATCCCTACTCTGTTGGCTTCCATGTGTACATTGAGATCCGTGATCATTTTGCTTTGGTGAAATGAGGTTGCACCAAGATCGGTGCACCCATATTACTACAATGCACTTCTTGTAGCCAACATTCACTTTCCACTATTATCTTGTTTTAAAACTTTCAAGATATAAAAATTCATGGTAATAAATCTTGTCAAAACTGTTACGTAAAGGTTTTACTTACCCTGGTGTCCGTAGGGGAAATTCCGAGTGGATCGGTGTAATCACCCAATAGGACTAGTCCCTGCCTCGAAGGGTTTGGGACACCCTCCGTGACCAAAAAAAATAGATACATGACATGTTACGTACTAATGTTTGATGTTATATTACATATAATGGATTTTAGAAATCCATTTTATATCGCTTCTTTTCAATTTCATTTTCTTTCCCCACTGGAGCCTAAAAAGAAGCTGTTTTTTTTGGATAAAAAATATACCTATGCTACGAATGAAAGCCTTAAAACCAACTTTGGGGAAAATTAGTTTGGGGCTTTTGTATTGGGTAAGATTTCTTAACTTTTTTCCATTAATGTTAAGCATTTAATTAATATTAAAAAGTTTAGAATGTAGATTCATGTATTACCCATGAAATCCATGAATCTATGATGATTTATATTATGTATTTTCATTTTTATCTCATTATATGTTAATTTTTAAATTCGATAAATTATTATCTTTATGCATAATATGCATCTACTGCCAATGACTTTGTTTATCACTTTTAATATCGTCCATCAATTTTAAATTTTTACCAATTATTGATTTTTTTTTAATTCTAAAAATGGTGTGTTATGGGTTTCAACCCATAACGGTCGAAACCGCTACATAACGGCGTTACTTAAAGGTTTCAATCAAACCTGTTACACACCCATAAATCGTAATTTAAGACCTTGAGTAGGTTAGAACATATATCTATGCATGAATACATCAAATTATAAACCTAATAGGCCGATAGCCTTACATTTGTCAGCTTCTCATTGAATGTGACTCCAAGATTAAAGTGGACTGTCACCGTGGAAAAGTCAAAATCCCATGGAGTATCTGGATGCTACACTGAGACATTGAAGCTATTTGGACTAGTCATTCCTCCGATCAACAGTTCAAACACGGGTTAAGAGAGGCAAACAAGGTTGCGGACCACCTTGCAACTCTTGGTCACTTATCTCCATGTGAAGTCTTATGGGATAACTCATTCCCTGCTTCTGTAAATAAACTGTTAGGGGCTGACTAGTTAGATACTTAGATTGTAGTAGCCCTCTATAAGCAATTTCCATAAATTAATATATCTTACCAATAAAAAAAAAATCCCAACATACGATATAACTTTCAGGCCATGGAAAATGCTCTAAAACTAAAAATTAAAATTCTGGGTTAGCTTTGAATAACTCTACCATGACACAGGAAAGTTGAACTAGGTCACCGGCTGACTTAACATGGGGAAGATCATCCAAATTCTCAGCAAAAATGTTAACTGAGAAGTCAGGACTCTGGTGCGATTCATCGATTATCTTCAGCACAGAAACATAATCTGCAACCAATTGATGATTTATCAATTCTAAATTAAAAAATCATGTGACACAGATAGAAAACTTATGAGAAGCGAAAAACAAGTAAATTACCAGTTCCTTTGCTCTTCCTGGGAACACTGAATCCAACAACAACGCCAAGTAGATTCACCTTGTGATTTTGGAGATCGATGGCATCTCTCAACTGAATCAAGTTGCCGCAAGTGTTCATCTCCGTTTGTTTAATTCTTTTTCTTCTCTTCTCTTCTTTTCCCGATTATCCTCATCCTCCAACAAAACAAAACAACCCAAGCCAAGCCAAGCCCTTATATAATAATATAATAGATTTCATCCAGTTCCTTACGAGAGAAGAACAAGCAATCTTCTTTCTTTCACATTGAATGCCAAAACTATGTTTCCATTTTCCAACAAAACAAAAAGAGAATTTTGGACAACCGAAATTACACTTAGATATGAGGCCCGTTTCATATTTGGGCCGGGTTGGCCCATTTAATAATTCGACCGGGCTTGGAGCTAAAAGATCCATAACGCTCTAACTAGGCCGACCCGGCCTAGTTGAAACATGTGTCATGATTCAGTTTGATTTTATTTTTTCCCGTGTGTCCCTTCCTTAGGAAGTTTTCGCATGGGCTCATCATCTGATGCATATAGAAATAAAAGAGATACATAGGCCTAACCGTGTGTCTCATTCTAGGCACACTCTCACCCTCTTTATATAGCCCTGTGGTAAGAGTGGGTTGCACTCTCCACCCGCCTTTAACTTAGAACAGATACATAGGCCTAACCGTGTGTCTCATTCTAAAAAATAAAAATAAAAATAAAAGAGACCGTATCTCCTGTTGTTCTTAATCAAGCAAGCCTAACTTTGAAGAGTTGTATTTATTTATTAATATTTTAGAGGTAAACAAATCAACTGTTCATTAATAAAGATCAAAACAACCTTATTACATGTAATGATAAAGATGTGATACAAATCCAAACTACATGGTAATTTTAACCTTAAGCGAGTTTAATGAGGCTATAAGCTCGCTGAAATGGTTAGAGGGTTACCTAATTCGCTCAATACTAGAATGAACTGCGACTTGGTTCGAAGCGAACCAGTTCGCGGTTGGGCTCGGTCCAGTTTGTTGATTTGAGCGAACCGATGGTTGGTATAAAACGATCCTAGATCACTGTTACTCATCAGATGAGGTCGGCCAAAGGTAGAAGACGGAAGTTGGTTTTCTGACATTTGAAATGACATATGAAAAAATCAATCATCAACACTTAAGGGCAAAATTATTATTTCGCATAATAAACTAATAAAAGAAAGGGATTTTACAATTCAGCTGCTTAGGTTCCTTGGTTTGCAAATACAGTAACCATTTTGTAAAATAACTCTTTTCCAATTGGGTTTAGTTAGGCTTTCTTTTGTAATTATCCTTGAACAAACCTTTGTGGTTAAGAACTTAAGATTCAGTAGGCTTTTAAAAATATTAATATGTCCCCTTTTAACTTTTTTTAAAAATGTGATTAAGATTTACTAACCTTGGGGTTAAAGCATCTAACCGTGGTTTTTAGAAAAAGCAATAAAAATTAATGTGCCTCCTTTAACTTTGTTTAACTATGAGTTACATTTATTAGATTCATGATCATTACTTTTATATATATAAGTGAACTAAGCTAACGAACCAAACAAAAGAACCTAAGTGAACCGAGAAATGAATTAACTCATCCTATCCCTGACGAATCGGGTTCATTCTAAAGTAACGAATTGAGCAAACCAACGAATCAGGTAACATTGGGTTAGACCATTGGGATGCACAAATGGAATGCTAGGAACAGGGATCATGCCTTCTATCCACGTCGTCTCCTCCAACGTAGTTACAAAGAAGAGAAATGGCACAACACTATAGCAAAGAAGAGAAATAACACACAGGGACCATGCCTTCCATCTACCTGCTACTCCAAACGTTTCCAACACCATCACTAAGATGAGAAATAGCACACAAAGATGCAATGCATTTTTTGCAATGATGGGTTTATATAGAGAAGCTTGGTGCAGATTCACCTATGAGCTATTTCAATTTAAAGCTACATAGGTTAGAAAATTAATGCCAAAAAGGTAAGATAATTAATGCCAGAAGATTATAGTAAATTTCATAAGGCTATAGTGTAATAAAATTAATGCTAAAAGATTCTACGTAACCTACAAAATCTTCATGGTTTTCTAAAAATATTTTCTTTTCAAAATAAAAACTACTACAAGTGTTAGCCATGGTTTTTAATTGGGGTGGATATCATTATTATTTCGAATTGTACTTTGGAATTTCAGAATTTCTGCTGAACTATTGCTGGTTCATTTTTTTGATAGTTTTTATATTAAATTTTAATTTTTTAAAATATCAAATATACCAAAATTTTCAATCATTTGTCGAAAATTTGTGAACTTTTTCTAAATTTTAAAATTTTATCTAAAAGATAAAATAATAATATTTTGTTACTAGATTACAAATTTAATTAAATATTTATTGATTATTATAATAGGACAACTAATAAGTTAAACATTTCTACTAACGTATTTAAATTAGAAATCTAAATATTAGGACACTTAATATTAGTCAAAATAAAGATGTTGAGATAAATAACTTAGAAGACAAAAAAATTTAACATAAAAAATGAGGGCATTCAAGAATCTAATAGTAATTCTAAGAATTAATAATATAATAAGTCAATTGAGATGATCTTGACACATTCAACAAAGACCACTAATGGATCCAAGGGGAATGGATTAGTTCAAATTGAAGGCTCTAAAAATAAGAGGAGAAGGCCAAAAATAACATTGATAGAATTAATAAGGAAATATTTGATGACTCACAACTTAATCAAAGTTATAACTTTTAATAGAATGAAATGCTGGAATAAATTTTGTTGTCAACCCCAAATATTTGGGATAAGGCATCCATGATGGCAATGATGATAAATAAAAAAATTACACTACAATTTTAGTTGCAACTAACATCGAAATAGTCCTAATTTGTCACCTCCACGTCAAGATAAACAATGTCAGACATGAGTATTTTGACTGAACGGGCCACGGGCCCACCCACTCCATTATTGTTGAAAGAAGAAACTAGCAAGGCTTTCATGGTAAAGGTTAACCCATTTAGAAAGCATTCACATATTCTGATGAAAAGCATAGCTTTTTATAAACCTAATATAAATGATTACTTAGAAGAGAGCTCAAGAATTAAAGATGGTCTGTGTTTGTGGCTAAGCATCCAACCCATGAACATATCCATTGCACCAATTTACAAAAGGTTGAACTGTAATTAGACCTAGAAACCCCATTGGAAGATGATCTGTGTTGCACTTGTTGGTGAAATCCTGGCCTATGTCCTAGTTTACAAGTAAAACTGAGAAAACAAGATGGCTCTAATCCAAAAACAAATCAAACCTCAGAAACTGAATACAACTTCAAATGGATTTCTCAATCGTAGATTCCTCAAAACCGAAACAGATAGAAACAATACCCACATGAAGCACCCCCAAAAACACAGTGAAAGAAAACATAATAATAAATAGAAAGACAGGAAGGAAAGAAGAAGAAACAAACCCTTTAAAGTCAATCAAATGGAACAACACAGAGTATATACAATGTTATCCACCATGTGTAGAACCCATCACTGACTGGGAAAAACAGAAAAAGTATCTCCACAAGGGAGAAGGAAAAAGCACTCACCATCACAGGCTTCTGCCATTTCCAGGCCCATCCTATCTAGGCCTTCCCCTACCTTTTTTTTTCATCGGTAATCCAAGCATAAATATATATAAGAAAAAAGGTAGGCCTTCCCCTACCTTGGACTGGCCAAATTCTTAGCATTCTTGAATTGGTCCTCAAAAGCCTTAGATCAAAGACTTACTGCTGGAAAACTTGCCTAAATGTCCTTACCGTCCTTCATGCAGGTCTTCTGAGAACACTGCCGTCCGAGATACGTTGTCGTTGTCAAAGGCGCTTAGACCAGAGAAAGGTCCAGAAGAGAACATGGATGAAGTCCCATCTGACTCGTAGGTAGTGGATGACTGCCTAAGGTTTGGCCTGGTATTGGAGGTGCTTAACATGGAATCCTGATACTCGGTGACACGCTGCACCATTTTAAGGGACTGCACCACTTCTCCCATTGTGGGGCGCTGGCTCGCCTCGGGAGCAACACAAGCTGCTGCAATCGTGCAAACCCGGATAAAATCATCCTTTGGATATTTTCTTGTAAGCTTTGGATCAGCAAGCTCTTCTAACCGATCCTTATTTCTAAGAATTGGCCTGGCCTGAAAGCAACATAACCCAGCAGTTTAATTTTTTATCGAGAAAAGCAAGTTATGTAACATATACTACCAAGAACACAACACATGCAAATGCAACATCTTATTACCATATAATAGCTTCCTATAGAGAATGGTAAGCTTAACAACTGCAATGTTTAGAATGGAAAAAGAAGTATGAATTGTTGGATCCTGACATGTTAAATTAACATATTCCCACCTATTTAGAAAGAGGAAATCTGAGGTACACATTGGTAGACTTTAAGCATGGTCTACTAGCGGCATGATACGTACATGTGGTGCACATTAAAATATGAGTATATATAAAGTACATCCATGCATGTACCTAACACTATTTCATCAGCAGACCATTCCTTAAGGTCAAACTGGCACGTTCCACACATATCCTCTTAGAAAGGATCTGTTTACAGGATTTATCCATTACTAAGAAATTACTAACTCAATTGCGCATCAACATTCCCATCTTGTGTCAAGAGTCCTCGGCTTACATTCAGCGAGGACTCAGACGCAAGGCCTGACTGGCTGAGATAGAGGGCTCCATGCAGCCACTGATAATTTTATAGCACCAAATGACAAGAAGTCATTTTCGAATTGCACATTATAAATTCAAAATCAAAGTAGCAGGGAGAAAGTGCTAACCCAAGTTACGAGGTTCTCCTGGCCAGATGGTTGTGACATTTCCACAGGCTTCTTTCCAGTCAGCAACTCAAGGAGGACAACCCCATAGCTATATACATCGCTCTTTACCAGTAAATGTCCAGTCATGGCATACTCAGGGGCTACATACCTGTAGATCAATTTGGCCCATCTTACTATCACTTGATATTCAGGTACTCAAAGAATGGTGTGGCTTTAGGAGGAGGGCATTGAACTTACCCGAATGTACCCATCACACGAGTAGACAGATAATTTTCCCGGCCTTCAGGTGCCTGTTTGGCCAGGCCAAAATCAGCAACTTTAGCATTAAAGTTGTTCTCAAGTAATATATTTGATGCCTTGAAATCCCTGTGGATAACACAGGGTTGTGAGTCCTCATGCAGGTAGGCAAGCCCTCTAGCAGCATCAAGTGCGATCTTCATTCTAGTGTCCCAATCCAAAGGGCAATTTACTCCCAAGGGGCCTGAAAAAGAAAAACAGTATCCATATCAACATTGAACATTGTGTATAAAGTTTTTCCAATAGAATGGAATTTCTTCCCATGTTTCCAAAGCAGAAGCTCAAACTTCACTTAAAGTAGCAAGTGTAACAAAAAAAAATATTGATACCAGAAGAACCTAATAACTTAAGAAGGTAAAATACCATGAAGCCAAGCCTCTAAGCTTCCATTTGGAACAAGTTCATAACAAAGGAGGTTCTGTGAAGAGTCACGACTACTATAGTAACCCACAAGTTTCACAAGATTACGGTGATGCAGCCTGCTAAGCATCTCGACCTCAACCAAGAACTCTTTATCACCTTGTTGTCCTCCACTAGTAAGCTTCTTGATAGCAACAGCTGTACCATCACTTAAGACACCCTTGAAAACCCTGCCGAATCCACCCTCTCCGAGAACACTAGCAGGTTCAAAGTTATTTGTTGCTTCTTTAAGCTCTTCGTATGCGAGAAATCGTGTACTTGTGGGGTGGGGAAGAGATCCTCCTGTTGGAGCTGCATCGGCAGTCCTCGGCTTTGCTGAAAAATAAAATCCAACATGAATTGTTTAAAAAGACTAAAGAACCAAACTATAACGGTCATATAGGATAACTTGAAATTAAACTCATGGACTTCTGTTGCCTTTAAATAGAATGGAATAGGATTCGAGTTGCCACCCCAAAAACTTGGGGGAAGGCACTGACGATGATGTTCTGTTTCCTGCATTACTCTTCTACTTAAGCCAATTGCCATACAATATCACTAGAAAATCAAACTTGGGTTTGATACAGCTTTTACCAAGCAATTGATGGAAGAAAAATAAAGGAGGAGATTATGAAAATAAATGGATGGTAAAAGGAGGTGTTGATATTCTATGCTTTGGATGGTAAAAGGAGGTGTTGATATTCTATGCTGTTTTCTCTTACTCTTTTTCAAAGATTTGATGCAATGAATGAAGCTTTGATTACCCAAGGTTCTATGATTCAATAATAAAAAAGGACATCAATATGAAGAGAATTTAGTTTTCATGGTGATGTAGCTTTCACCAGTAAAATCTGCAGGAGGTGTCATCACTTTTCCTCAGAAAAGGTTGGTGTGCATTCTAGCTCTATTTGTCATTTTGTCCAGGGACACTTGAAGAGATTATTAATTTGATAAACTGTTTCACAAAAAGGTCGAAAGTTCTAAAAGGGACAAGGAAACCTCCAAAATGACATGGATGGAAATAGTGATCAAAAGTTTTTAAGAATCTTGGATCTCGTTTGGTCCCTTCTACCAGGAGCACTACCTTTGTCCATTTGGAAGGGGAGAAATAGGCGCATTTTTTATGACATCCCTTCGTCTGTGGCGCAAGTTACTCATCAGGTTTGTTAGCTTCTTGTAGATTGGGTCTCGAATAGGGGCGATGTAAATGTGGGAGGTTTTAAATTTTCCCGTTTAATTGGGATCGTTTTTGGGATACGGTGTATTAGTATGTAGTGCCATTTGTTTAGCTCACGTTTGTTTCTTTTCCATATGTTCCAGGTTCATTTTTGTGAATCACGTTTGTTTCTTTTCCATATGTTCCAGGTTCATTTTTGTGAATCCTTGTATCTTTGCTTCTCCTTTTAATGAAACCTATGATTACTTATCAAAGAAATAAACAAAAGATATAATGTTGACGCTCAAAATATATTGGTCAAACATAAAAGGCTGCATACTAAATTTTGACATAATAAAAATATGCCTGAAATTGCAACTGAAATACGTACCAGTTTCTTTGACAGATGCGTTCTTCTTTCCTTGACCAGATGTGCATGAATAAATTATTAACACAGATATAATGACAATGATAAGGATGCCAGCACCAATACCAACAATAAGAATCAGATTTGAATGTTTCCCTTTGCTCGCAGTAATGTCATGTGGAGTGGACGGATGAAGTGGGGAAGCTATAGGTGACCCAGCATCAGCAGGAACTGTGCATCAGATTCAAATTTAAGTATAGATTTATCTAGAACAGTTGCTACCAAATTTGAAGTAAGCCAAAATATTTACATATAAACCCAGAATAAATTTGTTAACATAAAAGGACAAACCATATGCACATATTAGAGAGCTTAAAATCCATCAAACAGAAAGAATTATCAAAGTATGTCTTGTTGCCTAAGAAAAAAATGATATGTAGCCCAAAGATGGAACAGGAAATAACTTTATGCCAGTATCCCTAGAATCATCTTTTTAAAACCATAAATTTTGTCCTTGCACAAGCTTAAACCCTCTAGTAGTAACTACACAGGAATTAGACTATTGTAATGTCAATTTCACAAATCTTACTCTCATGGGTCTTTAGCTTAAACCCTATAGTAGTAACTACATAGCATGGATCAAAATATTGCTACGTACCGGTTTTTAAGGTACACGAGAAGTAGATATGCTGGAATAAAACAAAATCTGCATATCGCAGCTGTATCGGTAGTATCGAGCGTATCGGTATTGATACGGACCGATACTCTCGATACGGACCGATATATGTAGTTTGAACAATGTAAAATTTTTTTCGGGTGCCGACCAATACGGTTCATGTATCGGCCTGATACGGACCTCAAAAGCGTACTTTTTCATTTTAAGGTATTTCAAAACACCTCCAAACCCTATTCTCTCTCCCAAATTTCTTTCATAATCAAATTCTAAGCTAAAAACAATAACTCCATTATTGAAAAACAAAGATCTCGGTATTTGATTTTGGATTTTAAAAACCTTACTCAAAACTTTGAAGGTATGTAAAAATTAATTCTTCATTTTACTTCTTCAAATTCATGAAAATAGGTTGTAATCAACCCAAAATGAATAGAAGAGTTGGTCATAGTGGTATCATCATGTCTAGGGCACCTAAATGTATCACTCAACTCAATTCCTGATCTCAGAGTGACAGAGTATGAGCCGGCATGAAAGTCAATGTGGTATTGAGTTTCTATCATCTTATGTAATTTATTAAATGTGTTGGATCGGATTGCAAGAAGACTATCTGGATGGAAGGCTTCCTACTTATCGAAAGGGGGGAAATTGACTTTGATTCAGAGCACTCTACAAAGTCTTCCAACGTTCTTCATGTCGGTTCTTACTATTCCTCGTTCCATGGCTTCTACTATTGAAAGAATTCAAAGGGAGTTTCTGTGGCATGAAAGAGGGGATATAGTCAAATATCATCTAGTAGAGTGGTCCCAAGTGTGTAAGCCAAAGAAAGATGGAGGTTTAAATCTCAAGTCGCTCATTCAAATGAACAAAGCCTTGTTAGGTAAATGGGTGTGGAGATTTGGAGATGAAAGGGACAGTTTGTGGAGGGCTGTGATAGTAGCCAAGTATGAGGAGATTTCAGGATGGATCCCGCGAGAAGTGAGGGGCCCGCATGGGGTGGGATTTTGGAAGGGGATTATGGCTAATGCTGCTTTGGTAGTACCCTTCTTTAGCTTTCGGGCAGGAAGATTCGGAGATTCGGTTCTGTAAGGACATTTGGTCAGGCAATACTCGTCTTAAGGATGATTTTGGAAACCTTTTTGCTTTTTCTTCAGATAGGGAGGCTCTTGTGAAAGATTATTACGAGAGGCTCAGAGGGAGTTGTATGGTGTCCGAGGCGGCATAGGGATCTTAACGATTGGGAAATCGATGATTTTTCTCGACTTTTGAACCATATCTCCTCGACAGTTGTTTGTCCAGACGTTAGGGATTGTAGAAGGTGGTCCGGGAGTAGTAACGGGCGTTTCTCAGTTAGACTCTTGTATCAAGCTATGGCCTCTAATCTAGAGGGGGCGTTTCCTCATAGAGCAGTGTGGAATCCAGGAATACCCTCTAAGGTTTCTTTCTTCTTATGCACTACATCTTTGGATAAAATCTTGACGGGGGATCATCTAAAGCATAGAGGTTGGAGTATGGTCAATCGGTGTTACATGTGTCTCCACGATGAAGAGTCTGTGGACCATCTTCTTGTGCATTGCCCTGTTGCGGCAGAGGTATGGAGTTTCTTCTTATCTCGTATGGGGGTGGATTGGGTGTTTCCCTCTTCCTTTATTCATCTCCTACAATGTTGGTATTGGGGTAAAGGGGATGGAGTGTGGGGGACGATTTGGGAAGTTCTGCCTGGAGCTATCTCGTGGTTATTATGGAAAGAGAGAAACCGTAGAATTTTTGAAGATGATGCGCATACAGTACCCCAGATTTGCAACAGGATCAGGATGGTAGCCTTGGATTGGGCTCGATTGCATTCTACAAGGGAGGACATCCAAGGCATTTTACAGTAGCATATAGTTCCTCCCGTGGGGTGGGTTTTATTTCTTTGTAGGTGGCAGGCGTTGCGTTTACTTTCTTGTAAACCCAGGTGTCCTTGTAGTTTTCCTGTTGGTTTACTTTTGAATAAGATGAGATATTGATAAAAAAAAAAAAAAAGATTTTAATATCAAGATTGTATTTCCTTACTTGGTTAAGTAACTATGGCTTGTATTTTCATACATATTTATCAGCGCGTACGCCTTTTTTATCTTATAAAATTTTATATTCTCATTTTTATGGTTATAAATGTAGTTGTAAGACTTCATTTAGTTTGTTTTTAGCTTATATTTGCATTAAAAGATGTTTTATACAAGGTATCCAAGTTTTCCTTGCGTATCCAAGATTTTTTTAGCGTATCCTATTTTTTTCCGCCGTATCCAACCGATACGTATCCTATTTTGGACTTATCGATACGGCGACCGATCCCAATATTTTGAACCATGCTACACAGGAATTAGACTGTTGTAATGGCAATTTCACAAATCCTGCTCTCATGGGTCTTTAGCAAAGGAAGCTCTTGAGACATATTAAATTTAGTTGAAGACCATTCCAGGAATACCATCATTACTTATTAGTTAGAAGTTATAACTCTCCTTTTATTAATGGAGATTTCTATCATGATTCATGCCTAGATTACCCTAAAAAACATGATTCATACCTAGCTTATCCAATATGAAGCATGTGTCCACCCATTGCCTTGGTATATACATCTGAAAGCTTCCAAATCATGCACCAGAGTGCAAATTTTCAAACTCACCCATATGTGATTGTACCAGTCTGCACTGCAACCATGAGTTCTCGAGCTAAATCCCAATTCCAAAAAAGGGCAAACATCCATGAAGATTACACCTCAATATTTTGCATCCTCCCATGAAACATGGATTAGAGAAAGTATTCACCATTACCATTTACCATATGGATTTCAATAGAACACTGGATTTCAACTCCATCTCATGTGAGACAAATTCAATCCCTCTAACATATACGCTGCATGCACCATTAACTTGGGCTTAGCTTCTTCTTTTTTTCCTTTTTTCCCCCTCCTCTTTTTTCTTAGTTTTTATGAATAACTTGGGCTTGGCTTATTATTAGATCTATTCCATAAGAATCCCATCTTGAGCATAGCAACATTGATGTTTCAAACAAGCATAAGGAGAGAACATAAACTGTGTATATATTTCTTTGGAAGACATGACAAAGCTTTCTTTCTTTCATCCAAATTGAAGGAACTAGTGGAGTGTGCACTTACTTGTTATCCATAACTCTCAATGTAGGAAACTTTCTTTGCATCTAACTGGCATCAAAACCAACCTCCGTTTGCAACTTCAAGGACTATGAAGTATGAATAGAATTAAGTTCCACTTTAGGGCAGTGGCAATGGTTTAAATGATAGTCTATCGCAAGTCAGTACAAATATTTTGCAACTAGACAACCTTCATATTTCTGAATAGATTACTCAAACTTGAACTATAGTCTACACCAAGAATTAACTGTTTCGGGATACATAGTTGTTTCAACCGAAACCACAACAAACTGTTACGTATCACTGATACCAATACGTGCCAAACGATTAAATCAGTTTTTTTTAAATAAATTAAATAATAATAATAAAAGAATCAAGGCATTAATTAAATATTCATATACAAAAAGTTTGATGATAAAATATTTAAATTAGAGTAATTTTTTTGGTACGTGGCACTTTATTACCAAAATATTAAAATTAAAATACTTAATCAACTTGAAACATTGCATAAGTAATTAAGTAACAACTAATAAAGGTCTAAGGTCCGTCGGGAGTTTCGGATGATCTTCCTATTTGGACTGAACTAGAGGATGCGAGTGTTAGGTGGGAAGCACCATGGTGCTTGGGAGGGGATTTCAATTGCATTCGATTATCCAAAGAGAGAAAAGGAGGATGCCCTCGCAATGCCAAAATGAGGAGGTTTGGGGAGTTCATATTCTGATACAAACTGATAGATTACCCTCTAAGATGTGCTCAATTCACATGGTTGTAAATGGGAACTAGTTCGTATGTCAGCAGATTGGATAGATTTCTTTTCAATCCTGACCAAGAAGATCATTTTTCAAACATGATTCAGTCATCCCTTCCAAGGCCTACATCGGACCATGTACCAATTGCTTTGGAATCAATGTGTTCTAAAAGGGGGCCCACCCCTTTTAGGTTCGAGAACATGTGGCTCGATGATGGAAGTTTCAAGGAGATAGTGGCAGAGGTGTGGAAGGTAGAGAATGGTTGGGGTTCAGCCAACACTAGGTTTGGTCCTAAGCTGAAAGCCCTCAAAGTTAGACTTAAGGAGTGGAATAGGGAGGTGTTTGGCAATGTCCAGACCAACAAAGTTAGACTCCTCCATGAAATTGAAGAGTTTGATGGGTTGAAGGATCAAGGTTTCTTTCGGGTGAAGAAAATCGGGATAAGGAAGCTAAGAAAGTGGAATATTTAATAAATTGAGAGTGGAAGAGATAAGCTGGAAGCAAAAGGCTCGTACTTGATGGCTAAAAGAAGGGGATTGCAACACCAATTGTTTTTAGAGAATGGCTAATTTCCACAGGAAAGCCAATTTTATTTCCTGATTGAAGGTGGATGGGATTTGGAAGGAGGGGAAATGACAGATTGAGGATAACATTGTCTCATACTACAAGGAACCAAGGATTTATATAGAGAGAGGGAGTCATGGAGGCCTAAGCTGGTCTTCCGTTTGCCTATTTACCATTTGAGGATAAGGAGGCTTTTGGAGAACCCTTTTGAGGCGGACGAGGTTTCGAAAGCAATTCATGACATTGTCGAAGACAAGGCCCCCGGGCCTGATGGATTCACCATAGAGTTCGATAGATCTTGTTGGGAGATAGTGGTCTGTGACCTCATGGCAGTTATGCAGGAATTCTTTGAGAAAGGTCATTTCGACAAAGTGATCAACAGTACTTTTGTCATTTTAATCCTAAAAGAAAGGGAGCGATGAATCTAAAGGACTTTTGCCCAATCAACATAGTGAGCAGTGTTTATAAAATTTTCTCTAAAGTATTGGCGTCTAGGCTTAAGGTTGTGATGGGGTCAATATCTCCCCCCAACAAGGAGCGTTTGTCAAGGGAAGACAGATCTTAGATGTTGATAGCTATTGAATGTATTGATAAGTGTCTCAGATCAAAAGAACCCAGACACATTTGCAAAGTTGATATGGAGAAAACCTACGACCATGTTAATTGGGAGTTTTTAGAATATGTGATGTGAAGGATGGGTTTCGAATTAAAATGACATCGATGGATGAAGGCGTATATTTCATCTGTGTCTTTTTCCATCCTCATCAACAACAATCAGATGGGTTATTTTCCTAGTTCCAGGGGCTTGAGACAAGGGGATCCCCTTTTTCCGTTTTCCTTTTATTAAAGTCACAAAAGCCTTAAGCAAAATGTTGTCCAAAGTTGTCGGCCCTGTTTTTTATGGTTTCTCGATAGGGAAGGAGAAATTGGGAATCTCTCATCTTCAATTTGCATATGACGCCTTGATTTTCTGTAGAGCATCAAACCAGAATTTAGCCCACCTTAGGTGTTTATTTAGATGTATTGAAGCAGTATCAGGTTTGGGGGTCAATCTGTCTAAATTTGAAATAGTGAACGTCGATGAGGTCCCGAACTTAGATATTCTATCCTCTCTGGGCTCTCTTCCAACTGTGTACCTTGGAATGCCCCTTGGGCTAGTTACAAGGCCAAAGCAATATGGGACCTGGTGTTGGAATATTTTGCGAACCTATTATCAGGGTGGAAATCAACTTTCTTATCTAAAGGGAGGAAACTAACTCCCATTAAAAGTACCTAGAGTAGCCTTCCTTCGTACTTAATGTCTGCCCTCACCATTCCCCACTCTGTGGTGGTAAAACTTGAGATGTTGCAGAGGGGATTTCTTTGGAACAAGAAGATGGACAAATTTAAATATCACTAAGTTGTGTGGGACCAGATTTATCGTCCAAAGAGTGATGGAGGATTGAACCTATAAGCCTTAATTCAGGTAAACAAAGCTTTGTTAGGTAAATGGGTGTGGAGATTCAAAGAGGAAAGAGGTAACCTTTGACGGTCAGTACTAGTGGCCAAATATGGAGAGTCATCCTTTAGGCTCCGCAAGATGTCAGAGGTTCGCATGGGGTGGGGATAGGGAAGGACATAATGGCAGTGCCAGATCGACTCTTGCCTCATTTCAGATTCAAGGTGTGGAGAGGGTCAGAAATAAAGTTTTAGAGCGGGATTAAATAGCTTAAGGAAGATTTTGGCAATATCTTCTTATTAGCCATCGATAAGGACATGTCAGTTGATGACTATTATGAGTCTAGGGATGAGGGTTTCGTGTGATGTTTGAGGCTGCGACGACCTTTGAATGATTGACATTTGAATGTTTGAAAAATCGACAATATGGCTCGTCTTTTGGAGCATCTCAATTCCTCACTCCCTAGTCCTAAGAGTTTTGACCGTCGAATTTGGTCCTTAGGCAACAAGGGTCGATTCTCAATAAGATCTCTATTATGAGTCTAGGGATGAGGGTTTGGTGTGATGTTTGAGGCTGCAACGATCTTTGAATGATTGAAAAATCGACGATATGGCTCTTCTTTTGAAGCGTCTCAATTCCTCACTCCCTAGTCCCTAGTCCTCAGAGTTTGGACCGTCGAATTTGGTCCTTAGGCAACAAGGGTCGATTCTCATTAAGATCTCTGCTACAGTTTTTGTCTTATCACCTTCAGCTCTCTTTTCTCATAGGATTGTGTGGAATCTCGGTATTCCCTCAAAGGTATCCTTCTTCCTATGGAATGCTACTTTGAATAAGATTATTAGTAGTAATCATTTGAAAAGTAGAAGGTGGAGACTGACGAACCACTATATCATTTGCATTCATGTGGAGTCGTTGGTGGATCACTTACACTTGCACTGTCCTATTGTGTTTGGGATATGAGGTCACATTCTCTCCTGAGTAGGGGTAGATTCGGTCTTTCCTTCTTCCTTTCACAACTTCTTATCCTACTGGTCTTTGGTTAATTTGGATGGTGCTTAGGAGGTGACTTGGCCGGTTTTTCCTGGCACAATATCATGGACAATTTGGAAAGAACGAAATAACCAGGTGTTCGAAGATTCTCCCTCCTCTCTATCTCGCAAATGCTCACGTATCAAATCACTTATTTTAGAGTGTTTATCTATCCGGCGAAGCAGAGACGATCTGGGTCTCGAGGATGTCTTGTTATGAGATTTTTGAGCAATGACAGATCCTTATCTTTAGTTTGGAGTTTTCATGCTTTCATTTTGCTTCTTCTCTTCCTTTCAAAGTT
This sequence comes from Tetracentron sinense, assembly GCA_015143295.1. Classification (NCBI taxonomy): domain Eukaryota; kingdom Viridiplantae; phylum Streptophyta; class Magnoliopsida; order Trochodendrales; family Trochodendraceae; genus Tetracentron; species Tetracentron sinense. Next base: position 39,374,642 of record CM026566.1, on the reverse strand, counting down.
TATGTGCTTGTAAAATTTGTGTTTGGTTTGATGCTTTTATACCTATCTCTTTCAATATAATCTTTGATTATTGATCAGAAAAAAATAAGTAGATATAGCCAAAACCAATAAAAATGAAAGAAATATGTTTTTAAGGTTATAACATAAGATAAAGAGAGGTGCCAAATGAGTCCTACAAAACCAATATATATCGGCCGAGTCCTACCACTACGTATCGGTTTCGGATGAGTCATATTCAACTCTATTTTAAAGGTATCGGTATTAGTATGATAGTATCATATAGGTCCCCGCCGAAAGCAATATGTATCAGTTTTGGACATTTTATTTCCATGGTCTACACTCTACACATTCTTTACATCTACTTGTAAAAACTTGTGCATTTACTTGGTATTATAATGGATTTGAGCATCATTCTTTTAGAGGGTTTTTACCTATGAATCTGGAAATAGAAAAGTAATCAATAACTCTGTTTGTGACTTCCATTAAGTGCGCTCTTCTAAACTGTTGTGCAGATTGATTACAGCAAGAATAAAAAAGTTATTATGCAAAAAAACACTGTAAAACAATTATAAGGTGGACAATAATTAAGAAAGTCTAGGATACAAATATAGGGATGCAAATGTTGTCCAATTCAGAGATCAATCTGATGCCAATGTCCACTCATCCATAAATTGCAAGTAAGCAAAACCAAATGTACCCAGTAACCATAAACTGACATAGTTCTAATTTTCTGTCAATAAAGTATGCCATAGCATGAGAATTGCATTTATACAATGAAACTCTAACCATAGAAGAGGATGATTCAGAATTACCGTGAGAAGGAGCTGGGGACTTAAACCAGGTTAAATTGAGAAGTTTATAATCTCCAACTAACTTTGGGTCAAAATGAATCTTCTGCATTGCAAGCGAAGAATTTATTGCAGATACATCACTTGCAGAGAAACTGATCCCTGTATGTGGAGTAATATACATCGAAATATTCAGCCTTGATAAGCTGAGTACATAGAAGTTGATGATCTCAAACTGAGAATCTCGCAGACCAAGCTGTGAAGCTAATTCTTCTAGAAAAGGACTCCAGTTCAAGCTGAGTGAAACATTCAGAAGGAGAAGATCAAGTTTTATCGGATACACACAATGGCACACCCGACTCCCTTGTTTCAGCACCATGTCAGGCTCACAACAGTCTGCCATAATGGAGAATCAAATGCCCGTGTTAATACCAAAGAAAAAGATCACAACATGAAATAAAAGTTTGAAAATTGTAGAATAAGATAGTGCAGAAATTGTACTTCCAATAACGTTATAAAAGCTGATAGTTGGGTAATCTGTTTTTACTTCCTACTCTTGATAAAGAACTCATGGATTAAAAATTCTATGAAAAAAGGTTAGCTTAACTTGGTAAATCAAGTTAGAAAAGAAAGAAATAACTAGTCCAGACAGATATATCTTACCAGCGATACGAGGAGACAATGGCGGATGAACTAAACCGGAAGGAATTGTACCAGAATTCGAATGTGTTGGGGCCACAGCTTCCAAACGAGGAGGCATAAGGCCAGCACCGGGAGGATGTAATTGGCTCCTCTTCATCGATGGTTTTGATAAGCGCGAACTTGAAGGGGCATGACCAGATGTTGTTAGTGAGCCATAATCTGGAGGCTGGGATGGCACAAGCACTGGCAATGATGCACCATGTGACGTAAAATGTTTTCGATGTGGTCTATGAAACAAGGGAAGATTTGCTGGCAGGGGAAGATCTGGAATAGCGGGTGCAGCAAATGGAGCACCGGTTGGAGATACCAAAGGTGATTTTAGTAGAGAATTGGGCAATGCGGCATCAATGATGAATGACGTATATGATAAAATGAACAAATATTCCAACATTAACCATTGAACCTTTTTCAACATTCCTGCAAACTCAGATTTTAGAACAAAATTCAATATCTATCAAAATACAAATTAAACACGCAAGCTACATTAGTAGCATTTTGATTACAGGAGAAGCTCACAATTTCAAATGTAAAAACCCTAATAATTGGATAACTGTGTTTGCATGGTGCGTAAATTTTTTTAATTTCTCCCACATTAGACATACTAGCAGCTAGTTGGAAGAAATGCATTTGAAGTAAGCATCTAACTAGATAACTGAACTTATAATCAGTGCAAATTTCTACAAAAGCGCTGCACTATAAATTAGTTTATTAAACCCTAGAAAGACCAGAAATAGCTCAAGCAACACGAAATTCCAGCAAACAAAAATCTTACTAGTTTAATCGAGCAAATGCTCTGCATATCCACAATTTTACTGGAGAAAGGGGGAAAATAAAAATTCTTTATATCACTAAAAATGAAATTCCTAAACACAAACAAATAAAAAGAGTAACAAACGGAAAAATAACATTACCGTCAGAATAAGAGAACAAATCCGACATCTCCAACGCTGCAAAACCTTTTTTCTTCAGATCTGCGCAACTTTGAGAAACCTGGACGAGATCTCTCGGTAAGAGAGAGTAAGAACTTGAATCTGAACAAAAAAAAATTAATAGCAGCAGCAGCAGCCGCCATCGCTCGCTTCAAACGAGTAAGAATCCAGAGGTGGCGAGATTATTTGAATCAGAGCTCGAAATGGATGATTCAGATAATCAAACGCCATTACTTGGATAAGAACACGAGAGTTTGAGCCCATAAAAACAGATCCTGATGAGAAAATATGTATTCTTGCCAACTCCTTGAAAGAATTTTGTTTCCCTTTTCTTCTGTTCTTACTCTGCGACTACAAAACCTTGAATTTCCCTTTTCTTCCCTTTCTCTTTTTTTTTTTTTTGTTTTCAAGTTCGATAACGCAGCTTTATTATGTCTAACGTGCGCCTTTGACAGAAAAGTACCATCTAACGGTAAAAACGGATCGACGTCACCGTTTAAGTGTCTGCAAAAGAAAATGTAAGAAACAAAAGATAGTTGTTACTCGAGTAGCTTTTTGTTTTATCCGAGTTAGGTGAAGCTAAAAGTAAAGTAAAATGAAAAAAATGCCACTAAAAGGCTTAAATGAGTCAACCCAGTTACCCGAAGCGAGTTGGGCAGCTTAGAGCCTGTTTGGTTTGGATTCTATGGAGCGATTTATGGAACGATTTAATCGCATAAAAACGATTTCCTACTAACCCAGATCTTAAAATCGCGTTTGGTCAGTTTCCTGAATCGGTTGTGCACCCCATCGATTGAACTCATAGCCGATGTATCCTGAATCGACTGAATGAGTGATTTTGAAATGAGAGAAATCAATTTGCATTACCAATTGTGCGGACTAATTTATGATGGAAATATCGATTCGGCTTTTACGACTCCCAAACTCGATTGACCGCATCACTTGTTAGGTTTTTCAGCCGAGAATCAAACGCCGGGATAGGTACTCCTCTCAAGCTTCTTCATCATCTTCTTCTTCATATGCGCAGGTAAGGTGCAAATTTAGGGGTTTCTAGAACCAGAAGAAGAAAAAGAAGAAGATCTTCTTCTTCACTATCAAGAAATCTGTGTGGTTTTGTGACTGGAACTAGAAGAAGAAGATCTTTTGGCAAGGGTTACTTTGCTGTAAGATCCGTAATCTTCATGGAGATGAACCAAAAAACTGATCTTGAATCATTTAATGGTCCTGTGGATCTTGTAAGCATGTTCCTTGTATTTATAAGCTTTTTATATTGGTTAAACTAGATCAAGAAACTCTGTTTTTTGACATGTACTTTTTTTGGGGGGTTTCTTCTGAAGAGTTCTTCTTTAGGGTTTTTTTTCTTCAACTGATTCAAACTTACCCTTAAACAAGAAAAAACAAACACTGCAAAGTATCAATAATCCCAAACCTTCATAAATGGAGTGAAAATAATCCATGGATGAATGAAATTACTCACATTTGGCCACACCACGGATATATAATAGCACATCATTGGGCAGTTCGATGTCCACCCGAGAAAAAACAAATTAGGGGTTTTTTTTTTTTATTTTGAGAATTTTTCCCCCCCGGTAATGCCTTTGAGGTCGCCACGTGTCCTTATTAATGCCCCTTAATTGTGGTTAAGATTCACCCACCTATCCTTGGTTTTAAAAAAATATATCAAATTTCTTTTTGAACCCCAGTTAAAATTCACTAACTCCGAAAGTTAAAATTATTTAAATATTTTTTTTCTAAAAGCCAAAGATAAGAAGGTGAACCCTGAGATTGGGTGAATTTTAACCATATTTAAGGGGTGCCAATAAGGACATGTGGCAACCTCAAGGGCATAAGAGGACTCCATTGGGGGGCCACTATATATATGACAAAAAAAATTGGGGGCACCACTATATTATATGGGACAAAAAAAATTGGGGGGGCAAGTATACTAAAAAAAAATTGAGGGGCCCACTATTCATACTACATCTATAAGGAGTTTACAAAAAATTTGAGGGGGCCATGCCCCCCCCGGCTCCGCCCCTGATTGTCTTCAAGTAGAGACTTATGTCACTTTTTATGGTTTGTAACTATTATCTTCAAAATAGAGATTTATGTCACTTTTATGGTAACAATTGTTTATAAGTAGGGTCTTTTTGTTAACTTTCAAGGAATGGATAACATTTTCAAATTTTCAGATTAGTAATCAGTTTTATGTTAGGATGATCCAAACATAATTATTTTGCACAAAATCGAATTCCTGCAAATAATTGATTATAGACTGGATACTTCCAAACACGATTATTTATAACCGTACTTTCAGTAGATAACGATTATTCATGATAGCGCTTTTTGTATAATCAATTGTGATTTTCATAATCCGAACCAAACGACCTCTTAGACTTATACAAAGTTCAGTTACAAGTTTCATTAACTTTCAACTGAACAAGCTACTCAAACCAAGTTCAAAACTCGTCAGACTCAGTTTTTAACAACCGAGTTAAAGACCATAATAACTCATCCAAGAGGTTTCCATTCTTGAGGCAGGCCCCATTGTCATTTACAAGGGTCAATTCAAACAATTAGATAATTTAATATTTGGATTTTGCTAGCATCAGTGGCAAATATTCCAAAGCCGCAACTTGGTGGCAACAAATATCAAACATTTCCTAATTTTTATTTATTTTTATTTGTAAACTAATGGGTGGCACGTGTGATGCACGTGAGAGTGAGGGAAAGGAGTTAATACGAGTTAAAAGAGACACATGTTAACCCATGGGTGCCATTGAACTCTCCCTGAGTTCATTCGCGATTGAATATGATTCTATTATTTAAATAGATAGATAAGGGTAGTTCGGGAATTAAAGTAAAATATTAAACTAAAGTTGTTTTTTTATATAAGGGTAGTTTAGGAATTTTAAAAAATTCAGCCCATTATAATAGTAAAGAAGTATCAAACATCTCCACGTGCTATAGCTACTCTTGTGTCCGTGAAAATGTTTGGAGTATATGTGATTGTGGCTAACACTCCTCTTAATATTTTTAATAAAGGTGTTTAAAAGTAATTATTTTCTCCTTAATTCCATTAAAATCATTTTAACTTCATGTAATATGTGTTAAACATGCTTAACTTCTTTAAAAAAAAAATCAGTACTACATTTGAAGGAAGTCCTTATTAAATTAAGATATCGCATGTCGATCACGTGGCAGCGGCCCCTGACACGAGTGTAGATGCAATCCAACCCCATTGCCGACGAAGCGAGACCTTTGTCAATCAATGGTAGCATCTGGAAGACTTAGGAAACCATCCATGTCTTTTAGCGAAAATATAGTAAGGGAATCGAAGTAAGCTTCGTACACTTGTCATATGCGAGGATGAGTGATGTGGACACCAAGGATTCCATTTTCATCGCGAGTTATCCACTCTAACCCCCTGTACTGGCATAAATTCGCTCGATCAGATATTCTGAGTAATTAAAAGAAATATATATATATATATATATATATATATATATATATATATATATAACCTTATGGTATTTATTGGATTATTGTCTGTAATTTGTCATTCCCCATTTGTGTTGAATCAGTTCTTCAATTTGAGTGCTATAGTTCACATACCCATGTATTTGGTGATCGGTACTCTTTTGGCTTTGCCAAAAACTTCCAATTGCATAGACTATATACAGATAAGGTAAATTTACTAATATAAGCCACTACAGTTCATGTACCACTACGGAATTTTGCAATTTCAAATGAAACTAACTTGGAATTCCTTTTAAGGTTAGCCATGATCTATACAACTTTGGGTTATGACCAGGAGGGTCACAAAAGGTTCGAGTAAAGACTAGTAGACCTGACCCACAGATCCAAATGGGTCAGGTGCCACCCCTAGTGTACCCATTGAATGTTTAGTACATAGGTTATACACAACTGTAATGTAAAATTGGAGATCAAATTTGGGAATTTCGTACAAATCTGATCACATAACAGGCTATGTATAAATATAAACGAGATTGAAGAAAGACTGACTCAAAATATTCTCAAAGAGGAGGGAATATAGTAAGCAAAGACAGTATAGAAGGCCTCTGTTAGTGTAAACCCAATTAGCTAGAAAGATGGCTGCTAGAAAAGAGACCATGACCAAAGAGTTACTGAAGTAATCGTGCTGAACGCTGGCCCTCCAGGTGTTCCATTTCGTCGAATATTTGTGGATGCCCCGTAAAGATAACAATTGCTGATGTTGAAAGCTACTTCCCTACAAAGCTTGTTGAAGAGCACATGGTCTATGAGACTGTGATCCCTTGGGAACGTATGTACCCCGCGCAATTGATTAGTCCATTCATGAAACTTATATGTAAGATGACATGGTTACTGTAATGCTGGTAGCATTGCTCAAATGCCATAGAGGCTTGAGGAAGAGTGATGAATTACTAGGGGAGGGACGTAAAGAACGCGTTTCTTGAATTCAATATCCATGAATATCTGCAAGATTTTCTTTCAGAAATTCACTCCTGAATCCCTTGGTTTTGTGACACAGTGCACCATTAGTTGGGGCTGGTATTTAATTTAGTGCTTGGAGGGGATACATGAAAACCTGGCTATGGAAGATGGAAATCACATTAATGGACAACATGAAGAAGATGTAATCCTGGCTCATTGGTATTTGTTACCTCATGGTGTTGATACTGGCATCCAGGGATGACTGAGTCAAATAATTGGAGCGAGAGATCACTCACTGAGTCAGTCTCGTATGGGTCAAAAGCGCAGACAACCAATCGAAGAGGGGAAGCTGGTTCTCAAGCATCAAAATGTTGTGTTGAATACATGCCAAGACTCCACGTGAAATGAAATTGGGTCGCCCCGGCCCCCAGGAGTACGACAGTATATGAACCGCTCGACTGTGGCAATGAGCAATTCAAGGACAAAGCAGGCATTGAGCAATTCATCCTCATCTCCACGAATTCTTGACACTGAATGTCTTTACCACTGATGAGATTGGCATAACATCATCAATGATTTCTAACTCTAACAATGCCTCTGGCTCTAGGTACAGCTCTACTTGATGGCCTGTACATTCAAGGACTTGTCAAAGAAGCCACCAGTTATGCTTTTCCATGTCTTCAAGAAATGCTTTGCCTCGATAGTAAGGACCTATGAAGACAATCTGTGGGATGTAGGTCTTCGGCTCGATTTCTCAGAGGTTCTTGGGGACTCTAAAGAGAATATTAATTTAGCCAAGAGTCCCCTCCTTCGCATTGAAAAACTAGATGATTAAGCTTCTCTTCGATTCTGATCACCCAATCTGATGTTGTAATTGGAGAATTGAATTCTTCTCGTTGATGTTTGTTGTTCTCTTATCCTCCTTTCATTCTACACTTCATGATCGAATTCAGATGGATTTGATTGTTCACGCATCGACTTTCTTTTTGTTGACTTCCTGATGATGCAAGGAAGAGAAAACTCTTTAACTTTCTCCTCCAAATTCTCAATTAAGGGATTGTCATTTTTTATTCACAGGAACTATGAATGGATGAAGGAGGTGAGGATATGGAGATGATAGAAAGAAATTAAAATATCATTCAAAGGCCACTTTGATTATTGGATTAAAAAAACAATATGTGAATTGACAGGTCACCAACTACAATAATATGATAAGGTAAATTTAAGGGTAAATTAGATGTGATGAAGGTGAGGTTCACCATCGAAGAAGTCCTAAATTTGGACTGTTCAATCAGTGGAGCACCTCTTTGACGGGCAGATCAAATGGTGGTTCATGGACACTTGGTCTGTTAGGAGGAATTCATTGTAGGCATGTACAGGTAAACATTAAGGTGCATTATTTCAACAATCCTTGGGAAATCCTTTCGTTCCATGTAGCCATTATATTCCTTGTATTCATCACTTTCACAAATAATTTTTTCTCAAATCCTTTCTTACCCTCCCCCTTAATAGTAGTTCACTGTTATTTTGGCTTAGTTCAAGTAATGAATGTTTTGTATAACATTTCTTGTTCAAAACATTTCGATAATTTCTGTTTTTGATTCTTGAACATGGCATTCCAACATTGATTAAGCCTGAAAATGAAAAAGAAATAGGTGGAGTCCGGTGGCAATTCAATTGCTGGACGAGCAATCAGGAGAACCCCTCAAGTGTTCTTGTGGGGTTATGGTTCCTGGCAGAACTTCAATCAATTGAGCTATGTAAAACAGAAGAAAAAAAAGAAAAAGAAAATACCCTCAGATCGAGATTGGATTGAGAAGCATGTCTTACATTAACGCCATTGAAAAGCCACAGAAGCTCAATGAGCTTGAATTGGTTGCTGCAGCATCCAATACCTAGATCTAGATCTTAGGCAAAACCAAAAGTAGTTTCTAAAAGAAATATCTATCCGATTAAAAAAAAAACATCCATCAACTGAGACCTTCAGATTGATAGTAGTAGCTTGAATTAGCAATTCACAGAGGTGGCACCTGATAATCTAGGCACTTGATCAGATGACAAGGAACATCCATATATTCCACAACTCTCTAATTTGAGTACAAATACAGAAGAAATCATAAATTGGGTATGTGAGCACTTTTAAGACTTATGAACTAAGAAAGAAAGGATGGAAAATAAGGCCCCTGTGAAGGTAAGAATGAGTAGTACAATTGCAGCGATGAATGAAAGGATTGCCCATGGACTGTGGAAATATTTGCGCTTCAGCATCGCCCGCCACACATTCCAACGAGTCTTATAATATGCATTCACTTGGTCACAAACCCCTGCATAATTAAAGTCGAGAAGGATGACCTCATTGCCAAGCTTATTGAAAAGAGAAGACACATCTTCATCATCGCCCAGGTAATTCATGATGATTTCTTGATGACGGAGAAATTTCACATCTTCAGCTGAGTTGATGAGGCCATCCATCAAGAAAGCATAAGATGTGATGTAAGTGGCATGTCCATTATAGGATTGCTCTGAAGCAATAAGATTTCGCAAGAGAGTCTCAGTCTTGTCTTGAATGAGTAGTGGAGGAATTTCCAACACCCCATTACTGAACTTTATGTCTAAGAAACTGCCTACCATACTCCCTTTCTTGAACTTGACTCCAGCCCGCCGGAGCTCCATCACACACGGCATAAATTTCCACGCCTGATTGGAATTTGGCTTTGGCTCTTCCTTTCGAGGCGAATTATGGAAAGTGTTGCCAATTAGATCTAGTACATGCTTACCTTCACAGTTAGAGTACTTTTTAAGAACACTTTCATCCCTCGGCATCAGGGAGTTGAAGAATAGGAGGGCGAGCTCAGTAAGCGAGCGACCTCCTTGGCTGGGGACCGTGGTTAGATTGAATAAACATTCAAGAACAAACATAGGAAGTTGGTTTTCAATTAATATCATATCGCGCACTATGTTTGGCATCCCCCAAACAGTATTGAATATGGGATCATCTCTACCTGTCGGAACCTCATTTGAACTCTTGCAAAAGAGCTCAACTATGAACAAACCATCAACCAGCAACATTTCCAAAAATTCATGACTATCAAGATTAATAGGTTCCGAGTAACATTTACGAGCTCTTTCTTCTAACCTACTCATAGCTTTGATGCATTCCTCCAATTTTCTATCCGGTGTTGTTGTTTGAGCAAGGAGGGCTCGAACGTATCGCAATTTATGCTCTTCCATTGCTTTCAAACGTTCTTCTCCACGGTGAAAAGGGCCAATTGCAACTGTATCCGGAGTGTATGCATTTTTATTTATTTTGCGAAATTTCTCATGAACTCTGTAGATGCAACAAGTTTCCCCGATTGCCGAAGGAGGCACACTATCAAGCTTTTTTATGACTGAAGCAAGCAACTGCTTGTTGAGATTTCCAATTTCAATTGAAGAGTAATCTCCTCCCTCATTCTGTTGACTTGCATCATTAGTACCATCTCCCATTATTCTTAATGGCTACTTGACGTATCTCTTGAAACACTATCTGTTGCAACAGATGCATTAGAGATTCAAACCCTCTATAAAGAATGCCAACAAACTTGTACGGCGATCAAACACATACAGAATACAAAACCGACATAGTGAATTAAGCACCCAAATTAGTGTGGCTAGCTCTTAATATCATAAGAACATGGCAATCTGCGAGGGATCGGATAACTACAGCCTAGAGTGGCGTGGCACCCGGGGGAGGGAGTTATTTTCCTTAGACAATTAGAGCTACAAGGTGGTTTTCAATATATATATTTTTTTTAATGAAATGTGACTCTAATGGAAAATATTGATATGCTATCGGTCTAACTCTATCTTCAGAAGAAAAAAGGAAAATTCTCTGCTTACCGCTCGGTAGCGTATCAAGCAGTTCTCATAGGTCCACATACTCTTTTAAACACTCACTAATTATGGTTAAGATTTACTCACCTTTAAAGGTTAATCCATTCAACTATGGTTTTTTAAAACATAAAATATATATATATATATATATATAAATATTTTAATTTTAATTTAGTTAAGCTTAACCATAATTAAAAGAGACACAGGGACACAGTGGTATGCTACATATTGGTAGGCTAATCACAACTCAAAAAGGAAACTGCTCTCTGCTCAAGAAAAAACCTGCCTTTGTAAGACACAAAGGGGGCAACAGCATGGGCTGTTGCCCATCCTAACTCCATCAAGAGCTTTGGAGATCGTGTACGCATGTACCTAAGAAACGCTTGTTTCTTAGAATTCATGAATGTGTGTAGAGGAAAGAGAAGAGAGATTCAACAAACCTGGTCCGAGTTAAGATTGTGGAGCTTCCGTAATCGTGGAATAGATGAAGGTTAATTTGATCTGTTTATAATGCAGACCTACCTAGTTTAAATAATGTTCGGCACTGATCAATGAAATCCCTCTAGAAGTCATGAAAACAGGTGTGGAGACGAAATGAAATTACAGAGAGAAGGAACAAGTAACAACTACTAAACAAGTGCAGGTTACTGACCTCTGCCGTTTGGGGACAAATACCAAACAGATGACAACTCTTGGTGAGTGTTTTGCCACCCCCTGACAAGGCTACAACAAACAATCATGTGAAAAAAGCTGTGAAACTGTCACTTTAATGAGGTTTTAGGCAGTTGAGACTATTTATATAGTAAGGGAGGAACGTGCAAATGCATCTTCTTTTTTTGGTTAAGGTAACAACACCCCCCAAGGCGAAACTACAATCATGTGTGTTAAAGCTTAACCCCATCCTCACACCACTACATCTGGCCCCACATAGAGGAATGCAGAAGTATTATTTTATGGAAAATAATCACCTCCTTGTTGGTGGAGCCAGACTCTTTTTTTTTGCTACATGTCTCTTTTTATTACTCTTTAACTGTAGTTAAGATTTACTAACCCTTAGGGTTAAAGCATGTATCTTGATTTTTTTTTTAAAATTGAAACTACAAGAGTTAATTTTTTTTTTCCGAGAACTAGATGTATCATATTTTTCACTCCTGAGTTGCAATTCTCATAAGACTTTAAATACAGTAAAATGAATGATTTCAAATCTCTTCAAAAATTATAAGACTTAAAATCTCGTGATGATGATGACAATAATTAATTTTGTTAGAAACCTTAACAAAGTAATTCAATTAAATTTCCTAACAACTCCAGTAACAAAATGCAAAGTGCTAAACTTTGTAAGTGTCCATAAGAGAATGGACCCTAAGGAAACAAATGCTATTTAAGGTCTTATGCTTCAATTACAAGCAACTTGCTTCATAGCTATACGAAAATGAAGCAGAATGATGCACTACTTAAATCCCTAGACTATGATTACGAGACATCCTCTTTCATTGGTGTTGAAGTAGAGAAAAACATGGTCGAAGCCAGTGTTACCAAGTTTGCTACATGCTAAAGCAAACCGTGAACCTAGAGAACCCGAACTGGTTCATGGTTCAGTTCGGATTGGTTTGTGAAATTGAGCGAACCACATAATAGTTTCAAAAAATCTTAGTTTGTCAATTTTTCATTCAAATTCATTGATATTTTTCCTTAGGTTCGGCAAATTTATAATTTGAGTTCACAAACCGTTTATAAAAAATGATTTTTATTATTTTTCAAATAAGTATTTGTGATATATTGTTTACATACTTATAAGATATATATTTTATAATATAAAATATATTATGTTTTCTATGCTTAAGTAGTGAACTAAGCTAGCGAACCAAACTAAATAACCTAAGCGAACCAAGAAATGAATTATCTCATCCTATCTCTAGCGAACTAGCTTCACTCTAAAGTGGTAAACTACGAACCGCGAACCCGAATTCGAACTGAGTAAACCGACGGGGGAGAGCTGTTCTAAGAGAAGACAGTGAAGAAGAAAAATTGCCCCCCTCCCCACAATGGCTTTTTGGTTTTTTTTTTTTGTAGAAATGTTATCATGTAACACACTCTAAACTCACTCACACAGTCAAACCTAAGGTAGCCACTACGGTGTCATAAGGGTAAGTCCAAGCAACCACTCCTGCTAACTCACACACACACACTCTAACTTTTTGGTTACTTGGGGATTAATGGCATTTCAGAGTTAGAACCACCCCAAAACCCATACGATTCGGTGTAAACCCCGCAGACATGTTGACCTAGATCGGATTTGATCTGGTGATAGCGAGACCAAAACCATCCAACTAAGTGCAGCATGGGACATGCATGTGGCGATAAAAATGGGAGAAGAAATTTATCAAATGGAGAGAGAACTCGGATGGGCAACAACGCTTGCTGTTGCGCTGTTGCCCATATGTGTCTTATAAAATGAGGGCCCACTTACTGTTTACATGGGAATCACCAAATGATAAAAATGGGGCCCATTTTGCAAGACACATATGGGCAACAGCAAGCACCGTTGCCCATTCGAACTCATGGAGAGAAGGCAAAAAATAGGGGGGAAATGAAATGATTTCTCCGGTTTTTATTGCCACATGTCAAACAATGCGCTGAGGCCGGATGGTTTTGGTTTGGCTATCCCAGATCAAATCCAATCCCTTGTAGATGATGGGTTTTGCAATTTTAGGGACATTACGGTGAAAATACAATCCACTTTCCAAAGAATTATAGAACTGACACCTCATTTTATAGTAAAAAAAAATTATTTTTGTTTTTTCATAAGTAGCCGAGCTCGAGTAGTTTGCGAGCATTGGTTCGTTAACCACCCTACTCACAACTCAAAAAGGAAAAGGCTCAGGATCCTCTCGAGTTGGAACCCCTAGAGGTCGCCATGTGTCTCCTTTGACACCCCTTAACCATGGGTAAGGTCACCCACCCCTAGGGTTCACTAACCCATCCTTGGTTTTTTTTTTTATTAATTATTATTTTTCAAATTAAAAAAAATATTTTTAATATTAAAAAACTCTAAAAACAGTGTTTTTAATTTAAAAAATAATAATTAATAAAAAAAGAAAAACCAAGGATGGGTTAGTGAACCCTAGGGGTGGATGAACCTTACCCAAGGTTAAGGGATGTCAAAGGAGATACGTGGCGACCTCTAGGAGTTACAACTCGTGAGATTCTCTCGAGTTGAACTCGAGAGAATCCTGTGCCAAAGGAAAATGCTCACTGCTCATGAAAAAACCAGCAGAAAAACGTCGACCAGAGCTTTGGAGATCGTGTACGCATGTACCTAACAAACGCTTGTTTCTTAGAATTCATGAATGTGTGTAGACGAAAGAGAAGAGAGTGGATTCAACAAACCTGGTCCGAGTTAAGATTGTTGGGCTTCCGTAATAGTATGAAAGAGATGAAGGTGTGATCTGTATATAAAGCAGACCACCTGGTTTAAATAATGGTCGGCACTGATGAATGAAAGCACTCCAAAATCATGAAAACAGGTGTAAAGACTAAGACTAAATGAAATTACAGTGAAGGAATAAGTACTAAGTGCCCCCAAAAAAGACAAGTACTAAGTGGCCAAAAAATAAAAAAAGTCAAAACGGGGTGGGGAAAAATAAAAAAAGTCAAATTTCAATGAAAAGAAAAGAAAAGAAAAGTCAGGAAGTAGGTAGTAAGAGGAAATACATGACACTCACGTTCTTTGTTTTGGAAGCACCTCAGTTTCACGGCATCCGATTACCTCTGGTGCACGCCCGAGGTTCAGTATTGGTTGTCCATTCATGGGGGGCATGTGGGGATAAAAGGCGGAGAGATATCAACTGGGAAAAGTTAAAAAACAAGGGAGAAAATGAAATGACTTCTGTCGGGAAAAATTTTCCGGGTTTGGCACGTCAATAGCTTTTAGGCTGGTAGAGCAATCAGGATAACATTTATCTGTAAATAAGATTAAAAACAACAAAAGGAAATGAGACGGGTTCACACCCTGAAACAACTCCGATAATAAAGTCAGTTAAATGAAGAAGAAGGTAACTGATAAATCACAAAGGTGTTGAAACACTGAGAGTTTAGAACACTAAGGTGAAATTTAAGGCACTATGGTCAGATATTCCTTGATCGATCCTGATGCACTGGGAGTCCGGGGTATTTATATGTTAAGCTTGTGATGCCCATAGATGACTATCGATGACGTGGATGATCATGTCATAAGCTTGCCACTCATTACCAAATATGTCAGACATATTTGATGATGAACGCAGCACACGCGGGAGCCTACAATTTCTAAGTCGGTTTGTCGGTCGAAAACCCACCTAAGACGACTAGCAATAAATGCTAAGACAGTGCTTTCCACCTAACGTCAAAGACAAATGATCGCCTCTTGAGGATCGGCTCCTAAAAGTCGGTCTCGTTGTCGACATAAAATACGGCTCATTGTTCACAACGAGGACGATACAGTTGTCTTGAAGACTACGAGTTCGTTGTCTAGAGGACAACGTTCTCGTTGTGAAGAGCACAACGAGTTCGTTGTCATACACACACCGAATACGTACTCAAAAACACATATAAACTCGTATCCACCGTTGAACACTGAAAACATGCCTTTTGCCACAACACAAGATTAAATTACGAATTTTATCCCTTACAATTAGCCCATTTATGATACTTTGAACGTCGTTCAAAATATTATAAACCCTCTCAGCATTTCAAAATAAAAATACTGTAATCCGCATTGATTACATTCCGCTCTTGGATCTCTATATATTTAGCCCCATTTGTGCAAACTTTGTTGTGTATGCTCTGATGTCCTCGATCTCTGGCTTGCATTATACGCGAAGATATATCGCCAAGCTACTGTAGCACGTTTCTCAAATCTATCATGCCTCATTAATGCATGGCAGACCGGTCATTATGACTTTTACGGAACCCGAGACGATTCGTTTGTCTCGACGGTAATTTTGTCTTGTAAAAAGACGATCTTGCCCCCCTTATCGTTGACGTGTATGGCCAAGATACAGGGTGTATGCGTCCTACAATATAGTTAATCTGACACATTATAATTTAAATTTCATGGAAATGACCATCTTACCCCATCATGTGCTCACGTGTATGGCTGAGATTTTAAGGCCAAGATAGTCTTTTCCAATTTGGTGCCATCTATATAAGATGCATGGACCTTCGTCTTCCTCACTTTGGGTTATTTGCTCTGTTATTCTGCCGGATTTTGCATCTCTCCAACGATTTATAACTTCAAACCTTCTTCCTTAAAGATTTGGCATAACATTTGTTGTGGTAAGATCTCATTTGTTGTTTGTTCTGCTTCCGATTCATTATTCTTGCTATTCGTAGTATATTTGGCATATTACTCATTCATTTGCCCCGTTTGCTCTTTCATTAGCCATAACCTTCTTGCCATGCCGACGAAAATAGTTAGGATTGAGAGTGATGAAGAGCCCACCCAGACTGATAAAACTCCCCAAGATATAGTTGTTATGGCTCCCATATCCAAACCAGCAGATAGATACATTCTTGATTTCTATAGAACTAAATACGAGATTCCTCCATCTGTTTATCTTCATCTAAACAAATGAGACGTCCATCCTGACTACCTTTTTTCCTGCACTACTGTATATACTGCTCAGTTCGAAGCTGGATTGCAATTTCTATTAGAACCCATTGTCGATGAAGTCTTTTCTGCTCTGGAAGTAGCCCCTAGACAGAGGCACCCTAGGTTTTACAAATATATGTCTCTGATGACTAAATTCAACAGAGATGGATACCATATAGAACCTAGGCACATCTTCCATTTCCGTCATACAGTGAAATGCCGGAAATTTCCTGAAGATGGTGATAAAACGTACTTCGCCTAGAATCAACGAGCCAAAATTACGGATATCGTTATGCACCTCCCTAATATGGACAAAAATTGGAAATGAATGCCCTTTATCATTTCTGGTGCTTGGAGAAATGAGAGTGATTGACCCGTTCCCAACGAATTCTCTTCAGGTTGCTATTACTGCTCTACTCACTGTTGCTACATTTATATATATCTGTGCTAACTGAAAATAACCTCTTTTGTGTATAGACGTCTCCAAACTGCGATATACAGAACTCACTCCTGCAGAGGAACAATGACTAAGAAATATTCGTCAAGAGAAAGGAGACGAGTATATTACCTGGAGGCCACTACCAACACCGGAATCTACAGTTGCCGCAGATTATATTTCTCAACCTGGTATCATTGCCGTTGCTCCAGGACAACTCAGAGAAAGAATGGCTGATCGCATGCCTCATTTGCACCGAACACCACGAGCTCCCAGGTCTACCTGTTCTTCTCAACTTACCATAACGGAAAAGAAGGCGGAAAAGAGAAAGAGGGACGGTGCTCATAAACAGTTGAAGGCAAAACAAGCTCAACGCGAAGCAGAACATGACAAAAGACTTCAAGCTCAACAAGGCGTAAAGTCAACTGCTACAACGTTTAAGCTGCCAGAAAAAGACAGCGATGAGGAACTCTTTGGCTCCGATGATCTGCTGGAGGATGATCAACCTCTTGTTACTAGAATTTGAACCACTATTGCTACACCTATTCTTGCACTGACTCCTGCCATCACTACTACTGCTCCAAATCCTAACACTGCCTCATCGTCTGCACCACCTCAAGAAAAAAGGACAACGAACAGAGAGGCTGCGCAATGGATTCCAACCTTTCCACGAGGGTATCCATACCCTACCATTGCTCATACGACAATGGATCATGATTATATGGCCACATCCATGATATTTGCAACGAGGCTCCCAGAAGATATTACTGCAACAAACAATATAAACTTCATGGGGAAGTTTGGCGCTGCATCTCGAGCCGTTGCCACGGTAAGAATTCGAGTTTTATCTGCTCTGACTGCTAAACAAATTTCATACTAACGATACTTCTCTGGCCCAGATGAATAATATGCTAGCTGGACTATACGAAGATTATAATAATGTCCGGAACACGTCCACCGGATTAACAGCACGAGTTACCGAGCTCGAGAAAAAAGGATCAGAAGAAGAAAAGAGATTGTAATACGAGCTGGAGAAAACTCGTTCAGAACTGAAGACGGCCAAAGATAAAGTTGCTCTGATGATAACACAACGAGATGCAACTCGGAAAGAGGCTCGTAATGCAGAAGAAAGAAAGAAGAAGGCATTGGAATAAGCAGAAAATGCTGTTTATCAGAGTAGCGAGCTAGATGAAGTTTTAAACACGCTGCGCCGACGACTTGAAGCATCTGAGGCTGAAAAAGAAACTCTGGCAAAACAACTCGATGAAGCTCAAGTTTCAAAAGAGAAAGAAATTGAATCTACCGAAGACGCTCTCGCGAAGTCCCTCCGTGTTCATTTTCAAACTCAAATGGATCAGTTACTGGATGAAGACCGCAAAGAAACTGAAGAAATCATAATGCGGCAACTCCAAGAACAAGGAAGACTTAATGATTCTGAATCTCCTGCTCAGGATAATATTCGGGATGATGAGATAAAAGAAACCGAAGAACCTCCTCTGCCCACCGAACTAGCTCCAACTATAACTGCTCCTCCTAATGATCTTTCAACGACTGAAATTGTAAATATTGAAGATAACTCTGTTTTATAACGATACTTGTTGTCTTTGCTCTAGATGATACTTTGGATATGTAACTTCGCTCGCCATACCATGCTTGTTGGAACCTTTTACAACAAATATATAATATATGTACACTATATGTAATCAATTTAAATCAATTTATACTCACTTTGATGATCTTTCTTTCACTGAAATCTTTGTTTGTCAATCATCGAAATATAAAGCACTAAAAATAGATATTGAAAAGACACCGGAACATGCTTGGAGAAGATACTTCGATGTGCTGCAGAGGCGTTCGATGTCACCATAGAAGTATTCGTTTATAAAGGCACGAACTCATATACTTGTGTGTTTTTTTTTTTGAAATTAAATTCACTCTCTAGGGTGTTTGAAATTTAATTCACTCTCGTTAAGTCACTGAAATTGAATTCACTCTGATACGACTCCAAAATTCACTTTTGACACGGCTCCAGAATTCCCTCTAATACGGCTCTGAATTTCTGTTTTTGTCTAAAGGCTCTGAAATTTTTTGTAAACACTAGTCCGTTGTGATATGATCGCTGAAGACATTGAACACCAGGAAGGAACAAATAGACAATGAGAATAAGTTCGCATCAACTATACTGCGACGATAAGTCTAAACTCTTTGACAACGAGAACAAAGTTATAATAACACTAAATATGCATTTGCACTGTCTTTTTCTCCTCTTTCCTCACACTCATAATATATCGATGGACAATGAAAGATTGTGCGAAGTACACATGTTTCACACAACATCGAACAAAACAAAAGAGATTCATTAGATAATTCACATATATTTAAAAAAAAAGATGGGGAAGAAATGTTACAACTTAATTTAATTCAAATTAATGGACATAAAATCAAGAGTAAAAATAATATACTTGCAAGTGCACAAGTAACATAGTTGATGTATCTGGTGAGCACATGGTCGAATCCACAGGGATTGACTATTGTGCAACAAGAATTAAGGAAACGAAATCTAAAGAGAAGAGAGATTTAAAATCGGTTTTCCACTCAATGAGAATGGAACAAAAGTCACTGATAACTGTAAAGCAATGAAAAAAAGGTCTAAGGCTTCAGGAAAATCCACTATCCCTCCTTATGCTTAGATTTGGATGAAAACACATCTAGAATTAAATAATGATTTAATCTAGATGGAAAATTATACGATAAAACCACTGACCATTAACTTCAATTGAATAATTAGAGAAATTTGAAGAGTACTCTATATCTAACTCACAGAGGATCCAAGCATTCCACATATCAGTAGATCATATGAAATCAAAGAGCATATAGAGAAGAACAATTAACCAAAATAAGAACTATTCAATTAAAATTAATGATCAAACCATCCACATCATGCACATAAATCGGAAAAAGGTTTCAAATCTCTAACCTTAGAAAGGTGTTTAGCCCACCATGACTGGAGTTGTCATCCTCCTTAATGGTGTTCCAAACACTACAATAAAATAACTTAAAAAAAGCTAAAAGAAGAAGAGAGAAAAGAGAATGAGAAAAGATCAGAGAGCCCTAAAAGTCTCTCACTTTAGGTTTATATAGACTAAAGGGAAGAAGAGAAGGGAAAAAAACCAAAAGAGAAACTTCTAATTCCAAAATTCCAACCAAAATTACACTTTCCTCCACTTGACGAAATGTTTTGACCCCTTAAACGTCCGAATTAAGAGATCTTCGTGAAATATAATTTTGTTTCCCTTTAAGTCTTCTTTTCAAAACATCAAACCTTGCCTTAATCCAAATTTTGAGTCAAAAGTTATGTCCAAATTAGTAAGTACTATCCAGATTAGGCGGGAATCCGGGAAATCCTCATTCTTTGTTTGGGATTGGTTGCTAAATAATAGCATTCCTCTAGCCATCCACGAAATTTCTTGCTTTTCTTGTAGATTTAGTTGACCTCCATTAAGCTCCTTGCTTGAATTTCAAAATCCACCCAAAATAGAGAGTTCTTGTGACAAAAATAGGCTTTCTCCTTTTTTCTGAAATAGAAACATCAATATAGCACACATCTTCTTTCTAATTCAAGAGAGTTCCACCCTTTTTATGCCAAAATCATATTAATCCATATCTTTCTAAGATTCTCCAGCCATGTTGTAGAATCTTTCTATACTTGGTCTTGGGCTTTGCTCTTGGGCTTTGACTCTTTGACTTGAGACTTGGCTTCTTGGACTTTTGGCTTGGGCTTTGCTCTTTGGGCTCTAGCTCCTTTAGATCTTTGAGTTGAACATGGGTTATTTGAAACTTTGGACTTCTTGAATCCCGAGAGTAGTCTGGGGTTAGGATTCCTACAAAAAATAAATACACGTAATAAGTCTCTCTTAAAAATATTTTGCATGCGGCATTCCAAGACATGTATGAATACATGCAAATGTATCATGAAAATTAAGAGAAAGAGGACAACGCAATGGTGAGAAGAGAATACACCACTTTACGTGTAAAAATGAAGATATAAACCAAAGAAGTATGATAATGCTTATTTAAATGAGGATAATTAAGCAAAATTAAGCACTTATCAAGAAAGTACAAAAGCCCCACGCTAGCTGATATCTCAGCTAGAACAACCAAAAAACAAACAAACTTGAAACAGGAGAGAAGAAAAGAACGCAGAACATGGGTACAACGATATCCCCGAGTCATGGGGTTTCTAACTCATCAACAGGAAGCATAAACTCAGCTAAGAAGCCTTCTCGTGCTAGGCTCTCCAGATAGGCCTTTAAATCGCAGCAACGGTTGGTCATATGATCATGGCTCTTATGGTACTGGCAATACTCTCGCGCTCGAGGCCCTTTGTGACGTCCCTACTGGCATGAGATGGCCATTCGAAATTCAGGTCATCCTCTATAGCTCGCATGATCGCAGCGGGGCAAGTAGTGAATATTATTGGGTCGGCTCGTCTGGGAGGGCGCTGCTCAGTTGCCTGACGACTATTGTTCTGGAGAAAGGCACAATTCGATGTATTCACATCTTGTGCCCAGGATTCTATTTGATCTTGTAACAACTGCTGCTGACTAGTGAGCTACGTCAAGAGAGATTGCTGGTACTGTAGCAGTATGATAATCTGCTCTGCCTGAGACAGCGCTGGCTCTGGAGTTTGTTCATCCATTGGTGAGACAGGAGAATGGTCGGCCATGGTGGTAGAGAAGCAGGGAGTCCCGAAGAATTTTTTCGCGAATTAACTTGTCACTTGTAAACGATTTCAGAAATAAATTCCCACAGACGGCGCCCTTTTGTCGGGGAAAATTTCTCGGGTTCGGCACATCAATAGCTTTTGGGCTGGTAGAGCAATCAAGATAACATTTATCTGTAAATAAGATAAAAAAAAACAACAAAAGGAAAGGAGGCAGGTTCGCACCCTAAAACAACTCCGATGATAAAGTCAGTTAAATGAAGAAGAAGGTAACTTATAAATCACAAAGGCGCTGAAACACTGAGAGTTTAGAGCACTAAGGTGAAATTTAAGGCACTATGGTCAGATATTCCTTGATCGATCCTGATGCACTGGGAGTCCAGGGTATTTATATGTTAAGCTTGGGATACCCATAGATGACCATCGATGACTTGGATGACCATGTCATAAGCTTGTCACTCATTACCAAATATGTCAGACATATTTGATGATAAACGCAGCACATACGGGAGCCTACAATTTCTAAGTCGGTTTATGGGTCGAAAACCCACCTGAGACGACTAGCAATAAATGCTAAGACAATGCTTTCCACCTAACGTCAGAGACAAATGATCTCCTCTTGAGGATCGGCTCCTAAAAGTCGGTCTCATTGTCGACATAAAACGCGGCTTGTTGTTCACAACGAGGACGATACTGTTGTCTTGAAAACTACGAGTTCATTGTCTAGAGGACAATGTTCTCGTTGTGAAGAGCACAATGAGTTCGTTGTCATACACACAACGAATACATACTCAAAAACACATATAAGCTCGTATCCACCGTTGAACACCGAAAACATACCTTTTGCCACAACACAAGATTAAATTACGAATTTTATCTCTAACAACTTCTTCTCCCCTGTTTTGCTCGAGGCTGAGCCTCGGGCATGCACCAGAGGTAATCCAATGCCCAGTTTCACATTGGCGTAGATCTATCTCAACCAAACACAAGGGAAGTTGGTGATCGGTGTTCTTCCCGTTGGCTTGGGTGTTTAAAGGCCAGATTTCTTATTATGTTGTTTATAGCCATTAAAATGAATAATAAAGCTGCAAAGGATGTTTTGCAGTCGACAACTACAAAGAGTCCTCATATCTATCCTACTCCTATATAGCTATTGGTGGACGTGGATACCTTCAGAATGTCTCATTACAGGAGTCAAATCCTCTACGGTGATAACCGGATTTGGAAAATCCGGTTATCACCCCTAGAGGTCGCCACGTGTCTCCTTTGACACCCCTTAAGCGTGGGTAATGTTCACCCACCCCTAGGGTTCACCCACCTATTTTTGGTTTTTTTTAAAAAATATTAATTCTATTTTTAAAATTAAAAAACTGTTTTTAATACGGTTAAGGGGTGTCAAAGGAGACACGTTGCGACTTCTAGGGGTGATAACCGGATTTGCCAAATCCGGTTATCGCCGTAGAGGATTTGACTCCCTCATTCCAACTCCAAGTTTTTGCCACATGGCATTTACATTTATTACTATAGGGCCCCACTCACTTGGATTAGGGATTTCTATCTCAGCCAACCCGTCTCCCTCACATATTAACTTTTGTCTTCCTAATAATTATTCCTCTCCTCAAATAACTCCCCCATTCATCCCCCCCACATTCCATTTCCCAAGTTTCCTTCCCTTCATTTTTATTTTCTCAAGGGTGATGAACGGACGCCTCTTCGATCGCTGCAAGTGCAACCCTGATTGTTTTTGCTTAATGATACCTTGAAGGTTTCTAAAGGAGAATGGTTGTCTTCATCAATAGAGAAAAGCTCGCAAGGATATCTCTCTGGTTCTGAAAGTTGTGATGTTCAATACATCATTGGTTAGTTCTTTAATCCATTTTTTAAGTCATTTTTTTATGATATTTATGAAATTAGCATGACTCTCAAGTTTTTATGGTTATCTAATAAAATTCTTTGATGATATTTATAAAATCCCACTACTTGGCAAGTTTTTATGTTTATTCTTCATTTTGATTAGTACTCAATGGGTGAGAGTGGCACCATATCGCTCTTTTAGTGCCATATTTCATAGTAACATTGTATTTCGTCCATTTCCCAACAAATATGTGCAAAATCCATAATTCTTGAAAAATTCCTGAATATCCACAAGGACTCGGAGATATTGAAATTTCTATTCACCCAGATTCCTTACTACTAAAACGTTTGTGCACTTTTATTTTTATTGAAATTTACAATCCAGATTTTATCCTGATTTAATTTGGTAAATCTTTACATGTTTGGGTGTTTTGCAGGGCAACATCCTTCCTTCGTCTACCTCTCTTCTCTTCCCCTATCTTGGTATCTCTCTATCTTGAGTTTTTTCTATATTCCTTTCAAATCTAATTCTATATTGATTTATTTTTTACCACGCTTCCAAATGGTGATAACTTTTCCCTTAT
Source organism: Tetracentron sinense (assembly GCA_015143295.1). Lineage (NCBI taxonomy): Eukaryota > Viridiplantae > Streptophyta > Magnoliopsida > Trochodendrales > Trochodendraceae > Tetracentron > Tetracentron sinense. The sequence continues at coordinate 39,350,684 of CM026566.1, read as the reverse complement.
AATGACATTCAATCTTCTTTCTTTAAAATCCTAACCTTCTCTTTAGTTCTCTATCTCTGCCTCATTACCCAAATGCCCTTCTCTTACTCTGGTTTAGCCTTCTCAAATGCTTCTAGAAGAACATCGGGTTGGGCTTTAACACACACATAGATGCAATTGAAAGTTTCCTTTTATCTATGCTTGCATTCGTATCTCAATCGGGATTGGCAGAAAATCAAGTAAGTGTTAAGACAATTTGTCGAACAAATAAAATAATAAAAAAAATAATTATCCCAGATTAGAATTATACCAAAAATTGTGATTTTATTAGAACTTACCGGAAGTTGTGATTGTATTTCACTTTCCCTTGTGAAATACCACTTTTAAGTTTCTTTTGAGCCATTATAATTCTGGCAAAGCTTCAACTCATGTACAAATCACTTATATCCTAATAGTCACCATACCAGATGTCTGCCAATGTTACAAGATATGGAAACTTTGGGTAGGTGTTTGCATTGAGGTCTTCGTAGGTTTATTTATCAGGTGAGGCTCAATGGGATGAGATCACTTTCCGTAGAAATATACTTTAAGTTTCTTTTAAGCCACTGTAATTCTGGCAAGTTTCAACTCAAATACAAATCATTTATATCCTGATGGTCATCATACGGTCCATTCCAGATGGCTACCAATGGTACAAGACATGTAAACTTAGGGGTAGGTGTTCATGTCCAGATTGTCATCATGTTATTAGTATTGAATGTTTTATTGTTTTATTTTTCTACATTTTATTTGGAGCAAGACTAATCCAATTTGGTAGTGCAGAAATTTCTGGTCAAGAGTTTTAAGTAGTGACACATATTATAATTATGATACATGAATTGAAGAATAGTTAGGCAAATTACAAGACATTGTTCTATCTAGAATGTCATTATGATATTACTATTGAATTTTTTTTTTCTTTTTATATATATATATTTTGAAATAATAGTAATCCAAATTGATAGTGTTGATAATTTGTTGGTCAAGTGCAGTGTAGTCAAAATGTCACCTAAGCAAAGGCTAGATAGTGTTGATAATTTGTTGGTCAAGTGCAGTGTAGTCAAAATGTCACCTAAGCAAAGGCTAGGCCACCACCTACCTTTGTCACCTATTCTTGATCTAATAATAGTAATCCAAATTGATAGTGTTGATAATTCACTGGTCAAGTGCAGTGTAGTCAAAATGTCACCTAAGCAAAGGCTAGGCCACCACCTACCCTTGTCACCTATTCTTGATCTAAGCGGCATTCACATAATTTTATAATTTTCATAGAATAAAAGTATATTTTGGCAGCCTATTGATGGCATAAGCAACTCCTCATCTAGTTAATCCCCAACCGTATAGGCATCGCTTAAATGCTTTGACTACACTGTTTAATAGTTTCAACAGTGACACAAATTAGAATTCTGAAACATGGATCAAAGCACAAGTAGGCAAATGTTGTTACTATTCTTTAATCCTTTGTCTGCTTATATTGTAGAAAGTGATTTTGTTTGCAAATAGTTGAGAGGGTTTTGGAATGCTTCTGTCTTTCGACCGAATCTATGTTGTATGTCACACCATTATATCGTGTGTTTTTGTTGTCTTAGATGTTTATTGTCTACCAAAATGTGAAAGAAACTCGCTCCAGAAAGCTATAAGCAAACTCATGATTCTGAGATCATCAACACGAGTTCCATTGATGTACTCTAGAGGATGGATAAGAACCTTTTTCAAACTCTGCCAAAACTCTGTCTGAAACCTAGAATGCTTGTGTGTGCTCCTTCAGATGCATCAATTGAAGAGTTGCTAGGACGTGCTCTCGATCGCGGTTTCATTGATGGTGAGATGAAAATCTAACGGCCTGATGTGGCTCAAGTCGATGTTGTCGTCCAAGTAATAAATATAGTTAGTATAGCCTTGGATGTATGATTCTCTTCTTTTCTTTGCTCAACTATTTTTAGTGTCTTCATTAAGTTGTTAATGGATCAAGTTTGCACTAGGATCTATTATTTCCATAATGGCCACAAAATGTGGTATCATGCAACCATTATATGCTTTGAACTTTGAAGACATAATTTCTTATCTCACAATTTTTTTTTTCAGCTTCCGAAGCCTAAACCTCTCACAAAGTGGAAATTATTTGGCAAAAAGAAAGGTAATTATCTATCTTAATCCATTTTTTCTTTTTCTTTTTTTGTTAAAGAGGCCAACGAGATATTTGATTATAATATAGTTTACTTCTTAAGCTGCATAACTAAACTTAGTAAGAATAGGACCTTGGTGGGTTGAGCCCATAGCTCTAATTGATCTCAATACTGTGTGTTTAATCGCAGGATCCCTGCTTAGAAATCTGTTATGCTTTGTCATATTTCTTTGGAACATTTTGCAGGTATTAAAAATCATAAAAAAGACAAGATTGTGTATGATGAACAAACTGGCACTTGGAAGTATCGTCATGGTTATGATAGTGTAAATGATGACAAAGATGTACCCATCACTAAAGCTAAGATAACTGATGGTAAGTATTCGACCAGCCATTCAAGCCCCTTAATCAATCACAAATACCTTTCATGAGAAATTTTTATTTTTGTAAATTTCTTGGGGAAGTTATATATTTAGAAAAGAGAAGATTCAAATATTTTATCCTCTGTAATATAATCATCAAAGTAGATTCTATCCCGTTAAGACTTTCCCTTCTTTGTGATGATAGTCAGTCTTTTTACAGAACCAAGGGGTTTGTGTTATGCTATTTATATATGATACAACATCTATGTTATGTATAACTTGCTTTTAATTTTTGTAAACTATTTTTATGTCCCAATAAAAAAAATACTAGTTTTATGAAGCTGTTTTTATTTTCTTTCTATTTACCACCCGTGCATCGCACGGGGTTTTTGCTAGTTGTTACATATGCTATATGGGGAAAAGAAGCTGGTTAGGATAGACATTTATTATTGTCAAAAAAGTACAAGCTCACTTACCCATAAATAAAAATATATAATTTTTTTTAATGTAAATTAAACTTACCTCCCTTGAGGTTTGGTGAAATTTCAAAAACTTTCCTTTTTGTTTCTTAAATTACACCGACCTCCCTGTCTGGCTCATCATATTAACTCCGTTAACTAATGTTACTCTTTTCCAATTTTACTCTTATTACTTAGAGGAAACATGTATTTACGGCTTAGTTTGAAAGCTCAACAAAAAAATATATATAAACATCCCAAGCCGCCACTTGTCCCTTTTAACACTCATTAACTATGATTAAGATTCACTCACCCTTAGGGTTTATCCATCTAACCTTCATTTTTAGAGAAAAAAATAACCTTAGGCTAATTATGCTTGATCAAAATTAAAGGGGGCTTTACAAGCCGCCACGTGTCCCTTTTAACACCCACTAATTGTGGTTAACATTCCCTCACTCGTACGATTCATCAATCTAAGATTGGTTTTAAGAAAAAAATAAAAAAATATTAATCTTAGGTTAATTATGTTTAACCACAGTTAAAGGATCTTTATAAGCTGCCACTTGTCCCTTTTAACACCCACTAACTATGGTTAAGATTCACTCACCCCTATGGTACGTTCATCCATCTAACATTGGTTTTTAGAAATTAAAAAAAAACTTAGGTTGATTATGCTTAACCACAATTAAAGGGGGCTCTACAAGCTGCCACGTGTCTCCTTTAATACCCACTAATTGTGGTTAAGATTCACTCACCCCTAGGATTCATCCATCTAATCTTGGTTTTAGAAAAAAAAAAACTTAGGTTGATTATGCTTAACCACAATTAAAAGGGCTCTACAAGCCGCCATGTGTTCCCTTTACCACCCACTAATTGGGGTGAAGATTCACTCACCCCTATGATTTATCCATCTAACCTTAGTTTTAAGAAAAAAATATTAATCTTAGGTTAATTATATTTAACCATAGTTAAATGTCTATATAAGCCGCCACGTGTACCTTTTAATACCCACTAACTATGATTAAGATTCACTCAGTCCTAGAGTTCATCTATCTAACATTGGTTTTTAGAAAAAAAAATTATATATAGTTAGCTTAAGTTGATATTATTAACCATGGTTTTGGAAATATGTATTAACCTTAAGTTGATACTATTAACCTTGGTTACCAAACTCAATTATCATTTATTTATTTTAGGGTAAATTACACTTACCTCTCCTGAGATTTGGCGAAATTTCATAAACCTCCCATCTTGTTTCTGAAATTACACTGCCCTCCCCTCTACTTTAGTTGTTTGTAACACATTCCCCCCTTCCATTAGTATTCTGTTACTTACATGGATGAAATTTGATGATGTCATAATTTAAACATTTTAAAATACTGAAATTACCCTTCTTAAAGTCAAAATCATGTATCTCTAACTTTCAAATGATTAATAAGAAATAACCTTATTCTTAGTAAGAGAAACGGTTTGATGATTAGAGGATACACATGTTAGGACCCACCATCACTAGACATGCATGCCCAAAAACCAACATATCGTCTATACGGAGATAGTTTCGTGCATACAGAAACCCTAACCCTATTCTTTCATGTATTTGTATTGCCTAATTTCGGAGGCAAAATTTATGTAAGGGGGGGAGGATGTAGAACTCCGGATCTTGATAGTATGACATGGTGAATAGGGTCTAAGGCTTAAAGCCTATTGTAATGCCTTGAATGGTTATCAATGATAATGAGAACTTTGTTTATATATATTTCGGGTGGATGATGTGTTATGACATGTATTAAAACCTTAAGAATATTTTCTTAAGTTTATAAGTATTTGGGATAAATGAGCAAAAGTATAAAATGCTCTAAGTATCAAAAAGGGGAATGTCTTAACATACCCTCAATTTTAGGGAATTCTAATTTTGTCACCACTTATCAGAATCGAATGATTCTTGAGCCATTAGAAAGATATTAAAACCATCTTCGATGTTCATGCTTATCATTTTTCCAGATTTTGAGTCGAGGTTAAGTTAAATGTTGGATTTCCGAAGTCGGGTCTGCTGAAATTTTAGACTGCTGTAATCTATCTCAGACCAGTCAGCTTTAGAGCCCATTTAGACAATTAAGAACTTAGAATTAAGATTTGTCCATTAGACATAAAATTGTTCCCCTTTGAATGACGAGTCTAGAGCGTTGAATCGTCAAAATCCGATAAACGAGTCAAAAATTTTGATCGAAATACCAAAGTAAGAAAAACTCAAGACAGTCAGAACACCCAGACATCGACGTCTGTAACCAAAATGTCAACGTTTGGGCACGAACAGAATCCTCAAATCACGAAATTTAGAGAAAAGATAGGGGATTGGAAAAACCACCTTGCTTATCCATGCCGGTCGGTTAGAATTCATTTTATCGGTTTTGCATAGCGTACATCTTTGTTGGACTAACATTTTTTAGCTCCCGATGAGTACTTTCATGGAGATGGAGAAGTATGCGTGACTTCTTGTGGTCCGGCCCTGTGGTTAGCCCAAAGGAGGGTCACATGTCTAGTGTGGCTGAGACGGGTCCGAAGGAGACTTTGCCATTCGATTGACGTCTGTAACCCAGACGTCAACGCCTGGCCCAAACGTCGACGTTTGCATGCGGGAACGCGAAAAATGAGATTTTTAAAGAGTATAAGCATGATTTTGACAACCCTAACCCCATAAATACCTAATTTTTGTGGGATTAATGGTTTTAACACTTTGAGAAACATCTTTTGAGAGGAAAAGGAAGAGAGCTAGGGCTTCAAAAAGGGGTTTCCATTTGAGATCAAGAGGAGCACGATTCTTGCATCCCAAGGCTTGGATCTTCTTCCTCAAATCTTAGATTTTCTCTCTCAAGCACGATTTCACATCTCCAAGCTTCTCAACCATCTCAAGCTTTTAGATCAAAGGAGTTTCGACCGTTGCAAGGTAAGAACATTCTACTATCTAGCTTTGTTATGGAACAACTATTGAAAAAGATGATTGAATGTATGATGTTGAATATGATTTTGTAAATACACTCTCCTATCTAGCTTTGTTATAATCAAAGTCATGAAATATGGACATGAAGATTTCTCAAGAGTAAGGGTAACTACTAACTACACTCTACTAACTAGTTTGTTGTAATTTCATAAGTAAATATACATATTCTCTAATCTTGTTCGGATTCAACATAGAAATAAGAGTTTTAAATTTGGGAGTTTCTCAAGGTCAATGATAAATCTATTTTTGGGATATTATCTTTAAAGAAAACATGATGTGGGTATGATGTTGAGGAAATAAGCTTAATGGCTAAGATTATTGTGATGTAATGTCATGAATGAAGATGTTCCATGTTTTTAGGATTTTTCAAGCATACTATGATATTAATATGTCTTGTATGAACATGTATGGAATGTTTAAAGTTTCCTAAGTATATTGTGATGCTCACAAGCATTCCACACACTCTATGTGTTACATAACCGAAGTTTTCTCATAAGCATGGTATTTCAAGAATCATAAGAAAAAATTTTCAAAGAAAAATTCATAAGAAGAAGTATAAGTTCATAAGCATTGACAATGCCAAACTTTGGGTTGATATTTCTAAGATCGGTTACCTCATGCTCACAATGATCATGTCTATTATCTTGTATAAGTTCCAATGATCATAAGTCCCGCAAGGCTTCTAAGAACTCCTAAGAAATGCATAAGTCTAAGATTAGTTACAAGACTCACAAGGCTCTTAAGTGCTCACAAGCTCCATGGATCATGTCTAAGATCGGTTCACAAGTCTCCAAGGATCATAAGACTCATAAGCTCACAAGGAACTTACAAGAACTCATAAGCTCACAAGGAAATCATAAGCTCATAAGAATTCATAAGACATATACAAGATGTTTTGTTTTCTACAAAAGATAAGATTTGACGAATGATTTTCTATGATGAGTTTTAAGCATGAATTTATGAATTGTATTCTTTTAAGTACTTGCATATGATATTATTGTTATTATAGCATTGTTAGTTAATAGTTTGTACACGTTGCGTATTCCATACTCAGCCGTGCATTTTATGTCGGCAGGTCCGTTCGACATCCACAACTCTGAGCCATGGGTTGAGGAGGAGTATGCAGAAGAAGAGACGGCTATCCCGTTACAGCCTCAGGAGGACATGGATCTAGATAGGTGTCCCTATCTAGACTATTGTTGAGTGGAGAGACTGTGAAAATTCTTTTTTTGTATTTTTTAAAGTAGGCATGTCCACTTCACTTTTTGGATTATGTTACTTATAAAAACTTAGAATACAGTCATAAGTATAAAAGAAAATTTTAAGTTCACGTTTCCGTACTATTCTATGTTTCTTCTATGTTATGCTTTGAGTATTTTATAGGATGGTTTGGTATCGAATATGGCACATTACAAGCCAAAGTATCCCTAACTCTTAGGGGGTATTTTGGGTCGCGACAAATACTTTCCACGGGACTTAACCGAATCGTTTACTTAGATCACCAACCCAAATTGTAGGCCCTTATCCATTTTACCCGGATTTTATTTTTCCTCATAATCAAATAGGCGGCGACTCTAATTTTAGGTGTTTTGCGTCGTTTCTCCACAAGGCCCAGCCCAGAAGGAAAGATGGTAAATTCTCTTGCTCATAACCATATTCTGGTATTTTTTTTTCTTTTAAAGAAATTTCATTTTCTTTGTCTAATGAAAAAATGTTTGTGTTAAAATTTTTATCAATCGTTGCGTGCAAATAGATTTATAATAATGTAATTGTTTTTTTTTTATAATAAATAATGGGGGATCTGTATGTAAAGAGAAAATAAAGGGAATCTAGAGATTACTTCCTATAGACATATATGGTCAGGAGACGCCCTCGCCCCCGAATTTGATTATTCGCAGCGGCTCCGAGCTATCAACTTTCTTCTTTGACTTCCTGATGGTGCAAGATAACTTCTCTCAACTTTCTCCAAATTCTCAATTAAATTAGATGTGATGAACGTGAGGTTCATTGATTGGTCACCAACTACACTAATATGATAAGGAAAATTTAACGGTAAATTAGATGTGATTAATGTAAGGTTCTTCATCCAAGAACTCATAAATTTGGACTGTTCAATCAGTTGATCACCTCTTTGATGGGCAGGTCAATTGTGATTCTCAAACACTAGGTCTGTGAGGGGGAATTTATTGCAGGAAATCCTTTCGTTATATTCCTTATTCATCACTTTAACAGATAGTTTATTCTCAAATCCTTTCATACGCTCCCCTTAATCGTAGTTCTCTTTTGGGGGGGGATGAAAGCTGGGGTTAGGTAGACCCTGACAGGATATATTGAATCAAAAAATCAAAAAAACAACTATCGTAGTTCTCTTTTGGGGGGGGGAGGAAAGCTGGGGTTATGTAGACCCTGACAGGATATATTGAATCAAAAAATCAAAAAAACAACTATACACGCACATAACTGCGACCACTAGCATCCTCCTGGACCATCCTCAAAAGAGCACTAGGGAAATCAAGAGGAGGGAACAAAATCCTCTCGACAGAATTACAAAGTTTCGACAAGTAGTCAGCTCACTGGGTAGCTTCGCTGTACACAAACGTGAACTCTAAGAAAACAAAATGGGTACGAAGAGAGTGAATCTCAGCGAGGGTCACCAAGGTTCTCTGTTATTGTTGGATTAGTTCCAAGTAATGAATGTTTTGTATAAGATTTCTTGTTCATAACACTTCGATCATTTCTGCTTCTGACTCTTGAACATGGAATTCCAACATTGGTTAAGCGGGAAAGGAAAAAGGAATGGTCCGTGTCCCGTGTCGAGCAATTAGGAGAACCCCTCGTGTGAGGGAAAATCCGGGTTCTTGTGGGGTTATGGTTTCAGTGCAGAACTTCAATCAATTGAGCTATGTAAAACAGAAGAAAAATAAAATACCCTCAGAGATTGGCTTGAGATGCATGTCTTACATTAACTCCATTGAAAAGCCTTAGAAGGTCAATGATCTTGCATTGGATGTTGCAGTAGCCAATACCTAGATCCTAGACAAAACCAAAAGTAGTTTCTAAAATAAATCTCTATCTGATCAAATAAATCATCCATCAACTGAGACCTTTGGATCAATGGTCATAGCTTGAATGAGCCATTCACAGAGGTCATGCCACTTGATCAAATGACAAGGAACATCCATATATTTCACAACTATCTATGAATACAATACAACAGAAATCATAATTGGGTAACTGAGCACTTTAAACAGACTCTAAGACCTAAAAGCGAAAGAAAGGACGGAAAATAAGCTTCCTGTGAAGGTAAGAATGAGGAGTAGAATTCCAGCAATGAATGAAAGGATTGCCCATGGACTGTGGAAATAGTTGCGCATCAGCTTCGCCCGCCAAACATGCCAACGGGTCCTATAATATGCATTCACTTGGTCACAAACCTTAGCATAATAGAAGTTGACGAGGGTGACCTCATTGCAAAGCTTATTGAAAAGAGATGCCACATCTTCATCCTCGCCCAGGTAATTGATGATGATTTCATGATGACAGAGATATTTCACATCATCAGCTGAATTGATGAGGCTATCCATCAAGAAAGCGTAAGATGTGATGCAAGTTGCATATCGATTATAGCATTGTTCTGAAGCAATAAGATTTCGCAAGAGAGTCTCAGTCTGGTCTTGAATGAGTACTGGAGGAATTTCCAACACCCCATTACTGAACTTTATATCTAAGAAACTGCCTGTCGTACTCCCCCTCTTGAACTTGACCCCAGCTTGCCGGAGCTCCGTCACACATGGCATAAATTTCCATGTTTGATTTGAATGTGGTTCTTCCATTACTCGAGGTAAAGTGTGTGGCATAAATTTCCGATTTGAATGTGGTTCTTCCATTACCCGAGGCAAAGCTTGGAAAGTGTTGCCAATTAGATCCAGTAAATGCTTACCTTCGCAGTTAGAGCACGTTTGAAGAACTTTTTCATCCCTTGGCATCAAGGAGTTTAAGAATAGGAGGGCGAGCAAATTGAGAGAGCGACCTCCTTCGTTGGGGACCGTGGTTAGATTGAATAAGCGTTCAAGAACAAACATAGGAAGTTGGTTTTCAATCAATATCATGTCACGCACTATGCTTGCCATCCCCCAAGCAGTATTGAATATGGGATCATCTCTACCTGTCCGAACGTCCCCTGAACTCTTGCGAAAGAGCTCTACTATGAACAAACCATCAACCAGCAACATTTCCAAAAATTCATTACCATCAAGATTTATTGGTTCTGAGTAACACTTACGAGCTTTTTCTTCTAACTTCCTCATAGCTTCGACGCACTCCTCCATTTTTTTCTCCGGCATTGTTGTTATTCGAGCAAGGAGGCCATGCACGTATCGCAATTTTTGCTCTTCCATTGCTTTGAGTCTTTCTTCTCCACGGTGAAAAGGGCCAATTGCAACTGTATCCGGAGTGTATGCATATTTATTTATTTTTCGAAATTTCTCATGGACTCTATAGATGCAACAAGTTTTCTTGAATGTCGAAGGAGGCACACTATCAACCTTTCCTATGATTGAAGCAGCCAACTGCTTGTTGAGATTTCCAATTTCAATTGAAGAGTAGTCTCCTCCCTTATTCTGTTTGCTTGCACCATGAGTACCATCTGCCATTTTTCTATATGACTACTTGGACGCACCACTTGAAACACCGCCTGTTTACAACAGATGTGTTACATAGTTCCAAACCCTCTATAAAGAATGTCAACAAACTGTGATCAAACACATACATAATACAAAACCAACATAGTGAATTAAGCACCCAAATTAGTGTGTTTAGCTCTTAATTATTTCATAACATGAAGCGATGGTCCGAGTAACAACAATCAAAACCACTACTGATCGTCTCCTCCAGCCAAAGGTTGCATCACAACCTCCTCCATCTCATGATACACAAGGTCAACGCAAATGCTTGGTTAGCTCCAGGAAAGCCTGGGCGAACGGACATGAAATGAAAGAATTGGTGAAAAGTAGCCTCTTTTCCACAGTCCTCTGATGGGGATCCAGAGCTAACCCCCCCAAATTCAAGGCCGTGTGGCCTCCTCCCTTTTGCAAAGCCAAGCATAGGTAGAACCCCTCTTTCCCATAAACAACGATGGTTCCAGTAAGGATGAGTATTTTATAGAAAATCACTAGTAGTTTCTATTGTACAATTGATTCTACTTAGCTTTCTTATCCAACATTCGAAATGATTAGAGGCCATACGATGCAGCTAGAGGCGAGTTTGAAAAATGAGATTTTGTTGAAAGGTAAAGATGCAAACTAAGCAGAGAATTAAATCGAGTAAAATCACGAAATCTTCCAACATCAAAGCATGTACCTAACATAAGCTTGTTCATAGAATTCATGAATGTAAATAGACGAAAGAGAAGAGGGAAGATTCAACAAAACCTGGGCCGAGATAAGATTGTACGAACAGCGATCACGAGCCCTCCGAGTCGTGAAAGAGATGAAGCTTTGCTCTGTATATAAAACAGACCTTCTCGTCTAAAGAATCGCCGGCATCTGATCAATGAAATCACTACAAGTCGTGGAAACAGGGGGGAAGACGCAAATGAAATTACAGAGAAGGTTCAAGGAACAAGTACTAAGCGTAAAATGGATTCCGAAAGTATCTGGTTTTGTAAAGTCAACGTAAAAATTAAAAAAAAAAATCCTTGGAAGAGGACAACCGCAGTGTCCCCGTGTCCTTTTTTTTTTTTTTTTTTACACTTTTTAATCATGGTTAAGCTTTATTAAATTAAAATAAATATTTTTGTTTTTTTCTCTTTTTAACCGAGATTAGATTGATTAACCTTAAGAGATTTACCATTGTTAATGTACGGTGAAAAAGGATCGTGGACGGATGGCGTTTTCCATTTCCCATCTGCAATCCCAAGGTGGATTAATTATGTCCAAAAAAAAAAAAGAAATCGCATCCTTATTAATTACCTTCAAAAATTCAAAAAAAAAAAACAACCTTGGTAGTCAACTGCACCCACAGGTGAACATCGTCAATTGTGCCTACAGGTCTCTTTCAACCCTTATTAATTATTGTTTAGACTCACTAATCCTTAGGTTCAATAATATAATTTGATTTATAGAAAATAATATTAAAAATATATATAATTCTGATTAAGAAATTTTAATTCTTAGAATTAATATTTTTTTTAATGTGTCTCTTTATCATAATCATTATATAACACAAACATTTGATTGAATGTTTTGCTTAATTTCATACTACTCTTTCTCTACTCTTTCTCTACGGTTATAATCGGACTCTTCGGAGACCGGTTACGTCACTCAGGTCGTCATGTGTCTCTTTTAACACTTCTTAACTGTGGTTAAGATTCAGTGACCCCTAGAGTTCACCTACTTATCTTTGACTTTTAGAAAAAAAACTATGAAAAAAATAATAATCTTTGGAATTAGTGAATTTTAACCAGGGTTTAAAAAATTAATATTTTTCTAAGAACCAATGATAGGTGGGTGAACTCTATGGGTAGATGAATCTTACCCACAGTTAAGAGGTGTCAAAAGAGACACATGACAATCTCAAGGGCGCAACCAGACTCCAACTGTGGTTAAGATTCACCCACCCCTAGGGTTCACCTACTTATTATTAACTTTTAGAAAAAAAATATTGTTTTTTTAAACCTTGGATAAAATTCACTAACTCTTAGGGTTATATTTTGTTCATATATTTTTCTAAAAACAAGGATATTTGGGTGAACTCTAAGGGTGGGTGATTCTTAACCATAGTTAAGGGGTGTCAAAAGAGACACATGGCAACCTCAAGGGCGTAACCAAACTCCAACTGTGGTTAAGATTCACCCACCCCTAAGGTTCACCAACTTATCCTTGGTTTTTAGAAAAAAATTTAATATTTTTTAAACACTGATTAAAATTCAATAACTCTTAGGGTTAAATTTTTTTCATACTTTTTTTTAAGAAACCAATAATAAGTGGATAAATTTTAGAGGTGAGTGAATCTTAACCATAATTAAAGAGTGTTAAAAGGGACACATAGCGACCTCAGTGGTGTAACCGGACTCCTCGCCCTCTTGGCAAAACGCTCTAAAAAAAAAGGTCTCGCTAAGACCCCACCTGCCCCTTTCTTTGCTATACCCAAAATGCCCTTAAAGATTTTTGGTTTTCAAAATGTCTCCACGCCATATTTCTATAGCCAACGTGTTCCTACAATTTTTTTTATCCAAAATGTCCCTCAAGTTTTTATACCTAAAATATTCCTTATTTTTTCCCAAAATAACCTCAATAGAGTCCCTCTTCCCAGTCTCTCTCTCCTTCCCCTCTCTCACGTGCCGCCCACTAGTATCAGATTAAACATATGGTGGACCCATTTTATGTGACCCGAGATTCATTCCATTAGATCGAGAATGGGAGTATAATTCCTTTTATGTGTAGGGGCTGTAAGATCCGATTCGATAAGACTTGGAATTCTCTACAGTTATAACCGGACTCCTTCTGGGCATCCCACAGGTCAACACACATGCACCTTTTAATCTCCCTTAATTGTGATTAAGATTCACTAATCCTTAGGTTCAACTATCTAGCGTTGGTTTTTTAGAAAAAATATTTTATGAAAAAGAGCACTTACAATAATTGATTGTACTATATTGTATTATTATTATATTTAAAAAAAATCAAACGAAAAAAAAACTATAACATGCTGTATATATCAAATGTGGATCTGAATCAATCTTATTAAAGTGGGTCTGAGTATTACACATTTGCATTCGATATGGTGGACCTTTGTTAGGCCTAGATCTGCCTTAACTGGATTGACTCTGAATCCTATCCCACTCCAGTATAAAGTGGTCTTGAGATCGCAAGAGGAAACTTTCCCTTCTTGAAGCTGCAAGTAGGAAGCTTATTCCACTCCATCCACAATTAGTTTTTTGTTTTCTTTTTTAAGTAATCATTTAACTTCATTCAAATAGCGAAAAATGATACAAAAATTCACAAAAGAGTGAACCAGAAATAAGCGCTAAAGATAATATAAGGACTAGGCGAAAGAAACTACATCAAGTTACACCATCTTCCAAAAAAATAAACCCCTCTTTAGACTTAGGAAATCTGTCACCTCTCAGCCATTTATTATACCCTTGATAGAAACCCACTCCACTAGAAACCTACAAACCCACTTGGTAACTCACACATCAGTAATAAATGTTTCATCGAAAATACGCATGTTTCTCTATTTTCAGAGATGGACCATGCGATACCCCTACTGTAAGCACCCAATTTTTACACCCTGCTCACCTAAACCTAGGTCTAGCCCAAGCCTAGCCCTAGCCCAAGCCCTAGGCAAGGTCCCATGGGCTCAAGGCCCCTTTTCAAGTCCCAAATGGATAAAACCTTGTTTGTGGGCCCAAGCATGGGCCCATTAAGCCAAATCTAAGGTAGGACCCACACTACCTCTTTTAAAATTCAAATTTTGGAGCCAATTCCCAAAATGAAAAAAATATTTTTGCCTTCCCCACACATGTGGTGGTTGGGCCCAAAATGGGTAGTAAAATAAAAAAATAAAATAAAATAAAAACCAAAAAATATAAGTAAAAAATTTTTTTGAAAAAAAAATATATTCAAAAAATAAAATAAAATTTTGAAAAAGAAAAAAAAAGGGATTTGATTGGGCACCAATCCCATGTGGCAGGGCCCACATGTGAATTGGGCCCAATTCAATCAATTGGACGATTGAAGAAAGTAAAAAGTGAAAAAAAAAAAAAATTTTAAAACAAGGGTACTGTTCATCGTCCCTGTCAATGGGACGAGTGAACAGTCCCCTGCCACAACAGTCCTCTGCCCTTGCGTCCTCTTGGCCAGCTGCCCCCGTTGTCCCCCATGCCTAGTGCCATGCCCCCAACCTTATCCTTCTCTCCCCTCCTATCCTTCTTCTTCTATTTAAATCCCTCCACAGCCACCGTTTGGGGGAGCTTGAACAAAAAAAAAACAGTAGCTTTTCATTCGGCCAGCCACCTCTTCCAACCCATTCCTGTCTCCTTTAAGGTCTTGAGTCATCCACTGTATCACCCCTATAAACCCCCACCGTAGCCACTGTGCGAGGGAGAGAAAAAAAAAGAAGAAAAAAAATTCTGCAGATTTTTTTTTTCTTGCTGTCCCAAATCGTTCTAGCCTTACACACCCCCCCTCAGGCCATTCCGTCTTCCCCAACAGCCTCCTACACGGCCCTTGCAACCACCCTAACACCCACAGCAACCACTCGCCACGACCCCTTGCGCGGCTGCCAACAACACGAGGGTATACATCCCTCCCCTTTTTTATCATTTTTTTTCCTTTCCTTTCAGCGTATCCAGCACTCCCTAGAGGTCTGGGGGGTCCTCAATCCATGAGGAATCCCCCTGGACCTTCATGGGTATAGTACCACAGTCCAAAAGTTTTTTTAAAAAAGTTTTTTTTGCAAAAAAAAAACTCTGTTCTAGGCAGCCCCCTGTAACCACGGTTTAACCATGGTTAGGCTAGGCCTTGGTCGAAACCAAGGCCATGGTTAGACTCCCCACACTACGGGCTACCCCCCTGTAAATTTTCGGCCCTTAATTCATCCGTTAACCATAGTTAAATCGACCCCAAAGTGGGGTCGACAGTGTAAAAATCTGTGCGACGAGGCGACTTTGGGCCTCTGTGGGGCCCACATCCGGCCTCCCCTTGGGCCCCACAAGGGCCCAAATTGTTTCCCTCATAGCAAGCTTCATGACCATGGTCTCGGATTCCCCGGGGGTTGAGTCAATCAGCGGCAAAATTGCCGCAAAGTTTGGAAACAAATCTGTTTTGGTGGAAATCATCATTTTATGTGGTGTTTTTCGGGGCAACTTTAGGCCACTGTGGGGCCCACATACGGCATCCCCTTGGGTCCCACAAGGGCCCAAATTGTTCCCCACATATCAGGCTACCCACTGGTGGTCTCGGATTCCCACGATTCCCTTGTTAACCATAGTTAAATTCATGTTAACTATGGTTAAAAATTTGATGAAAATTTGGAGTTTTTTGCAATTTCAAATATTTGTGGGGGCCCAGACCGGGTAGGAGGCCAGTCTAGGCCCTGCCATGAACCTTGGACCCACTTTTGCTTCAGTCGGCCCCTTAACCATGGTTAAACTCACCCGTGGTTAACATTTAACCATGGTTAAGCGGCCCATGACCTAGCAAAAATTCTGGAAAAATCATCAAAAAATCATAAATATTACATGGAATCCAGAAATGTCTTCAATTTCATTTTTACTGTGGTTAAGACACTTAATCAGAGTCGACCCCATTTTTGACCCTTAACCACGGGTAAAAAATCCTGACCCCGAACAAATCTGGAAAAATGCTCAAAAAATCCAAAATATTAGGAGAAACCCAAAAATGGTCTCTTTTGACCATTTAACCATGGTTAAGACCCTTAACCATGGTGACCTCCCCTCCTTAACCGCGGTTAAGCACCTTTGACCGTTGGGAAAAAATCTGAGAAAATCCCAAAAAAATCAGAAAAATTCAAAAAGACCAAAAAATCTGATATTGGACTTTTTTAACCATGGTTAGCACCCCTAACCAAGGTTAATCACCTTTCTTAACCTCGGTTAGCAACCCTAACCCTTGGTTAAGACACCCTGGGCCTACCGGGCCTCACTCCTCGGCCTACCGGGCCAAACCCTAGCCTACCGGGCTCACCCTTGGTCTACCGGGCCTAATCTCGGCCTACCGGGCCCAAACTAGCCTACCGGGCTTCACCCTCGGCCTACCGGGCCCAACCCTAGTCTGTCGGACTTACCTTAGGCCTATCGGGCCCAATACCAAGCACTTGACCAACTCGGTCAACCACCCCTAGCCTCCCGGCTAGACCTTAAGCCACCCTTGGTGCACACACACACACCCCCTAGCCTTGGCACGGGCTCATGTGCCAGAACTACGCTCGGTCTGATCTCACCCCTATGTGAGTACGTAGGCAGCCCAACCCGGGTTCGACCCTTAGTCTAGGGTTTTCTCTTTCTTAGATTAGCATTATCTTAAATACTTAAGGCATTTGATTAAAATTGAGATTAGTTTGGCTTAATCCTAGCAAGTAGGGAACCACTGAAAAGTGGAAGTGCCGGGGTGCCTAACCCCTTCCCCGGACTTAACCGAACCTCTTACCCTAATCTCAGGCCGTAGACCAAGACCTTATCCAAATCCCGGGGACTTATCCCTTCCGAATGAATAGGTGGCGACTCTTAACTCAACCCGTGAGATGCAAACCAGGGTTTCCCCGAAACCCGCGCTCACAGCTCTGGCGACTCTGCTGGGGACTTTAAGATTCAACCCGGAACCTAGGTTTAAGCCAAACTAAACCTCAAATTAATCAAATGCTTAAGTATTTAACATAATACTAATCATTTTACATCTCTTTGATGATTTGTGTACTGTGCATATCATTCATACCATTGTAGTATAATCAACCCAATACCTATTAGACAGGCTTATTACGCTCACGGCTGCTGGATGACTATCCTCAGTGACAGGGGCTTAACAGTCTTGGAGGTCCGCGGAACTTGGCCTGTTGGGTGACTATCCTCAGGAAACGGTTCTGAACGCTCCCGCTTACACCAATCGTCCCTTTCAGGGAGTCGCATATACGGTGTTAAGTGATCCCCCATCCTTAGGAACACACTCTTGCATACCCCAGCATGCATACATATAGCCTAGGCTAGGGTATAGTTTACAAGCAGCCCACCTGGATGGATACTCTAAACCCTAACTTGCTTGCACCCTATACCTGTCCCCAGTCATGGTTGACTATCCGGGCACACTCTACCCGGATAACCACCCATCAGGGGCATATGATGAGCCAACCTTGTGCTTGTAATAAAACACATCCTACCCTGCTTCCTGACATAGCATATGGGGTTCAAATCCCAGTCGATTAGGTCTTCACTAGACCTATACCCGACCTTGATCTGATAGGCCCCCGGTTCCCAACAACCCGGGTAAAGCATGCCGGAACTCTATCCGTCTGCCCTATCAGATCACATGTGTCTTGTCACACCCAGAAAATATTGCATCATTTTTGCATATTTCATCTGCATACACAGTGCATCATTTTTGCATATTTCATCTGCATACACAGTGCACTCACATCGAGTTTAGATGGCAGGTCCTTCAGGGATAACCCAGTCAATTGGTCAACCGGCCCGGCCTGTGCATTTGACTTCTCAGGGGGCATGTGATCACAACCTCCAGAAAGCAATTGAGGTCTTCACCCCGAGTCAGGGTATCGCTTGGGCTCAGTACTACAAAACCGGGACTATCCTAAACCTATCCATGGTTAAACCAGATCCGCGCCTCATGAACGCAGATTTCCAGTGTTGGAACCCATCTTACATGGTGTTCCATTTTGGTAAGAACAAACTGTGTCCAACACTGGAAGAGATTCAGCGCATCTTAGGGTTAAACATAGACGGCGTAGCCATAGTACCGCGCTACAAGACAACATATTAGGCAGACCTGTCTAGGTTATTGCATATCAAGCCTGCCTGCTTGTAGCCCGGTCCTAACAGCTCTTTTTGGTCGGATACCGGTAGAGTACCTTGAAAGCAGTACAAGTGCAAGGGAAACCCTGACTCTAGTATAGCGGAACTTCCCGACCTCAGTGCCTTTGCACTGATAACCATACCTCAGTTGGTATTCCCGAGATGTCGTACCCTTGTCGAACCAGTTAAGGTAGGGATCCTCAAGGACATGCACAACTCCTGCACAATACCAATCATCTTTGCAGAGCTTCTCAGAGCTCTCAATCAGGCAGCAGACAACAGAAGGGGCATCTTCCATGCCAGTGCATATCTCCTACACCTGTGGCTAGCAGGACACCTGCCTACGATCATAGCTGCACCAATCAACCTCCGTGAAGTCTACAGTCTACATCGAGAGATTTCTCAGAACCAGGGCTCGATAGCAACTACAGACATCAAAAAGCTCTACCAGCTTCTCCAAACCCTGTCAGAGGAGATCATACGGCAGTGAGTTGTCATCACTGGAAGGCGATGCATGATCCTTGCCAGACTTACGGGCTCCGCAGCCTACATTCCACTCCTAGTCCTTCGACAGTTCGGATTCCCTCAGCGCATCCCAGTTATAGACCGGCAGAGAAATGATTGGATCACTTTCACTGTACGTTCCGACAGCCTCACAAGTCGATTCCAGTCAGATTGGCAAAAACTTCAGGAGATCAGTGGACAGACTTTGTGGTTACATCAGGACCACCTACAGATGCAGCATACCAACTTTGGCTGGAAAATCCTGACATTCCATCTCCCATGCCTGTACCCAGGGAACTGCCCACACCCATCTCGGCTCCATCACATGGGACTATACCCTTGGCTGAAAAGGTAGTCCACTAGAGAAACATCTTCCTGAAGAGACAGCTTCAAATTCAGTTGAAAGAGAAGCAGCTACGGAAGGCTCAACAAACATTCAGGATGTAGAGCGGGACAGCAAAACTTCAGGCCATAGATCGAGCATCTCGAGCAGACAGTCCGGTCTTGTCAGAAGAAGCGGAAATGCGACACCAGAAAAACAGCCGTCATTAGGGCTCAGCTACACTTTTATCAAGAGCACCTTGACAGTGCAAAGGCTGAGATGACTCCTCGGATCCGACAGTTCGGATCCCGGATGTTCAATGCCGCTGAAGCCATTGTGAATTTGGAGGTTGAGGTCACATCCCTCCAACAGCAAATCATGGGCCTAGACGGTGTGCCCCGACCGCTTGACTTCGCGATCCCTGATGGACCTGCCTAGGATCGAGTCTTTTTCTCTTTTTGAGTCATAGTCCTGTACTCTTTTCTTGCACAAAGTCCTTCCTTGCATCTTCTTCTTGCATCATGAACGTACATGTTTAGCCGGCAAGTCACTCTATTCACAATGATACCACGACATTAGGCACAAACACCTGCACTGGGCCCCTCTGGCATTAATGCATCATCCATGCACCCTCATCGTTAGCCATGCACTATATTTACACTAACTAGGGTCACTGCACATACACTATATGTACACTGCACCTTCACTTGCACTTGCATCATCGGTACGCTACACTAGCAGCACCGGCACACTACATTAGACATTTACACATGCACTGTCACCGCATCTGCATACTAGGGCACAACACTTGCACTTATGTAGAAAATGTACTACCCAGTCTATACTAGCCAGGGCATCATTGTCATTGTACTCACTGCATTAGCATCACTCGAGTACAGCCCACACATCATGTAGTCGATAGCACTCCTAAAAGTGACCCTACTACAAGAATTAATAGACCACGTCTATCCTTCACTCTATCCTATCAGGAGTGCTGCTTAAGATCGAGTCTTTTCTCTTTTGAGTCTCACCTTAGTCATTGAGTTTTTACCCTCACATGCTCATGCATTTTAGATTCACATACCTTACCTTCGGTATTGACTCGCTCTATCTTTCCAGATCTCACTTTATTGAGGCGGTAACTTAAGGACTCAAGCGATGGAACGCGGAGAAGCATCGAGCAGCCAAGAAATCATCTTGACAACCCTCCTCCGTCAAGAGCAAGACATCAAGGAAATCAAGTCTCTCCTCCAAGATATGGCTACCGCTCTCGACAAGCTCTTGGTGGCACAACGACAAACCCAGATTCGTCCCCCTACCTCTCAGAAAAACGCATCCAACCTAGTGGCACAACCACAGAAACCTCCCTCTCACCCGCTCCCCAAGCCTAAGAAAGAGCGGGCACCACCCAAGCATTTCACCCCTTCTCCTCTCAGCCAATTCCTACCAGTTCTCATTGATAGGAAATTGATCACACTCCGTGGTCCTACCCCATTGCAACCCTTAGCCAAACGGAACCACAACTACAAGGAGCATGAACACTGTGCTTTTCATCAAGGCCCTGGGCACTCTACTGATCACTGCATCGCTTTGAAGCATGCAGTTGAAGACCTAATCAACGAGGGCAAACTTGATTATGTGCCTGGTAGCTGGAGTTCCTGAAAACCCTATCCCCTCATCAACCCATCATCAAGCCGCCTTCATGCCACCTAGAGCAGTGTCTTCACCAACTCGTTTGAAGAAGGAGACTTGAAAACAAAATGCTGAGTTCGGTTGATTAGAGCCAAGCCCAGTCTAAGTCTGTCTTAGTTAGGATTTCTTTCACGTAAGAGTCGGCCGCAGTGGCCCTGTATGAGTCCAGTCAAACTCTTTCAATTCAATGAAATCACTTTTTTAAGAGTTTCATCTTCATATTTGCGTAGCATAGCTGAATGCTTCCTAAGCTTATCTGCCTTAACAAGAGATCACTTAAACAGATAATCAAACCCATAATCCCCAGGGGTAGAATACGATGAAAAGCAGAATTCTCATCCAGGAACCTTGTCCTGTACAGAACTGGGTAGCATTTCTGAATGTGAAGGTCAAGACCTCGCCACACCAGGGGCAGGGGGGCAATCAAAAGCAAGGGGCAAGCCCATCTCCGGTCATCCGACGTAAGCTTCCCCAGGACAATGCTTGGAGCAGGGGGCAACTTGAACAAGAAGCTGACACTCGGACAAGTAACTGACAACTGCGAGAAAACCTGCATAGATTTACTAGGGGCAAATGCCTCGCCCGACAAAGCAAGGGGCAATATCGGACTAATCACCGGATCCCGAACCAATCAAATGGGCAAAATCAAATAACAGCGCTTAAGGTCTTGCCTAATAACGCTTGCACTTTTAGCCGCTTCGGGAAAGGACAGGAAGCCATCTTTGGCACCCCTTCATCCCCTTCAATGTAAACCCGTTTTACAGATCAATGAAATCCGCTAGTTAGCCCCTTTGAGCCTAACAGCCTTTCTTTCATAAAACCTCTTCAGGGACACCCTCCCTTACCAATCTGTGGTATTTGCCTGAACTACGTTACGACCTGATCCTACAAAGGGTACGTAGGCAGCCTGACAAATCAGGTGCGGTCATAAAAAGGGATCATACCACCCCAATCTCCACTATATAGAGTCAAACCATCCCCAGTGGAACCAAAGCCTCTTTGGAATGTCTCCTTGCAGAGATAGAGCAAAAAAATCCTCTCAACTTCTCCAGTCAAGGGTAAAAAAAAAAAAAATTCCATTAAAGGAAAACCCAAAATAGAAGTTGAAACATTTTAAAAGTCAGAAACTCCCCACAAAGATAACCTCTCCTGACTCTGTCCCCAACAGATACCTTTCAAGGAAAATCTCTCCAAAAAAAAATCTCCAAGCAGAGACAACCTTTTTCGAAACTCTCCCCAGCAGAGACAACCTCTCTCAAAATTTTTTTAAAAAAAAAAAAAAAAACTCCGCTGGAAATCCAAAAATACAAATCCTCAGGAGAGCACAACAAGTACAACGGAAGAGATCCCCAAAAAGAGTAACTGCAAAAGAGAAATCTCAGGGTGTCCCAAACTTCGGTCCCCCAGCCTACATTTCATCATATCACAAGTCTTCCTAGATCCCCTAAAGACTGAAAGTGCAAGCAGCTTATCACGCAAGTATCTGAAAGCGAGCTACCGATATCCAAGGCAACGGGAACAGAACTCCGTTCAAAACCATCGCGGGCCCAATGAAAACCAGAAATGGCATTGGTGCGCAAAAATTACGCGAACCCCAGACCTGGTCTTGAGACCAGGGGCAAAAAAGGGAAGAAAACTTATCAGCTTCGCAGGCATGAGGAAAACCGGCAACGGCCTCATTGCTCAAAAATTATGCGAACCCCATTGACTTGGTCATTCCAAGGGTAAAAAAGGGAGAAAAGCTGAAGAGCAGTTTAGCAAAAGAATCCAGCAATAATTAGGCTCGCCAAGTTCCTGACAATCCCCCATAGGTCACTAGCAGATGGCCCGGAAAAACAGATCCCCCGACAGTAGCCTCTAGCAAAGCTTAATTCCCTAGATCATCAGTAGTGGTCTACAACAGGGGCACATTCCCCAGCGGATCCCCAGCAGAAGCCTCTAATTGATCTCTATAAACATTCTCCCATGCAAGAATCTGAAAGCATCCAGTTTTCTTTTCAGCAAGCGTCTCCCCAGCCGGAATACTCAATCAGCAGCGAGGCAGAGCAACTTTCATTGGCAAAGCTACCCCAAGTCCTCAGCAAAGCCCGACTCCGCAAAATGCAAATCATGACTTCATCAATGTCATAACAGGACAAATCTGCTTAGCATCGTACTCTATCCCTAAGGACAAAATCCATTCACCTTGTGAAAGTGATCTCCTTGTTAAATCACATTAGAAAAGGAAGCATTCAACTTCAAATTATGAGTCTCCTTCTGGTCACCATCAGAGTTCCCATACTCGTCGGATCAGCCATCCCCGAAGTCCGTCAAATCCCGTGACGTCTTCCAAGTCTGTCAAATCCTGTGACGTCTCTCAATCACCGCCAGAGTCCCAATACTCACCAGGTCAATCACATTCTAAGTGTCTTTCCACCGGCTTGGCCAGGTCAAACAGAACTCAGCAATCGCCCGAGATGCATCACGGTTTCAACAAGAAGCTAGAGCAAAATCGAATGCCTTCAGAATCTTCAAATAGCAAAGGACTGGTCTCCAAGAGCGCGTCATATACCCAACCCTCCTTCAACCTGCATGCCACACTAGGGAAATCAGGACTAGTCTAACCTCTCATGCATAAGTCAAGCCGTGTAAAGCTGCACACTAGTTGCGCACACTTAATCGAGTCGCACATAATGCACTCTAGTTACTTAAATCCAGTTGCAAACTAGTTGCGCACACTCAATCGAGTCGCACATAATTCACTCTAGTTAATCAAATCCAGCTGCAAACTATTTGCACACACTCAATTGAGTCGCACATAATGCACTCTAGCTAATCAAATCCAGCCGCACACTAGTTGCACATACTCAATCGAGTCGCACATAATGCACTCTAGCTAATCAAATCCAGCTGCACACTAGTTGCATACACCCAATCGAGTCGCACATAATGCACTCTAACTACTCAAATCCAACTGCACACTAGTTGCACACACTCGATCAAGCCTTTCACTGCACTCAAACTAACTGCATCCAAGTTTCACATTACACTCTAACTGCACACAATCAAGTACTCAATACATCATAGCTACATATTAGCTGCATACAAGGTGAAAGCTCATCCAATACATTCAAGTCGCACAACACATTGCACTTAGCCGCACGCACTTAATCAAGTCGCGCACCTTAGCATCAATCATCTTGATCAAAATCCAGTGTCTTTCAGTCATATCAACATCAATCCGGCTAGTGCCTCCAGGCCATACCTCAAATCTTTGAACATTCTTTGGGTACCTTTATAGTGTACACCACTGGACATCCCGTGTGTACCTTGACAGTGTACACCACCCGTATGTCCTCTTTGTGACACCCCCGTGTGTCCTGGGCATCCTAGGTGAGCGTCGACATAACGCACTTTGTCGACACCTCGCATGCCTGACATCCCGCGTGTACCTTGACAGTGTACACCACCCGCATGTCCCTTTTGTGACACCCCCGTGTGTCCTGGGCATCCCAGGTGAGCGTCGACATAACGCACTTTGTCGACACCTCGCATGCCCGACATCCCGTGTGTACCTTGACAGTGTACACCACCCGCATGTCCGTCTTTGTGACACCCCCGTGTGTCCTGGGCATCCCAGGTGAGCGTCGACATAACGCACTTTGTCGACACCTCGCATGCCCGACATCCCGTGTGTACCTTGACAGTGTACACCACCCACATATCCCTTTTGTGACACCCCCGTGTGTCCTGGGCATCCCAGGTGACCGTCGACATAACACACTTTGTCGACACCTCGCATGCCCGACATCCCGCGTGTACCTTGACAGTGTACACCATCTGCATGTCCCCTTTGTGACACCCCCGTGTGTCTTGGGTATCCCAGGTGAGCGTCGACATAACGCACTTTGTCGACACCTCGCATGCCCGACATCCCATGTGTACCTTGACAGTGTACACCACCCGCATCTCCCCTTTGTGACACCCCCGTGTGTCCTGGGCATCCCAGGTGAGCGTCGACATAACGCACTTTGTCGACACCTCGCATGCCCGACATCCCGCGTGTACCTTGACAGTGTACACCACCCGCATCTCCCCTTTGTGACACCCCCGTGTGTCCTGGGCATCCCAGGTGAGCGTCGACATAACGCACTTTGTCGACACCACGCATGCCCGACATCCCGTGTGTACCTTGACAGTGTACACCACCCACATCTCCCCTTTGTGACACCCCCGTGTGTCCTGGGCATCCCAGGTGAGCGTCGACATAACGCACTTTGTCGACACCTCGCATGTCCGACATCCCGTGTGTACCTTGACAGTGTACACCACCCGCATGTCCCCTTTGTGACACCCCCGTGTGTCCTGGGCATCCCAGGTGAGCGTCGACATAACGCACTTTGTCGACACCTCGCATGCCCGACATCCCGCGTGTACCTTGACAGTGTACACCACCCGCATGTCCCCTTTGTGACACCCCCGTGTGTCCTGGGCATCCCAGGTGAGCGTCGACATAACGCACTTTGTCGACACCTCGCATGCCCGACATCCCGTGTGTACCTTGACAGTGTACACCACCCGCATGTCCGTCTTTGTGACACCCCCGTGTGTCCTGGGCATCCCAGGTGAGCGTCGACATAACGCACTTTGTCGACACCTCGCATGCCCGACATCCCGTGTGTACCTTGACAGTGTACACCACCCGCATCTCCCTTTTGTGACACCCCCGTGTGTCCTGGGCATCCCAGGTGACCGTCGACATAACACACTTTGTCGACACCTCGCATGCCCGACATCCCGTGTGTACCTTGACAGTGTACACCACCCGCATCTCCCCTTTGTGACACCCCCGTGTGTCCTGGGCATCCCAGGTGAGCGTCGACATAACGCACTTTGTCGACACCTCGCATGTCCGACATCCCGTGTGTACCTTGACAGTGTACACCACCTGCATGTCCCCTTTGTGACACCCCCGTGTGTCCTGGGCATCCCAGGTGAGCGTCGACATAACGCACTTTGTCGACACCTCGCATGCCCGACATCCCGCGTGTACCTTGACAGTGTACACCACCTGCATGTCCCATTTGTGACACCCCCGTGTGTCCTGGGCATCCCAGGTGAGCGTCGACATAACGCACTTTGTCGACACCTCGCATGCCCGACATCCCGCGTGTACCTTGACAGTGTACGCCACCCGCATGTCCCTTTTGTGACACCCCCGTGTGTCCTGGGCATCCCAGGTGAGCGTCGACATAACGCACTTTGTCGACACCTCGCATGCCCGACATCCCGCGTGTACCTTGACAGTGTACACCACTCACATGTCCCCTTTGTGACACCCCCGTGTGTCCTGGGCATCCCAGGTGAGCGTCGACATAACGCACTTTGTCGACACCTCGCATGCCCGACATCCCGCCTGTACCTTAACAGTGTACACCACCCGCATGTCCCTTTTGTGACACCCCCATGTGTCCTGGGCATCCCAGGTGAGCGTCGACATAACGTACTTTGTCGACACCTCGCATGCCCGACATCCCGTGTGTACCTTGACAGTGTACACCACCCGCATGTCCCCTTTGTGACACCTCCGTGTGTCCTGGGCATCCCAAGTGAGCGTCGACATAACATACTTTGTTGACACCTTGCATGCCCGACATCCCGCGTGTACCTTGACAGTGTACACCACTCGCATGTCCCCTCTGTGACACCCCCGTGTGTCTTTGGCATCCCAGGTGAGCGTCGACATAATATATTTTGTTGACACCTCGCATGCAGGACATCCTGTGTGCTCCGTGACAATCTCGTCACACTGCAGCATTACCTCCTGCATGTCCCCTACTGTGACACCCTCGTGTGTCCTTGGCATCCCAGTGAGCGTTGATATAATACATTTTGTTGACACATCGCATGCCGGGCATCCTGTGTGCTCCGTGACAATCTCGTCACACTGCAACACTACCTCCTGCATGTCCCCCTCCGTGACACCCTGTGTGTCCTTAGCATCCCGGCGAGCGTCGATATAACACACTTTGTCGACACCCAGAATGCCTAACATCCCCTGTGTTCTCGACACCCGGTGTGTCCTCCGATCGATCCGGGTAATATCCCCCGGGAAACGTTGTTTCGATTGATCCCTTTCGACGCTTCCGAGCGACATTTTCTTCCGGCCAACGCCTTAGGGCCATGCCATCCCTACATTCATGTTCTTCCCATGCTACTCGCTATCCTCTAGCAGTAGTATTCATCATTTCACCACACTCACAGCATGCATCGTTCTTAACATTCATCTCGGTGTAAAAATAGTATGTTTCCAGTCTTTGCCGTTCAATCGCCGTCCTGGCACTCTCCGGCAAAGAGGGGCAGCTGTAAGCACCCAATTTTTACACCCTGCTCACCTAAACCTAGGTCTAGCCCAAGCCTAGCCCTAGCCCAAGCCCTAGGCAAGGTCCCATGGGCTCAAGGCCCCTTTTCAAGTCCCAAATGGATAAAACCTTGTTTGTGGGCCCAAGCATGGGCCCATTAAGCCAAATCTAAGGTAGGACCCACACTACCTCTTTTAAAATTCAAATTTTGGAGCCAATTCCCAAAATGAAAAAAATATTTTTGCCTTCCCCACACATGTGGTGGTTGGGCCCAAAATGGGTAGTAAAATAAAAAAATAAAATAAAATAAAAACCAAAAAATATAAGTAAAAAATTTTTTTGAAAAAAAAATATATTCAAAAAATAAAATAAAATTTTGAAAAAGAAAAAAAAAGGGATTTGATTGGGCACCAATCCCATGTGGCAGGGCCCACATGTGAATTGGGCCCAATTCAATCAATTGGACGATTGAAGAAAGTAAAAAGTGAAAAAAAAAAAAAATTTTAAAACAAGGGTACTGTTCATCGTCCCTGTCAATGGGACGAGTGAACAGTCCCCTGCCACAACAGTCCTCTGCCCTTGCGTCCTCTTGGCCAGCTGCCCCCGTTGTCCCCCACGCCTAGTGCCATGCCCCCAACCTTATCCTTCTCTCCCCTCCTATCCTTCTTCTTCTATTTAAATCCCTCCACAGCCACCGTTTGGGGGAGCTTGAACAAAAAAAAAAACAGTAGCTTTTCATTCGGCCAGCCACCTCTTCCAACCCATTCCTGTCTCCTTTAAGGTCTTGAGTCATCCACTGTATCACCCCTATAAACCCCCACCGTAGCCACTGTGCGAGGGAGAGAAAAAAAAAGAAGAAAAAAAATTCTGCAGATTTTTTTTTTCTTGCTGTCCCAAATCGTTCTAGCCTTACACACCCCCCCTCAGGCCATTCCGTCTTCCCCAACAGCCTCCTACACGGCCCTTGCAACCACCCTAACACCCACAGCAACCACTCGCCACGACCCCTTGCGCGGCTGCCAACAACACGAGGGTATACATCCCTCCCCTTTTTTATCATTTTTTTTCCTTTCCTTTCAGCGTATCCAGCACTCCCTAGAGGTCTGGGGGGTCTTCAATCCATGAGGAATCCCCCTGGACCTTCATGGGTATAGTACCACAGTCCAAAAGTTTTTTTAAAAAAGTTTTTTTTTGCAAAAAAAAACTCTGTTCTAGGCAGCCCCCTGTAACCACGGTTTAACCATGGTTAGGCTAGGCCTTGGTCGAAACCAAGGCCATGGTTAGACTCCCCACACTACGGGCTACCCCCCTGTAAATTTTCGGCCCTTAATTCATCCGTTAACCATAGTTAAATCGACCCCAAAGTGGGGTCGACAGTGTAAAAATCTGTGCGACGAGGCGACTTTGGGCCTCTGTGGGGCCCACATCCGGCCTCCCCTTGGGCCCCACAAGGGCCCAAATTGTTTCCCTCATAGCAAGCTTCATGACCATGGTCTCGGATTCCCCGGGGGTTGAGTCAATCAGCGGCAAAATTGCCGCAAAGTTTGGAAACAAATCTGTTTTGGTGGAAATCATCATTTTATGTGGTGTTTTTCGGGGCAACTTTAGGCCACTGTGGGGCCCACATACGGCATCCCCTTGGGTCCCACAAGGGCCCAAATTGTTCCCCACATATCAGGCTACCCACTGGTGGTCTCGGATTCCCACGATTCCCTTGTTAACCATAGTTAAATTCATGTTAACTATGGTTAAAAATTTGATGAAAATTTGGAGTTTTTTGCAATTTCAAATATTTGTGGGGGCCCAGACCGGGTAGGAGGCCAGTCTAGGCCCTGCCATGAACCTTGGACCCACTTTTGCTTCAGTCGGCCCCTTAACCATGGTTAAACTCACCCGTGGTTAACATTTAACCATGGTTAAGCGGCCCATGACCTAGCAAAAATTCTGGAAAAATCATCAAAAAATCATAAATATTACAGGGAATCCAGAAATGTCTTCAATTTCATTTTTTACTGTGGTTAAGACACTTAATCAGAGTCGATCCCATTTTTGACCCTTAACCACGGGTAAAAAATCCTGACCCGGAAAAAATCTGGAAAAATGCTCAAAAAATCCAAAATATTAGGAGAAACCCAAAAATGGTCTCTTTTGACCATTTAACCATGGTTAAGACCCTTAACCATGGTGACCTCCCCTCCTTAACCGCGGTTAAGCACCTTTGACCGTTGGGAAAAAATCTGAGAAAATCCCAAAAAAATCAGAAAAATTCAAAAGACCAAAAAATCTGATATTGGACTTTTTTAACCATGGTTAGCACCCCTAACCAAGGTTAATCACCTTTCTTAACCTCGGTTAGCAACCCTAACCCTTGGTTAAGACACCCTGGGCCTACCGGGCCTCACTCCTCGGCCTACCGGGCCAAACCCTAGCCTACCGGGCTCACCCTTGGTCTACCGGGCCTAATCTCGGCCTACCGGGCCCAAACTAGCCTACCGGGCTTCACCCTCGGCCTACCGGGCCCAACCCTAGTCTGTCGGACTTACCTTAGGCCTATCGGGCCCAATACCAAGCACTTGACCAACTCGGTCAACCACCCCTAGCCTCCCGGCTAGACCTTAAGCCACCCTTGGTGCACACACACACACCCCCTAGCCTTGGCACGGGCTCATGTGCCAGAACTACACTCGGTCTGATCTCACCCCTATGTGAGTACGTAGGCAGCCCAACCCGGGTTCGACCCTTAGTCTAGGGTTTTCTCTTTCTTAGATTAGCATTATCTTAAATACTTAAGGCATTTGATTAAAATTGAGATTAGTTTGGCTTAATCCTAGCAAGTAGGGAACCACTGAAAAGTGGAAGTGCCGGGGTGCCTAACCCCTTCCCCGGACTTAACCGAACCTCTTACCCTAATCTCAGGCCGTAGACCAAGACCTTATCCAAATCCCGGGGACTTATCCCTTCCGAAGGTGGCGACTCTTAACTCAACCCGTGAGATGCAAACCAGGGTTTCCCCGAAACCCGCGCTCACACCTACCATAATTAGTAGATAGATAAATGATGTCTTATTCCAAAAGAATAAGAGATTAATTATGAACTTCTGGAACTCCCAAAACACATTTTGTTTTAAGGGTTTTGGGTAAATAGTGAAATAATATAAGGACATTTCTGTTCATAAATTTTCATATTTACCCATGTTGTGGGAGCTCCAGAAATTCAAAGAAATCCAGAGCTCAGATCACACAACGAGGTGGGATTGTTGTTGTCAATGGGCCAAATTTGGGTAAAAAAATCTTTGTCATCAGGCAAGCCTCGGGTCAGTCGCATAGGACCACTGACCATTAACTAGACCACTAACACTAACTTCATAGATAGATGGTGCCATGAACTTAAGACTTTTCTTGTTCTTGCTTCTCTCTGTAGCAAATGTTGTATATAGGAAAAATGTTTAAATATAAGGCAAGCTCTACTTTTTTTTAAGGGTAATGGAGGGTGTCTTTGAGACAAGGACTAATCCCTTCAGGTGACTAACTGATCCACTCGAAATTTTTCCTACGAATACTAGAATAAGTCGAGGAGTGTGAGTTGAATACACAACCACTGGGAGCAAACACAGGATGCTAGGCAACTTCACCAACTCCTGGTGGGTTAGCAATAATCTTTTAATTAGGAAGAGAAAATATTTGCAAACTTATATTAAGTCTCTCAATAATTACACGATTGCTACCATTTCACATGGAGCTCCGCTCAAGTGCCTTTAAGCATAACTCTGCCTCATATTTAAACTAATAAAAATTCTGGACAAAATGTCTCATTTATTTATCTAATTTACAACCTTAAGGTTTAAAATTAAAATCTGCCACTGGGAAGAGATCTTCTGACCGAAATTGTACTCTAAAGGGAATAAAAAGAAAGGCCACAAAATCAAGTTCGAATTTTTTCTTTCATCTACTTTTATTTCCTTTATTAGCAAAAGACCCTCTGTGATGGGTATGTGAATAAAAGAATAAAAATAAAATATAATAAAGTTTACCATTCATTCGATAAAAGAAAATCATCACTCATAAGACAACATTAGGCAATAGTTTTTTGGAGGAGGAAATGTAGGGAGACAAATGGTTGACAAAGTGAAAGAGAGGGAAGAGAGAGCATTCCTTTAAAATAACAAATTAGTGAGAGAGAAAGTATTATATTTAATATAATTAATTATGAAAACTGTATTTACCGAAATGCAATTTGATAGGTCTTTTTTTTATTGGTCCAAGTAAAGTAAATGAGGGGCAACAACTAGGGAGCAATGAGATATGGCATGCAACACATCATCTATCTATCTATATCTATACTTCTATACTAATCTATACTAATACTATATGCTGGTTGGTGCCACGTGGCATATCTAAAATCTCTCTATTCTTGCTTCAGGTTAATGACATGTGTCTGCTCACGTGGCATATCTCTCTTCATGTTGGTGCCACGTGTCTGTTGACATGGCACTTTCCTCATAATAATCCAACCAATTAATGTCATGTCATTTGGCATCATATATATGTAATACCTCTTAATTAATGACACATATTCATAGTGGTCCTTTAATTAATTTTACCATCCCATGTTATTCAATTTTACCCTTCCACATCCCTTCATCTTCAATAGTATGCGTGTGTGTTTGATATGCTATAAAAAGAAAAAAAAAAATTAACTCTCTAACCGTTCCCAAGTCTCTTCCTCTACCATAATTTTTTTTTATTTTTTTTGACTCTCTAACCGTTCCCACAATAATAAGTACGACCCACTCTTTTTGCTCCTCTCTTAGTAACCCACTCAGACGTTACATTCTCTCTCATTACATCCCACTCAATTTCTTATTAAAAATAATTAATGAGGTCCTCTACCTTCTCTTTGTGAGTTTAACTTTCAAAGCATTTTTCTCTCCTATTGATTAGCTTTTATATTTCTCTTATTGAATGTCTTTTAATCTATTCAAACGTTTAATTATTAGAAGATGAAGGAACCAAGTGTTTCGTTCAAACATTGGTTCATATATATGTGACATTTAGATGGGGTTCTTAGCTCATTCAGATGGGGTGCTTAGTCGTGATAAGCATGAAATCGAGGGAAGGTGGTGGTGGGAGGATGCCAAGGCTAAGGAGTGTGGCTTGTCGTGGTTAAATGGGTCTGCTACAGTTGATATTTTCAACACCGAGAGCTTAGTGACCCTGAGCAAGCTGGGGATTGAAAACCTGTCTAGATTTCAAAACGGTGGCTTGTCGTGCTCTATGCGCCTTGGTGCTGCTTCTACTAGGTAAATATTCTTAAGAAGACTCTATAACTATGGAAGTTGCTAATTATGCAGTGTATGATGGTTTTTAATTACATTTGCTTAAATTTTGGACAGACATTAATGGAAGAATTGTATGTTCAATTGGCGGAGAAGCTGGCAGGGACGGGCTTGAAGGTGGGAAAGTTCCATGCAGATGGTGAACAGAAGATGTTTCCACAACAAGAGTTGTAGCTGGAGAGCTTCCCAACAATACTATATTCCCTAAACACTCCTCCCGAACCATCAAGCACCCATAGGAGAAGAGGGACGTTGATTAGCTAATGCCCTCCGGTGATGAAACAAGTCTGAATTAGATCAATTCAGCTTCCATAGGGTAGGCAAACAGATAATTTGGGTTTAACAATCAATTTACCGTTGCTTCCATCCCCATTGCGAGTGGAAGAGAAAAGGGCATGGGGAATGAATTTTATGTTCGTTTATATTATAAGCATATAATATAAGGAGCGGAGACACTCCTCCCTTTTTTTTTTGCCCTCCTCCCTATACCTTTTTAAAACTCTTTTTTCTCTATTCCACGTGACCCTTCGCCTAACTGTTCAATTAGTCCATTCATTTGTCAAAGATTTGATTAAAATAGCTATGCCACAAGGATTTGATTAAAATAACTATGCAAGAAATGATGAGCTTATAGTACGTGTACTTCTATGGGTACATGAGCATGATTTGCACTAGACCAATCATAGGGCTAAAGGATCATAGCTCTAAAATGACCAAGTTCAAGTCTTCCCACCCCGCTTCTTGCTCTAATGGTGTGGTGTGGCCTCTCTCAAGTGAGATGTCTCAGGATCTAATCCCCCAGGCAATGAGTCATAAGAGCTCCAATCCCCAAGTTAACCACTAACCGTAGGTAAATGATATCCGAAGAAAAAAAAAGTTCAAGTCTTCCCATGCAAGACCCAAATTGGTATGTGACGGTACTAATTAAGATTAGATGGTTTCCCAAACCATAGATCATGTGAAAAAAGTGAACATGGATGAGAATAGCAGGTACCCAATCACTATCTTAACCCTAATAAAATATTAATTTTAGAAGATCCATTTCACTATATGATTTGAACTAGCTTTTTATTCCAAGAATAAATGTGTTATCATCTTAGACCCTTTTAGAATAATGATAGAAAATTTGAGCATGTTATTAATTGGCTATTGAGTTTTATTTTCCATGGAATGATATAGAATTTACTAAGTAGGATCTCTTTTATTTATCATTACTCCCTTTGTGTTAGTTGGTATCTGTGAGATACCACTCTAAACTTTGTGGGAGCATTACTAACATTTATGTTCTCAACAAAATAGACAAATCCTTCCTTAAGAACGGATGCAAACTTTTCAACATCACCGTTAAATAAAGTTGCTTGCATTTGATCGCCCTACAAATGAATGACGTAAACAATATATTAATTTGTAATTACATTAATGTTAATAAAAAAAAAGAATAAAATTTTGTAGCGTACCTTTTCATCAATAACGATTAATTTAAGCAATTTTCCAGCCCCTTTTGCATTACTATATTCATATAACTCAAATACTCGAATAATGCGCACTTTTATAGTCCATCGACTTTTGTAGGGATGAATTCGATCTAAAGTTTCGTATTCCATCCTATTCAGAATTCAAATGTTCATGTTAGTTGTATTCTTTGTCGACTTTTAGCAAAATTATAATGACATTTATTACTTCACAATAAATAACTTTTGAGTAAAACATTGTGTATTATAAGAAGTTTCTTCGAGGTTTTAGTTCAAATGTATCTGACATTTGTAGTCAATCTTATCTCCTATCGACCATGTTTCAAAATCAATCTATGTAGTTAAGAAGCTAATTCTGCTGACAGAAATAAGAATTTTGTTTATGCTCATTTTGAAGATTAGATCAGTCGAATACTGGAACCATCTCCATGGTTGTGGACTTACACTGTGTATTGGATCCATTTCTTTGAGATCGCAGGAGAGGTGGGAGCAGCACCAATTGTTGATTATCACTTTAGAAATACCCATCTAAAAATGAAATAGTTTTGAACCCTTTTAGATGCTTCATGGAAGTGCATTGGGCATCAAGCAAGACAACATGCAGTCCCAATCTAGATGGTTTTGAGAGGAAGAAGGCAGACTTGCCTCTGATTTTCAGCATCCCATAGTCTTGAATGATCTCTTCCACCCAGATTTTTTTTCAAAATGTAACGGATCCTCCTTTCCATCCCATAGAGGGACTCACAACTTGATTAGCTAGGGCCACTCACCCTTACTATTACGATTCGAGTGGATAAAAGAATCCCTGCTTGCTTTTTTTTTAAAAGTTTCTAAGGTTATCATTTAAATTTCATTATATCTCCTAATCAGTTCAGCCAATTCATTATTACCCTATTTTTCATGGGATTATATGAAAATAGCTTGAGGAAATAGATACAAAATTAGATTCATATGGGTATTTGATCTTTTAAGGTATACTTATATCATTATTTATGCCCGTAACTCAATCTGCATTTTTTAACCTCAAAAAATAAAAATAAAATTGCATCTAGACCTGTACAATACTTGAATTTATAAACTAGCTTAAGATATATCTAAAAATGCAAATTAGAATTCTCATCTAAAGTTTTTTCATCAAGCTAACTTTGTGTATATCAAACCAATGGCTTGTCAAATGCCAATAAACTGCAATGCTTCAATCTTCCCTACAATACCCTTGAAAAACCAATATCCAATTATGAAATCCCATCCAGTCCCGTGCATCGCACGGGGTGTTTGCTAGTACTATATATGCTGGTTGATGTCACGTGGCATACCTCAAATCATTGGGTTCTTCCTTCAGTTGATGCTAAGTGTCATCTTACATGGTAGACCCTTCTTTGAATGGATCTAATAAAAAGATACCACATCATGTACTCAATGATAATTATTTTTCTAAATTAAATGATACAATCACTCTTAATTTAATAAGCCATATAATGAATCTATTAATTATTATTTTTCTCATCATAATTGTGATCCCTCACATTCTTATTTATTTATTTTTCGTCATACTTAATTGAATTAAAATTATTACCATTTTTCCCCTCTTAATTGTGATCCCTTGCATTCTCGTATGTATTATTTCCTGATTTCTCTTATTATTTAACTGAATTAATATCATTACAATCTCATAGTTAATTTTTATTACACTCTTGGTCTTCCCATTTTTATTTATCCATCATCTCTCCTTTCTTCTTCATCTTCCTCTCTTCCCCTAAAAACCAGCTCCTCACTTCATTTTTTCCCATTTTTTCCTTCCAAATTCTCCATCCTCTCTCACACATAAGTAACTTTAAAACCCATTCATTGTAATTTTTATGTTCACATTTTAAGTATATATAGTTATGCTCAATCTTTGTTGAATTTTTATAATTCATTCTTTTAATTTATCTCATTATACTGGTTATTTGATTCTTCGACATTAAAAAAAGATTCTGGATTATCGTGTTATGCTAGAAATTTCATATTCTTTTATGTCTATATTAGTTTTTTCGTATTAAATACATTTTATTTATATTACATAAACATAAAATTTTATATTTAAAAGTATAATTTTGCTATGTTCAATTTAGTTGTTGTTAAAGTTTCATTGAATTCTTCGTTTGTTTTTAATTAGTTGTGTTGAGCTCTGGCGTAAAGATGTGCTTGCTTACCTATTGAGATCAAAAAGTTATTTTTCTATCTGTACCTCTTAAAAAAAAAAAACAAAAAAATGTGCTCTTTTTAAAAACCAAAAAAAAAAGAAAAAAGATTGATATAATTGTTGAATATTTTTTGCCCCATTTATTTACTTTCTTATATTTGTTGTAATTTTAAAGTAAACCTAGTATTAGGTTCGTTTGAGTATTCTTCACACACCATGGGTTTTGTCCCAGTGGTAGTGTGTCTCCCTTTTGGGGGAGTGGAGACTCGTGTTGGAGTCTTTGGTGTGGCTCTTGATGCCCACCATGAGCTGCTAACCTTGCTGACCCTAACTCCAGGACATAATATGTCTTGTACTCTAATGTTATGTACTTTTTTTCATAATTTGTCTACACTCCATTGTTAATTCTAAAAATGTATATAATTTTTTTTTTTTTTTTTTAAGGAGTGCTAGCCATACTCTTATACTCTACCCATCACCTGTCAATTGAGAGAGAGTGGTTACTCGAATAGACAGATGGTTGGTAGAGGGTGAGAGTATGGGTTGATAGAGAGTGTGACTGCCTTTTGTTTTATACATGCGATACACGGGGTCTTGCTACGTATAGCATAGATTGATACCCACGCCATTCTCCATTCATGCATTTCTTTTAAAGCTTTTCTCTGAATATGTTCTTCGATCCTTCAAAATTCTAGGGTTTCTGAAGCTTATTGTTATTTTCCCCTCTTTTCTGAAACATAAATGGCGTTTTGGTGGCCTTTGCTCGTTCTTGGACTCGCTTTCGCGATCTGTAGATTCTTGTTGATGCTTATACCTCCCAATGTGCCTTCGATAGATGTCGATGTTTCTGATGGTACTGATCTTTCCAATTCCTTTCTCTTCGAGTTCTTTATTTTCTTCTTCTTCCTCTTATTTTTTTTTAAATTAAAATTTCAAAATTTCGCTTAGTTTTATGCTGGTCTAATGTGTTTTCACTTATGGCAGTGTTGGATGATGGAAGTCAGACTAACGAGAACAGTTTCATCTATGTAAGCTTCTCAAAAATGGTGCCTTTTTTTAGTATCTTTTAGCTCCTGTTTGAAATTTCTGGATACAATTTTTAAAAAAAATGTTAAATTAGTGTTCGGATAGTATGGGAAGATGAAATATGATTAAAAAGTGGTTATTTAATTTCTGCTGAAAGGAAATCGCGCATTCTTATTTGATCCATTTGAAGAAGCAATATACACTTACATAAACTATTCATGATCTCTAGTTCGATGCGCTTCTGTTGTCTGAACAGATTAATTTAGTTTATTCAAGTTGTCATAATGTACTCTGTGATATGTAAGAGTATTGATTTGGTTAAAGTGATAGGATTCTTAAACATCTAATTGATTGCTTTTCATTTGGGGATCTTCTTGCAGATACCTAGTAGGGGAAGGCCAGCACAATCAGACAGAGTTCGGTGCTATGAGCCTGCAACAATGAAATTCTTGGGATTCTTCCCTGCATTGACACCTGATGAGGTTTGCGACGTTATCTATATAGTCACTGAGATCAGTTGGTTCCTCGGTTGCGTTGAATAGTTTTATACTCCTTTTTCTCTCATTGTGGATGGATTTAAAATGGGTAGAATTTTCGTTTCATGCCATGTTAAAGAGTTATTGCTAAGGAAGTCAGCACCTATATAATTTTATTTACATATATTCTAGTGTCCCTTCTCTTCATGTTTATATATATACATGCGTGTGTTAAACACAATTGTACAACATTCCACATCAATAATTGGCCTTATTTTTGAGTCCACTTGGCTTAATTGACTTCCAAGCCAATTTGAGCTGTCCGTTATTTGAATCCTGGTATACTGTAAATTGTGGGAAGCTTTTCGTGACACTCCTTGCACACCTTCAGGGGATTCATGTGGGCTCAATAGCTAAATGCATGGCAATTTAATCATGAGCCAGGATCATAAAGAACTTACTGTGGGTAGGAGGTGGAAATAATACAATAGATCAGCAACCCCATTCTGTTCAGGCTTTCAATGCAAGAGTATTTGATTGTAGAAAAACTCGTATAAGCAAACAATCTCAAGTATCCTTGATTATGAGACACAAAATTACTGTATGAGCATTTCAGAACTGAAATGAATGAAATTTTAATGTTATGCTTTCATAATTTTAAGGATCATTTCTGTTTACATGGTCTCATAACCAATTGCCAATCAAGAGCCTTTTTCAAATCTCTCAAAATGGAATCTGCTTCAACCACATATTTTATTGATATTATTTATTTACATTTAAGATAATCCATCCTTTGGTTGCTTTGAACTCTTTCCTTCATGATATCATTTTCGATAAGTTATAAATTTTGCTGAAACCTATTTCCTAGATTGGTGGATAAATCTTCCTGATAACTATTATTCCAAATTCTGATTTTTTTTAATTATCTCCAAGCCTCTAACAAAATAAATATCCTCAGGTGAAGGAACATGTGGCACAAGCCAGGAACGCTCAAAAGATATGGGCAAAGAGTAGTTTCAAGCAAAGACGCAAGTTTCTGCGGATACTTCTGAAGTACATAATTGAACATCAAGAGCTTATATGCGAGTAAGGACTGCATATTGCGTAGAGGACTCCTTTGTAATTGTTGAAATTGAGTTAAAATTGTGGCAAACCATTAAGAATTTGGCAATGTCTGGTAATTAATAATAACACATTATCCCAAAGAAGCTGAAAAATGTAGCAAGATTGGGCATTATTTTTATTTTAAAGTTTGATAGACGTCGACCGAGGTCCATGGCATAGATGTTGCCATTGTGTTTGTGTTTCTTGTGATCTTTTCCTTCCGTGCTTAGCAATTCTTCCTCTCTTGGGTGGTTATTATTCTAGTTTTCTGTTTTATTGTTCCCTTGGCGGTTTTTCTGCTGAAGTAGTTTCAATTTATAGTCACAAGCTGTATTTTTCTCTTACTAATTTATGTGTTTATTTTTTTATCAGGAAATTTATCTGTTCATTTCTGAGCAGTTTCCGAGCAGTAGTTGCTCATTTGCAAGTTTATGTGGGTGAACAGATTCATATAACATATTATAAGAGGACAATTTTGTACACTTGGTTAACGGAATTCGTGCACAAACAAACAAGGGCTGCATTTTCAGTTTCTTTTTTTCCTTTTCCTCATGTTCATCTTTTCTTTTGATATATGCACATACTTCTACATCGAGAAGATTAGTAGAAAAGGCTACTCCCAAAAGTTCTTGGGGCTAGTTTGAATGCGAATGCTAGAAGTCCAACTCACTGTGAGAAAAAAATTCCAAGTCCCACTGAAAAAATATGCTACTTACTGGTTGTATGTACTTCCAAGTCCATCTCACATAGCGAAATCATAAAGAGGTTTGGCCAGTACTAGTAGTAGTGTAGTACTTTAGTCAGCTGAATAGTTGCTTTGGTTCATTAACCCAGTTAAAATTTCATTTATTGTTATTATAATATAAACACGCTAATGTAATTATCCTTTTAGTATCCTTTAGTTAGCAAATGGTTTACTGTTAGAAAAACCATTTCTTGACAAAACTACTTGCAACTTTGTACTGCTTTTCTACCATAGTTGTTGAATATGTACAGCTTTATTGGTTTGGATGTCAAGGTTTACTAAGATGCTTACAATAATAGTATAATTGCATGTTTTTTCATGACTTTGATATTAATGGCTAGTTTCCTATTTGTTTCATTTCATTCAAAATTCTTAATGAGTAGCCTGTATGCTAATTCTTATTCATTTTGTTTAGAACCTCTTCTCGAGATACTGGAAAGACAATGGTAGATGCTTCTTTGGGAGAAATTATGACAACATGTGAGAAGATCACTTGGCTTCTTAAAGAGGGTGAGCGGTGGCTAAAGCCTGAATACAGGTACCATTTGTGTCTATTACTCTATGATTCCTTGCTTTCTCTGATATGTGAATTTCCACCAAATTACCAATGAAGTCCATATAACACGAAAGTGGTTATTTATTTTCTCTCCATTTTTTCTGGCATAAGTGGGTAAGTCCATACAATAGATTCTCTAGTACTGAAGTTCCAAGGATCTCACGGGTAAAAAAAAGTTCCAAGGATCTAGATCCAGGTATTGGTGCTTGTATTGGCGTAATGGCCAATGCTAAGACTATTACATCTTGTGAATTGATGAAACATATTCGTCATACAACTTAACTTTCATTTTCTTCTTCAATGCCAGCATTGTGAGCCATACCAAGTTACTTGCATGGTCAAGACAAGCATGCCACCACTCCTATGATTTTAATTATATCAAATCTAAAGAGTCTGCATAACAGTTGAGTGTTGGGTGAACTGTCTAAACTCCACTTCACTAATTGCTTGAAGTAAGTCAAGTAACAGTAACATAGTTATTTGCAATGGATGGTCAAGGCAATCATGCTGCCACTTTTACCCTTGTTAAGGATGATTTTTTTCACTGATAAAAACAAAATTTCAGGCACACGATAGCATTTTTTATGGGTGACAAATTGTCCACTTGCAAATTACGGTGTAAGTTTATTAAATATTTTGTTTGGAAAGCATGACAATATTAACCATAATATTGTGCAGCCAGATGTACACAAAAAAATATTAAAATGTCATTATTTTCGTGGCTTTCAGGTCTTCTGGAAGATCAATGCTGCACAAGACATCCAAAGTGGAATTTTATCCCCTCGGCGTCATTGGTGCCATTGTTTCATGGAACTATCCATTCCATAATATATTTAATCCGATGCTAGCAGCAGTCTTTTCGGGAAATAGCATTGTGATAAAGGTATTTAATCCTTAGAAGACATACTATTCTTTTTTAAGATCCACATAAAACCTTGAGTATCATTCCAACTTCCAAGTCAGGTTATAAGCAGGAAGTATTTGAATTTACCTATTCAGTGCCAATTTCACTTGTTTGTTTGTTCTGATATTCTTATATTGTAATTTTATTATGCTGGAAGCTATCTTTTCAGTGGCAATGTTATTTTTTCTGTTATATTTATTTAGACATATCACTGTTGTTTGAGTCTCCATTTTTTGTGCATCTGACTGTGCCAAGCTCTAGTTGAAAGTGTAACGATAAATTTGATACCTTTAATCATACACCATTACCTCCATTTTTAACTTATTCATTGAAGTGGGAATATGTAAGATATCAATTACTCTGCATTTTGATTGAGTTTCAGCAAACAATGGCATCGTGCTGCATAGTAACTGCAAGTTGATAAGTCTATGGGGCTTTAACATTAATTTTCATCACAAATTATGTTAAGAGACACAAATTTTTTTCTCAAATGTACAGAATCTTTCTCAATAAGGGATGTCTACTAAATTTTAACAGCTAATTTGACAGATAACCCTTATGTTTGTAATTGTAGGTTTCAGAACATGCTAGTTGGTCTGCATGTTTCTATTTCCGAATCATCCAAGCAGCTCTTGCTGCCATAGGAGCTCCTGAGAACTTGGTCCATGTAATAACAGGGTATAGATTTGTGGCGTTAGTGTCTTATTTTCTGGTTAACTATGATAGTATTAATCAATTGGTTCTGATACTACTCAAACTTTGGCAGATTTGCTGAAACAGGAGAAGCACTAGTTTCTTCAGTTGACAAAATCATATTCGTCGGATCACCTGATGTGGGTAAGATGGTATGTTCTTCCCATGGCCAACAGAATAAATATTTTCTTGGTTTACTCCATACTCTGCACAAGAACCTCCCCTGAAAATTAGTTGATTCAAACTTCCCTGCAAAAGTTATCAGTGCCTTAATTAATTGGTGCGTCAAGATATTCATATCAGAGCGGGTTTGGGGGTACTGGGAGCTAGTATCAGTTAGAAAGATTTGAAAAAGTTCAGTTTATGTCTATAAAAAAGTAGATGTGTTTGCATATTGTGCATTATCTAGCCTAAAAGCTGTCGCTGGATCACCATATTGTGTTTGCATATTGGACAATAATGGCATTTTATTATTTGGACATCATAGTCATACTGAAGCATTAAATAAGTTGCTGCCGCGTGTTCATCATCTGCATTGCTGATAGGATGACAAGTTTGCTTTCACTGCAGATAATGAGAAATGCTTCTGAGACGCTAATACCGGTTACCCTTGAGCTTGGTGGAAAGGATGCATTTATTGTCTGTGAAGATGTAGATGTGCCTCATGTATGAAGTTTTTCTACCCTACTAAAGGCTAGTCGGCTTGATATTACTCGTGGCATTGGTTATTTGAAATTTCTGAAGGTCTGAAAATTATAGTATCTATATTTGAAGGCTACTGAATGTCAACTTAAAATTTTGTATTTCATAATATAGGTTGTACAAATTGCTGTTAGAGCTGCTCTTCAATCAAGTGGGCAAAACTGTGCTGGTGCTGAGAGATTTTATGTTCATCGGGACATTTACTCTTCATTTGTTGCTCAAGCAGTCAAAATTGTGAAATCTGTTTCAGTTGTAAGTATGTGCCTTCGGATACAATATATCTAAAGGTATTCTGTCTATGCTGCATCTTTTTTTTCATGAGTTCATAATCTGAAAATTCACCAACTTTATGCTTTTGCTGTCTCCTTGACTGCAATAATATCACATCCAAGAAGTGTCTATAAGTTTGTTTTCCTTTTTCATAGTTTAGTGAAAAATGCAGAAAGTTCATTATGTCTTTTCTGCTGTCGTGATAATAAAATCTGTCTTCAGCAACAAGGATGAAAGTTGCAACTAGCTATTATGGAGGTAGAATATGGAATATTGCCTATGGCATTGCCATCAAGGAATATAGGTGTCAAGAAGTTTAAAATGTTCATGTGTATTTCGTCTAGGAATTCTTGAATATCACAATGAATGTGAACCAGCTTTTTAAGAAGCTCTAACGAAGTGAATATAGGAAATACCTTGAGGCTAGATGGCATACCAATAGGTATGGAAATCTATTGGAGAAATGGGATAGCCTGGATGACTTAGCTTTTCAACCAAATTTTTAAAGAAAAATAAAAGTTGAATGGAGGAAAATACTACGATACCTATGTACAAGAAGCAAGGAGATATACAAAATTGTTGCAAATATAGAGGGATCATCTCATGATCCATAATTCCATACTATGAAATTATTCGAGATAATGATGGAACAAAGATTAAGACACGATAGAAGGATTTCAGAGAATCGGGCGCTTTATGTCGGGGAGGTTAACTATTGAGGCTATTGTGACGCCCCGAACCCGCGCCTAGGGAATCAAGTTCCGAGACGTGCGTCCGTTCGTCAAATCATGCAAGCGGAAGACTTTACCCGCGAAAATGCGGGAAATTTAAACATTTATCAGATGCTTCCAAAAAGCAAATAACACTTATCATCACAATAGCCATTATACAAACCATATACCTATATTATTTACATCAAGTTTGTTTTACAAAAGTAGGCGCCTCTATCACGCCGGGTACAACTTGTACAAGCTTCCAAAATGTCCAGTTGGACTTTTCACTTACTGGTCAGCAGCTCCAAGATCTGCTGACATAAATAGTCAGTGAGCTATGAAGCCCAATAAAACCACAATCCTTTTAAACTATTTTCCACATAATAACACGCATCAATAATGATATAATAAACAGTTCAATTTGCATGTTATAGTAAAATAGAACAGTATATAATAAATTGTGACCCAAGGTCACTTAGGGTTACGTTACCCTAACCGAGGTTCCCGACCTTACATTATTTTCCAATTATGAGGTTCAGTTATGAATGTATTATATTACCAAGTTATCGTTTCGATCATCAATCATGTTTCATTTCGAGTCTTGAGACTCTATTAATTGGCCACAACCCACAAATGTTCAGCTTAAAGTCTCTAAATCCTAACCATAATACATTGAGTCATTTTGACTCACACACGTTGTTCCGGCTTTCACCCGAACACGACCAAACCTTGGGTATACCAACCTAACTCACCTGGAATCCGACGATTCCATACCGAACCATGAGTCCACTAATTCAGACAAATACACCAACTCTGAGTATACTAACTCAGACCACTTCGTATCCGAAGCTTACACGCACAACATGAACATTCACCCAATAAGGACAATATTTTTCCATTCAACTGACTGGCAACATCTACCGTGTATTCGCCGCCATCGCCCTGGGTATCAGTTATGAAGGAACCTCGACTAACCTGCCTATCGTCATCTTCTGGCTAGTCTACGGAGGAACCCCGACATCTATACCAATGTCGACATCTCCTGACGTTCCACCAAGAAGGGATCCCGATAGACACGGTGCCGACATCTTCTAACCCACTCAAAGAGGAACCCCGGACTATACACTATCTGATGTTCAGCCACTTTAAACTCCCTAGGACTCCGACATCTCATGACTACCAGTCACGGAGGAACCACGGGCCATGCAGGACACCGCCACTCCTGACCTAGTCCAAGAGGCACCACGGACGACCTAGACAAACAGACCGACATCTCCCGACTATCAGTCACGGAGGAACCCCGGGTCTTACTGGACACCGTCTCTCCTGACCTAGTCAAAGAGGAACCACGGACTATACTTAACCCTGGTTAGATTTTCTAACCACAGGTTAACCCCAGTTAACCCAAGCCTCGCTTGATTAACTGAAATACTTGGGCCT
Organism: Tetracentron sinense; assembly: GCA_015143295.1. NCBI lineage: Eukaryota > Viridiplantae > Streptophyta > Magnoliopsida > Trochodendrales > Trochodendraceae > Tetracentron > Tetracentron sinense. The sequence goes on along the minus strand of CM026566.1, from coordinate 39,305,699 downwards.
CGCGCTCGTGAACCAACTCCGGTAACACACCGTCCCGTTAGGAAACGTTTCCAGGCTAACGGATGTCTCCATTGCCTTACAAGACATGCAAAACCACTTTTTGTCACCCTAGAGTGGCGATACAATTTACCCGGGACCCGATCGGGGCTCCCCGATGGACCACATAAAATCACAACATCACATAGGGGTCTCTGACCCTTTTTCATTCACGCCAAAAGACATGCATATATTGCAGATAAAATAATATAGCAAATAAGGGAAAAAAGAGAGGAAAAGAGGGGTTTTACTTGCTTCACGTGTTTCGAGGTCTCGTAGGCAAAAACGGATGTCGCCAACGTGTTCCCAACGACGATCAACCCCGGGGTAGAGCGCATGTAACTTTCTCTCTCTACATTTTTCTCTCTCTACACGTAAATCGAGGTGTCGGGGAAGAAATCGGACGCCGCCAACGCGTCAGGGACGTCGAAATATGTCAAAGACCCGCTTCTCTCTTCTTTCTCTCTCTTCCTTTCTCTCTCCTCACTTTCTTTCTCTAAAAAAATCTGGGCAGAGTACTGTTTGCAATTGTAAACCGTGAGCAAATGAGGGGCTGGCCCCCATTTATATATACCTTAAATGAGGTTTAGATCATGTGTAAAAGCACATGACCCATTTGGTGTGGAAAAGTGGTAGTTGACTGACTCAACTACCTTGACCAATTTGACTGGTTTGACCGGATTTTCCCATTTTTCACGTATATGCCCTCCGAAACCTTGCTATATAACACCCGACAGTAACGAAACTTCAGGTGACCGAACTTGAGGCAGTCCGACACCTACTGTAAAAATTTCGATGAAAAATACTGAGTTTTGACAGCTGCACTTTAGTCCGGAAGAAAATTGCAAAACCCACTAATTTTCTGATTTCGGACACAAAACACTCTATAGCTTCTTCATATGAGACAATTAATTGCTGAAACGACAGACCATCATTCTCTCAACCGACCGGCACGCTGTGGTACCAACCGCACGGATTTCTATTAGAATCCCCAACAATTATGGAGTCCCACTAAATCTGGAAAAATCTGGAATTTCCTGGTTGTCTCGATTTTATTATAGTTAAGACTCCTGTGGTCTCGCGAATCGATACACGACGGAACTGGAATGATAGGTGATCGTCCAGATAGTTGACCCGCATATTGTGTACGATTTTCGAGGAAAGACACTGAAGTTTTACCAGTACAATCCAATCCCGAACAAAATTCACTTTTTACCAATTTAACAAATAATTAACTAATTAACCTCCATTAAGGACCCATAAACGCATAATTTTATTATTTTAAAATTTTGGGTCATTACAGCTATCATCTTAATTAGAAAATTGACGAACAAGTTTTGAGAGAAGAAAATGAATGCACACATGGCCTTTATTGACTTGGAGTAAGCATATGACTATACATAGAGAAAGACATAGTTACCAAGTACGAATATGGGTATAATACGACAATGATCCGTTCGAGAAGTACATGTTAATATGTTATATGGCAAAACACGGTAAAAGCAAGAGAAAATTAAAATTAAAAATAATTAATAATTATAAATAAATAAAAATCACGATATTAACTAATAAAAATTATTTAATACGGAATATGCATTTAACACGGAAAATGTACGACAAAATACATGTATTGTGTACACGTTTAATACGTAATTTGTGTATTACACGGGTATTATATGACGATGTGCATATAATACGTAACACGGCAAAAGTATGCCATTTTAAACGGCGACCCCTCCTAAAAGTATTATATGGGTTTAATAAGGGTGTTTGGTAACTATGGAGTCACGAGCAGATATGTCGATTGTTGACATCAATTTTTTTTTTTTATCAATACCTCATATTATTAAACATAAGGAAGAAAACAAAAGAAAGAAAATGACCATCGAGTTTACAAGCTAGTAAACTCGACCCTGACCGACTACAATACCTTAAACCTACTCTCCCAACAACGAAAAGACTAATACAGAATAACCTGGATTTCCTCCCTCGATCTCTGTAGCCCAACCCACTCCAAGACAGACAATCTTATTTGAGCACACATATTGGGCACTGAAGACGAGATATCATCAAAAACTCTACGGTTTCTCTCTGTCCAGAGCACCCAAGAAATGGCCCCAGGAAGAGCTCCCCAGATCTCCTTCCAAAGTCCCACACCTCTATCCCTCTGCCAACAATCAAGGAGATTACGAAAGGAGGAGGGAACAACCCACGCTACTCCCTACAAGAGAGAAAAAAATTCCACACCTCCGACGCTACAGTACAGTGCAAAAGATGAGTCGACGTTTCTTCTGCTTGGAGGCACATATAACATTTATTCGCCATACTCCATCCTCTATGCTTCAGGTGATCCCCAATTAAGATTTTATCCAATGACGCTGTCCAAAGGAAGAAAGAAACCTTAGAGGGAGTACCAGGATTCCACACCACTCTGTAAGAGTAAGATCCCACCTGGAAAGAGCTCAGAGACTGGAACAACAACCTAACAGAGAACCTCCCATTGCTGCTCCTGGACCACGACTTACTATCCCTAATCTCCGGGCACATAGGTGACGAAGTAAGACGCTCCAATAGTGGAGATAAATTGCTAATTTCCCAGTCGCCCTAAGACCATAAGTTGAGACCAAGATTGAGACCGAGACCATGAGTCAAGTTGTGGATGTGCAACCTACGCTAAGCAAGAAAGAGAGGGCGTGTTGAGACTGAGAGTGACATAGAGAGACGAGAGTGAGAGAGGATGAAGCAGATCCGTAGAGAATAGGAGATGGAAACTGAAAGGTGTTAGGGTTTTATAAATTATAAGGGGAAAATGGGGCTTTGGGTTGTTATACAATTAGCTAAACACCCCTCAAATTAAGTTAATTGGGATTTTCCAACTACCAAATTTGATGTGCATATAAGGAATTTCGTAATATTTTTATAAAAACTATACATATAACAGGCCAGGCTGGCTCGATAAGAAGTATACCCATGAGCCTAATTAATTTTAGACAAAAGGTCCAAGCTTGACCCTATTACTTAAACAGGCCGGCCTGATTATTAACAGTCCACCTAAATGAGTTCGATCTGGGCTAAATGCGGCCACGGGCCAGCCTGATCCGTTCACACCCTTACATGGTGCTGTTTGAGTGTCGCATCTAAAATTGCACCATCCTGCTCTCATCTGTGTTACTATGTTGCCGCAACGTGCTTGTTTGATGTTTTTCTTTTTTCATTGGTTTTCCACCTAATCCAACCAACACCCATCTTCCTTCTCACAGTGCAGAATAACCTATCAACCTTGTGCTAATCCTATTTGTTTTTTCTTTCTTAGGGTTGTCTTTAGTTGTGTCTTGGGTCTTCCCCTTTGAGTCCTCAGGTTAGGGACTGCAGAATTTGTTCTAGAGGCAACTATGGTCGATTCTCAATGAGATTACTACTACTGGCTTTTGAGTTAGCGCCTTATGCATCATTTCTTCATAGAATTGTGTGAAATTTAGGTTTTTCATCCAAAGTATCTTTCTTCTTATGGAATATATCTTTGAATAAGATTCTTACTTGTGATCACTTAAATAATAGAGGCTGGATAATGACTAATCGTTGTTTCTTGTGCCTCAAAGCGGAAGAGACAGTGGATCACTTGTTCTTGCACTGCCCTATTGTGAGTGTCATCTGGGGGCATTTCCTACCTCGAGTAGGTGTGGATTGGGTCACCTCTTCATCCTTTCACAACTTCTTATCTTGTTGGTACTTGGTAAGTGAGAATAGTGCGCAGAGGATAATTTGGTTAGTTCTTCTTGGGGCCATTGCGTGGACGATTTGGAAAGAAAGAAATAGGAGAGTATTCGAGGACTCTCCCTCTTCTTTTGCTCGTATTCGTTCTCAGATCCGTTTGTTGGTCCTAGAATGAGTCTCCATTTGGAGAGTTGAGGTGGATTTGAGAGTGGTATTGGGTTGAAAATGATACAACTTGGGTTTCTGATTTTTCAACTTTCATGTTCTTTTTTCTGCTTCTTGTCTCGAGTTTACGCTCTTGTAAACTCATTTGCTTTATTTGTTTCTTGTAGCTATCTTTTGATTAATATATCCTCATGATTATTCGATGAAAATAATTCATATAAAAAAACATTTTGTTCTATCACAGGCTTCGTGTGATTGACCCCTAATAGTTGGGATAAGGCTTGGGCGATGATGATGGTATGAACCACCTTTTTACTATGTTGTCATCTAACCAACCTAGGCCAACTGATGCGGACATCCAGAAGCCTAATAAATTTCAGGTTTACCAGAGGTGGAGGAAGAAAAAGAAGATCCCCATGTCACTTTGGATAGATGATTTGGGGTATTGAAGACTTCAGATGCACACATAGATCATACGGAAGACCCCACACTAGGAAGGTGTGCATAGTACTACATCACCAACCCTGCATTATGTTTTCATTGGAAAGCTTCTGTTGCAATGGCTTCAGAAAATATCTTCGTTCATCTACTTGTTGACCTAGTGAGGTACCTCATCTGGTCATAGGTAGTTGATCTACATGGTTTAAAGCCTGCTATACCACCTAGGTGAGTTAATTAGTTTGCTTTATCACTTTGGCATTCATGGGTTTAGGAATTTCCTAACAATGCCAATGAGTATGGAAGGGGTTGTTAGAGTTCCATTGGCTTTTTGAATGCATGAATGTGCTACACATTATCTGATTATAGAGTTCAAATATCATAAACTAACTCTTAGGGTCATACCATTTAGTATCTCCTTGAGTGATAATGTCATGGTTCAAAATATTGGTATTAGTACGAGTATTAGTAATGCGATCTTAGGATTCGTATTGGAGTATTGGTCCGAGAGGCACTAATACGCTGAAAAAATTAATATGCAAGGAATTACTTGGATTCCTTGCATATTTTTTTACAATACAAATATAAGCTAAAAAAAAATTAAATGAAGTCCCCCAACTATATTTATAACCATATATATGAGAGTTAAGAGTTTTATAAGTTAAAAAAGGTGAGCATGCTGATAAACGGGTATGAAAACACAAACCATAATCACTTTTCCAAGAAAGGCAATACAATCTAAATATGAAAACCTTACATTTAATGAATGCAAAATAAAGTATTGACTTTACGACCATGAAGTAAATGACATACATTATACAAGCTCAATATCACAGTGAAGGGTGTTTTTTGAAATATTTAAGGTTTTAGGGTTTTCAAATTTTTCAAAAAAGTAATGAAGATCCATTGATTTCTCATAAATAAATGGTTTTTGGTCCATGAATGTCACATAAAATCAATAGATCTACTCATTTTGAATTGATTACAACTTATTTTCATTAATTTAAACAACTAAAATTGGAAAAATTTGGGGAAACCTTTTAAATCCAAAATCAAACGCTTAGATTTTCATTTTTGAACATAAAATCGATGATGGAGTTGTTTTAGGCCTAGAAGTTGATTAGAGAAAAAAGATTGTTGAAAGAATGGGTTCTGTTTACACACACCCAAATGGAAAAATAACTCGTTTTATAATTGTGCCAAGAGTATCAGTACATTATCAGTGAATTTTGGTCCGATACACACCGATACTTTAGGACTTCTAGGTATTCCCTATACCAGAGTACTGGATAGTGCAAATTTCGATACGTATCGGGGCGTACCGGCCCGATACGTACCGATATTTAAAACCATGGATCATGTAGGTTGGCAGCCTCTTCCTCTTCAACTATGAAGAATTTGGGCTGACAAGGTTATAGCATACTGTTTGTCAATAGCTTCTTAATCTCACTGGGTAGTTTCCTGCCATTTCTGATGATTGTATGTGAACCATGCAATTTCATTAATTTCTTTGGAAGAGGATATGGCTCCGTATGGGCAATCTTTGAAGGCATTGGTGCATCATAAACCAGACAGTCATCAGCTCTGAGAAGAATGTTCTTAAACCACCAAATGATTTAAAAGAAAGAAATATAGTTACATTTAGAATGTGGATACCCTCTGTTGGGTTACATAAAGTACTAACCTACTCGTCTAACAATCCCATTATATAACTGTTTTCTATTACTATGTACAGCTTGACCTTTTGGTCTGGTGTTATGGTACCGTCCTATGTCATCTTCATCTAGTTCCTCTGATATATATCCCAAATGTTTCCTGCATTCTGAAGCAAGAATTTCCCCAATAGTTCTTTCGAATAAATGGCATTTGTTTCTCCTGTTTTGCCAGCAGTGAAAGCATTAGTATGGTGGGATTGAGCATGATTTGCTGGAATTTCTGGTTGGTTGACCGTTGTTTGAAGAACAGAAAAGTGAAAGACATAAGAGAAAAGGATGGAAGCAGGAAAAAGGCGAAGGATTCAAGGAGGGAGTGAAAGAAAGATACAACGAAGAGAGCAAAATCAAGAAGATCGACTAAATTGGAAAAATATACAACAAAAAAAAAACATTAATGGAAAGAAAGGTAAAAAATGCATGCTAGGCCATGAGATGAATGGAAATGGAGAAAATGGTTTCAGACACTGCATGCCATGTAAACAGTAGGCTGGCAAGAAGTGGCTGCCTGATTACCTCAGCAAATTTTACATGGAATGCTATATCTATATGTCCACCTTGGCTAAATGGCAGATGGATTAGAGGACTCATATATCCATTTTACCTCAAGAAAATGGGCACATACACAAGTTATAACATGTTTTGTTGTTCTTGCATGTAACAGGGCACTGGATATATTTGTGGTCAATGATCATTGTAGCAATTTAGTTTGACAGGTAGATAATATATTGCAATGGAATAGGATAAGTCTATTTTACAGAAAATGTAAGAAGACACTTCCTTGGTGACTTTCTATTCATAAATCCACATGATTAGAAAGGGTCAATTATACGTACTTTCATTGTATTGTATTGCTGCTGGCTAGAGTCGCAGCTTTAACCTTGATTAGAAGTGAATGTTTGTGTGTTAATTGCTGCTGGCTAGAGTCACATTAAACAATTAACCTCAATTCCGTGCTTCTTAAAACTTTTTTTTTTTGATCGGTAAAAGCTATTAAACAGAAAAGGGGACAGATTTACAAATAGTGAATCACAAAGCAACAAAGCGAGCAAAAAGGGAAAACTAAACTACCAACAACAAACCAACAAAATACAGCACAAGCCCGGCTCAACACTCCCCTGCTAAAACTAGGGAATCAACTCATCGAACCCTATCTCCACCACATCCTCTTTAGTGGAGATCCAATCGCGTAACAAAGACCGTGAGCGAGAGCACTCTCTCAAAAGACAACGAAGAATTTTCGAACACCCTCCTATTCCGCTCTTTCCACAAAGACCACGAAACTACTCCCGGAAGTAAGACCCAAAAGAGATCGAACGGGCTCTCTAGCGAAACGGAGAGCCAGCAAGAAAGGAGGCCCCGGAAAGAAGAGGGGAATACCCAAGCGACCCCAAGTTGGGAAAGAAAGTGCAGCCAAAGATTCCTCGCAAAAGGGCAATGCAAAAGCAGATGGTCAACCGATTCTTCCTCCAACAGGCATAGATAGGAGCGATTAGGGAGACTCCAACCTCTTTTCCTCAGGTTGTCGGGGTCAAAATCTTATCTAAAAATGTAGACCACAGCACAGGAAAAAAGAAACCTTTGACGACACTCCATAGGATCAAACCAACCGGAGTGGGAAATCCGGGGGGCGGGATCGCCACCTACAAAAAAGATTTCACAGAAAATCGCCCTTCGGAGTTGTTGGCCCAAACACGGCAATCCTTCATCAATTCTCACCAATTTTAACATGCCCAAGAAGATAGCAAAATCCTGAATCGCTCAATCATTTAACGGCCGCTGGAACTTAGGGCTCCAAACCCCAAGACCTGTACTATACTTGCTTCAAGGGAGAGGGACCACACCAAGTATTCAATCCAAAACTTGACATCCTCCCCATCCCCAATCACAAGACACGTATACTTTACCTTGGCCCATCCCGACACAATAACTTTCTAAAGGCCCCCATGAGGACCCCTAGGCGGTCTTGGTTCCCAACGATCGTTGCTTCCTTGCCGCGCCACAATAACCTGTATCCACAAACTGTCGCGATCGACCCCAAAGCGCCACAACCATTTACCCAACAAAGCCTTGTTGACTACCCGGATTGGCCAAACATTGAGCCCCCCCCCCTCTTTAGGCTGACAAACCCACTTCCAGCTCACAAGATGACACTTTTTGACCACCATCTTCTTATTCCACAAAAAATCCCGTTGGAGCCTTTCCAATTTGGCAGCAATGGAAGCAGGAATTCTGAACAAGGACAGGAAAAAAGTCAGAAGGCTACAGATGGTACTCTTCAGCAAAGTGAGCCTACCACCTTTAGAGAGGAGAGTAGATTTCCAACCAGATAACCTCTTGTGAAACCTCTCAATGATCGGCTCCCAGACTAACTTTGAATTGAAAGGCGCCCCCAAAGGAAGGCCTAAATACCTAGTTGGAAGCATTCCGGTCTTACACCCTAGACAACGAGCCAAGGCCTCTAGATTAGGCACCTCCCCTACAACAAAAATCATACTCTTCTGAAAGTTAATTTTTAGCCCGGAAACTACTTCAAAGCATCTGAAAAGATATCGTATATGAGTGAGATGCCTTGCAGATGCTCTACTAAAAAAGAAAAATGTCATCCACAAATTGGAGATGCGATATCTTAACCGGAGGGCTACCCACCACAAATCCGTCCCAAACCACCTCTGAAGCCCTATGAATCATCCTACTGAGGGCTTCAGTCACAATTATAAAAAGCAGAGGAGATAACGGGTCTCCTTGGCGCAAACCCCTTGAACTTTTGAAAAACCCATAGGGGGAGCCATTGATGAGAACTGAGAAGGAAGGAGAAGAATAACGACACCGCATCCAATCGCGCCACTTGTGCCCAAAACCCATACGACGAAGGGATTAATCCAAAAATCCCCAATTCACATGGTCATACGCCTTCTCTATATCAATCTTACTAATGATGCCAGGATCCCCCTTTATACGCTCATCCACCACTTCACTAGCAATTAAAATCCCGTCTAGAATTTGTCTCCCCCCACGAAAGCACTCTGCTTTGGAGAAATAACATGCCCAATCACTCGGTTGAGCCTAATTGTTAACACTTTCGAGAGGATCTTGTAAGCACTAGCAAGAAGGCTGATAGGCCTGAAGTCTCTAACGTCCAGGGCCCCAGGCACCTTAGGAATGAGGGCGAGGAAAGAACAATTAAAAACCTGATCAAACGAATTGGATTGAAACAGTTCATGAAAAATGCTCAACAAGTCTTGCCCAATTATAGGCCAACACTTCTTGTAGAATTCAATAGTAAATCCATCTGGACCTGGGGTTTTGTCCCCCTCCATCCCTGAGATCACAGATAAAACCTCCAATTCCGAAAACGGTCTTTCCAAATGGCAGCTCATCTCCGCAGTAATGCACTCAAAAGGCAAGCCATCTAGCAAAGGCCTATAAACAAGATCTTCTTTGTACAAAGAACCGTAGTACTCTGCAGCTGCACCTCCCAAATCCTTCGGTTTCTCCCATCTCTTATCTCTAATCTGAAGACACAATTTTGTTCGCTCGGCGTCGCACAAAAGCCATATTGTGGAAAAATCTCATATTTTTGTCCCCCTCTTTTAACCATCTAACTCGCGACTTTTGCTTCCAACTAATTTCCTCGCATTTTAACAAATTCTGGAATTCCTGCTTCAATGAATCTCTCTCCTTGCAATCACTATCTGACAAAGAAGAAAGCTCTTCCTTCTGATCCAAAGATGCGATGCCCTCTAGAAGAGCTTTTTTTTTCTTTCCGGAATGATCCCAAACACTTGCTTATTCCAAATCTTGAGTTTCTACTTGACTGCCTTCAATTTCAACCCAAAAATGGTACTCCTTGAACCCCACGCTGAAGAGTTAGTCCAAGCCTCTTCAACCATGGACAAAAAACTAGAGTGATGCACCCACATATTCTCAAATTTGAACAGCTTTGGGCCCCCATCTAAACCCTCTAGCTCCAACAAAAGGGGGATATGATCAAAGACGATCTAGGGAGAGCCAAAAGCGAAGCTTTAGGAAAACAATCCTCCCACTTTGGGCAAGCAAAAAACCTATCAATCCTATAGAGGAAAGGAGGATTCTGGAAATTAAACCAAGTGTAAGTTGCCCCCTTAAGGGGGAATTCTATCAAATTCTGCCTGAATAAAAACTTCCCAAATCTCCTCATATTTGGGTTTACAGCCCCTCCCATTAGATTTCTCATGACTAAATCTCACACAGTTGAAATCTCCCCCAAGACAACACGGGGCTCCCCATCTAGCACTGATGCTATCAAGCTCTGACTAGAAGTCCCTCCTCTCCTTTGAACACACTGGGCCATACACCCTAAGAAGACCCACTGAAAATCTGCCTTAATGAAATGGCACAGGAGAGATAAGGAATATGCCCCTAGCTCCTCCTCTAATACTTCCACTACTTGTCCCAAAGGATTAAAATACCCCCAGAATGCCCTCGAGAAGAAACCGCTCGCCACCCACGATCAATTCCCCAACAGTCTTGAGCAATACGATCAGACATACTAGCAATTTTAGTTTCCTGCAGGCATAAAATAGCTGGTCTGTGACGCAAAACTAAATTCTTGGCACTTGCATGAAATAAGCAGTAACTTGATCACTCAAATCACCTTAATTCTGATCCTCACAGGCAATCTTCCAGCCAGTAATAGTCAACACTAAGCAATACGCTTTATGGTTTTTGTGTTAACCTAGAACATGGTTAAAATTTAAAAAATCACAAGATGTGGGGTCCACAGTGTCTGAACCTGCAAATACTTACTACTCTGCAAACACGTATTACTTGAAATAAGATTAGTTTTTTATTATCTGTAAAACTTGTGCAGGGTCCTCCACTTACTGGAAAGTATGATATGGGTGCAATATGTTTGCAAGGGCATGCTGAAAGGCTTCAAAGCCTTGTGAATGATGCCTTAGACAAAGGGGCAGAAATTGTTGGTCGAGGAAGTTTTGGTAATTTGGGTGAAGATGCAGTTGATCAGTTCTTTCCTCCTACTGTAATAATAAATGTCGACCACACAATGAAGTTGATGCAAGAGGAGGTAGCTTCTCAATCCAACAAACTTTTTAATCTTCTACTGGTTTCATGAACAAGAGCTCAGTGAATTTAAATATTATTGAGTGACCAGGCTTTTGGACCAATCATGCCGATAATGAAATTCAACTCTGATGAGGAGGCTATTAGGCTTGCAAATGACTCAATATACGGGCTCGGCTGTGCTGTGTTTTCTGGAAGTCAACGCCGTGCAAAAGAAATTGCTTCCCAGTTACACTGTGGCGTTGCTGCAATCAATGACTTCGCATCAAATTACATGTGTCAGGTAAACTTTGTATTCCAATAGTAATATTTTTACCAAGTTAGATTCTTGACTTTGTACACTTAATTGAACAACAAAAGGGCTCCCAACTTAGAAGCAATGACTTGGAAAGCTTTGGTTGTTAAGCTTATTGTGAAAATAGCTTTGCAGCTTGATTCAGATGCTCCAGCATTTTCAGTCATTCTTCTTTTTGTCCTTCTAGTATACCAGTCCCAACTAATTGGAATCCCAACTTGCCTACCTCAACTGGAAAGAAAAGGACATTAAGAAAAATAAAGTTGTTCTTTATAAGTCTTAGACAGCACCCAATAAATGCTACCTACACATCTGAAAGGCTTTATATAGGGATGGAGCCAAAAGAAGATGAACTCATAGTAGATAAATAGCCAGTTTTAGTGCTTTTAAACATTTGTGAGCTTCCTCCCTCAAAAGAAAAGTTCAAAATTTATTTAGAAAAAAAATGTAGATCTGGTGAGACCTGGAGGGATTACTTGGTCTATGAAAAATTAGAAGATGATTTCTCAGAAACTGATTTACTTGCTTGGATTGCTCCACCTGCTGACTGGTATTCACATTACAAATTTTACTAGAACTGCTCGTGAGTTTTTGATTTGTGTCTTTCCCCTTCTGCATGTGATTTTACTTATTTACATCCTCATATCTATGCCTATAAAAGAACCATCCTTGAACTCTTCTTCTGGTTAATCCCACTGCCCTAAAGATGCCTGTTTCTTGTGTTTTAGTCCCTGCCATTCGGTGGTGTGAAACACAGTGGATATGGGAGATTTGCTGGTGTAGAAGGATTGCGAGCTTGCTGTCTTGTAAAATCAGTTGTGGAGGATAGATGGTGGCCATACATCAAAACCAAGATACCAAAGCCAATTCAGGTCTGCTGCAAAAACTTCACATTAATAAATAAGGAGAATTCTTTAATTTTACTAATTGGTCCTCTTTTTTTTTTTTTGCTTTCACAACCATAGTATCCTGTTGCGGAGAACTGCTTCGAGTTTCAGGAGTCACTTGTTGAAGCACTCTATGGATTAAATGTGTGGGACCGGCTGCGGGCATTGGTTAACGTCTTAAAGTTCCTCTCGGAGCATAACTCTTCTCCCATCAGTGGCAGATGAAATGAATGAGTGATGATTAAGGGTTGGCTCATCAAAAGCTGCATGACAGGTTCATGTTTTTACTGATTTCGTTTCAAGGGTTCATGGGATTTTGGTTCTATTCTAATGTCTCACTGCCACTGACCACCATAATTTGATTTGTTCTTGCCAGGGTAAGCAGGGTGAATGCATCCCCACCTCAAATAATTAGTACATTCGAAAGAAGCCCATGACTCAAACCAGCCATGTCTTTGTATCCCTTGCTTTTTTAATTTCTCAATTATAAGGGTTGTTCCTACAAAGTAGAATTGCCTCCAAAAAGATATAACTGTTTCAGCCTTGCTTAACAAACGATCAAGTAATTAGTTAATGAAACAGTAATACTAGGAACTTGGTTTTTCTCTTGAATTGCATATGATCTGGGGAAAGAAGAAACAAGAAAAGAGGGAAGTCCATTATTAAAATTGCAGGGAAAGAAAAAAAATGAAACTAAAATTCTTGCAAAATACCATCTTGGTCTGATATTTGCTTTGGAGTATTTGCTTGCTTGTAACACGTACTTGAATGCAGTGTTTTGAAAATTGGATCAGACCAGTTGGTTGAATGGGTAACACTGGGAATTGGTTAGGTCGACGGTTTTGAAAACCACCAAAACCGGCCTTAGAATTGGGAACCAGAAGAATTGGCCTGTTCAACTGGAGAATCGGTGATAAAACCGGAAGGACTGGCCAGGAAGATGGGAAAAAAGAAGAGAAATTGGGTTTTAAAAAAAAATAATAACAGGATGCAGTAGAACCAGCAATTGGCCACCCAGCCGGTTCAATTACAAGTTCGGTTATGAAAACATTACTTGAATGTTAAATTGAAAAGTCTTCTAGCTAAGTTATTATACGTTAGACTTTGCAGAGGGACATATGAAACCAGTTAATTGGCTAAAAAATGAGCTTCATCTGTCCGTCCTTTTCACGGGAACAAGATGAGAGATTGTATAATTGTTTGCATTAGCTTTAGAGAAAACATCATAGCAAACATTGATACGTAGTTCTGTACTCACCAAACATCATTAGTTTTATTAAAAGAAAAACAATAAATTGTTCAATTGTGTATAATTTATGATCTTTTTCTTATAATGCACACAAACTCTTAGAAAGAGCCGCGGTATAGTAGGCTACTTTTCTCGAGTATAATACAAGTCCCCATTAGTTGACTACACGCCTAAGCACAAGTTGTAGGATCTCTCTCTCTCTCTCTCTCTCTGAGGTTGTACATTACCTTACACTTTAACCTAAACGAGTCACTTAAGTGCCATTTCCTTGTGTCCACTTGCAATTCAATTACAAACATTATAGCTCATATATTATGCCATGGTCGCAGTATCAAGCTACATTGCATATGCAGTGAATATCATGGAGCACTCTATAGTTGAAATGGGTGGCATCCTTTCTCATATGCCTTTTGATTTCTTAAACGCAGCTATTGGAACTTATGGAAAAAAAAGGGGCAGAGAATTGACCCACATGGACTGTGCCATATGCATATATCTCTCAAAAAACACCGGGGGATAGCTTCCTTAGAGTGCTTTAACAGCCTTCCGGAACCTGCAAAGAACAGGCAGGCCAACGGAATGATCCTAAATGTTGTTGGTAAGAAGAAAATGATAGAAGGAAATGGAGTTCTTTGAAAAGATGAGGGAAAATTATTACTTTAATGATAGCAGTCTTGGGCACGTACGCCCATTTATGTTGCCTTGCTGTTGTACCCCTGAAGCCCAATATGTTTTATGTCCCGTTGAACCTCCTACAATCTCCATGGGAGTTGGTCATTTTTCCAAGGAGCTGTCTAACAAGGAAAAAATTTATCTGCTCATTATGGTCAACTTGTAGAGTGTCAGCAACGCCGAACCTAGTGGTTGTAGTGGAGGAACCATTTCCACCCTGCATGCAGCATACAGTACTAGGATTGTACAATAGACTGTTCCTGCGGTTCATATGCTCACCAGAAGACAAAACATCGTACATTGAAGCATAAAAAAAGTGTATTAAGTGCAGAAGAGGCTTTGTCCACAACTTTGAGCAAATAAAGCAAAAGTGCGAGTTGATAAAGAAAAACGCACACCCGAAAACCACCTTTGGGAAAAGGAGAGAATAATGAAGAATTATAACCACATATATCAACAGATGCTTATATGAAATAACCCTCCGCTCTATCTCGTTAATTCCAAATAGAGCCCTTCTTACTCCCAAGACAAGATATGTCCCTCGTCCAGACTCCCTGGAAACATAGGCACCACCAAAAGCTTGGTGCAAAAAATTCTAGAGTAAAGCTTCTCAGAAGGGCACCTCGTCATGTAGAAATTTACATCTTGCAAGGGAACAGTCTCTAGATTTCATGTTTCAGAGTCACGTTGATTATCCCTATAGGAGATTTAGGTTGATAGTGTTCGTCTGTATCCACCTCTTCAATTTCCTGAATAACACAAATTATATGCAATTGGCATTCCATGCTAAGAGTGACTTCAATTCCAGAAATAGAGTTTTCAAACAAATAAGCAACAAAACGGACATAAAAAGAATGTGGCAATCTTGTCCTAATAATTTAGCATGGTCTAACTAGACACGAATGTTTTTTATTCTGACACAAATGCAAGATGTCAGATTCATCAACCTCCATAATAGGAGTATAGGACTCGAGGGATATTTCAGTTTCTAAGTGCATTGTTAAACACACACACACACACACTAATAGGAGTATAGGACTCGAGGGATATTTCAGTTTCTAAGTGCTAATAGGAGTATAGGACTCGAGGGATATTTCAGTTTCTAAGTGCATTGTTAAACACACACACATACACACGCACACGCGCGCGCGCGCACGCCCACATGCACGTGCACACACACACACACACACACATGAATATAATAGCATTGCATTCACCACCTATAAACCTTCTAAAGGATAACTAGAACACCTATTTATGGCACATGTCAATGAATATTGTGTAAATAACAAATAGAAAAGAAAATCTAATTGTATCCAACCAGATTCTGATACGTGTTTTAAAACAGACACATCACTGTTTAGAGGAGTCCATGCAAACATAGATCCTGAGTCGTAAACAACCTGATAAGAATCTAACTTAGCAAGAACTCATATAATTAAGATTGTCGCGGAGATTTCAACAATCAGAAGTTTGAGTTAGCTGCATGATAAAGGACTTGTTCTGGCATGACTTTACAAAGTCGAGCATCCGGATCGACTATAACAGAAAGAAGAGTGAAAACCCGCTACTAAAGACTAGGAACAACTAATTTCTAGTGCAACACATCAAGACCCTATTGCAGTGATTGTAAAACGTTGATTGAGTCTTTGAGAGTTGAAACTATAACCTATCCCAGAAACATAAGCCCTGTGATAACTATTTATAAAAACAAATCCCATGAGATGATTCCCGCTTAGTAGAAAGAACTTGGACAAATGTGTCTGGCAGAAAAGGGTGGGCATTCGTTTTAATTATAAACTACGAATAAGTGATTGATAG
The DNA here is from genome assembly GCA_015143295.1 of Tetracentron sinense. Lineage (NCBI taxonomy): Eukaryota > Viridiplantae > Streptophyta > Magnoliopsida > Trochodendrales > Trochodendraceae > Tetracentron > Tetracentron sinense. The sequence goes on along the minus strand of CM026566.1, from coordinate 39,289,646 downwards.
AAAATGACATATGTAAGCACCTAATTTTGTACTCTTGTAGGGCCGACAAGAATTTCGTTGACCAGTGGAGTGTTCACCAAAAATGCCAGAAAAGTTATCAAAATACCTGATTTGCAAAATTACTAAAATGATCATGAGTCAAAATTACCAACATACTCCTATTATCTTCAAAAAGGTTCTCATCATCTCATTTTTATCAAAAATATCCATTTGGGGTGGAATTGAAACCTTTTTAGACATAAAATGCCTTTACAAAGGAATACATGATTTTCAACCAACCACAGTATGACACGTGTAATTGTTAGCGTTTGAATTTTGAAAATTATGGTTTCAATGCTAAGATCCATGGTGGAGGTAGTCCAATTATGAATTACCGACATCAAGTCTATGAAAAAGTACAAAAATTGTTAAAAGAAAGTTGTTAAATGCCAAAAAGGAAGCTGCTAATCCAATTTTAGAAACATAGTTTGAATCTGGCGAAGAATAACTACCGCCAGATTGGTTTTGAATGAGAACGTCATTATTGGTAATCTCTTTATCAACATGTTTATTTCTGCCCAAACTCATCATGTTGGTAATGGTAGTACTGGCGGGTACAAGTTTCTAAATAACATATTATTTTCGAAATTGGATTTACTAACACCTATTCTCTATGCCTTTGCACCTCTATATGAACTCCCAAGGGTTTGAATTATTGACTTTAACTCTTCATACCTAAAAAAAAATCTGGAGGAATTTTAATTGCTATTTTGGGGATTTACAAAAATTCTCTTTTTTCCTACACTGTCATTCAAATTTTTATCAAAGGAGCTTCTCCAATTATATTATAAACAGAGTGGATAACATTTTGTTTTTATCTTATTTTATTTCCCTTGAAACAGCGATCACGAAGTGAGTATCTTCTAAAAACTCTAAACTTTTCCTTTAATTTAATTTTGCTATATTTCTCTTCTTTTACTCCTCTATTGAATTTTGTTTTTATTTTTATGGGAGGATGGGATCTCTTATGTGAAGTTTGGGGATGGTTGAATGATTTAGTAGGATGAATTTGAAGTGCTTTGATTATTATAAAGTTTTTGTTAAAATCAATCTTAGAATTAGTTGAACTGTTGAATCAAACCTTCAAAAATTGATCTGGATAGGCAAACTAGATCGGAATTGCCTCAAAATTAAAATTCTGACTTCTAACCATCTTCAAAATAGAGGTTGATATCTTCCGAATAGATGCGTGTTGTTCCTTGCAACAGAAGAAATGATAGATCATTTGCTCTTACACTGCCCATTTGCAATGAACCTCAAAAACTATTTTCTTCAACTTGGAGTTGCATGTGTTTTTCTCAATTCTTTCTAGGGCTTCTTAGCTTGCTAGCAGTCGGGCTCATTAGGCTGATAGGCTCCAAGTTAGATCTCTTTTGGACTCTTCTTCTAAGGGCTATTTCTTGGTCCATCCAGATAGAGAGAAGTAGGCACATTTTTTTATGACATCTTGTTGCCCGTTGAGCAAATCAGTCAATAAACCCGTAAGCTTCTTGTTGATTGGGCCTTGATTAGGGGTGACCCCAAAGGGTCGAAGGTCAGAGATCTCATAGTCTAACTTGGGGTTGTTTTTGGAAATCAGCATCTTTTCTTGTAGTTCGTTTAGATTCTCTCATGCTATGTTTTTCTCTTCTGTTCTGGTTCACTTTTTGTGAATCCTTGTTATTTTGTTCTCTATTTTAATGAATCTTTTGATTCTTAAAAAAAAATAATTGTCTCCAAATTGGTTTCTAGACATGATTTCATCCAAAGATCACATCTATCAAAAGTGATTTCTGGTCAAGTGTGTTTTCGCCGTTGATCACGCCTTATGTTGCAAATTTGATATTTATACGGTGTGATCAACCCCTTATCAAATTAGTTGGATTCTGAGATTCAGTATCCAAAGGTTTTTCAACCTTCTAAATCATATATGGCCTTAGAATTTATTTATAAGTCTGATTTAGGGTACCTATAGTTAATAGTTATAGGCTGAATCTTAATTTGGGCCCTAAGATTAGGTCCGAATGAATTTTGACCTCAAACTTGACCAGTAGAATCTTCATTTAATTTGGAGTATATTGGAAAAAAGGTAACATATTTAGAGTTAAGGAGAGCAAGTTATGGCTTGAACAAGTTTCGGGTATTATGGCTTGAACAAGTTTCGGGTTGTACCTATTGCAATGCACCCCAAGCACATAAGCTTACACTGCTTCGGGTCATTTAAAAATTCAATTAGTCATGCTTTGGAACTACGTGTGGCTTGATTCCATGCAAATGGATACATAGACAACCCTGATTGGGTTCAACTACCTTACGTAGAAACTTTAGGTTAGTTTTCTTTCCTGCTTTTGTTTCCATTTTTTATTTATTGCTCATTTTAGATAATTTCTATTTTTGGTTTTAACAGTTTCTCATCATTATTAGCATGTTACTATTTCGGGAGAATTTTGCTTATGAATTGCTTAGCATGTTCTCAATTTCAATTAGTATCTAGATTGTCATATTTTTATTTCAAGCAAGATTTCATTAATAGCATATTAGCATGTCTCATAGTTAGGAATTTAAATATGATTGCCACTTTAATCACATATGAATTTAGGTGCGTACATTCCCTTAGCACAATCGAATCTCGTAAGTACACTTTGCCTTACTATAGGATTTGTTTAGGGTTTCTATTCTCCCACATAATTAAAAATAGTGATGACTCCAAATCTCAATGATTTGGGCTGTTATTCTAAATTAAAAAACATTTATATTTGGGATAGCAATCAAAATCCGTCACTCACAACATCCATTATCAAATCATTCAAAACAACCCCACAAAACCACAATTTTTTGTTACCTGAACAACGTCCTCTCCTTTGATGACCCGTCCGAACACAATAAGCTTATCATTTAAGTCTGGGATTGGTGCGGTTGTAATAAAAAGATCAAATCCTTTGTTATCATGTTTGGCCTTTGATGTTCCGATCATAAATGCCTCATGCTTCGGACTGGATGTTTAAAAAGTACGAAGTTCACCAATAAGAATAAAGAAGAATAACCATATACCAACAATTATGAAATTAAAGACAAGACAAACTAAAATGAATTTAAAATAGAAAAACCTTATAGCAAGTTGATTGTGAGGCTTTCCTTTCAATGTCCAATCTTCTGCAGCTCCAAGTCTTTGGAAATCCCCTCCTTGAATCACATAGTTTTTTATTACATGATGAAAATGCATCCCCTTGAAGTGCCCCTTTTGACTGCAGAACCAGTTAGTTTGTCAGGTTCTTTAAAAGGAATAAGAGAAGATTGCAGTCACATATATAGGACAACAAAACAAATGGATGTTATATGGTCATACAAAATACAAAAAAGTAACAATGCAAACTCGAGATTATTGTCTGAGATCTTATGTAACTTATTTTAATTATGTCTATGTTTTTAAGGGTAACACTTCCTCTTTGAAGCCGTTCCTTAGTCTAGGTTGTAAGAAGTGTCCCTCTTAACATTTTGCTTGTACAATATTTCAATATCATTTACTGGGACCTTAGCTCATTAAGAATTGTCAACAATTTTTGTCAGTACAATCCCAACATTACTTGCATTTATCCAGAGAAATGATCCATCAACATAGGCTATAAATTGATTAGTAGCATAATGTGGTTCATTCACAATATCCATTTAGTCAAATGTCATTCAGTTACCAGCCGGAATTATCTTTGGCTGTAAACATTTTCTGATCCAAAAAAAGGACCAAGCCACACAGATCATACTGATGTTACGATTCAGAAAGGGGAATATATGTGCTTCTTACTACAGCAGTACCTCCCAATAAAAATTAGATTAGTATGCTAGCCTGACTGCCTGAGAACAACATATACAATTAAAGAACCAATGGAACTAGATTAGAAAATCAAATAAACAAAAGAAGGGCAGTAACCAATCATACATGAAAATTAACGATCATCACAAAATTGTAACCCACGATCTTAACTCAAGAAAACAGAATAATTTTGTAAACATTGTATAGTATCAGATCTCATGAGTCTCAAGACTCTTAACCATGGTTTAAAAAAACACCGAAACCGATACCTATCGTCCGATATGTATCGGTTTCGGTAGAACCCGTTATCCGATACCTGACCTTTACAGTTTTTTAAGAAAAAACTAAGACTCGGCCGAAACTGTAACGTATCGCCCGAGTCCTACGATACGTAATGGTTTCGGCATAGGACTCGTTCGACGTAATATAGCTGCCCAATCTGGAAATTGGAACTACCATTGCAATACCGCATTATCATACCAAAATCCAGATACAAAACCCATTTTAACTGGATCAAAATATTGATTGACAGACAATGTTTTGTTCTATTTCTGATTTCCAAGTCATTTGACCTGAAATATATCCCCATTCTGCAAACTACTTGTGCCATTTTAATTTACAGATAACTAACTATAATTATAATGTGATTCTTTTCAACGATAATGATAGAAAGAATGAAAGAAACAGCCATGCATCTTTGGGCTTAGGTACTAAACCACAACGAAGCAACAGGGTGAGACATGTAATGAACTGGACAAGCAAAATATGTCCAGGGATTCCCATGGGAGTGAAGATTACTGGGGACATACTTGACGAACTTCAAAAACCAAAAGTAGGGTCCCTCTTTCAGAAATAGGATCCAAGATTTCAGTTGCAATCAATACTTGAAAATGAAAATTTCTGGTCATTACTAGTTCAGGAAAAGTTATGCCACGTGCACAAGTATACACCACTGTTACAAATCTCCTAAGAAATACCCAATTTCTCCTGAGAAAAACATTTAAATTTTAAAACTCTGTTTTTATCGCAACATTTTAAAATTTTCATGAAAAATATAATTTTCTCTTTTTATCCTGTAAATATCATGAGAAATACACAATGTTGTTGGTTTTATGAATTTATAACTTAGTTATATTTACTACTATTTTATATAATTTTAATATATTATTTTATTCATTGCCGGGATTTAGGCGAGAAATACCCGAAAAAAATTCAGATTCGAAAATCTCCTGAGATAAACATCGGCCGAATAAAAACCCGAGAACGAGATGTGTAACACTGGACTATACACATCAGTTGGTGTGTTTCTTTTGGAGATGATCAAGGCAAGGGACTAAAGCAAAGGAGAAGTTATAAAATGTTGAGGTATTGCAGAGTAAGAAGGGAATAACCTAAAGATTAATTGGTATGGTCAACCATCCATCACAGCATTCAGCAATCTATCAGTAGCAATAGAGATGCAGTCATGGGTATCAATTTTTCAGATTAAGAATAGCCACTTTCTTCAGCTATGTTAGTGATATGGGGAAGGAAGGGGTAAGAGGGATGGACAATCACAACAGTGTTGATAATTCAAGATAGGAGGAAGCATCAAGGAGGCATGAACAGCGTATTCACCCCTGCAGCTATTAGACATAGGCCAGCGAATTCATGCCGTCATCACTTGCCATTCTTGCAACTGTCATTAAAGATTGATTGTATTGTCTTTTTGTTGCTTATAGACTAGGCTAAGGGGTGCCGGTTATCACATGTATACTCAGCGTGCGATACCAAAGAGTCGTCATCGGCATCGTCAGTTTTTGCTTCTACACTCGCCGACTGGTATTAATCCTCTCCCTTTCCGATTATGGTTGGCGTTCCCAGATATGGGAGTACTGACCTGCTTTCAGGAAGGGATGGATTTCAGCTTAAGCATTTGTGAGTCTGTGACCCCAAGAAGATGACTTAAACTTCATCTTTGATTTTAAGCAAATGGCAAGGTTCAGAGCATGAACCAAACGGCATGCTGACCATGGTTGACAATGTACTGCGACTGTATGGCCAGGCTGTAGCACTTATTATATACAACTGAGATGAAAGTTTAGCCTGCCACGAGACTGACAAGTGACAACTGTGTAATTAATAGAACTACAAGAAGCCTGTGAAGAAAAGGCAAAACTGTTTGCTGTGCATGTGTTTAGTCCCAGTTCTCAATATAGGCCATTATTTCCTGTTCCTTCACGCACTGCTCCATATCTCACATTTCCACTGTCTATATAAATGATAAAGGCTGCAACCAACCACATAGAAATTAATAAAAACTATATGCTGCATGTGAAAGTGTAAAATGGTAATTCAAGACCACTATGCAAGGACATATGCCAGAGGACATAAGTCTTCATAAATTTTTCCCAGTGGACACATGTCGAGCTGCAGCAAAAGAATTATTAGGCAGGCCGCCTACTCTTTAAGACCAGACCAGTTCAAAGCCCAAATAAGTTTGCATTATCAACAGGCAAAGCTACAGGATCGGAACTTTAGGATGACACTTTCATCAACAACATGCTGGAGATGTAACAAAGGAGGGAGCCAGTTTGATATCCTTATTTGATGAATGAAAATATATGTTTTAGATAATTAAAGAACCATGTGACGTGAATGTTTGCACGTGTAAGAGAACATGCTTGAATTCATGGCACTAAATAATGAAAGACGTTAAGCAACATCAACAAACATCAGCTAAATGCTGGAGATGTACCGGAGGGAACGCCCCAGTTTGATATCTTTATTTGATGGATGAAAATATTTATTTTAGCTAACTAAAGAACCATGTAATGTGAATGCTTGCACGTGTCCAAGAACACAATTGAATTCATGGCACTAAATAATGAAAGATGTTAAGCAACATCAACAAACATCAGCTAAATGAATAGTATTTCAAATGATTTGGAACCTACAGATGTAGAGGGATAATGACAGATTCAAATACTGACCAAAAGTCTAGGAATTTGTCCACAGTCTCAGGAGAACCTTCCTTGTAAAGCTCCACTGTTATTAAACCTTTTGAGGTATTTATAATCTAAGGCAAAAATTAGGCAAAATGAGTTTACTGATATTGCCAGACATGAAACCAAAAAGAGATGTTGGCAGACATATACACACACACAAAAAAACGATGAAATATAAACAAAAAAACCTCAATAGAGAAGCACATGCCCAACCATAATGTAAAGTTTCTGCATTGCTAAAAGCCATCTTCATATTTGCTAGAGATAAGTATAATAATGGAAGAAAGTGTCAACAGCTTTAACTTCATTGAAACTGGCTTGCTCCTCAACAAAAGTAGGTATCTAAAAGGTGCATTCTCTAGTGAAGTTTAAGTGTTTTATAACAATTATTGTGCTTTATGTGTTCAAAAAAGAAAGAGATATTATCCATTATGTACAATAAATAATTTTCTAAAGTATTACAGTCTAATCAGTGTACACCATAAAGTAGTAAGTAGCAACAATCTTTTTTTTTATCAGTAAATAAGAAATTGTAATAAGTAGAAAGAGAAATGGTACAAAAAGAAGGTCAAAAGAAAACTGAACTCAAAGAACACAAACGACAGTAGACTAAATCCTAAGAGAGACAAAAACACGTAAATTTTGAATGAGATGATAAAATCTGCTACTAGCTCCCTGTTTAGTAATTATGAGGTTAGAGTCATTTCATATGTTGTGTATCCAGGATTGTTTAAAGAATGCATCCCCTCAACACTCCCAAACCCCTAGTGCCTCCAACCAGTTGCCATCTACAAATGCATATAAGGGCATTTCGGCAATGATTGGAATATACCAACTGTATTATGATGAACAAATGCTATACATGTGCCACTAGAACTGTCTGTGTCGTACCGTGGATACTCCACAAACACGGTGAGCCAGAAGACAATGAATAAGCAAGTGAACTACAGATTTCTTGTCTACAAAACACAATAAGCATCTGTTGACAAGTCTCCAACACCTGTTCTTAAGGTGATCTAGCATGATAATCTTATCAAGGACTGAACACCAAAGGAGGACACGAGGGACAAGGACTGCTACCTAAGACTGAGAAGAAAGATCTCATAGAGAAACGTCCCTTACACCCCGGGATCCATATTCTAGAATCATTAGAACGCAGATCAGGACTCTTGGAGATTAAGAGGCGACTGAACAGCCTTAAAAAGTCATCGACCTCCCAATCGTTCAGAACAAATTCTAGGCTAGCTCAGCCCTTGCCAAAAAGGGATTTAAACCTGATCCCCGGCCCTAAAGTGAATATGGAGTTTATCTATGAGATAACACCTATTTATAACAAGATGATTCGGCAGGTTTGCCACCTTTTAGTGGACTGGTTTTCTATTAGAGGGACAGCATATGGTTGGGAGGCATTGGAGTTCCCTGCCTAGAGGGTGTTACACCTATTGTGTTTCTCAGAGCTTGTGTAGTTTTCTTTCTTTTGATCTTTGTGGTTCATTCATTGTGAATCATTGTTTCTTTTTTTAGCTATTAATGATATTGCTGCTTATCTATCAAAAAATAAAATCCAACAAAGTATATTTTCAATCTTGATATCAAATGCTCATAACAATAATAGCATATCAATAATGACAAGAACTGAAAATATCTAACTTTACCAAGATATACTTTCACCGTATATAAGGTAGAAGCCAGTTAATGCAAACCAGGGCATGGGTAAACTTACAGCATAACCAGGAAGATCAAATTTCTTTGGATCGATGAAAGCATCAATGTCCTATAGCACAAAGGGAGTGATCTTAGTGAAATAGGCACTAAAATTAGAAAATCGTCCCTTGGAGAGAAAAAGGAATAAATCGGATTAGGGATAAGTACATGCCGAGAACATATTTTTCAACTTATTAATCAGTAGAATCATCAGAAGGCACAGAAAAATAACACGATAAGGATACATCAAAGCTGTACAAGAATGACCAAAAAAAAGGGAGTCCAATTTTTTTTTTACCTCAGTCATTGATGACTCATTCTCTGCTTGGTTTCTTGACCTACAAGAAGGTTAGAATGATCTTAGATATTATCCAATAGAATGATTCTAGTATGGATTTCCATTTCTATGAGAATTAACACAGATGCCAAAATAATCGGCATCAATATAATAAATAAAAACTAACCTTTGGGACCAATGTCTGTAAGTTGAAACTAAGGACAACACAATCAAGACAACAACTAAGTTGCACATAAGAATTGTAGTGACACTGATACGTGTTGGCCCCTTCTTCTTTTTGCTTTGAAGTAGCAGAGTTTGGGGTTTGATCCTCGCCATGATGTGCAACCTTCGGCTTTAATTTCTACCAACTCCCTCTATGTACTGTGGACAAATCCTGAAAGTTAAGAAACATATCCTACACTCAGGTCAAACTTCTTTTATGACCAAAATCCACAAAGCTTCAAGTATACCAGTACCAAAAAGAAAAGAAAAGAGAAAGGAAAATATGCGTAGTATCTACTGAAACTTTGATGATTTTCTACTTGGTGCAAACTCGTTGTATGACCCTAAAACTACATAACTAACTGAAATCAACAACTTGCTGAAGAAGAAAATAAAGGAACCCTGAAAAACCAACCCAGAAAAAAATAATTACAAAAAGGAACATACCGTGACTTTTCTTGTCAAAATTTGAAGACCTTTCTTCCAAACAAAGAGAACAACTTAACTGGAAACATAAAAAGAACCTGCTCAGTGAGAAGGATGGCGAATGGTCATTTTGTAGCAAAGTTGACAGTAATGGATAGACTGACAAAGGGGTGATAGTATGCAGCATCGTAGATTGGGAAATACTTTCTATCATGGATTTGATAATCAATATTAAATGCTCCAAAACTTCCGTTTCACTGACAAACTAACACATCTCCAAAAAAAGAAAGTTGAGGAATACATTATGCACATATAACTTCTAACTCCACTTTGAATTCAAAACGTCCCAAAATCTCCATCAAAGAATCAGAATAACTTTATACAAAGCTTTTAGGAATTGAGATGCTCCCTCAAATCCTAACTTTTATATCAAGTCTTCTACACGTTTAATACAATTTCTTCATTAGATGTATCAATATACAAAAAAGTTATTCTCCAACATCATCTTTATCGCTGGCAACAACCCACCAAACAGAACACTCAAATAACAAACCCCAATTCAGCCAAACACTAAAAATTCAAGAAGATCCAAAGAAAAAAAAAATCAATGATGCCACCCACAATCCAATATTTCTCTATCACAAAATCTACACATGCAAAGATATACAAATTCAAATGTCCCAGTTAATTATTAAGTTACTAAAATCAACCCCTCCACCCCACAACATCAACAACAACAAAAATGAAAATTCAGATAAACCTTAAGCTTCCAATCTTAAAAATCAGCACTCTGAAACTTGAAGAATGAACAAAGAATCCCTAAATCAAGGAATGCCAACAAAAAAAAAACCTGAGATCTGGAAAATTAGAAATATAATTATATGGATCTTTAAGGAAATACCTTGAATTGATCGAATCGCGACCACTCCGACTCCCTTTATTGACGTGAATTTCATTGGAAGGGGAGAGGAAGAGTGAGTAATAGATTTTATTTTTTTAATTTTCTTTTTCTCTCCCTTGATTGACCCGGCGAACTCTCCTGGTTAACACTCACTCACGCAAGCGTGCCACTCGAGATCAATTCACAGCCAATCGCGATTGAATTTAGGGAGAGTTCAATCATGTCCATAGGTCAACACGTGTCCCCATTAACCCTGGTTAACATTGCTTCAGATTTTATAACCCTTAGTGTTCAATAATCTAGTCTGGTTTTTTTAAAAAAAAATTAACCCTAAGAGTAAAATTCTTAAAGTTAAATATTTTTTTATAAAAAAATATAAAATTAGATTATTGAACATTAAGGATTAAAGAATCCTAACCATAGTTAATAGGGGTTAAAGGGAACATGTGTTTCCCACAATTGAACTCTCCCTGAATTCAATCGCAATTGGCTGTGATTCAGTCTCTGGCACCTCTCATTTAGTGTCCCACTGATTTGAGGGTGTTGATCATTCAAAGATGATACTGCTCAATACACCTTCGTGTCCCTTTTAATCATGATTAATTTTAACTAAATTAAGATTAATATATTTTCTCTAAAAATTATGGTTGAATGGATGAACGAGATGGAACCACAGACAATTGTGATTCAACTTGGGGAGAGTTCAATCGCACCCACAAGTCTCTTTTAAGGTACATGTGTCCCTTTTAACCCTATTAACGGGAGATTAGATCATAGTCGATTGCATTTGAACTCAAAGTGAATTCAATCACATGTGAATTCAATCACAGAGGATTTGGGGAGAGAGAAAAAAAGCGAAAAATTCAAGTTTAATTTTTTTTTCTCTTCTACAATCCTCATGTGACACATATGGGATTAAACTCAGAGATTTCAATCGCAATTAGTTGTGTTATGATTTTTGTTAATTATGATTAAGATTAACTAACTTTTGAAGTTCAACAATATAACTTTAACTTTAAAAAAAAATAAAAAATCTTAAGGGTTAAAAATTCTTAACCCTGAGTTAAATATTTTCTTCCTTGAAAACTAAGGTTATATTGTTGAACCCAGGGTTCTTAATCTTAACCACACAGTTAATAGAAGTTTAAAGGGACACATGTTGACCTGTAGGTGCGATTGAACTCTCACCGAGTTCAATCATAATTCGTTGTGATTCGATCTTAGTTGTGACAATTTTTGAATGAATCGGCCAATTCATTATCAACTCTTTCAAATGGATCATGCGAGTAGGTTCAGGTTGAGTGTCTGTTTGCAGCTAGTTTATTGGGCTCAAGCTGAGGTGTCTTTTTAAAAAACAACACAAATCCAGTGTTATTAAAACCGACTGGACCGGCTGGTTGCACCGTTAAAATTGGGAACCAGTCAGATTGCTGGTTCTGAAAACTCTCAAAATCGGATTGAATTAAAACCTGGTAGAACCTACCTGATACAACCGGTTTAATTGGGAAATCGGGGTTCGGGGCTGGCCCAAGCCATTTGGAGGCCTAAAGCGAAAATTCAAAATGAGGTTTTTTTTTTAAAAAATATTATATTAAAAAAATTAACTATAAATGAGTACTTTTTAATATTTTAAATGGGCCTTTTATTTTATTTAATATTTTTTATTTGTTTTAATGAAGCTAAAGCAAAGGCTTTGATGGCTTAATGGACAGGCCGGCCCTGTCGGGGTTTAAAACTCAGAAAGGGGGAAAAGGGTGTAAAAAAAGAAAACATGATTATTTTACAATAAAGGGCACGGTCTAACCGGAACCAGCCCCTCTGCAGGTTCGAGGCCCGGTCTGGTTGTGAAAACACTGTGAGTCTGTGACCTATCTCATGAACTCACAGTTACCGCCCCTAGGATGACCGGTAGTACCGTTACGTTCTGTTGAAAAAAGAGAGTCTAAAATAGCTGTTGCCTAATTAAGCAGGCCCACTGGGCAACGAAGCTAGTTGATCGGGTTTAAGACTTTAAGATGAAGAAGTTACCCGAACACAAATCCATCCAAAATAGCAAGTTGCCTAATTAAAGAAGAGCAGGCCCCATTGGTGAACTCCTTTTTTTAGTAGCAACTAGCAAGCGCAAGCAAGGGCACTTTGGTCACGTTATACAGAGACAATATTAATTTGTCTCTATAGTGACAGTCTATATATATATATTCGGAGACGAGACGAGGATTAACTTAATTTGTCTCTTACATCAACCCAAAGAGCCGAAAAGAAGAGCATCGATGGATCATTGAATTTGCTGCAAAAAGCAGTGATGGGTAAGAGAAAGATTGCAATAGAGAAGCTGGAGAACCCAAACAAGAGACAGGTGACCTTCTCTAAGAGACGCAAAGGCCTCTTCAAGAAGGCTGCAGACGCTTGCTTGCTGTGCGAAGCCGAGATGGCCGTAATTGCATTCTCGCCTGCGGGAAAGCCTTACACCTTCGGACACACCTCCGTCGATTCTGTCATTGATCGGTATCTTACAAGGTCCATGGGTCCGATAAGTGGTGACGCTCATCATGATGAACAATCGAGACTACTCTCTCGTGAGATCAAAGATCTAGAGCGCGAGCTCAAACAACAGAGAGAGAATAATAATAGTAGGTACTGGTGGGAGCAGATAGACATGGAGAAGTACGATAGTGTGGAGAAGCTGGAATCTTTAGTGGAAGGGTTGGAGAAACTGAGGAGCAATGTGTTGAAGCGAGTGGAGAAGCTTCCTCCTTGGAGTACTTTTGTTAATGGCGAGACGACCAAGCCTGCAGTACCTCTGCTTCTCACCGATGGAGTTTCTTCTACTCATACTCATGAGGATCAGGATTATGTTGATGATCAGGAGGCTGTGGTGGATGATGGTGTGGACGCTTCAGTGATTGCCAGTGCAGAGAACGAGGATGATCATTGGCTGTCAGACGAAGATTGGGAGCAGCTTATGAGAGACGATATTGAGTTACTTCCTGCTGTTTGATTTTATATTCTTGAGGTGTTGTTATTGTTAAATAATAAGGATGTTTTAATTTTTTAAGGTTTCGTTTCTGCCGGTGACGTTTTGGTAGTCTGTTGTTGTTCGCCGGAGAGAGTATGTTTTGAGAATCAAGCAGAGATAAATTTGTGGCTTGTTTTTCCCTTCTTCGATCGTTTTGCTTAAAAGCATTAATTGTTCTTAAACCGCATGCTGCTTGTTAACCGCCATTCCAACTGGCATTCTAAAAAGAGCTGTACGTGCCTACTTGATCTTCAAGTTCAGGAGACAACATCTCTCTAACTCACTAATCACTTTGAAGCCTGACTTAACTGTGAGTTGTGACGGTGTGGTAGGGGTCATGTATTCACTATTCAGACCCGAGATTAGCTAAGTTTGGGCTTGGCTTGAGCTTGATTGTTTAGGCTTGAGCTTGGCTTAAACAAGCTTGATCCACTGAGCCAAGCTCGAGTTGGCTCAAGCTTGATTCACTAATTTATTTTGTTTAATTACATAATTTTTATAAAAGTGATTGTTAATAATTTATAATACAACAAACTACAAAAAAGTTAATACCTTCATCTATGAAAATATGATTCGAGAGTAGTCCTTCATTCATTCCAAAGAGTAAAGAGTTAGATCTCTGTTTTTGACTTGAATTTTTTTTTTTTGGGGCTATTATTATCTCTCAAACTCATTTATTATATATTAATAATTATTACAATTTGTAATTTAAAAAAGTTACAAATATTATTTTGTATTAATATAAATAACATTAGCAAAAAATATTATATATATATAATATTTCAAGCCGAGTCAATCTCAAGCCGAACTGAGCCCTAAACGACCCGAGCTTTGAGCCAAGCCGAATCAAACAGGGCCTGGCTTGAGCTTGGCTTGTTCAAACATTCAAGCTCAATTAAAAGCTTGGCTTGATTAGTTCGAGCCTAAAATGCCAGCTTGAGATTGGCTCAAATGAGTCGAGCTAGCTTGGCTTGACCACAGCCCTAGGCGTGGTGGTTGGTAGGTTCACCATGTTTAGCCCGCTTTCAAGTCGGGCTCGGCTCTTTAAACCACTAATGATCACTATTAACCAACCATTAATTGGGATTGTATTTGACTACCCAAAAAAAAAAGTTCAGGAGAAGAAACCAGCAATGATGCTGTGCAGCCTAAGAATGCTTTAATTATTGATGGCATCTCTTGAAATACCATAGCCGTTAATCTGGTTAGTTATCAGGAAAATTGGGTGAGGGACACTCCACATCTACATCATCCAATGGGGAACTTTTACCAATCTTTCTTGAGTCTCCTTCAGCATGGAAATTGAACGCACTGACCTCCTCCTAATGAGGAGCCTTGCAAATATTTTTCAGGAAAGTTCACCAACGCCAATCACATGATGGCGGGGACACAGGACACCTACCCTATGTGCAGGGTATCCTACATTTTTCCTACAAGACTTGAATCCTACTGTTAAAAATGGCAGAGCACGTGAGAGAGAGAGAGAGAGACATACACAGAGTGCGGGAGAAATTCATTGGGCCTCTCTGGCTCATAGGGCTAGATGACAGAAAAATGATAATGCCTATGAGCCCGGTTCAGCATAGTCGGTTATGGGGTTGCCACTGCCATGGCCTAGTTGCCATTTTGGACTTGGTTGTAAATTCAGGGCCTCAAAATATTGGGAAGGCCCCATGCCAGAACATTGAAAAAGAAGCCAAATTGCCCCATTTCAAGCGAGGGCCCATGAACTCAGGATCATTTTAATAGTCACGGTTCAACATAACATGATCAAAATTGCTATACATAGATTCCTAATTAACAGTATCCGAATATCTAAAGTCTTAATCCTCTGAGATGCTCGAAATTTGCGCATACAACTCCCCTATTTAATATCAAATAATTTTTCAGACGCATGATATGTTTTCATAGTTCATTGGAGGTACCATTAGATTGGGTTTTGGTGCCATTTATAGGGATCACAGTCTCAAGCAACAACTAGTAGTCATGCTGCGCTTGCTACCCTGCCTTCGGCGTTCCACAGTACAGCAGATTTTTTGTATTTATGTTCATTATTGGTACTAAAAAAATATATGCTACTTACAGTAATTCTTCATTCGGGTTATCAAATATTAACTGATATTGTGCTATTATCATGCTAACAAGGGGAAGGGAAGTGAAAATGTGGTTGTGGAAGCTTGTGGTTAAAGGACAAAAGGACAATTATAAATAGGAAGACTACTTTTGAAGCTCTGAGAGATGTGATTGCAAAAAACTAAGTATATCTGAATGATTGATATATTTGCATATATTCTTTGCCTTGGCCAACCTCTTCACATGGCTCTTTTTTAACCTGTTCTTTGCTATATGCCATCCATGATGAAATGATTAACCAAAGAATGGATAAAAACAAGTGAATGTTCCAATCCATTGCAATGCTGCATCAGATTTCGCTGACATTTTATTTTATTTTCTTTTGAAAGGTTCCACAACTTCCCTTATTCTGCACCTATGCCTTTACACAATTTGGAGGGTGGCGATAGCTCGCCGACATTCAATTTTTTTCTTTCGAAAGGTTCCACAACTTCCCTCATTCTGCACCTGCGCTCTTACACGACTTGGAGGGTGGCAATAGTAATCCTTCAAAGCAAGATATTAAAAAAGTAAAGATGAATAAAATGATGTAAAAATCCCTAATCCATAGTGAAGCAAAAGTCTTTATGTTCAAACATTTTCTTCTTACAACTTTTGCAAGTTTGTGTTAGTCAAAGTAATCTTCATTATTATGTTCATCTTCATACAAGCCTCGACGCAACAATTTTGGGTCACCTGCATGAATCCTGTTCTGTTTATTTTTATTTTTAATTTTTTTCAATAAAAAACCACCCGGTAAAGGTGGGGGATTATTTCACTGTATCTAGGGTCATATCTCATGTTTGATTGTGAGAGGTTCGACTTATTTTGAAATCCTTGGATTTAAAAAAAAAAAATATATTCCCCACAATTCTAGTTTTACAGTCACCCCTCTCCAGTCTTGTCAATCAACACTACCGCATATGCAAAAAAAACACAGCACAAAACTTCGTCTCCGTAAATAGTGCAAAAACATATGTTCAGTTCCAGCTGATGTTGTAAACACTTTATAACTTGAAAATTCATCTGTCTTTTCACCATGTCATTCTCCCACTAGTCATTGCTCTCTCATACATATCCTCTAATATAACAAAAACAACCTTAGGTTATACTGTTAAGAGATGAACTTTAATTATGACAATATTTTTATATAAGTTCATAGTTCAACTGTCAAACATGACTCGATACTTTTATCATGAAACATGTCCATTACTTCGTTTGTTCATATTCCAAAATGTATAACTGAAATTTCTAAATTCACTAATAGATTTACTTTTAATTTCTTTCTTCCCCTTTCTGCAGTTTTAAAGATCTGCTTTAAGTAGTAGCTCTTTGGTTTTTGATTTCTGAGCATAGTGATTCTTGAATTTATAGTCAGATGTTTAACTTTGCTTAGATGTTTTTTATACTTTGTTTTTTCATAAACCACGCTGTATTATGATTTAATTTTTAATTTACTCTTGAACTTTATTAATCCCAGTATTCTTGAATCATCTTTCTAGGTCAACTGCAAACTGATTCAATGTGATGACCGTTTGCATTGCCTGAGAGACACTAACAAACAGAACATATAAATGCATGCAATGATTAGAAAGTTCGCCAAATTTTCCCACAGTAAATAAGACTCGGAGAATTTACAGTAAATAGTATCCTTACCAGATACTTGTTTATATGATTATGTGGCTATGAGGGAAGACACGAACAAGATAGCATTGAGAAAGCAGAGGGAAATAATATACATCTCAGTATATAAGAGCACTGATTGGAAGTAGGTGTAGTGAATCTAGTATATAAGAGCACTCTTTGATCTTCCTCCCTAAACTTGGGTGGTCTTTGTTTTTTAGAGAGGAGAAATGGATGCCCACTTAGAGAACAAAGTTCTAATAAGGGAATTCAATGAAGATAGAGATATTGAAGTGGTGGAGAAGCTTGAGAGGAATTGTGAGATAGGGTCCAAAAAAGGGATCTCCATAATCACTAACATGATGGGTGATCCACTATGTAGGATTAGGCTCTTCCAAGCTCATGTTATGCTGGTAGGTGGGGGTTATTCTCTTTCCTTAGTTTCTTGCCAAACCTTAATGATCTCTGATAGTTTTTCTTGCATCCAAGAATCATTCTCATGCTTTGTCTTTCTATGTTTTCTATGCTACTTTTGTATAAACAAACCCCTTGTCTGCCTTAGAATGAATAGATGAATATAATTGGATTACTGAACTTTTAACATGTTTGATAATGGCCTACAGGTTGCTGAGCTTGTCGAAAATGGGGAGCTTGTCGGAGTAGTTCGAGGCTGCATGAAGTATGTGGGGACTGGTTCTGGTGGAAGACATGTGAAGATGGGATGCATTCTGGGCCTTAGAGTCTCTCCTAAGCACAGGTAAATTACAAGCTCTCTCTCCCTCTCTCATTGCTTACTTAGAAAATAATTGAATGCACTGTATATAAAAAAGTTTTTCATCCGAAAACTCAAGGATAGAAATTGCACCAAATGAAAAGGTAGTAAAGTGAAGTGGAAGGGAATTCATTGTTATATATAAAGAAGTTTTATTATCCAAAGAACTACATTTGAGAGATAAAATAGAGAAGAAATTCATTTATTAGGGTATGTTTGGTTGCCGAGAAAATACGTGAAAACATGGAAAAGATAAGAAAGTATTAGATTTCTAATACAATTCTTAGTTGTGTTTCGTCCAATTTTCTTTTTTCTCTTTTCACTTATTTTATCAGCAACCAAACATAGGGTTAAGGAATGAATATTACTGATACGTGGGGATAAATACTCTTAACTAGCCTCATACAGGGGTTGAGACGAGGGAGATAGAACAGAGAGGAGAATTTTCAAATCACCAAGGATTGATCAGTTATACATTTGTTCTAATCTTATAATCATGTACTTGCTTGATTTTAATGCAGACGTAAGGGAATTGGATTAGAGCTTGTCAAAGCGATTGAAGGTTGGCTAGTTAAAAACGGAGCACAGTACATTTGCCTAGCCACAGAGGAGAACAATGTTGCATCTACGAATCTTTTCTCTCTTAAATGCAATTATTTAAAATTGAGCTCATTAGTCATACTCATTCAACCAATTAATTATCGTACAAAGGATCCTCCTCGAGATATCAAAATAGAGAAGTTGAGCGTGGATCAGGCAATTTCCTTGTATAAGAACCGACTCAGAGGCAAGGAGCTTTACCCGGTAGACATCGATGCGATATTGAAAGAAAAGCTGAGTTTAGGGACTTGGGTGTCATTTTTTGAGGAAGAGGATTGGGTTGATTTACATAACAAAGAGAGCAATGAGGACTTCAACATTAGAACTCCAAGCTCTTGGGCCATCCTCAGCATATGGAATACTTGTGAGGCTTACAAGCTTCAAATAAGAAGGGCCCATCCATTTAAGTGTTTCCATGCAACTCTAAGGCATGCAAGAGCTAAAGTTTTCCCTTGCCTTAAAATGCCAATCTGTGACCTACTCCAAAAACCCTTTGGGTTTCTCTTCCTCTATGGACTTCATGGAGAGGGAGAGAGGCTTGGGGAGCTCATGAAGTCTTTATGGTGCTTTGCATCTAAAAAGGCTGGAACTGTGAAGGACTGTAAGGTGATTATTACTGAGCTAGGTGTCTCTGACCCTCTCAAAGACCATGTCCCCCAAGGGCCGTCCATGTCATGTATCAATGATCTTTGGTACTTAAAGAGAGTGAATGGGCCCACCGATGACGGGGACGAGGACGAGGACGAGGACGAGGACGAGTGGACATCAAACCAACGAATTGGACCTGTGTTTGTTGATCCAAGAGATTTTTAGGGTTACTTGTTAAAGAATGCTGAGGTGCCATTAACAAGCCATGTTAAAGCTACAATTGTTGCTATCAGTAAGGGAAGGTGTATATGCATATAGCTTATCTTCTTCATGAGATCTTGACCATGCACCTATGCTTCTAGGTTTAGATGAATGATTGATATGATCTCACTGCTGCTCCTGGATGGCTCTGAAAGGTTCCTACTAGGTACTTAATTTCTTATATTTGTAGGAACACAAATGGTTATCCAACATCACAATTTTCATGTTTAGTTCTTGATATTGGAAGTTTTAACTAATATAACAATGAATTACACGGCGTGCTTAAGGATTATCAAGCTTGGTGCTATTGCCTGATCTAGACATGTGGTAACGATTTGCGCTGCACGTTATTTCTCTATTCATTGCATGCCATAAGCTTTTCTTTTTGGCAGTCTATATATACTTACTCAGATTGTAAGGTGAATGAGGGGATGCTCTCCCCAAGTATTATAATGAGGGGATGTGATATCCCTGGAGGCTCTATACATATTGAAATGGGCCAACTTTGGGCTAGGATATCTCCTAGGTGGGCCTAAATGAGGAACTTTGATTCTGGTAGGCACTTCTTGGTTTGGACATATCCCCCTAATTTTTCAAAATGGGCAATCTTAACAGTCCAAGCAAGAGCTGGAAGGCTGTGAAATTTTATAATAGTGATTATAAATATATTAAGGTGTATCATACTTTGAGGAGGGTCGGTCCGGGCTCGCTCTCATGTAAGAGGGCCTTGAGATTTCGAACTTGGCTCGGCCCTAAAAGAAGAAAAAAAAACTCAATTTTGAGGGCTATGGAGGGCTGGGCCCCTCACATGAGGGTCTTCTCACATTTTGATTTCAATAATATATGTGATGACTGTTTTAGGGTATTACAAATTCCCTCCCCCCCCGAAAAAAAAAAAAAAAACTTCTCAAAGTAGTTTTTAACATAAAATAAGGCTGGCATATACTAGAAATTAGTGAATTCTCAAAGCATACTTTGCCTTAACATTCTCGGGGAGAAACAATCCAATTTAAGGGTTCCAGTTCCTTCAATTTTCGACATCCCTTTCGCCGCTATAACTGATCTGCTTCTAACATGTAACAAGTAACTCTGTGGAAGAACCCAAGTTGTGACTTGTGAGTCATTTTCTAATATTTAGGGAAGCATATGATTGGCAGTTTGATATTAAAGAACCAAACTTCCACCTCAATGCCTCTTTCGTGCCGGTCCTGTTGCTTAACATCAGCAGTTTCACATCACTTTCTTGACGAGAAAAAGTTGTTTTAACCGATTGTAAATATAACCGATTAAAGCATAATACATGTCACTTGAACATTTGAGAGTAATGAATTTTCTTTTTTTGAATAATGAGAATTTTACATATTTTGCCGTTCTTTCCATAATTCTTTATTAATTTCTACCACTAAGATTAATAAAGAGAACTTTAACAAATTGATCCATTCCAATAAAGAGAACTTGAAGCTCCATAGAACACCGTACATTTATTCTATATCAGATCTTAATATTGATCCAAACGATGCATTAACTAATTTGATAAGTGTTTGTAGAGCAGGGTTGTATCCTAAAGTAATAGAGAATCATAGGGAGTGTATTCCTAATGAAAAAAACAGAGAGATAATTCTAAAAATCAAATAACAATAGAATAATTTAAAGAACCCATAACACCAATATAATAGACCTGGATTTTAGGTTCGCAACACTTGGGTAAAAAAAAAAAAAAATCACTTAAGATTTTTACTTTTGGTGAGGGTGCGCCCCTCATTAAGAAGAAGTTGGGTTCAATTCCAGGAGAATCGAATCAACCATCCTTAATAGAGACCGTTTGGGGTGTGCAACATGGCACACAGATCCTGTGTGTCCCTTACTAGATGATGCCATATGTCCCTAAAGTCATAATACCCATCTTAATGCGATTGATGCCCGCTCCTTCCGTCCAAGTCGTTGCTTAAATCCAAAAAGGAAACTTGTTATTAAAAGCCAAAATGTTTTCAACTCCACCTTCCCTGTATCACAGCCACAGGAATAGTGGGATCAACCATGGTGAGCCTACGAAGGCGCAGACTCTAGGATAAGTCTTTCCCAGGTTGAGATTCTTATGTTCAGTGACAATGCAAAAGGTTCTGAAAATCTGAAGAAAAAAACCAAATCAGTCATCAAACGCAGAAAGATACCGGAGAAAACATTTTGAAAACCAAGAACCATGTATAATGAGAGGGGTGTCTATTTCAAGAATATGAAATGGCTGATCCCACTATTTCTGTGATAGTAGAGAAAATTGTTTCAAGTTGGCGAGTCTTAGTGTCACCGGTAGTCTTCTGTGTATATTAATTGTGAAAAAAAATTCTTGAAACTCAAGCACATCTTAATGCTCTACAACTTTAGAAGAGGGGAAGAGTGCTCTGCAACTTTCTTTTTATGGAAAAAGTAAAAGAGGGGAAGAGAGAAGAAAAAAGATTACCTCTGGTGGCTGCCCGAGTTGGGCGTTCAGGCATCCACAAAACATTGGGCACCGGAGGATAATTTAGGGAAGAAGTCATTTCATTTTCTCTCCATGATTTTGACTTGTCCCCATTTGATATCTTTCCCCTTCAAAACGCCACATGCCCACCCGTTTGTGTGGATGCAACCGCCAGAGGTAAACATTTTCCAAAAGAAAGAAGGAAAAAGAGAGAAGAGGAGGTACTGCAACAACTTTCCTATTTTTGGCTTTTAATAACAAGTTCCTTTTTTGAGTTTAAGCAACGACTTGGACGGAAGGAGCCGGCGTCAATTGCATTAAGTTGAGTATAATGATTTTAGGGACACATGGCATCATTTAGTAAGGGACACACAAGATCTGTGTGCCATGTTGCACACCCCAAACGGTCTCTCCTTGAGACAGGCCCTTTCAGAGTGGTTGCTTGGACTTACCCTTATGACACCTTAGTGGCTACCTAAGATCTACCTCTGTGTGTCAGTTCCATGATAACATTTTCATCAAAAAGGATAAAAAAATCCCAAATGACTGATAGAATATTATCTTGATTACGTGCTACTAGCCCCCCCCCCCCCCCCCCCACACACACACACACATCACAACAATGAACTAATCTTTACTATTATAATGCGAGAGAGATGAATTTTCAGAAATTCCCTAACTTCTTTATCTTTACCATTACTAGCGGGTGGCGGGAAGGAATTAACCACAGTTAATAGGAATTAAAAGGGACATGTGTTAACCCGTGGGTGCGATTGAACTCACTAGTGGCACGTGCAATGCACGTAAGAGCGGGGGGAAGGAGTTAACCATAGTTAATAGGAGTTAAACGGGTCACTTGTTAACCCACGGGTGCAATTGAACTCTCCTTGAGTTCAATCGCGATTGACTGTGATTCAAAATAGATAGATGAGCAAGGGTAGATTTGAAATTAGATCAAAGGCAAGGGGTAGTTAGAGAATTAAAGTAAACATTAAATCAAAGTTTTGTTTTTATATAAGGGTAGTATGAGAATTCGGAAAAATCATCTACGGCTGCCTCTCGCATTATCTTTACTATTATAATGCGAGAGGCATGCGTAGATGAATTTTTTGAAATTCCCAAATTACCCTTATATAAAAACAAAACATTGATTTAATGTTTTACTTTAATTCTCAAACTACCCTTGCCTTTGATTTAATATTTTACTTTAATTCCTAAACTACCCCTTGCCATCTATCTATTTAGAATCACAGCCAATCGCGATTGACCTCAGGGAGAGTTCAATCACACCCGTGGGTTAACACGTGCCCCTTTTATTTCCTATTAACTGTGGTTAACTCCTTCCCCTTGCTCTCACGTGCCACTAGCGAGTTCAATCGGGTGTCATTAGCTCCTTCCTCTCGCTCTCACGTGCATCGCACGTGCCACCCGCTAGTAATAGTAAAGATAATGCGAGAGCCTTGCGTAGATGAATTTTTAGAAATTCCCAAACTACCCTTATATAAAAACAAAACATTGATTTAATGTTTTACTTTAATTCCCAAACTACCCCTTGCCTTTGATTTAATGTTTTACTTTAATTCCCAAAATACCGCTTGTTCATCTATCTATTTAGAATCACAGTCAATCGCGATTGAACTCGGGGAGAGTTCAATCGCACCCGTGGGTTAACACGTGTCCCTTTTAACTCCTATTAACTGTGGTTAACTCCTTCCCCTTGCGCTCACGTGCATCGCATGTGCCACTGGCGAGTTTAATCGCACCCATGGGTTAACACTTGTCCCTTTTAACTCCTATTAACTCTCACATGCATCGCACATGCCACCCGCTAGTCCTATATAAAGGCCACTAGCTTATCAGAAAGTAAGAAATTTTGCATATAGGAAACCATGGATCATTAATAAAAAAAAAGTTAAGGTGCTTTTCATAAAGGGTGTGTTCGGTTGAGGGGTAAATGGGTGGTTGAAAGTAAAGTGAAGTAAAGTGAAAGAATTGTATAAATTCTCTTGTGTGTTTGGTTTGAGAGAAAAGTTTAGGGGAAAGTATAAATTTTTCCAAAATTATCCTTTGCACTCTTTAGGAATAGGGTTCAACAAAAGGGTAGATTTGGAATTGGAAGTTTTTACATTACTTTCTTTCACAATTCCAGCTTTTTGGTGGAATAACGTTTGGGTGAAAGTGAGAGAAAGTTGTACACAATTGAAAAAGTTCAAGTTTTACTTTACCTCAAAATCCCTCAAACCTCCTACTTTCACCCACTTTTCTTCACATTCCCGTCAACCGAACACACCCAAAGGAAATACTCCTGCTAACAAGATTCTTGCTTAGTAAAGAAGTGTTAAATGATAACCTTTCTATCAAAAATAAAAGAAGCAAGAAGCTTTTCAATGGTAGGAACCTTAGATGAATGATGACTTGTATAAAAAAAAGTGTTTTTTTTTTTTAAATTTAATTTTTTTAAATTTATTATAAAGGAAATCAGGCCTCAGATTGTCTCTGGCAAAGCCAGAAATGGCTTGTCTCGGGGTTCCATAGAATAGGGGACAAGTGGTGGAGAAGTCAAAGTCATGCGGCCCATGATTTTGGCTTCTCCACACATAATAAGACATGTGGCGATAAGTGTGTGAGAATAAGGGGGAGAGATATAAAATGGGGAGAAGTCAAAATCATGGAGAGAAAATGGAATGACTTCTCCCCATTTTTATGCCAACTGTCACACAATGTATGGAACCCCGAGAACCCTTTCTGGCTTCTCCAGAGACAATCCAAAGCTAAGAAATCATAGACCATTGGCAAGATTCTCTGCTTCCAAAAAGTAACCATATGTTTGGTTGCCGAGAAAATAAGTGAAAACATGGAAAGGAAAAGAAAAGAAAATTAGGCAAAACACAACTAAAAATCGTATTACAAATCCAGAATTTTCTTTTTTTTTTCCATGTTTTCACATATTTTCTCAACAACCAAACATAGCATAAAGGAAAAGAGTAGGGATTTCTCCCGTTGTAACGGACGGGCGGGGAGACCAACAAAATCAGACATGTACGCATATTAACTCTTCCAAGAACTCTAGGCACGTGCCCCAAAACTCTGCACGCACAACAAGGGATATGTGGTGCTTCATTTGGGGGGTGCTGACAGCCTCCCCGCTAACTACAATTGGAGAAAATCCTAAGTCAAAGAAAAACATGGCACAGTTGGGGTGTGTTCGGTTGGCGAGAAAGTGGGTGAAAGAAAAGAAAAAGTAAAGTAAAAGAAAAGAAAAGAAACTTAAATTTTCTTGTAAAACAACTATCAAAAGATGGATGAAGGTTTTGGAAGAAAATTTGTCACTTTTGGGAAGGGCAAGAAAATGAAAGTGTGTTTCTTGCAAACCAAACGCAAGAAAAATGCAAGAAAACATACTTTGCGTTTCCTCACTTTCTCGCCAAACGAACGCACCCTTGAGGTGAGGTGATCCAATTCAAACAGTAGATCTTATTCTATTTGGAGTTCTACTACAAAGAAAGAGCTCATTGCCCCCCATTTAAGAAAATAACACTTTTTTCAAGACTTTTTTATAGATAGGATTTTTCCAGCCCTACTCTCCCCTATTACACTCTCCCTTTTTAGTGCACCTACAAAAGCTGTCTTTTTCCCCCAAAAGTGGAGTGTTCAACACAGTCTGGTGCTTGTTTTCCAGTTCATAGATATAATTCATTCTCTGGAATACTTGAAAAGCTAAAAAATTTCCGTCTCATTGGAGTTGTTGGATAATTCAACATTTGGAGATGCTGAATGCAAGCAATCAACCCCTTCAACAGGTAATCTCAATTAATCTCATAATCATGTGATTCATAAAATCAGTGTAGAGACACGAACCTTTTTCATGTCTTTATTTCAAGTATTAGGGGTATTATAGTCCTTGTGATGTTTTAATGTTTATGTATTTATATCTAATTGGTATAGTGTGATTAAGGCTTAATCAAACTTGTAAGCGGAGGGATGTCATATCACACCCTGACCTTTAGGAACTTCTAGTTTTGGCACCGTTTATTGGAATTGAGTGATTCTTGAATCATTAGAAAGGTATTGGAACTCTCTTCGAGGTTCATGTTTAATGTTTTTCTATATTTTTAGTCAAAGTGGGTTCTCCGATGTTTTGTCTGATAGAATTGTTGATCAGTCAATTTTGGGGACAATTTGGTCCATAAATGAAAGGGAATTTGAAAATTCTAACATTAGAGATGTTCCTTTTCGAAAGACGAATCCAACACAAGTTGAATCGTCGAAATCTGACGAACGAGTCAAAAGTTATGGCCAAAACAGTAAAACAGGTCAAAATCTGCAGAGCACCGATCGCTAGGGATCGCTTGGTACAAAACCGATCGCTCGGTCAGAATTAGCGATCGATTGGTCCACAACCGATCGATCGGTAGCTATCGACTGGTTAACTTTTTTGTATGGGGAATTTTTCCAGAGAGGTTGTTTTTGACCGAGAGCTCGGTGAAGGACACCACTCGCTCGGTTGAGAACCGATCACTTGGTCATAACCACCGATCGATTGGAGGCGACCGATCGCTCGGTCTTTCAAGTTTTTGCAGGATTTCAATAAGG
Organism: Tetracentron sinense; assembly: GCA_015143295.1. NCBI lineage: Eukaryota > Viridiplantae > Streptophyta > Magnoliopsida > Trochodendrales > Trochodendraceae > Tetracentron > Tetracentron sinense. Next base: position 39,263,277 of record CM026566.1, on the reverse strand, counting down.
GCTTTTAGGTCTTTTGGCTCTCAAACCATGGGGCTATAAATAGGGGGTCCTATTTTGAGGTATTAGAGTACCCTACCTATTTCTAACCTAATTTGGCAAAAAGGGAGAGAAAACCTAGGGTTTTGAGAGAGAGATTGCTTGGAGAAGAAGGAGAGAGCTTGGATATCGCTAGGAAAGCTTGTAGATCGTCCTCAAAGCTTCCCCAAATCATCTTGGGAGCGATTTGGATCCAAGGGAAGGATCCCTAAGGTCGATATACTATCCAAATCAACTCTACTATGATATTTTGTCAATATTAATATGATAGAAATAGAAATTAAATATGTTTTTCCCTAATTTTATATGAATTAAGCTATCATGGATGGAAATATGGATTAATGATATGGATGTTATGTATGTAGGATGAGAAATACTATGGAGGATGGGATGAATGTGTGGATGTGGATGGTAATTAGGTTGTATGGATGAATTATGGTTTGACGAAATGTTTGAAATGTGGAAAGTGCAATGGATTCATAATCTACGTACCCAAGGTGTTTGTGAAAATGCTTGAGATGATAAATACTAATATGCTATTATGGAATTGTAGGAAATTGATTATGAATTGTGCTAAGAATCATGATAAGACATGTATATATGATTGTTTATTAAGTATGTCTAATTACTTGCATGAAAATTGATAGTCGGGAAGGTATGAACTTAGAGGAAAATCTCTCAAATTGGGAATTCTCTAACTATTTGGTATGAGACAGTATAATGGAGTTTCTATTGGGGGAGACTGGAATCTAAGCAATTACCAACTCGAATGTTAATTTCGACACTTAAGCACAGATGCACATGTATGTTAAGATAAGAGTCTCACAAGTCACACATGTGGACCACAAACATAAGCATGCCATACGTATGACATTCTGAATAAGCATAAGCATGGCATGGTCCGTATCCGCCAAGAACGGCATGTCCATTTTATAATTTCGTAGGCATGGTCCGTATCCGTCAAGAACGGCATGTCACATCACTGTATGATCTGAATAAGTGCATAAGCATAAGTATCTCACAAGCACGTGGTCTCATAAGCATAAGCATCTCATAAGTATATTGTCTTCTAAGTCTAAGGTTCTCACAAGTACACGAGTCAAGGTGATGATATGATGATATGATGTATATGAGCACACGTTCTTCCATACTCTGATTATGTAATTATGCTATTGTTATGGTTCTAACTAGGTGCAGGTATAATATTATTATTAGTTGGATTTTATATACACCGAGTACTTTTGTACTCACCCGGACTTTGTCTTGGCAGGTTTAGAGCAGGAGCACACGGCGGAGATGTGGATTGAGGAGACATACGTCGAGGAAGGAGGTGAAAGTGAGCCTTCCGAGGAGGGAGCCATGAATTTTGACAGTTACCCATACTAGTTATGTTTTGTTTTGGTGGAGAGATTTGTAGTAGACTTTTAGTTGATGTTACTCACTGGATTATTTTACAGTTGGATGTTAGACTATTGTTTATTGTAGGAGGTTATGTTAAGCATAGACTTGAGCTGGATGATTTGGTTTTATATAAATTGAAAGTTTATTATTCTCATTTTTGGGAGACTTGTGTAGTATGCCTTGTATGTATGAATTTTAAGCATGTTAAAGAAAATGTGACGATTCCAAAGTCCTATTTTAGTCTTGTAGGATTTTGGGGTCGTTACAATCAGCAATTGATTTCTTTCATTCAAAGATCTTCTTGTTATGTATCATGAAACAAGTACTGGAGTTTTGGTGTTTAAAGGTTTGGATCATTAGAACTGGGCTTAACTTTTGGGGGCCGGCTTGTGGCTTGGAGGAGTCTGATCTTTTAGATTTTTGCAATAGAAAAAAGAAAAAAAGAGAGAGATGATCTTGGAGCATTTTGATATTTGAAGGCTAATAGCAGTTTCAGCATTTAGGGCTTCTCATCATTATCATTTGTACAAAATTGATTATAAGAATTAAAATTATGAGAAATAATTTTCTTCCCAGAATGAGAAAATTACTAGAATTGATGCCAAACTGTTCCTATTAGTCTTCACATTCTGAGGTTATTTTAATTGCCCTTTTCTCTTATAATTTAGGAGCATAAAGGAGATGAGGAGATATTGATTAAGCTTAATGCAGTAGGGCTTGGGAGGTCCGGAAGAGTGTGGGATGACGGGGGCAAAGGTGAAATTATACAAATATTTATATCTCATGGGAATGATATTGGATACATTCAGTTCGTGTACGTTGAGAACGAAAAGGCGGTGCCATCAAAGAGGTTTGGCCTAAGTACTGCTAGTAAGTGGACACGGTGAGTTGATCATCTCAACTGTTGCTATGTTTGCCATCACTAATACTACTGACGATAAAGGGACTAATGCTATCTTCCATTAATTAAAATGGTTAGATGTAGGTTGATCTTAACCATCCTTCCGAGTTTATTACTTGGGTTAGCGGGTCCTTCTCTACTTCCACCCCAACTTTGAAGTCGATCACATTCGGTACCAATCAAGGTACCTACGGGCCCTTTGGTGTCAAAAGTCTGCTTCCGGATGGGAGATCGACGAACATTTGGTGGATTTCACGGAACCTACACTTCCATGGGCATTTGTTCTATTGGAGTCTATGTCAAACCGCCCGCCATTGTCAATAGTGGGATTGAATCAGGTCCGAGTTTGCAGATAAAAGAAGCAGATAACCAAAATTGAGTCCTCTTCTTTACAGGATGTAGTGCTATATATATATATATATATGCTGTAATATATAGCATCTCTATGCAAAGATGAGTGTAATTTGAGAGTATATAATATAAAGACAGTGTTTGTTCATTTCTCCAAGCCTTCTAGCCCTTTATATTTCGGAGTTTCTGGTATTTGAAGGTTAGATGGCCTGCAATTCATATATGTAACTTTAATATGTAGACTCCAGTATGTATATTGTTTTTCTAAAACCTTAGGACATGAAGCATTAATCTTAAATAAGGATTAGTACCAGAGCCCGTTGTTGCCCAAACCACATTGTACTACATTAGCAAAATAGCTGCCATCCATGGAGAAAAGATGGGCAACAGCAGGTGCTGTAACATTGCCGCCCCAATATGGCAGAGATTCTGCCACATCACAAAAAAAAAAACTGTCGCCTATTTGCCTAGTAACTTTCATCCAGTGCTAAATGCAAACTCAAAAGCAACTATCAAAATTGATATAGGAGTTTTCCCTAGGTCAACCTCCCTTAACAAGGATCACACCATCATCGTTTGAGATGAGAGGTAAGTCATTACGAATGGAATGCGTAGAAAATTCATGTAAGGCTGCCTTGAGATTTCGGGCTCAGCTCAACCAAACGGAAAGAAAAAAAAACCTCAATTTTAAGGACCATAGAGGGCCAGGACGAGCTGGGCCCCCTCACACATGAGGGCCTTCTGATGCACCGTCTGATTCCAATAAAATATGTGATGACCATTTTAGGGAATTACTTCTCTATTGATGAAAATTATCATTCCAACCGAAACAAAATAATATCTGGATGTTGTTTTTAAAATAAATCAAGGCTGCAACAACCCTACTAATTGTCACTACCATCATTAACCCATTGCATATACTAGAAATTAGGGAATTCTCAAAGCATATTATGCCATAAAATTCTATGGAAGAAACAATCCAATAGAACTATAGAAGGGTTCCACTTCCTTCAAATTTTGAATTAAAAGTTAGTAGTTCATGGGCTCCTCGAACCGCTCCCTATGCCTTTCCATAGTTGGCAGCGTCTCAAGAATTAATCCAGTGGCTATTAGAACCCATACCCCATTTGCAGCATCTTTAGTGTGCAAGTTTCTTATCCTCAAACAGATAATAGATTTGAGTCCTATAGTTCCATACTCTCACCCAATAAGTGGCATGTTATTTGAAACCATTATTTTGCAAAAGCAATAACTTTTTCATTTTTAAAGTTGTTGCTTTAAATAATTGCAACACATGTTAGTCTTTTGGAGAGAGAGAGAGGAGCAGATTAAAACAACAACATATGTAACTTCAGAACAAGAGTATGGAAACTTCATTTTGAATTCGGAGAGTTTTACATATTGTGTCCTTTCCCACTCTCTTTTTCTATTTTCTGCCACTAGGATTAATAAAGAGAGCTCAACAAATTGAACCATCATGCTCTAGGGTTAGGGTCGAGCATCAAACTGGATGCTCCATAGAACACCAGACATTCCCTCTTTATCAGGTCTTACAGAATTGATCCAAAGGATGCACTAACTAATTTGAAAAGTGTTCGTAGAGCAGGGTTGTATCCTAAAGTAACAGAAAACCATAGGGGTATATTCATATTTTCTAATGTATAAAAACTTCACGTCTAATTAAAATGGTGAGGGTGTGCCCCTCATTAGGAGGATGTCTTGGGGTTCAATTTCAGGACTGATAGAAGTTTATCTTGATGGCGTGCTACTAAGGGACTCACTCGAGAGAAGGGCCACCAAATTACCAAAACAGTAAGAAACATAGGAAACCATGGATCATTATGGAAGAAAGTAAATGTTTTTCAGTGTGTTCACTTGGAGGGTAAATGGGTGGGAGAAAGTAAAGTAAAGTGAAGTGAAGTGAAGTGAAGCGAAGCGAAGTAAAGTAAAGTAAAAGAAAAGTTTAGTTTCTTTAGTGTGTTTGGTTTGAGATAAAAGTGTTAGGGGAAATTATAAATTTTTCCAAAATTACCCTTTCCTCTTTTTAGGAATATAATCATGTAAAAGGGTAGAATATGAATAGTGAGGTTTTTATTTAACTTTATCTCACTTTTCCTTCAAAAAAATGAAATGCATTTTGGGTGAAAGTGAGAGAAAGTGAAACACTATTGAGAAAGTTGAGATTTCGCTTTCTCTCAAACCGAACAATCGCTTTCATCCAATTTCCATTACTTTCCCTCACTTTCACCCCAAACCAACACACCCAAAAGAAATACATAGTCCCACTAAAAAAGATTCTTACTTAGTGAAGAAGCAAGAAGCTTTTCTGTGAGTGGCACTCACACGTCACAAGGCTGACACAAAATCTCTCTTTTTGCTCCAAAAGTGGAGACTGAAATAGGGGGAGTGGGACTAGCATTCCACGTTATATATACAATGCTATGGGGGGGAAAGGGAAATGCTAGAGGTATGTTTTCCAGCTCTTGGATATAATTGAGTCTTGGAGTAGTTCAAAAGCTAAACAATCTACCTTGCCATTTGGAGATGCTGAAGAATTCAAGCAGTCAATCCATTCAAAAGGTAATCTCAAATCATTTTCATTAATTTTATATGTGATTCATAAATTTCTTTCATAAAATCCGTTCCCCTTTCAAAGATCTTGTTTGTTATGTATCTTCCATCAATGGCCCATCTATGAATTGATCTAGACCTAGATATTGGTGGGGCCACATCTTCGATATAAATATTTCATGAGGAATCCAAAGTTCCCGTCTTCAGTTGGACATTGTGAGGTTATTTTTAATTTTCCCTGTTCTCTTGTGATCTAGGAGCATAGAGGAGACGAGGAGGCGATGATTAAGATGGATGCAGCAGGGTGCCTGGGCTTGGGAGAAGCTTGGGATGATGGGAGCAAAGGTGAAATTATACAAATATTTATATCTCATCGAAGTGATATGGGAAGAATTGGATACATCCAGTTCGTGTACGTTGAGAAGGAAAAGGCGGTGCCATCAAAGAGGTTCGGCCTAGCTACTGGTAGTAGTAGTAGAAGATTTGACACGGTTAGTTGATCATCTCAGCTTGTTTTGATATTTTCCACCGCCGGACACCACTCAGTACTTTACATTCAAATGGTTTGTTCTAGGTTGATCTTAACTATCCTTCTGAGTTTCTTACTTGGGTTAGCGGTTCCTTCGGTGATTCCTTCTGCGATTTTTTGACGTCGATCACATTCGGTACCAATCAAGGTACTTATGGGCCCTTCGGTGTCAAACAGAAAAAAGAGTTTTGCTTTCAGATGGGAGATCGACGTACATTTGCCGGATTTCACGGAAACCACGATTCCAGTCGGGGCATTCATTCTATTGGAGTCTATGTCAAGCCGCCCGCCATTGTCAATAGTGGGCTTAAACCAGGGCCGACACGGCAGATTAAAGAAGAAAATAACCAGTATTGATTACTCTAAGTTTCACAGGATGTATGTATTCCTAAGCTGTAATATCATTTCTATTCAGAGATTGGTATAGGTTGAAGTATATACATAGTGTCTGTTTCGTTTCTCCAAGCCTTCTTACCCTTGAAATGTCACAGTTTCTGGTATTTGAGGGTTACATATATGTAGCTTTCATGTATGTAGACCGGTATGTGTATTGCTTTTGATGAAAAAGTGAATTTAGAAAGGAAATGACAAGGATGACCTTTATTACAAGCTCTTCTCCTACTCTATCTTCCTCTTATATGAAATATAATGAACACGATACACTCACTTTCTCTACTATAATGTGAGGGAATAAACCCTAAACAATATTTGTGAGATATAAAAAATAGATAGAAATAGGTAACAAACACACACAAGAAAACCATATTTACGTGGTTCCCTCAAGTTGAAGTACGTCCATGAAGTCATTGAAAATTTTCACTATAAACTAGAGCAAAAAAAATTTAAAGAGCAGTGATCAAAACTGCAGTAGCCGCTCCCCTCCCCTTAACAGAAAATAGGGCTATATAACAAAGTGTGAAAATATCATAGTACCCCTACCCTGAAAAATAGGGTTACAGTTGGATCCGCGAGAACAGAGATAGGATATTAAGTCTTGACCGGCTCCACACTACCTATAATATAATTGATCTGCAGCTAATATGTACCAGCAGCTCTGAGGAAGACTCCGTGAATCCTTTCCCAATATTCACTGAAGCATATGATTGGCAGTATAATTAAGAACCTAACTTCCACCCTAATGCCTCTTTCGTGCCGGTCCTGCTGCTTCAATTCAGCAATTTCTATCATGTCGAGTCTTAGGGATTCTTGTCTGCTCCTTACCTCCCTCTGCCTTTACTTACATCTTTGGTAGCTTCTCAAGTATTTATTCAGTGGCTATCGTATCCACGGATGACCTTAATCCTATTTCCACCTCTTTAGTGTGCAATTTTCACATCCTCAAACAGATAATAGATTTGAGGAGACGAGGAGATATTGATTAAGCTTAATGCAGTAGGGCTTGGGAGGTCCAGGAAGAGCGTGGGATGACGGGGGCAAATTAAGGTGAAATTATACAGATATTTATATCTCATGGGTACGATATTGGATACATTTAGTTCGTGTACGTTGAGAACGAAAAGGTGGTGCCAACGAAGAGGTTTGGCCTAGGTACTGCTAGTAGTGGACACGGTTAGTTGATCATCTGAACGTGTTTCTATGTTTGCCATCACTAATACTACTGATGATAAAGGGACTAATGATATCTTCCATTAATTAAAATGGTGTGATGGAGGTTGATCTTAACTATCTTTGTGAGTTTATTACTTGGGTTAGCTGGTCCTTCTCTACTTCCACCCCAACTTTGAAGTCGATCACATTCGGTATCAATCAAGGTACCTACGGGCCCTTTGGAGTCAAAAGTAAAAAAGAAAAAGAGTTCTGCTTTCGGATGGGAGATCGACGAACATTTGGTGGATTTCACGGAACCTACACTTCCACAGGCATTTGTTCTATTGGAGTCTATGTCAAACCGCCCGCCATTGTCAATAGTGGGCTTGAATCGGATCCAAGTTTGCAGATAAAAGAAGAAGATAACCAGAGTTGAGTCCTCTTCTTTACAGGATGTACTGCTATATGCTGTAATATATAGCACCTCTATACAAAGATGAGTGTAATTTGTGAGTATATAATATATAGACAATGTTTGTTAATTTCTCCAAGCCTTCTAGCCCTTTAAATGGCGGAGTTTCTGGTATTTGAAGGTTAGATGAACCGCAATTCATATTGTAACTTTAATATGTGGAGTGACCAAAAAAAAAAAAACTTTAATATGTAGACTCCAGTATGTATATTGCTTTTCTAAAACCTTAGGACATGAAGCATTAATCTTAAATAAGGATTAGTACCAGAGCTCGTTGTTGCCCAAAGGCCCCAAACCACATTGTACTATTTTTTGTTGGTTAAACCACATTGTACTACATTAGCAAAATAGCTGCCATCCATGGAGAAAAGATGGGCAACAGCAGGTGCTGTAACATTGCTGCAATAGGGCAGAGATTCTGCCACATCACCAAAAAAAACTGCAGCCTATTTGCCTTATCTTTCATTCAGTGTTAAATGCAAACTCAAAAGCAGCTATCAAAATTGATGTTGGAGTTTTCCCTAGGTCAACCTCCCTTAGGTGGCGTTTGGATAGACTTGTCAAAGAAGAAAAATACTTTCTAGGAGTTACTTCGTAGGAAGTAATTCTTAAGGAAGTTTGACAAAGTTATTCGAGGGATAAAATAATGTTTGGTTTGCACAACTTAAATGTGACTTTTAAAAACTCAAAAATCAATTTTATGTTTGGTATGCACTAACAAAAAGTAATTTTTGAAAATTTTATATATGGTATCAAATTGATATATGATTATTTTCATATATCAAGTTTTATAGAATTTGTGATACCCATAGATATAAAAGAGGAGAAAAAAAACATGTATATACACTAGTAGATAAAATAGAAATTACTGCACACTGTGGGCCTAGGGTGTTTCGTAGCCCTTAGCCAAGCTTCAAATGTTAGGAATTAACCCACTAACCTCTAAAATAGATAACCCAAGTTAACCCCAAAGTTGAGTTATACCCAAAAATAAAAAAAAACATTACTACATATCATATTCATGATTTTTCTAATATGTTGGTGTTTGTTCTTTGTAATCTTAGGGTACAAAGATCATTGTTGTTGAGTTTCACTCAATAGCTCGTAACCTAGACTTTAAAATAAGTGCACTCTCTCCGTCTATACATGAATTAAAAGTATAAGCCCTAGATACTCTCAAAACTAAATTATTTATAAACTTGTAACCCTCCACGGTTATTATCAAACTTAGGGAGTCCAGTTACGTCACTGAGGTTACTATGTGTCCCTTTTGACACCTCTTAATTGTGGTTAAGATTTACCCACCCCCTAGGGTTCACCTACCTATCCTTGGTTTTTAGGAAAAAAATTAATTTTTTTAACCCTAATTAAAATTCACTAACTCTTAGGGTTAATTTTTTAAAGATAGGTGAGTGAACTCTAGGGTGGGTGAATCTTAACTATGGTTAAGGGGTTTCAAAAGGGATACACGGCAACCTCAGGGGCATAACTGAACTCCCCCTGACTCTGGTTATAACGGTAGAGGATTAGAAATCTTTTATAATAGGCAACGGATTACCTCTGGAAGATGCCTAAGATCCCATCTCGAGCACCACTCTTCAGCTTACGTGTGGCAGGCATTTTACTAGGGAGTGATAATGTGCAATCTCGAGCACCACTCTTTAGCTTACGTGTGGGAGGCATTTAACTAGGGAGTGATAACATGCATTGCACATTCCATTGAGTGGTACACTAAAACTCTTAGAGTTACTTTAGTTTTTATAAAAATATCTTAAAATCATTAACCACATGAACGAGTGAAATCATAACCAAGGTTAATTTTTAAAAATAATTTAACATAACAATTGTTAGATTATTTAACCCTAAGTATGAGTGAATATTAACCATGTTTAATGAATGTCAAAGAGGACATCTGGCGAGCTTGGGAGGTGTGCATGTACCACTCAACAGGATTTGCAATGCATGTTATCACTCTCTATTTAAATGCCTCCCACGCGTCAACGCGTCAAGAGTGGTGCCTGAGATGAGATCTTGACATCTGCCAGAGTTAACCGGTTGCATTTATAATAGAGGCCAGAGATGAGGAATCCAGTGTCCTCTTCTAAGCTGACCAAGTGTCCCCGTGTCCCTTTTGACACATCTTTAATCATGGTTAAGCTTAATTAAATTTGAAACTAATAATTTCACTTTTTTTTTTCAAAAACCATGGTTAGATGTAGGGCGTGAGTGAATCTAACCACAGTTGATGGATGGTAAAATGTGGGCATGGACCAATGGGATCCTGTCATCCTGAAGCTGACCTATGGGTCCGTTTTCCATTTCCCTTTATAATACTCCCTCAGAGTACCTCAAGCCATGTAATCATACAACAAGATCATCTCCTCATTCTCTTCACAATGTACAATCAGAGTGACCAAACGACCACGTCTTATCTTAGAAAGCATCACAATTTTGTTCTGGAACTCCTGCATTCCAGGAGAGTCAATCAACCATCCTTAGACAGGTCCTTTTGGAGAAATTGCTCGGGCTCACCCTTATGGCACTGGCAACGTTAAGTCCGGCTGTGTGTGAGTTTAGAGTGTGTGTTAGTTACATGATAACATTTTCACCAAAAAAAAAAAAGGTCCCAAATGACATAGAAGATTATCTTGATTACGTGCTACTACTAGGACTCACTATCTCCCCCCCTCCCCACCACAAACATCACAACAATGAACTAATCCTAGATAAAGGCCACCAACTTACCAGAAAGTAAGAAGCTTTGCATATACATATAGGAAACCATGGATCATTAATCAAGAAAGTAAGGTGCTTTTCATAAAGGAAATACATCCCGCTATCAAGATTCTTGCTTAGTAAAGAAGCAATTGCCCTCCGGAGGGGGTTTCGCCCAGGCTCTGGGGAGGGGAACTCCACTTGGAGCTGAAGCCATTGCCCTCCGGAGTGCTGCAGTTTATGCAACTTCCACAGGTTGGGATTCAGTTATTTTCTCTACAGATTCTCAGGTGTTGGTGATGCAATGAGCACCGAACGATCCAAGGAATTGTCGAAGGTCAGAGTGATCAGAAATCACATACCTTTCCCGTCTATGTGCAAATTAATGATATAACAAAAATGTGTAGAATAATATTCAATGAAGCAATTCACACATACAAAATAAGCAAACACAATGTAATGGATAAAATTCGTAATTGAGCAAGTGTTGCAAAACGAATGAGGTTTCCGTGGTCCATTTATGGTATAAGCTCGTGCTCTCCAAGACGATTTCAGATATCGTCGTCTGAAGGATGATTTCAGATATCATGGTTATAATAAGGATGAGCTCATGCCCACACAGGGGCAGAGCCAGGTGGGGGCCTGTGGGGGCACGTGCCCCCACTGAATTTCTTGGTAAAAAGATTTTTTTTTCCTTTATTTTAAGCAAGCCGGATGGGTGGATCATTCAATTGTGATTGAACTTGAGGAGAGTTCAATCACACCTAGTCAACACATCAACACATGTCCCTTTTAACCTTTGTTAACTATAGTTAAGGATTCACTAACTTTTGGGGTTCAATAATATAACCTTATTTTAAAAAAATAATAATAAAAAATATGAACCCTAAGATTTAAAGTTCCTAACCAGTAACCAAACTTAAATATTTTTCTATTATTTTTTCTTCTAAAACCCAAGGGTCTATTGATGATCGAACCCCAAGAGTTAGTAAATCTTAACCACATTTCATAGAGGTTAAAAGGGACACGTGTTGATCTGTGGGTGTAATTGAACTCTCTCTGAGTTCAATCGCAATTGACTGTGATCGATCTCCATGCAATTGTCATTGAACTTAAAAAATATATTTTTTCTTACTAAGTCCTATAATTATGGTACGGGGCAATTGTCCCCCAAAAAATATACTATGTTATTTAATAGGTATAGCCATGAGGCAAGGGGCAATGTTCCCTGAACTAATAAAAACAAAATATATCTTTTATATCATGTTATTTAATGATGAGAGCCATAGAGCAATGAGATAGATATCCCGTAAATAAGGAGAAATATATAATACTCGTAAGTTATGCATGTATGAAATATATGGGCGAGGCCCAAAAACTTAGTCATTAAAAAAATAATCGGGGGACTAAGCCCTGGAACCCCCCATCATATGCCCCCACCACTAGAAATTCCTAGCTCTGCCCCTGTGCCCACATGAAGGGCAGAACTGACTTGGAGGACCGAATAATCAGAAGGCAATCAATTTACTCCATTGTTAGATGAAAAATATTATCTTAGCATTTAATACATTTAATGCTGGTCATCTCAGCCTGCTTTTGACCCAGGACCGACCTTAGATGGTGAGAGTGTATTCCTGTTTCCTAATGTAATAATTAAGATGATGAGGGTGTCCCTGTGCCCCTCATTAGGAGGAAGTCTTGGGGTCAATTTCAGGACTGGTAGAAGTTTATCTTGATGGTGTGCTACTAAGGGACTCACTCTCCCACAAACACCCCAAGTATGTACTGACCCTACAGAAGGGTCACCAAATTACCAAAAAAGTAAGAAGCTTTGCATTTAGGAAACCATGGATCATTATGGAAGAAAGTAAATGCTTTTCATAAAGGAAATATATAGTCCCACTAAACAACTTAGTGAAGAAGCAAGAAGCTTTTCTGTGAGTGGCACTCACAAGGTTGACACAAAATCTGTCTTTTTGCTCCAAAAGTGGAGACTGAAATAGGGGAAGTGATCAAAAAAAGAAGGAAAAAAAAAAGAAATAGGGGGAGTGGGAGTGGGACTAGCTTTCCATGTTTTATATATACATTGCTATAGGGGGAATGCTAGAGGTGCTCAACACACACTGACGCTTGTTTTCGAGCTTCTTAGATATAATTCAGTCTCTGGAGTAGTTCAAAAGCTAAGCAATCTCCTTCATCATTCAACATTTGGAGATGCTGAATGCAAGCAATCAACCCAATCAAAAGGTAATCTCAATTATTCTCATAATCATGTGTGATTCATAAATTCAGTAATTGATTTCTTTCTTTCAAAGATCTTCTTGTCATGTATCCTGAAACGAGTGGTGGTGAAGTTTTGGTGTTTTAAGGGTTTTGGCAGACACTCCCTGGCCAGAGTTCCTCTACATTTAAAACATCAAAGAGCTAAAAAAGGGAGGGGTTAGGTTATATCATAGATGAGAGGACTCTACCCACATTGCTCCATCAAAGTTTCCTACCTATAAATTGATCTAAACCGTTCAATTGGTGGGCCACATCATCGATTTAAATATTTCAGGAGGAATCTGAACTTCCCGTACACAGTTGGACATTGTGCTGTTATTTTAAGAAAAATAGTTAAAGTACCTGGGATCTCCATTTGCAAACCTAAGGCAGCTAATCCTCATTGGTCCATGCCCTACTTTGAAATTCTCACTACAATTGGTGAGTATTTAAGAGTGAGGGCATGAACTAATGAGAACCAACCTTAGATTTGCAAATAGAGATCCAAGGTACGCCTATCACTGCTCTCATTTTAATTACCAATTTTCTCTTCTTATTTAGGAGCGTAGAGGAGGCGAGGAGATAATGGTTAAGATCGATGCAGCAGGGTTCCCGAGCTATGGAGAAGCTTGGGATGATGGGGGCAAAGGTGAAATTATACAGATACTTATATCTCATGGAATTGATATTGGATACATCCATTTCATGTACGTTGAGAACGAAAATTTGGTGCCATCAAAGAGGTTCGGCCGAGCTGCCGGTGATATTACTAGATTTGATACGGTTAGTTGATTATCTCAACTTGTTTTGATGTTTTCCACCGTCAGAAGCCAAACAGTTTATATTCCATTAATGCAAATGGTTTGATATAGGTTAATCTTAACTATCCTTCCGAGTTTCTTACTTGGGTAAGTGGGTCCTTTAATTACTCCCGCTATGCTTTGAGTTCGATCACATTTGGTACCAATCAAGGTACCTACGGCCCCTTTGGTGTCAAACAGACAACAGAGTTCTGCTTTCGGATGGGAGATCGACGTACATTTGCCGGATTTCACGGAACCTACTATTCCAACTCTGGCATTCGTTCTATCGGAGTCTATATCAAGCCGCCCGCCATTGTCAATAGTGGGCTTAAACCAGGTCCAACTCGGCAGATTAAAGAAGAAAATTGTCAGTAATGAGGCCTCTTCTGTATAGGATGTACTGCTAAGCTGTAATAGCACTTCTATTCAGAGATTGGTATAAGTTGAAGTTTGTTTCGTTTCTCCAAGCCTTCTTATCCTTGAAATGTCACAGTTTCTGGTATTTGAGTGTTAGATGGCCCACAATTCATATATAGTTTTGATATGTATGTAGACTTTGGTATGTGTATTGCTTTTGAACACAATAGTAGATTTAGAAAGGAAATGACAAGGATGACCTTTATTACAAGCTCTTCTCCCTCTTTATCTTCATCTCATAAGAAATGTAATTAGCAATATTTGTTTTAAACTTACTTATTTTCAAATCCTAGCCCGCATTACTGTGCTCCCTCCTTAGTCCATCTGAAGATCCAGCAAAAGAGACAGGATGTTAAATTTGTCAAGGCGTGGTTGGCCAACCGCTACCTTTGTAGTCGATTTCAACCCCCCATACCCCCAAGTACACCTCCGGATGGTATGAGGTTAGAGCCACTGTTAGTTTCAAAAGATTTTGATTATTCTGATGTTGCTATTATTTCTTACATGAGGATTTAAGACATTCTTAAGGCTCTGTTTTGATAAGACAAATAATATTGGACTGCATTTCTACTTAAACCGTGCCCCAACCTTTGAAGAAGAACAAATTTTTATACTGATTTATATCAGATTCTGCATATTTTCCTTTTCTGAACAAACGTTTGGAACAGTAAGCTTAGTTATGATCTGTTTTGAGATTGCTTCATCATCATTAATTGTCATCTACGTTTTGAACTTGAGAAATCTGAATCTGATAGTATCTTTGAAAGAAGAGGAGTGTTATCCCGGGTCGCATTTACTCCAAAAGTTTCCCAAGACGCAAGGTAAGGCATATCACGTGGATATATTTTAACACATTAAAAAAAAAAAAAAAAAACAGAAAGCTCGTGACATTTGTAGTCACCAATTTGCGTCTGTGGAAGACTTGCGACTGGAGCTAGCAAAATCCTTGAAAGAAAGTTGACAACAGCATTTCCGATGATTTGTGAACCCATGTGCTTCTTTATGGTAGATATATGATTAATTTATTGGATCCTTCTTTTATACACAATGTGAATTTGTGGACTTAGGACTTCTCATCATACTTTTAATTCGACTATCTTCAACAGAATTCAAAGACTTGTACTGTAGAATACAAAAATTATAGTCGTGAGATTGTATACGTGTACTAGACTATGTGGCCGTACAACTAATAGTTTGTAAACCAAGTTCAAATTTTGTAATGAACTAGTAATTAATGGACAATGACATTTAACTTGGTAAGAAATGTATCACATGCAAGCTAGAATATATGAAGTACATCAAATAAGGGCTGTCAACAGGTCAAATTCGGGTTGGATCTGCCTAGATCTGAATCCAATCCAATTAAGAATCCGATAGATCCGAATCCGATCCGAGATCCATCGAATCATGAACTAATCAATCAGAATCAGAATCCGACTATATTTGTAAGATCCAAATCCGATCCGATTAAGGTTAATTTAAAAAAAACTATATTTTAATAATACAAAAATCTAATAGTACCTTAATTAACTCTAATTAATGTTAATTTTTTTTAATTAATACTTTATCCATAGAAAATCAATGTAATATATTTAAAATTATTTTAAAAAATTATTATAATCAGATCAGATCTGATCACTTTATATCAGGATCCAATCCAATTATAATCGGATTCCACTGATCTAATTCGACGGATCACATATAGGGTCCAAAGTCCGGCTAATTGGATCGGATCTGGATCCGGATCCGATCTACATCAAATTGACGGTCACATAGTTTAGTGAAACAAAATGTGAATCAAGTAATACACTGGAGTAGTAGAAAATATGGCAAACACACAAATGAGTCATTTAAAGACAAACTTCAGTGAAATCTACTTCTACCAAATCATCATTTACGCTATGTTTGTTTGCTGAGAAAATGAGAGAGGAGAGAAAATAAAAGAAATTTAGATAAAACCCAATTAAGAAATGTATTGGAAATCAAAAAAATTCTTTTCTTTTCTATGTTTTCATCTATTTTCTTAGCAACCAAACATACTGGTAGGGATTAGTGTTTCCCACTTTGTTAGGGTTGGTTATGGAATACCAACAATTGGGTTCGAAACCCTTCATTAACAATGTGAAAAAATAACAAGCAAAATACTAAAGTGAAGACATGCAGATTTATATGGTTCGACTATATGCCAACATCCATGGCCGGCGAGCAATCCTTCACTATTTTCAGTGAAACCGGGTCACAAATTTTCTCTATCTCCTTTATCTTTTATTTTCATTTTTTTGGAATAATGAAACCTAATACAGAATGCATTTATATATTATGCACAATGATGTAGAATTACAAAATTGACATTCAATCAAAATTCAATCAAAATACAAGGCACCATCATAGGAAATGACGATCAACAAGAATATAAGGCACAATCATAACAAGCAGGCTTGAAGAAAAACCCACTTCGAAGAGTCTTAAGTACCAAAATAAAGACGATCATTCAGAGGCACCAGTGTCATAGCCTGGTGGTGAGTTGATATACTACCACTTAAATGGAAGCCATTGGAGAAGGGTATATTGGAGCATATACCTTTGGTGTAGGCTAAATTACCACCATGGCTACGAAATCATTTCAAGTGGACATATCTGATTTTCTATAAGATCAGTCATAATCTATATCTATATCTCAACGATCAAAACCAGAATAGTACGTCACAAAAATACTTATAGAGCGACATATGATATAGTCCTGATAACAAATGTTAACCCCAATAAAGAACAACTAGTTATCATGAGTTAGTGACCTCAAAAAGCGTAATCCTAAGATTCATTTCAAAATTCAAATGTCTATTGAGCAGAAAAGCTTACCCATTTAGAGAAACTGAATAATTATAGCAGCTGAATTGGGACTTCCAGAGATAAAATCTGCTTTTGCAGAGACTAACAGGGATGTATTATCATGTAGCAATTTCATTGCACAGAGGGATTAATTGAAATTGAGGAAGCTACAAAATGATTCAAGTTATTCGACTGTGGACAGTACATCTGTAATTTGAAATTTGCACCCAAGAAACTTTTACTAAAACAAGTATTAATATTAATATATAATATGCTTCTGGAATATAATTGCAGCCTTGCTTTAAGTAAGTGCAGCACATGCCACTTTTTTGGCGAGAGAAAGTTACTAATTAAAGCAATAATATATGTCGCTTCAACAAAGGCCTCGGATCCAAGCCAGAAACCCCTCTCGGGGTTCCATTCATTGTGCGACAGTTGGCGTTTAAATGGGGAGAAGTCATTCCATTTTCTCCCCATATTTTTGACTTTTCCCCCATTTGATATCTCTCACCCTTATTCTCACGTACTTATCTGCACCACTTGTCACCTATTCTATGGAATACCGAGACAAGCCCTTTTTCGCAGAGACAATCCAAAGCCTTCAACAAAAAGAGTACGACAAATTTATTTTGATTTCAGAGAGATACATATTGTATCCTTCTTTCCTTATTTTTTTTTAGAGAGCAACTGATGGGGGTGGCAGGTGCGATGCACGTGCGAGTGAAGGGAAGGAGTTAACTACAGTTAATTGGAGTTAAAAGGGACACGTTTTAACCCACAGGTACGATTGAACTCTCCCTGAGTTCAATTACGGTTGGCTGTGATTTTATTCTTTAAAAATAGATAGATGAGCAAAGGATAGTTTGGGAATTAAAGTAAAATATTAAATCAAAAATTTGTTTTGTATAAAGGTAGTTTGGAAATTTCAAAAAAATCAGGTGCCTCTCGCATTATAATAGTAAAGATAGCCACCTCCTTGTGCCGAGGAGGGGACTATTCCTCCTCACTCTCACAAACCCTTTGAACTATAGTTAAAAAAATTAACCATCTCTTGTGGTTAATTCTTTTTAAAATATTTTTTTATAACAGCCAAGGGTAGATGTGTGAACCCTAAGGGTGACTGAATCTTAGCCACTATTAATGGAAGTAAAAATGGGACACGTGGCCCCAAAAAAGGGGGACGAGACGGTAACTAACCTCCTCGGCCCGAGGAGGTGACTATTTTCCTTTTAAAAACATTTTCTACCAATAGGATTAATTAAGAGAACTCGAAAAATTGAACCATCCTGCTCTAGAGTTGGGGTCGAGCATCAAACTTGATGCTCCATAAAAGACCATACATTCCTTCTATATTAGCTCATACGAATTGATCGAAAGAATGCAATAACTAATTTGAAAAGTGTTTGTAAAGCAGGGTTGTATCCTAAAGTAATAGAGAACTATAGGGGTGTATTCCTATTTCCTAATGTAATAATTAAGATGGTATGGGTGTGCCGCTCATTAAGAGGAAGACTTGTGGTTCAATTTCAGGATTGATAGAAGTTTATCTTTGATGGCGTGCTACTAAGGAACACTCACCCTACAAACACCACAATTATGTATTGACCCTAGAGAAAGGGCCACCAAATTACCAAAAAACGTAAGAAGCTTTGCATATAGGAAACAATGGATCATTACGTGAGAAAGCAAATGCTTTTCATAAAGGAAATATACAGTCCATTAAACAAGATTCTTACTACACACCATGGGACTAGCCCAATGCTAGTGTATCCCCTCCATAGGAGGGTGACTCCAAGATCGAGTCCCGTTAGGTGGACGTTTGCATTGAGTAGATACTAATCCTAAAATGAGTGCCAACTAGCT
Source organism: Tetracentron sinense (assembly GCA_015143295.1). Classification (NCBI taxonomy): domain Eukaryota; kingdom Viridiplantae; phylum Streptophyta; class Magnoliopsida; order Trochodendrales; family Trochodendraceae; genus Tetracentron; species Tetracentron sinense. Next base: position 39,244,579 of record CM026566.1, on the reverse strand, counting down.
TAGTTGGTAAAGTCCTTGGGGTCGTACTAGGGATTTGGGATCGTATCCCACCTATATTTCTCATATAGGAGATACTAACCCCAAAATAGGTGCCAGCTAGCTTAATTGGTAAAGTCTCTTGACGTCGTACTTGGGTTCTGAGATTGTATCCAACCTATATTTCTTTTGTAGGGGTCTGCCTAACCCCAGCTTACGTTATTTAAAAAAAAAAAAAAAAAACTACTAGATTCTTACTTAATGAAGAAGCTAGAAGCTTTTCAGTGGCACTCACAAGACTGACACGAAATCTGTCTTTTTGTCCCAAAAGTGGAGACTGAAATAGGGGGGAGTGGGACTAACATTTCCCATTATATATACATTGTTTTGGGGGGGAGGGGGGGAGATTCTAGAGGTGCTCAATTAATTGATATAATTCCGTTTTCCATTGCACTAATTGAGTCTCTGGAGTAGTTCAAAAGCCAAACAATCTCCTTCCCATTGGAGTTAGGATCTTTCAACATTTGGAGATGCAGAATGCAAGCAGTCAACCCATTCCCATTCAAAAGGTAATCTCAGTTATCTTCCATTCATAGATTTCAGGGGAATCAGTTGGATTTTGCTGTCTTCACATTGTGAGGTTATTTTAATTGCCCTTTCCTCTACTGATTTCTACTGATTTAGGAGCGTGGAGGAGACGAGGAGGTAATGATTAAGATGGCGGCTGCAGGGTACCCCAACTTCGGACAAGCTTGGGACGATGGGGCCAAAGGTGAAATTATACAGATATTTATATCTCATGGAAGTGATATTGGAAAAATTGGATACATCCAGTTCATGTACGTTGAGAATGAAAAGGTGGTGCCATCAAAGAGGTTCGGCGGATTTACTGGTAATAGACTGGACACGGTTAGTTCATCATCTCAACATGTTTTGATGTTTTCCATCAGCAGGATTTTGGTTATAAAAACACCTCAAATGGTTTGATGCAGGTTGATCTTAACTATCCTTCCGAGTTTGTTACTTGGGTCAGTGGCTCCTTCTCTGATTCATTCTACAGTTATTTGACGTCGGTCACATTCGGTACCAATCAAGGTACCTACGGGCCCTTTGGTGTCCAACAGAAAAAAGACTTCTGCTTTCGGTTGGGACATTTGCTGGATTTCATGGAACCCAAGATCCCACCTGGGGCATTCTTTCTATTGGTGTCTATGTCAAGCCGCCCACCATCCTCAATAGTCGCCTTAAACCAGGTCCGACTCCGCAGATTAAAGAAGAAAATAATCAGTATTAAGTCCTCTTTTTTCCAGGATGTACTGAGAAGCTGTAATAGCATTTCTATACAGAGATTGGTATAAGTTGAAGTATATAAATAGCGTTTGTCTCCTTTCTCCGAGCCTTCTTACCATTGAAATGTCACAGTTTCTGGTATTTAAGTGTTAGATGGCCTGGAATTCATCTGTAGGCTGTAGCTTTGATATATATGTAGACTTTTTTTTTTGGGTTAAAATATGTATGTAGACTTCAGTATGTGTACTGCTTTTAATCAGAAAAGTGAATTTAGAAAGGAAATGACAAGTATGGCCTTTATTACAAGCTCTTCTCCCTCTTTATCTTTATCTTCAGCTCATAAGAAATGTAATTAAAAAATTTGTTTTAAACTTATTTATTTTCAAATCTTAGCCCGCATTGCTGTGCTCCGTCTTTGGCACATTTGAAAATCCAGCAAAAGAGACAATAGATTTAACTTATCGAGGCATGATTAGCTACCGCTTCCCTGGTAGTCAATTTCAACCCCCCCAAATACACCTTGGGATGGTATGAGGTTACAGCCACTGTCAGTTTCAGAAGATTTTGATTATTCTAGTGTTGCTATTATTTCTTACATGAGGATTTAAGACATTCTTAAGGCTCTGTTTTGATAAGACAAATAATATTGGACTGCATTTCCACTTAAAACGGTGCAACTTTTCAAGAAGAATAGATTAGTATACTGATTTATTATAGATCCTGCATATTTTCTGTACAAACGTTTGGAACAGTAAGCTTAGTTCTGATCTGTTTTGAGATTGCTTCATTTTCATACATATTTAATTGTCATCTACTTGTTGAACTTGAGAAATTTGAAGCTGTTAGTATCTTTGAAAGAAAATTGACAACCTTATGATGATTTGTGAACCCATGTGCTTCTTTATGGTAAATATATGATTAATTTACTAGATCATTCTTTTATACACAATGTAAATCTGTTGACTTAGGACTTCTCATCGTACTTTTAATTCGATTATTTACAACAGAATTCAAATACTTGTACTGTAGAATACTAAAATTATAGTCGTGAGATTATAGACTTGTACCAGACTAGATGGCCGTACAACTAACAGATTGTAAACCGATATCAAAATTTGTAATGAACTAGTAATTGATGGACAATGACATTTAACTTGGTAAGAAATGTATCACATGCAAGGAGAATATATGAAGTGCATCAAATTAACGGAAATCAGCACATGTTTGTCTGTAAGGCATAAACATCTCATATATCACATAGTTAAGTGAAATAAAATGTGAATTAAGTAGTACACTGGAGTAGTAGAAAACATGGCAAGCACACAACTGAGTCATTTAAAGACAAACTTCGGCGAAATCTACTTCTTGCACAACCAAATTGATACTGCATGGTTTTTAGGTGGCCTGGTGCTAGAGAATGATTGAATAGCTTCAAAATCCTTATTTACACTATGTTTGTTTGCCGAGAAAATAAGTGAAAAGAGAGACGAAATTTAGACAAAACCCAACTAAGAATTGTATTAGAAATAAAAAATTTTCTTTTCTTTTTTATGTTTTCATTTATTTTCTTTGGCAACCGAACATAATAGTAGGGATTAGTGTTTCCCAGTTTGTCAGGGTTGGTTGTGGAATACCAACAGTCGGGTTCGAAACCCTTGATTAACAGTGTGAAAAAATAACAAGCAGAATATTAAAGTGAAGAACAAACACGCATATTTATGTGGTTCGGCTATATGCCAACGTCTAGGGCTGACAAGCAATCCTTCACTATTTTCAGTGAAAACAGGGTTACAAATTCTCTCTATCTCCTTTATCTTTTTTTTCTTTTTGTGTGTGTGTGGATAATGAAACCCTAATACAAAACACATTTATATACCAAGCACATTGATGTAGAATTAAAAAATTGACATTCAATCAAAATACAAGGCACAATCACATGAAATGACGATCAACCAGAATATAAGGCACAGTCATAACAAGCAAGGCTCGGAGAAAAACCCACTTGGAAGTCTTTAAGTATCAAAATAAAGAGATCATTCAGAGACACCAATGTCATAGCCTGGTGGTGAGTTGATAAACTACCACTTAAATGGAAGCCATTGTAGAAGGGTATATTGGAGCATGTACCTTTGGTCTAGGCTAAATTACCACCATGGCTATGAAATCATTTCAAGTGGACATATCTGATTTTCTATAAGATCAGCCATAATCTATTTCTCTACAATCAAAACCAGAACAGTATGGCACAAAAATACTTATAGAGCGACCTCAAAAACGTGTTAAATCCTAAGATTCATTTCAAATGCCTATTGAGCAGAAAAGCTTACCCATTATGCTATGTTTGGTTGTCAAGAAAATAAGTGAAAATATAGAAAAGAAAAGAAAATTTTAGATCTCTAATACAATTTTTAGTTGTGTTTTGTCCAATTTTCTTTTCTTTTCCATGTTTTTACTTATTTTCTCGGCAACCAAACATAGGGTTAGAGAAACTGAATAATTATAGCAGCTGAATTGGGACTTCCAGAGATAAAATCTGCTTTTACTGAGACTAACAGGGCCGGATGTATTATCATGTAGCAATTGCATTGCACACAGGGACTAATTGAAATTGAGGAATCTACAAAATGATTCAAGTTATTCTGACTGTGGACAGTACATCTGTAATTTGAAATTAGCACCGAAGAGACCTTTACTAAAACAGGTATCAATATTAGTATACAATACGCTTTTTGAATATAATTGCAGCCTCACTGGGAGGAATTTGATCACAGTATCTGGAATTCAACAAGCTTGTAAACATTAGTTGAAATCTGATCAATATGATTCCACCCATTAGTTTGATCAATTGTCTCAATTGGCATATTCCTCGGTCCTACTTCGAAGAAGCTAGACCATATGAACTGTGCTTTGAAAAGTGTAAGCCCATAAAGGACCTCGGTAAAAAAAAATTGAGAGCCAATCAAGGACCTTACTTAAATGTAAAAGTATCTTTTGATAGGTGCTAATCTGGAATGAGCATATGGACCCCGGAATGCAGGAGTGGAATTTCTCATAAGATCAGAAACCAGGGCAAGCAGATATTTTAGTTGTAATGTTTCAATTATGTGCATTGATGCTAATTCAATATGGGTTGTTGTTTGATGCTTTGAATTGTGAATTTCTTGAGTACATTTTGATGGGTAATAAAGATATAGGTCTAGTTTTGTGGTAGTAATTGCAGAGAATTTATTAGTTATATCTTACTTGTCAATTAAGATTTGATCTGATTCTTCTTTGTGGGGTAAATAAGATTGGCCTGCATTTCTAATTACAAGACACTCTTTTGATAAGACAAATAAGATTGGCCTGCATTTCTAATTACAAGACACTCTTGTAATTAATTCTTTGTTGTTTGATGATAAATTAGGTCTTCTCAATTTTCGTAGATAAGTTGTTTTTTTGGGAGGGCTTGTGATGGTTTTTTATCCGTGTTCCCAAAGGGCTTGGTCTTTGTCGGGCTGCGTCGCCCCCTTGTCTCTCTTTAGCTCTCTTTTTCTCTAATAAATCTTGTCGGTCCAGCCTGGGTCTGTGGAAATTCCAGGTTAAAAAAAAAGGTGCAACCTTTAAAGAAGAAAAGATTAGGATACTGATTTATATCAGATTTTGCATATTTTCTAAACAAACGTTTGGAACAGTAAGCTTAGTTGATCTGAATTGAGATTACTTCATCTTCATACATATTTCTCTGTCATCTACTTGTTGAATTTAAAAAATTAAATCTGAATATATTAGAATCCTTGAATGAAAGTGGACAACAATATTCTGATGATTTGTGAACTAATGTGCTTCTTTATGGGAAATATATGATTAATTTATTCTTCTATATACAATGTGAATTAGTGCACAAAGACTAACTCAAAAGGCGGAATCTAAAAAAATGATTCAAGTTCTTCTACTTTGGACATTACATCTATAATTTGAAATTTGCATCAAAGAAAAATTTACTAAAACATGTATTAGAAAAGCACACCAAATAAGTAAAACAGGCAGAGCTTAGTCCAACTCCACAGAGACTTTTCTGTCAATTCCTGTTTTTGAGAGCCCAAAATCGGAGACCTTGGCAAATAGGGGTGTATTCAATCCAAACTTGGCCCAGCTGGGCTCGGTTTGAAATGTTTTTATCTAGGCACAAGCTCGGCTAGATCCCTTGCTCGAAAAGCTCGACTTAATTTATTAAAAATTTATTTTTAATAAAAATAATCACATTTTATATATAAATTATATTATTTTTTATATAATATTCAAGCCGAGCCGATATCGAGCCTCAATCGAGCCGTGCCGAATCAAACATCGAGCTTGGCTTGAACACATTTTCAAGCTAGGAAAATCAACTCTGCTTGGCACAATCGAGCCTAATTTTTGAGCTCAAGCTCGGCTTATCGGGCCGAGCCAGGCCGAGATTCGAGCTAGCTCGGTTTGAATACACCCCTACCTGTGAATGATAGTATAGTTGGCACCAGTGTGAAAATAGTGAAGTCCCCTTGCAGATCCAATACAAATCTCCATTCTATGCTTCCATGAGGGAAGGGGTTTGTTGCTCCCATAGAGGTGCTAGCTCCCTCATAGTACCACAAGCCTTTTAATCATACACCGAGATCAACTCCTCATTCTCTTCACAGTACCCAATTAGAGAGACCAAACGACCTTGTCTTAGCTTAGAAAGCATCACAATTGCGGTCTGGAACTCGTGTATTCCTTGTTCTGAAGATGGGTTTGATCGTTTAATGTAGGGGCGTCAACAAGCCGAGCCATTCACGAGCCAGCTCGGCTCGACTCTAAATAAACCGAGCTTGACCTTTTACTTTGGGCTTGTTAAGCCAAGCTGAGCCGAGCCGAGCCAAGCCTTGAAAGTGAGCTCAAAAAATAAACGAGCCGAGCCTGAACTAGGTGGCTCAGCTCGACTTGATTAATTTTATAATAATGCCCTTTAATATTATGTACTTAATTTACCTTTTTCTTGTAAGATATATTTAGTATACATTAACATAATTATTTCTATTTGAGTTTTAACTCAAGCTTTCACGTGAGTCACATGACATTCCCAAAAAAAAAAATCCTTTCAATTTTTTAAAATTGACTTTAGTGCTTATTAATGCATTTTTTTAAATAAAAAAATTTATCAAGCCGAACTCGAGCTCAATGGATTGTGGATGAGCCAAGCTCGAGCTAACCTTTCTGAGCTCGAGCCAAGCCTAAGAAATTATAAAATTCCAACAAGCCGAGCCCAAGCAGTGCTCCACTCGGCTCGTTGACACCCCTAGTTTAATGGCTACTTTTGTCCCTCCATCCACAACTCCTTTATATACTCTCTTCTTCCTTTTGTGGACGGCAATACAGAGATCAGCAAAAGCCCTTGCTTAGGTTATATCATATATGATAGACTCCCGATAAATTGATCCAGGCCGTTCAATTGGTGGGCCAAATCTTCTAGTGGAATCTAAGCTAAGTTCCGGTTTTCAGTTGGATTCTATTATAAGAGGATTGTAATTAAGTAATTGTGAATCACTGTATCTCTTCGACTTAATTATGTGGGGGTTAAACGATTATGGGATTATGACTAGATAATAGTACTGTTTGGTTGGGCTAAGTATAAACTGTGTTGAGAATGTAGACAACCTTCAACAGATTGCTGGGGGTGGCAGGAGCAGAGCCCCCCTCGACCGATGAAGTGTGAGTATTTTTTAGGGGTATTATCAGCCTTACAATTTAACCCTAATCATATAGCAATGTGCATATTTTTTAGATTAACGATTAATGAGAAGTGGTCTTCATTATGTGTAAGAACTCTGTGTACTATGTATCTTCAATATAGTGAATTGGTGTGGCTTCTGAGGACGTAGGCACGTTGCTGAACCTCGAATATCTCTGTGTTTTGTCACTATTTTATTCTCTACAATTTTTCTATTTGTTGTGTGATTTCTGGTATTGATAGTTTCCAAGATCCGAAAGGTTTAGGGGTTAAATGAGTTGGTTGAAATCCCAACAAACCAATGATTTCGTAATCGACGAGGGGTGATTATGGAGCGAAAATAACCACGCACCATGTGAGGATTATTTGACGGGAAGAGAACGTGAAACAGAATGTATATGAATAATGGATAACCTTTCATGAACGTGTGTGGTAACTTATGTTTCCATATACACCATAACAAATTCCTTGAATTAAGGGATTTGTGAGATGTTAGGATTCTTTAGTTGATCGGATAAGAGTCCTCTTTTTTCTATCTTTAACCTCAGGCATATATATATATAAAATAATAATATAGAGTAGCGTTCTCATCAGCCCAACTGATGAGAATCTCTCGTAAGCGATAGCCCACTAGCCCTCAGATGTAAGGGGACTTTAATCCAAGGGTTAAAGAAAAACAACCCAGTTTTGGCCTTTTCGGTGAATTTAATTTTCACAAAACCACTCTCTTAAATGCAAAAGAGATTGTTGTTCTCCTTTCGTTCTGTCTTCTTCTCTCCTCTAATTCTCGTTCTCTCCTCCTGTTGTTCTTATCTCTTTATCTGCTCTTGTTTGATTAGAAAAGAAAGCATGTCTTTGTAAAAGGAAAAACAGTTTCTCTTGTGGTATAAGTTCTTACATTGCTATGAAGAACTTGCAATTTCGGGTAGAAGCAAAGGTGCTGGAGATTCAGGGGGTGGAGCTGCGGGATGGTTATGCCTTGAAGATTACGGAGAGAAATAGGCGGAAATCGAATTGTAGTTTGTGGGTTCCAGAGGAAGCACTAACATGGTTATCAAAAACAATATCGGAGTTCATCGGTCGAGACGGATACTGTTTCAGGAAGTTTCGAGGCAGAAGCTGCACTCTAATGGGCGAGAAGAGAAGCAATGAAAGGGGAGAATTTTTAGTCTTTCAGTCCTTTCTCGGTGAGGGTGCCGGAGGTAGAGTTATCATACCAAAAGGGTCTCGTTCTTATGGGTGGTATGCTCTCCGGTCAGCATTGGGGTCGATAACTCTATTTCCCCATTCTCGCACTGGAGGGGAAAAAGCTGGAGGCGTGAGGCAGGGTAGGAAGTTCGGGCAGAACAGGTGGAATGTTAAGCCCAAAGGGGGACTCGTATGCCGCATAGAGAAGGCTGGATGCTCGAGACTGGAGGTTGAGTTGGATGTCGGAGCTGTTCTCAATTGGGACAAGGCTGTTGTATGTGCCATAAGCAGCCCAAAGGGGTCCAATGACTGGGAGGAGGTCTCAAGAATCATCAACAAAATTATACCGGAGGAAGGTGAGATCTCGTTGTTTCCTTTCGATGAACGCAGAGCAATTTATCATCCCAAGGAAGACTCCCATATCGCAGCGTTATGTAGAAGCAAGCCAAATCCGGTGGGTTCTCAAAATGTGGTAGGATTCATGAGGTGGTGGCCGGAAGCTAACTCTTTGTCTTTCACTGGTTTTGTGAAACCTCGTTGGTTATCAGTGAAGGGAATCCCCTTTTATCTTTGGATTCCGAGCGTGCTAGGCAAGGTGGGAGCTTTATGTGGAGGTTTCACCCTTCCACAGTGGACATGTCGGATCTCTCCTTCGCTAAGATCAAAGTGAAAGGGGAAATTAACCTAATTCCAAGGAGGATTACAATCGTGTATCAATCCAAAACCTACCCTATCGAAATTTCGGTGTGGGAAGATGAACTTTGCGATAACTGTAAGATGTGGCCGGAATCTATGGAGATCCGGTATAGCCGGAGCTGGGTCATAGCAGATGGAGGAACAGTGCAGAAGGGAGAGCCACGTGTTCCAACAGGAGTGGAAGAAATCAACAGAGGGCAAGGAGAAATTTCAAATTTGAAACTTACGCGTGCGGAGCCAGTCCTCGTACCTGTATCTTCAGGTGGTGGGTACGGCGCCAATGTCAGGATGGTGGAAGCAGGTGAGCCGGTCCCTCACGCCACCTCAACTCGACGCAAACAATCGGCTGAGCAGCCGAAGGGGAGTAGATAAGGAGAAGGGAAGGCAAAAATAATAAGAGAAGAATCAGCTTGGAGTCCCTGTAGTTCACTCCAGCAGCTTGGAGACGGTACCTGTGAGAGGAAAAGTGATTAGGGCAGATCCAGCGAACGAGGCCGAGGAAGGGGTTAAGTTGAAGGGGCCTGGGCTTTCCACTCAGGGGCTTGTGTATGGGCCCATATCCAATGGGCCCTATCGGGCGGTCGAGCCTAGTTTAAGTTATAAAGATGGGTCAGTTGAGAAGGGCTCTAAAGAAATCCAAATCGGGCCCAGGTGTGTGAAGGCCAAGTCTGTTGGATCAGGAGACCCTTTCGGGTTATACCCGATCATAATCCAAAAACAAAATGACAGGGATAAGATAAACTGTTCTGTCGTCTTGGAGAACAGGGGGGATAAGGTGGAGACGAGGGGTCAGGAGTTAGGCGGTTCTTCGACCATCGATCCTCTGATCCGGCAGGTGGAGAGTATACTTCAGCGACACAAAGCGATTTCCCCGGGTCTCCTTTCGGACGCATGCAAGGGGTCAGAGGTAGTAGTTCGTGATCGAGAGGGGGAACCTGAGAAGCAGAGATCGAGGGTGGAGGTCAGGAGTCTTGTGGAGCTTCCAATTGGGGGTTCGGTGGTTCATGCGGAAAAGTCTAACAAGGTGGTGGAAGGAGCAACATCCGGTGGGCGTCAAGGGCGTGAGGGAGGCGGTGCGTTGCAGGAGTTTTCGGCCAATACAGTCTCCAAATCCTCGTGCTCTTCCTCCCCAGGCCGCTTCTGAAGGGTAGATTCTGGACAGAAGATATGGATGAACGGGAGTTGGAATCGTATACTCCGTTGGTTTTTTCAGATTTGGCCTCCAAATCCATTTCAAGATCTGTTTCGCCCAAATCCAGATGCCTGTCTTTAGCGCTGGGCAATCCCGAGGTTTTGGGCGTTGAGCTGGAGGAGGGGGGGGAGCCAGAGGCGAGGAAAAATCAGGGAGGGAAATATCAGGGAAGCTACCGTCACCCCAAATGTACAGCTGTAACGGGAGTTTGCAATTGGTAAAGTCAACGTTGGAAGATGGCCATCAGCGAGTCGAGGTTCGGCTTGGATTACCCGCAAGGCCCCATTCCAGTAATCCCAATCCAGCGTGTTTTGAGGAAGTGGTGCCGGGACGAGGTGTCAAGAACCAAATTGCAACTTGCGCGTCAGAGGAAGGAATTCCCATTCCAACACTACCTCAAACTAGGGGGATGGGAGTCTTCAAATAGCTGCTTCCCTCGACTGTTCCCTTGGAAGGTACATCCCCATCCTCTTCTTCTTCTATTTCCCCTATCCAGGATGGTGTAATGGATATGGGGGATGGAGGGAGTGTTCCATGCTCATCTGTTTCGAATTATTATCCTTTGTTGCATGGTCATGGAGTCGAGATACCACAAGCCAATGAGGAAACTGTGTTCGACGTAGGGAGAGGAACTTTGGAAGGTTCTAGGGATCTGGGTGAGAGTATCAGGAGTCCAGAGTCAGTGCCTCGTGTACCCAATCCTGATGGCCTATTTGTGGGCCTTGGGGGGAGTTCGTCTGTGTCCCCTATTCTGAGCAAGGAGGATGTAGTAAAGTGGATAGTTAACCAGGCAGTCGGGATGGGTAAGTTTTTGGGGCTTTCTCTAGAAGGCCACGAGTCGGCGGCTAGAGAGCTGTTCCAGCGACTTGAGGGGGAAGGTGTCAGGGGGAGGGTTCCACCATCCCCCATATCCAAGAGTAGCCGGAGAGGCTCTTCAATTTTGGAGTCAAGGAGACTTTCGGAAATGAGACGGTTAGAGTGGAATGTCCACTATGAGAGAGGTCGTTCTAGAGGAATTTCTCAGAGTCCGAGGTTGAGCAGGGGTGATCGAGTGATTAGATGAATAGCCTTTCAATTTTATCTTCGAACATTAGGGGCTTGGGTCTTCGGGAAAAGAGAGCGGCAATTAGAAATCTAGTGCAAGCCAAAAAACCGTCGATTCTATGTATTCAAGAAACAAAACTGGAAAGAACTCAAGAGTCCCTTCTTCGGGATATATGGGGCAGCCCTTTTCCGGGTCGGCTCGCTCTCCCGTCTTTAGGGTCGTCAGGCGGGGTTTTGATTCTTTGGGACAAGGATTCAGTAGAGGTTTTGGATTCCGAAGTCGGGGCCTATTCCGCGTCTTTTCTATGTAGGATGGTGGGGGAGGATTTTCAATGGGTGTTCACAGGGGTGTACGGGCCCTCAGGAAACTCGACAGGGACTGACCTATGGGATGAATTGGAAGATGTTAGCATCAGATGGAGGGCACCGTGGTGCCTAGGGGGAGATTTCAATTGTATCCGGTTCTCTCATGAAAAGAAGGGGGGTTGTCCTATCTCGCATAAAATGAGGCGGTTTGGAGATTTCATTCTCCGCCATGGGCTAATAGATTACCCGTTGCGGGGAGCCCAATTCACCTGGTCCCAACCTGGTAATAATTCGAGAGCGAGTAGGTTGGACAGATTCTTAGTGGACTTAGCTTGGGAAGCCCATTTCCCGAATACCATTCAGTCCTCCCTTCCTAGACCTATCTCTGATCATCGTCCTATTCTCTTAGAATTAGGGTGTTTGTCTGGAGGGCCAAGTCTGTTCCGCTTTGAAAATATGTGGCTCACGGATGAGAGGTTTAAGGTATTAGTAACCGAAGTGTGGTCGAACCAACACGGTTGGGGTTCGGCCAGCACAAGGTTCGGTTTGAAACTTAAAGTTCTCAAAGCCCGGCTCAAAATTTGGAACAAAGAGGTGTTCGGGAATGTACAGACCCGGATATCTCAGCTTATAAGGGAGATCGACGAGTTAGATGGCAGAGCCGACTGTAGGGGTCTGTCTCCAGGAGACCTTCGGGCTAGGGAGTCAAAGAGGTTGGAGTATGTATCGCTCCTTAAGATGGAAGAAATGAGCTGGAAACAAAAATCAAAAATCCATTGGCTTAAAGAGGGGGATCGAAACACAAAATTCTTCCAAAGAATGGCTAACTTCCACAGGAAAAAGAATTACATTCCCAAGTTGAGAGTGGAGGGGTGTTGGAAGGAGTCGAGGTGTGAGATTGCTGAGAGTCTCACGTCATATTACAAGGAGCTGTTTCATGAATCTGAAAGTTGGCGGCCCCAATTGGATGGATTACCTTTTAATATCATCACACCAACCCAATTGGAGTCTCTTGAAGCCCCTTTCGAGGTCGAGGAGGTGCTTCGAGCTCTTAGGAGTTTAGCAAGGGATAAGGCGCCTGGTCCGGATGGATTCACAGTCGAATTTTACAGGTCTTGTTGGAAGATAGTGGGGAGTGATTTTATGGAGGTGATGAGGGAGTTATTTGACCATGGTCATTTTGATAAAGTGATTAATAACACTTTCCTGGTCTTGATCCCAAAGAAGAATGGCGCAATTGACCTCAGAGATTTTCGTCCCATTAGTTTGGTCAGTAGTGTGTACAAAATTTTATTCAAGGTTTTGGCCAATCGAGTTAAGGTGGTCATGTCATCTATCATTTCTCCTAATCAGGGTGCGTTTGTAGGAGACCGCCAAATATCCGATGGGATTTTGATAGCGAACGAATGTATTGATGCTCAAACCAGATCTAAAATCCCGGGGCTCCTTTGTAAGGTGGATATGGAAAAGGCGTACGATCACGTAAATTGGGATTTTCTCGATTATGTGCTACGGAGGATGGGCTTTGGGTCTAAGTGGAGACAGTGGATGCGGGTTTGTGTGTCATCAGTGACATTCTCCATTCTGTTAAACGGGAGTTCGGTGGGCTATTTTCCAAGCTCTAGGGGTCTAAGGCAGGGAGACCCCCTTTCTCCATTTCTTTTTGTGATAGTCACAGAGGCCTTGAGCAGGATGTTATCTAGGGCGGAGGGTAGAGTGTTTGAGGGTTTTCCGATTGGATCCAACGAGCTATGCATTTCCCACCTTCAGTTCGCCGATGATACTTTAATCTTTTGTCGGGCCAAAAGCGGAGATATTCTCAACCTCAGATGCCTTCTTCGGTGCTTCGAAGCGGTGTCCGGGTTGAGAGTAAATTTGGGCAAGTCTGAAATTCTGAGTATAGGGGAGGTAGCAGATTTAGATAGGTTGGCAGTCTATCTGGGTTGTTCTGTAGGCTCTCTTCCATCGGTGTACTTAGGAGCACCGTTGGGTGCGAAGTACAAAGACACTGAGGTGTGGGCTCCTGTCTTAGATCGAGTGGCCAAACGTTTAGCTGGGTGGAAATCTTTTTGCCTATCAAAGGGAGGGAAACTGACACTAATCCGCAGCACTTTAAGTAGTTTGCCTACTTACTTTATGTCGACTCTGACAATCCCGCACTCAGTGGCTGATCATATTGAAAGACTCTAGCGAGAATTCCTGTTGAATGGTCACGGGGAAAAATTTAAGTATCATCTAGTGGCCTGGAGTAGATGTTGCAGATCCAAAGAGAGTGGGGGCTTGAATCTTAAATCCTTAGCGCAAGTTAATAAGGCATTGTTAGAAAAATGGGTTTGGAGATTCGGGGAGGAACGGGATAGTTTATGGCGTGCGGTAATCATAGCCAAATATGGGATATCTTCCTGCTGGACACCGAGAGAGGTGAAAGGCTCCTATGGCCAGGGTCTTTAGAAAGGAATCATGGCCAATGCCAACTTAGTGGTTCCATATTCACGGTTCATAGTTGGAAAAGGGTCTGAGGTTAGGTTTTGGTTAGACGTGTGGTGCGGAAACACTCGATTAAAGGACGACTTCGGTAATCTGTTCATGTTAGCATCCGATAAAAAGGCATCGGTTGGAGAGTCATTCGAGAGGAGGGGGGAGGGAGTCGTATGGTGTCCGAGTTTGCGTCGGGATTTGAATGATTGGGAAATAGAGGATTTGATCCGTCTTTTGGAGAGGGTTGCTTCGGTCCTCCCTTGTGCAGACAGTAGGGACATCAGGTTTTGGTCACGAGGTAACTTAGGGCGATTTTCAGTAAGATCCCTTTTTCAGTCTTTGTATCATGTTCCTTCTAGGCGGTTTCCTCATCGGGTTGTGTGGAATCCTGACATTCCCTCTAAGGTATCTTTCTTCCTATGGAATGCAACACTGGATAAAATTCTAACATGTGACCATTTACAGAGTAAAGGATGGCGAATGGCTAACCGGTGCTTTTTTTGCTTCCAAGCAGAAGAGTCGATGGATCATCTTTTGTTGCATTGCCCTATTGTGTTCAGGATATGGGGTTTTTTTCTTTCCCGCGTGGGGGTAGACTGGGTCTTTCCCTCATCCTTTCTTAACTTCTTATCATGTTGGCCGAAGATGACAAGTGATGGGGCAAGGGAGGCGATCTGGGCTGTGCTCCCGGGGGCGATTTCATGGATGGTGTGGAAGGAGAGGAATACCCGGGTCTTTGAGGACTCACCCTCTTCGATGTCACGTATCTGTGAGAGGATCCGTATGGTGGTGTTGGAGTGGGCGGGATTAAATTTCGATGCGGAAGCCTTGAGGGAGATGCTAGGTTGAAGGAGGGGGAAGGGAGTTCGGGCTTCTATTGGTTGAGTTTATGCACGTGTAAACTCTTCTTGTCTTGTCCGGTTGTTCTTCCTTGTATTTCCTTTTTCTGCCTTAATAAAATCTCTTTTTTTGCCGATCAAAAAAAAAAAGACACTTAAAGTGAAAGGTAAAAAAGAAACCCATTATTTGTGAATATATATTAAAAGTTTAAAAACATAAGTTCTTGTTTATCCTTCAAGGTGTCTCTGTAGTGTATGTGAAGGATTGGCAGCAATTATTGGCGAGTTCATCACTAAAACAGACCAGTCTTTGAAGGTTTATAATATTCAGGGAACATAAATTGTTTTACCTAGGATCTCATTTAAAGTTCAACTCACACCACAGAGTTTAGTTTTCTTTGGTCGACAGATCTACAAATCACCGGTGTTGGGGCCTCAGTCAGAAGTTCTTTGGTCGGTAGATCTGTACAAATCACTGATGCTGGGGCCTCAATCAGAACATGATCATCGCGATTGGGGTGTTTTGGTGCATATGACTCCATGTTGCAAGAGTCATTGGGTTGTTCTTCAAGTATTGGAGAATGGTTTTGTGCAGGCCAGTCCAGAACTCTCTAGGACTATTAATGGCGGCATTGAGTGTGGTTGAAGAATATATTGATTTAATGGATATTCAATCTTGCCCAAGATTGACTTGATTTAATTGTCGATGCAATATGGACATGAGGCAAAGACATTTCCCCTTGAGGAGAGATTGAGAGAAGAAAGATAAGAGGAGAGAACTAGAGATTACGAGATAGTGGTTTTGTGAAAAGCAGTTTCAACTAATTTGGGTTGTTTTTCTTTGACTGTTAGATTAAAACAACCCCTAAACATCTGAGGGCTAGTGAGCTCTTGCTTACAAGAGATTCTCATCAGCGGGGCTAATGAGAACATTACTCTATATATATATATATATATATATATCTTTAACCTCGTGCATAGGCTCTCTATCACTATGAACAAACCATTCTCTCGTTGAGGAGCATAGAGAGAGAATAATGATTAAGATGTAAAGAGGAGGGCACCCGGGATGGGTGAAGCTTGGGATGTTGAGAGCAAAGGTGAAATCATACAAATATTTATATCTCATGGAACTGCTATTGGATCATCCAGTTCTTGTACGTTGTTGACAAGAAAAAGATGGTGCCATCCAAGCTGTTCGGCCGACATGGTGGTTCTAGATTCGACACGGTTAGTTGATCATCTCAAAACTTGGTTTTGATGTTTGCGATCTTTGGCTAGGATTGATTTTGCCAAACAGTGTTTTAATCCATTCATTAATTAAAATGATGGTTTGATGCAGGTGAATCTTAACTATCCTTCCAAGTTTCTTAGCTGGGTAAGTGGCTCATTCTCTGAATCCATGCCTGATTTGAAGTCGATCACATTCGGTACTAATCAAGGTACCTACGGGCCCTTTGGTGTCAAACATGAAAAAGACTTCTGCTTTCGGATGGGAGATTTGCGTACGTTTGGCGGATTTCACGGATCCCACACTAACTCTGCCATTCATTCTATTGGAGTCTATGTCAAGCCGACCACCATTTTGAATAGTGGGCTTAAACCGGGTCTATCTCTGCAGATTAAAGAAGAAAATAACAAGAGCGACTCCTATCCTTTACTGGATTTACCGCTAATTACACTGTAATACCCATCTTTATACAGTGATTGTTAAAATTGGGGGGTATATACTAGTAACCTAACAATTAAGTATTGAAAGTCAAGTAGGAATAGAAAGACCATGATATACCCCACTATTTTTTTTTTTTTGGGGGGTTAAAATATAGTCCCACTATTCAATTTGGATCTCTTCAGCTATGAACGCGTCTATACAAGACGACTCCACAACGGCAACAACGTAACCAACGGAAAGAGAAGTTTTCCTTTTAAGGGTGTGTTCGGTTGAAGGGTAAATGGGTAGGAGAAAAGAAAGTGAAGTAAAGTAAACTGAAGTGAAAGAAAAGAAAGAGAAAGTGGGTTTTCTCTTGTATGTTTGGTTTGAGAGAAAAGGGGTGGGAGAAAGTATATATATTTTCAAATATACCCCTTGTTCACATTTACAAAACCCTTTTGATAAAAGGGTATAATTGGAATAATAATAGACTTTTTTCACTTTCTCTTACTATTCCACCAAAAAGCTAGAATATAAAATGAGTGTAAGTGCAAGAAAATATGGTATTATTGAACATCTTGATTATCTAGAAAGTGAAGCTTTCTTGCAAACCGAACATGGGGTAAGTGGGTGTTTTTCTCATTTTCTTTTACTTCCCCCACTTACCCCCCAAACGAACACACCTAAGATAACTTCATCCTTATCTTTTATTTAACTGTATTCTTATCTATAGATTGGTGCTTATGATACAATTGTGATCCTTCTATATAAATACAACCAGAGAGTAGAGATAAATCATCTACTACTCCATTCATCAGTACTTTATAGTTTTCATAGTATCAGAGCCTTAACGGCTCATCTGAGGATACTCAATTTAT
Organism: Tetracentron sinense; assembly: GCA_015143295.1. Classification (NCBI taxonomy): domain Eukaryota; kingdom Viridiplantae; phylum Streptophyta; class Magnoliopsida; order Trochodendrales; family Trochodendraceae; genus Tetracentron; species Tetracentron sinense. The sequence goes on along the minus strand of CM026566.1, from coordinate 39,227,313 downwards.
TTTTTTCTTTTTTTTTTTACGGCAACTATATATGTAATCAGTTTTTGTCTCATTGGAATTCTCTATAGTTTCAGTCTGCGCAGATTCTACATGCCACAGGGGCTTGCTCATTCAAATGTTAGGCCACTTTTAAAATTGAAAAATCACTCTCTTAATCAGACTCAGATTCTGGGCATATATGAGGTGCTGTTATAATGAGATAAGGAAAATAGTTTGTTTTTTGGAAGGTATAAGGAAAATAGTTTATAGAAGCAGCTCACATTCATCACCCCGGAAACTAAGGGGATCACCTGATGTTCTAGACCCAACCCTGACTTCTGCCGAGCTGATTTTATGTACTTTAGATATCTCTATCTTGAGGTTGCACTCTTCAAGAATAAATGGTAATCTGTGATTTAGCTAACAAGTTGGTTAAAGGAATTCAGTATAATTCTTTATAGTTATCCGGAAAATGCTCCAATCCTAAGATGGGTATAAGCCATTTTATTTTTAAAATGAAAATGATTGTATTAACTAGAAGGGAGGGGAGTACAGCAGAGTCTAACAAATTAGAAGGGGAAAGGATTGTATTTATCGTTGAAGCAATTGCATTGCACAAAGAGACTAACTGCAAATGAGGAATCTAACAAAATGAATCAAGTTTCTTCCACTATGAACAGTACCTCTGTAATTTGAAATTAGTATTTGAGAAAAAAAAAATAGGAATTAGAAAAGCACACTAAATAAGTAGACCAAGAAGATTGTTGAAGTCCTTAAAACAAGTACTATAGCCTGTCAGGTACACAATCTACTACTATAATATAAAGAAATAAAACTTTTCTCTTTGCTCTCCAAACTTCAATCTCTCCAATCTCATAAGTTTTATTTTAGAGATGACATGTGACTTTTCTCTTTAATTGAAAACCAATTAAAGAAAATGCATCATAAATCAGAGACACATCATCTTCTTAAGTCATTCTTTGCTTTAATTGAAAACCAATTTAACCAAAAAAATCAAGCAAATCCGTAGTGACATGGGATAGAATTTGACATGCATTCTTTCTTTCAAGAAAATGGTGTCCTTCATCAACGTAGTTGTGTTGCCACCCCGCAACAAAACGGTGTTGTTGAACGCAAATATCGACATCTTTTAAATATTGCTCGATCATTGTGCTTTAAAGCTCACTTACCCGTTCGCTTCTGGGGAGAATGCATCCTAACTGCAATTTACCTCATTAACCGGACACCAACACCCCTACTTTTTGGCCAAACTCCTTATGAGGTCCTATTCAACTCCAAACCCTCTTACTCTCACTTAAGGGTTTTTTGGTTGCCTTTGTTATGCATCTACTCTTGCCATACATCGGCCCAAATTTGACCCTCGAGCCAAAAGGTGTGTTTTTCTTGGTTACCCTCATGGTCAAAAGGGATATAGAGTATTTGACCTTGGCATGCAAACCTTATTCACTTCTTGGGATGTAATCTTTCATGAAACTATTTTCCCTTTTAAATCCCAAGATCTCGACCCTTCTCCATTGGTCTTGCCTTGTCCCATTTCAGACCATGATCCGAATCAACAAATTGGCACACCACCTACTGTGCCACCTACTCCTTCCGCACCTCCCGCTGCCATTGTTACCTCACCTGAACCTTCTATTCAGTATCCATCGTCCCCTCACTGAGGATAGTCATCCAACAGTCGTGAGCGTAATAAGCCTGTCTAATAGGTATTGGGTTGATTACACTACTATGGTATGAATGAGATGCACAGTACACAAATCAACAAAGAGATGTAAAATGATTAGTATTAGGTTAAATACCTAAACATTTGATTAATTTGAGGTTTAGTTTGGCTTAAACCTAGGTTCCGGGTTGAACCTTATATCCCCAGTGGAGTCGCCAGAGCTGTGAACACGGGTTTCGGGGAAACCCTGGTTTGCATCTCACGGGGTAGTATAGAGTCGCCACCTATTCATTCGGAGGGGATAAGTCCACAGGATTTGGATAAGGTCTTGGTCTGCGGTCCGAGGTCAGGGTAAGAGGCTCGGTTAAGTCCAGGGAAGGGGTCAGGCACCCCGGCACTTCCACTTTTCAGTGATTCCCTACTTGATAGGATTAAGCAAAACTAATCTCAATTTTAATCGAATGCCTTAAGTATTTAAGAAAATGCTAATCTAAGAAGGAGAAAATCCTAGACTAGGGTCGAACCCGGGTTAGGCTGCCTACGTACTCACATAGGGGTGAGATCAGACCGATCGTAGTTCTGGCATATGAGCCCGTGCCAAGGCTAAGGGTGTGTGTGTGTGCACCTAGGGTGGCTTAGGGTCTAGCCGGGAGGCTAGGGTTGGTTGACCGGGTTGGTCAAGTGCAGGGTCGAGTCTAACCGCAGTTAGAAATGTATTAACTGTAATTAGGGAGCCTAACCACAGTTAAGAAAGCGAGCAATGATGGTCAATTTTGGTCTTTTTGGATTTTTTGAATGTTTTTGGTATTTTTGAACGTTTTTTTATTTATTATTGAAATCTTATCTAGGGTATGAGAATTAACCAGGGTTAAGTGTAACCCTAGTTTCGGCCATGCAAACCGCCCGAGCAAAACTAATTTTTGGTATTTAAACATCCAAAACAATGTTGATTTCCAGCACTATTTTTGGATTAAAGAAATGAAAATGGATCCTATTGGGGTTAACTAGGGTTAAGTGTAACCCTAGCTTGGGGTCCAACGGACAAAAGGGTTTAACTAGGGTTAAGTTTAACCCTAGTTTGGTTGCACTAACTAACCCAAAACAATACTGTTTTTTTTTTTTTTTTTTTTTAACACTGTTATGAAAGAACAAAAAGGAAAGAAGCCTAAAAGGATTAACTAAGGTTAGGTGTAACTCTAGTTAGGGGTCTAACGGACAAGAGAGTTTAACTAAGGTTAAACCTAACCCTAGTTTGGGGCCTGAGGGGATTAACTAAATGCTCAAGGTAGTTTGCAAAGCTTCAAAATTAAGGCTTGCATCCGAGCAACCTCATGATAATATTTGTTTCAGCACCTTCCTTTTGAGTGCAAGGGACAAGATAACTAGGGTTAGATCTAACCCTAGTTAGAAAAATCTGGATAAAGGTCTAGAGGCACTTATCAAATTCCAAATAAACCAATGGTGCTAAGGATGATGTAGGGGCACTGGAAGCCTAAAACAGTCCCCAAAAAAAAATATAGAAGATTTGACTTATGCGTGCATTGTAGCAATAGCATACCCAAAAAGAAACTTCAAGGGCCACATTGCCCCTCCGTCCTAAGCTAACCCCACATCCATCCATATTCTCAAACAAGAGCAAACATCATGGAAATAACTAGAACAACCAGAAGAGTCATGGAGATCTAGAAGGCCACGATTTTGGATGATCAGTCAAGGGATACCTCAAAAATCCCAGCCAAATAAATGCAAAAAATGGTGACTGGAGGTGACACCACTATTCTTCTTGAGATTTTTGAGTTATTCCCTAACTCACAAATCCTCTCAGCTTGGTGCAGTTGGCAAAGAAAAAAAGAAGAAAAAAAAGAAGTGGTGCATATGAACATCTAAACGAAAAGAAAGTGCTGGCCATTTCTATGAGGGACCCCCTATCCCATTGAGATTGAGATAGCTAGGAGGTCCTCTACCACTCTTGGAGGAGGCTAGCAAACTCCTAGAAGTGGACTATGAGGTCCAGAGACAAGCTTAGATGAAATGAAAGAGAAGGAAGCGTGAACCTACCCTTCAATGAATCCAACAAAACCTCATGGTGAGGGAACTTAACCTCTAAGCAGAAAGAATGAACTCCAAAGAAACAAAGAGAAAGGAGAACACAGAGCACCTACCCTCCTCTCTTATGCACACAAACTTTGTAGGTATTGCAGTAACCTCAAGAGGGACCGGTGAGGAGTCAAGCTAAAGGCTAGCACTCACAGTATTCCAGTCGCACTCTCTCACAGGTTTTCCGGTAGGGGATGCTCTCTTGAACTCCAAGATTTTTTGCTAGAGATTTTTCTGCCCTCCCCAAACAGTAATGGACAGCTGGGTTTTATAGACCAAAGGGGACTTAGGGTAGACGGTAAATAAAGAGGTTAGGTGAGGTGAGATTTTTGGAACTTCCCGGTGCACAGGCTGGTCCACTCTCTTTAATTCAAATGTTATCATCAAAGAGGAAATATGGCAGCACTGGGTTTGGAGGAGAGCTGGCCGAAACACCCAAAATGAAATTTTTGGCTTATGCCATGGAGAAAATTCAAGGGCCTTGGGCTGGGAATGGCCTTACGGGCCAAAGGACCATAGGCTTGGTTTTCTAGACTTGGGCCAAACACTTGGGTCTAGGGGCTTTGGCCTTTGAAGTTTTAGCAAAATCTTAGTCTTAGGGTCGGGGTTATGCCACAAGCCCTAGGTTAGACTTAGGGTTAAGTCAAGCTAACCATGGTTAAATTAATTAATTAAGGTTAGATGGGGTGTAAAAATAGGGTGCTGACAGATGCCTTTCCCACTTTTGTTTTTTTGGGAACTCATTATAACCTCATAAATGGATTTCCTTAGATTTTTCTTAATGGTTTTATAAAAAAAATAGATGATACACACATAAGAGAAGTATTATGGATCTAGTTTAGGGAAGGTTAGATGTTACATTGGTAATGTCTTATATGAAAATCTAGAAAATAGATACTGTGCATTGCTTGTTTGTCTCTGTTCAGTAAGTATTTGATGCTGATCCAAGTTTGCATTTGGTAGTCTCAAAGCTTGCATATGCTTGGGTTATTTGTGCAGATGAGTGAATATGAGAAGGCTACATCCTTCATCCCTTACAATACCATTTATGTCCTTTTATTGTCTCTCAATCTTTTTAAAAATACCAATTGTATCATTTTCATTTATTTTAATAATTATCATTTTATATTGAAATTATTTTTATATTTTTTTTAATAATTGTTTAATTTTTAAATTTAATTCATCAATAAAAGATGCAAAAAAAAATAAAAAAGCCAAATCCTCTACGTTATCACCCGTTGAGGTCGCCATGTATCCCTTTTGACACCTCTTAAGCGTGGTTAAGATTCACCCATCAATCCTTGGTTTTTTTTTTAATATTAAATTTTTTTTAATTAAAAAACTATTTTTAATATTAAAAAAACTTTAATAACAAGCTTTAATATTTATTTTTAATCACTAGTAACAATTTTATGGGCCAATTATTTATTTTTGGAGGCAAAAGCTGTGAATTATTGAGTTTGAGAGGAAAAATGTAGAAGAAAACACTTATGAAAACTACTTTTTGTAAATAATAAATGAATAATGTTATAGAGTAGGAATAGTGATTTATAATTCCCTTCCTTTGGAGCAAATAACTTTAAAGTGAGGCCAATCTCCTCTATATTTAGAGGAGATGCCGAAATAGAGGACGGATTTTTTTTGGGGGTTACAGTGTTACAATCAATGTGGCACCTAGTTACACCGATATTTGAATTGTAAGTAGAAGTAAGTTAGAGATCAAATCAGAGCCAATTGTGATTGAATTCAATCACCTATTTGGCATAACATGGTTTGAGGAGATCAAAATCTCAGGGAAATTCAAATTCAAAATTTTGGATCTCCTCCAACCATGTTGAGCCACATAGGTGATTGAATTCAATCACAATTGGCTCTGATTTGATCTCAGTAAGTTATTGGCCCTTTGTAGCCCCATTGCTGCCAAGTTTCACTCGTCAAACAGAGTCGTATCGAGGACTTTTTTGAAATGGAGTCTGTAAGGGATAAAATTCGTAAAAATGATTTAAGTGTTAGAGAACGAGCTAGTTTTCGTTGTTATGATCACCGATGGGTGACACATGGATCATGTGGTTAAAATAGAGGAATGATCTGTTGTCTGGTTTACAATGTACCCATTGTCTATTTCACAATGTGCCCGTTGTCTTGTGTACAACGTTCCCGTTGTACTCTTGACAACGTATCCGTTGTCTTATGCGCAACGTATCCGTTGTCTTCAGGATAAGCGTATTGAATCTCTTTTTGACGCATACACAACAGACCCGAGCTTGAGTCAACAACGAGACCGACTTGCAGGAGGAAGTGGTCAGGAGGCGATCATTCTACTCTGACAGTAGGTGAAAAGCACTGTCTTGGTATTTAATGTTGGTCACTTCTGCGTGCTGTCAAAACAAACCGACTGAACTAATAGTAGGCTCACGTGTGTGACATGTAAGACTCAAGATCTGTCTGACACATTTGGTAATAAGTGTAAAGCAAGTGGCATGGTCATCCATGGCCATCTATAGGCATACAGAGCTAAACCTATAAATACCCCCTGAGACCCAGTGCATAAGGATCAGAATATATTCATTTAAGTAACTTGGAGAAAATTACGTAAGCTTTCATACTTTCCAGAGCTTGATCTCAGAGCTTTCTCTCTCAGTACTTCAATGTTATTTTGTTTTACTGTTCATCATCTCTTACACATATTTACTTTAGCATTGGAGTGCGGGACAGGGTACAAACCCTCCACCTTCTACCAGTAAACCAGAGCTTGTAGCAGCTGCTGACGCGTGGCTTCTCCAGAAATTTCCACTTCAAAAATTGACACCGTCTATAGGAAATAATCGAACCTCCCTTTGCTCATCTTCCTCTTCAACAGCCATGGCTGATCCCACTTATGCATCTCCAATGGAGGAGTAAACTCCAGAGCCAAAGATGTCCCAGGCAGACCAGATCATCATGTTGTTGTAGTGCCAGCAGTCCCTCCTGACGCAGTTAGTCAACCAGCAGCAGTTGGTTCTAGAGTGAATTGAGGCGTGGGCACAGGGCTTATCAGAATCGGATCGTGCGTTACTCCAAGGTAAGGGCAACCAGGCAGCGAAACAACGCCCCTCCTCTAGTCAAGCTGCTCAAGTAATGTTTATAGCCCGTCCTCTGACAATCATGAGAGCTATAGAGGACGACCTGAACTTCGAATGGCTTGTACATGCATGTCGTGACGTCTCTAAGGGACCTCGTGCACAAGAGTACTGTCATTATCATAAGAGTCATGGCCATAAGACGAATTGATGCAATTTCTTGAAGATTTATCTGGAGAGGTTGGTGAAGGAGGGCTTCTTGGATCAATATTTGCTTCCTGATGATGAGTCGTAGCAGGTCCATGAACCCCAGGCATCAGGTAATCAATGACGAAAGTTCTTTGTGTCTCACTGGGACTATATATATATGGGGGGCTTTTAAAGCAGTAATCAAGAGTGATGGCGTAAAGGGGACATAAATGGAGGTACATTCATTCGATGATCTCAAGGTTAGTGCTCAGTGTCTGTACTAAACATATTATGACTTTATCCATGCTAAGTATTCCTTGGTGCATAAATTGATTGCATGTCGAATGATCGTGAATCCAATATCAAATAGTTAATCATCAAGGGTTTGGTACTCGTTGTGAGATATGTGTGATTCCATCAGAGACATTGTCCCCTGAGCAAACCAAGTGGCTTATAATTGGGAAGTAATGTCTCTGAGCCCGATACTATAGTACCCCACTACGAGTCCCTTGCAGTTAATGAGAGATTATTTGCATAGTGATAATTTGCGGTGTTTTGACTCATGTGTGCATTCTATCTCTCCTTGCGTTTATTCAAATGTGCTAATATGTGTTTTAGTGTAGAGTAAGATGTCTTGAATGTCTTGTGTAAATCAATGATTTTTCATGTGAACGGGAAACTCGTTATGGGACATATGTGGCTTACCTAATGAATTGTCATCTGAGCAAATCCAGTGGCTTATACTAATGAAATGTCATTTGAGCAAGTGTCTCACTACGAGTTACCATCAATTCATGAAATGTCATTCGTAACTTACATTCATGATTTTCTACGCTATTTCATCTCAATGTTCTTTTCATCTGTGAAATAGTGCCAATGAGAGTGTCAGTGCCAATGCCAGTGTCATCATTCTTGAGTATATTGAGCTTTTCCTGTTGCTTACTAACAAGTGTTTCTGTCAAGCAAATATGTAAGTGTTGTTCTCATAGTATGTTTATGTTATTTACACATTCGTGCTTTATGCCTTAACGCAATTGGACATTAATTCACTTTTGTTGTCCTATACGCTATATACGAGCTACTCTCTTTGTGTTAGACAACAGAAGCTGATATTCATAAAACCCTCAACGGGTAAGAGTACAATGGAGCTGACAGGCAAAACGACAATGGGGAACGTTCATTTAACGCATACAACGGAGAACGGGCAAAAGAAATAACAACAATGGAGAATGAACAGAAAGAGAGCTAGACAACGGAATCAACGTTTGTTCCCAGGGCAGTGACAGGCGGAGCACAGGCTTCATCCTCATCAACGGAGACAACCTTAGCGGGCAGAGCAGGAGCAGCGAGAGTTGGTTCAACGGGTAAAGATCCTTCAACCTGTGCAACTTCACCGTCCTGCTCTTCGTCTTGTGCTTCTTCCTGACCAGCTGTCTCAGAGTAGATGGTCTCTTCTTAGCATTGCTGGGGAGACTCGAACAGTCTTCCTTGCTCTCGGAGCTGCCTCAGCAGTATCTCTTCGGTTTCTATCTGGTCTTCATTGAGCAGGCGGTCCATCTCCTTCTGGAAGTGGACCCGGAGATTCTCCATCGTAGATTCTTTTGCAGCATTGACTTCTGCGAGCTGCTTTGCCAAGGTTTCTTTTTCGGCTGCCAAGGCTTCCTTCTCAGCCTCAAATGCTTCGAGCTGTCTGCGTAAAGTATTTGTGAGCTCATCCAACTCGCTAATCTGGAAAGCAGCCCGTTCTGCCTGTTCCGTTGCCTTTTTCTCTTCTTCCGTTTCCTTGCGAGCCTCTACTTGAGCTTTTTCTCATTGTACTATGGCTGAGGCAAGCTTGCCTTCAGCATTCCGCAGGTTTGCCCGAACCTTTGCCAGTTCCAGGTTCAACTCCTTCTTCTCTTCGGCCCTTAGCCTCTGCTGCTCTGTGACTTGCTCCATTAGTTCGACGGATGTACGCCTGAGGTCGTGGTACTCCTCATACATCCCTCTGAGCATGTTTCCCAACTGGGGAAAGAGAAGGAAATATCAGAATAAGAGAAGTGTAAATGATGAGCGAAAACAGGCAATTGGTGAGAAGCTTACCACTGTGAAAGCTCGGTTTGCAATACCGAACTTCCCCATCCAGTGCATCTCTCTCGTTGTCGCGATGTCTTCAGGGAGCCTCATCGCCAGGTTGATCGACGTGGCTATGAAGTCATGGTCCATCGCCGAGTGTGCAATAGTTGGGCGAGGATATCCATTCAGAAAAATAGGGTTCCATTCGGCATCTCTCTCCGTTGTGTCTTCTTCTCATGGTGCAGCAGAGGATGAAGCAATGTTGGTAGGAGGAACAACAGTAGTGTCAGAGGCATGGGAAGGCGAAGTAATGATAGTAGCAGCAGTGGCAAGAGTAGGAGAAGAAAGAATATCTGTGGCCATGGCAAGAGCAATGGTCGTGATGGCTAGAGGTAGATGCTCCACCAGTGGTTTGGTTTGCGCAGCTGGTTCTGGTTCTTCGGCATCTAGTTCAATCGGTGTTGAAGTGGTGGCAGCCGCTTCTCGTTCTTGGCTTTCTCGGAGTCGTTGGTCGTACTCAGCTTCTCGTCGTGCTTTGGTAGCCTTCAGAGTTTTCAAAGCTGCCTCCCTCTTCCTCTTCTCAGCTTTCTTTTCCGTTGTGGAGAGACGGGGAGGATGAGTGGTCCTCGATGCAAGGTAGGCATTGGTTCAACCATTTCTTCTTCGGTGAGTTGATGTTGAGTAGAGGGTGCAGCACCTTGAAGTGCATTATCTGTTGCTAGTTCGGGTTCAAGATCTTGCAGTGGTCTCCAGGTGATGTATTCGTCTCCCTTCTCATTACGGATGTTCTGTAATGGCTGTTCTTCTACGACAGTGAGTTCTGTAAAGCGCGGCTTAGAAATTTCTGTGCAAAGAAGAAAAAAGTTCATCAGTGGCAAAAGAGTTATGCAATGGAGATATGTAGCAACGGGTAGCGAAGCTAAGTCATCAAACTTGTTGTAAATGTGTTGGGGACAGGACGAGCAATCTTAGCTCTCCAGGCACCAGAGACTATGAAGGGCATTTCCTTCCAATTTCTTTTTAAATCAGGGAGATGGGTGATGATGTCGGGGATCTTGGGTAGTTAACTCTAAGTAAAGTAAGTATTTCCTCCATCCTCGACAGTCTCCTAGCACTTCATAGCGTGGCGAAAGTGGAAGACGTGTCTGGCCTCTATATTGTATCCGTCTCTATTGAACTTGGCAATCAGAGACATATACTTGTAAATTTTTGGATGCATCTGACCCGGGGCTACTTGGAGGGCAGCAAGGACGGAGTCGATAACGGGATCTAGAGGAAACCGTAGTCCAGTCTCGAACTAAGCGAGATAGACAATGATGTAAGTAGAGCGGTGATCAATGTCAACGTCTTCCTGCTTAAAGTGAAGATGGACGTGGAGAGGAATTTGATACCATGTTCTGTAATGGTCGATGACATATCTATATGCTGGTTTTAATTTGGGTTTGGGAGCAGTGGCAGCAACACCGTGAGGAGCGCTATCGGAGCAGCTGACTATGTCAGCACTATCGACTCTAACAATGTCGGTAGACATGGTGAACAGACAGAAAGGTAGATGATGAAAGTAAAAATGCAAAGAGAGAAAAGAACCAAAGCAAGTGCAAATAGTGGAAGCAGAAACAGGGATCCTGAAGCTAAGGACAATGGGCCACAGTGACCTAGAGAAGAGAAAATTGGTAAACAAGAGCAAAGAGCAGCAGAAGGAAAGAGTCTTACCAAAACAAGATACTAAGAAAGCAAGGGACTGCCAATCGTCGATGAGGAGAAAATCCAGCAGAGTAAGAATGCACAAGTTCGAGTAAAAAAGGAGTTCTGTGAGTCTCAATTTATAAACGATGCCAAAAGGCTAAAGACGAGCATAGCCTCAGTCGTCGCCATACACGTAGGCTGGTGCAGGGGTAAGATAGTCATTTCCATAAATTCAAAATGTAGCGTGTCAGACTAATCTTCTTATAGGACGAACTTAGCCTTTATCTCGAGTGTACAACTCAGCGGTAGCAAGGGTACGATTGTCTTATTGGCCGAACAGAGTAATCATCAGAAAGAATGAAGCACTTCGGAAGCTCTGAAAGGTCATGATGATGGTCTGTCATGCATTAATGAGGCATGACATTTTTTGAGAACGTGCTACAGCTGGCACGACGATATGACTTAGCGTACAGAACAAGCAACGTTTCGATGTTAACGAGTGGACAATTTTCTTCTTCTCATGTACTGAGAGGTTTATGATACTTTGAACTACATTCAAAATATCATAAATGGGCTAATTGTAAAGAATAAAATTCGTAAAAATAATTAAGTGTTGGAGAACGAGCTAGTTTTCGTTGTTATGATCACCGATGGGTGACATGTGGATCACGTGGTTAAAATAGAGGAATGATCCGTTTTCTGGTCTACACCGTACCCGTTGTCTATTTCACAACATGCCCGTTGTCTTGTGTACAACGTTCTCGTTGTACTCTCGACAACGTATTCGTTGTCTTATACGCAATGTATTCGTTGTCTTCAGGATAAACATATTAAATCTCTTTTTGACGCATACACAACGGACCCGAGCTTGAGTCAACAACGAGACCGACTTGCAGGAGGAAGTAGTCAGGAGGCGATCGTTCTACTTTGACAGTAGGTGAAAAGCACTGTCTTGGCATTTAATGTTGGTCACTTCTGCGTGCTGTCAAAACAAACCGACTGAACTAATAGTAGGCTCACGCGTGTAACACGTAAGACTCAAGATCTGTCTGACATATTTGGTAATAAGTGTAAAGCAAGTGGCATGGTCATCCATGACCATCTATAGGCATACAGAGCTAAACTCATAAATACCCCCCTGAGACCCAGTGCATAAGGATCGGAATATATTCATTTAAGTAACTTGAAGAAAATTACATAAGCTTTCATACTTTCCAGTGCTTTCCAGAGCTTGATGTCAGAGCTTTCTCTCTCAATACTTCAGTGTTATTTTGTTTTACTGTTCATCATCTCCTACACATATTTACTTTAGCATCGGAGTGCAGGACAGGGTTTAAACCCTCTACCTTCAACCTTTTACCAGTAAACCAGAGCTTGTAGTAGTTATTGACGCGTGGCTTCTCCGGAAATTTCTACTTCAAAGTCAAATCCTCTACGGGCAAATCCGGTTATCACCCCTAGAGGTCGCCACGTGTCTCCTTTGACACCCCTTAACCGTGGGTAAGATTCACCCACCCCTAGGGTTCACCCACCCATCCTTGGTTTTTTTTTAAAAAAAATATTAATTCTTCTTTTTTAAAAATTTAAAAACTGTTTTTAGAGTTTTTTAATATTAAAAACAATTTTTCATTTAAAAAAGAATTAATATTTTAAAAAAAAACTAGGATGGGTGGGTGAACCATACCCACGGTTAAGGGGTGTCAAAGAAGACACGTGGTGACCTATAGGGTGATAACCGGATTTGCCAAATCTGATTATCACCGTAGATGATTTGGCTCCTATTGTAATTGGATCGTGATCTTTGTAGCGTGGGATGATGGGCATCAATCATCATGGATCATGGATGATGATACTGATGGCATGGACATAACATGTAGTCATGAGAGGAAGAACATTTGACTTATACTTGGAGAAGATTTATTTATTTATTATTATTATTATTATTATTTTTAATTTTTTTTGGAGAAAATGATGGTATAACTATATCAAAGAAAGAGAAGATGGTAGAGGTGTCGAGGTGGAAGTTTGTATATACTCTCTAACCGCCCACTACGTGAAGACATACTCAGACCTAACCGGCGTTGCAGCCTGAAGGTGTCGTCCACTCACCGGCAGTTCTTTCCATTTTTAAACAAAACGAGAAAACAAAAGTGATGGATCTAATAACACCAGCGGCAGTTTTTTATATTTTTAAACGAAAAGACAAAACAAAAGTGAAGGTCTAACAAAAACAGTCTAAGCAAATTGAATCCGATCTAAATCGGTTTTGAAATCCGCTAAGGACAATACATACTCTCTCTCTAAAACCAGAAGAAACGGGGAAGAAAAATCAGAGACTCAAGATAGATGGGACTTTGAATGAAGAACAGAAGAAAAACCCTAGAAATATGACCAATTTATAAAGCAACTGTAGAAGAAAGAAGACGGAAAGAGGAGAAATTTTTCACGGCTTCGATCGCAATCATTTGGAGTTTTTAAGCTGAATTCGAACTCCGGTGAGTCGTTTCTTCTTCTTTGTCTATTTTCAGTCTAAGATTCGACTGTAAATCCCTTGAGATTTCACTCATTTGAAGCTCCGGATCATCGATTTCATCTCCGATTTCATGAATTAGGGCTCGATCGATCGAGGGTTTCCAGTTGTTCTTTCTCTTTTCTTCTTAAGGTGTGAGATTGTGGAGTCTGTGAGAGGGAGGAGTTCTCTTCTATTATATTGTTATAAACCCTCTATCTCAATTCTGTTCTCTACTATCTTTAGGAGAGAGTTATAAGAATAGATGAACTGTATTAAGGGTTTTAGTCCCCTGGCCTCTCAGAGTTCAACTACATTTCAATAATCTCAGAGCAAAAGGAGTGATTAGGTTATATCATATATGAATATGAGAGGACTCCACCCACTTTTCTCCTTCATTAATTTGGTGGCCCAAGGGATTTCTAATTGCCCTTTTCTCTTCTTATTTTAGGAACGTATAGGAGATAATGATTAAGATGAACGTAGCAGGGAGCCCGCACCAAGGAGATGCCTGGGATGATGGGGGCAAAAATGAAATTATACATATATTTATATCTCATGGAATTGATATTGATTCCATCCAATTCATGTACGTTGACAAGGAAAAGGTGGTGCCATCCAAGAGGCTCGGCCGAGCTACTGGTATTACTACTAGACTTGATACGGTTAGTTGATCATCTCAACTTCGTTTTGATGTTTTTGGCATCGCCAGACACCAAACAGTTTTATATTCCATTCTTCATCAATTAAAATGGTTTGATGTAGGTTGATTTTGACTATCCTTCCGAGTTTCTTACTTGGGTAAGCGGGTCCTTTGATGAATACCATCCCTATGAGTTGAAGTCAATCACATTCGGTACCAATCAAGGTACCTACGGGCCCTTTGGTGTCCAAACTGAAAGAGAGTTCTGTTTTCGGATGGGAGATCGACGTACATTTGCTGGATTTCATGGAACCCATGATATGTCGGCGATTTATTCTATTGGAGTCTATGTCAAGCCACCCACCATTGTCAATAGTGGGATTAAACCAGGTCCGACTCTGCCGATTAAAGAAGAAAAATAACCGGTATTAATGACTCCTCTTCTTTATCGGTTGTACTGCTATGCTGTAATAGCATCTCTATTCAGACATGAGCATATTAGAGTATATAGTATAATAGATAGCGCTTGTCTCATTTCTCTAAGCCTTTTTCCCTTGAAATGCCACAGTTTCTGGTATTCATATCTGTAGCTTTGATGTGTAAGACTTTCAGTATGTTTATTGCCTCTGATCAGAGAACTGGATTTCGAAAGTAAATATCAAGGATGGTCTTTATTACAAGCTCTTCTCCCTCTCTGTCTCTATCTTCATCTCATAAAAAATGTAATAAATAGATGCAACTGAGATTGCAATTGCAACCCTATGCAAGGGCTCCATGATCATGGTTGAATTTCTAAGTCAGCTCAAACAGAATGCTGACTCCTTGGCTGCCGTACAAGATCAAGTTTCGGATCGAGATCTTGTTATGTACACACTTGGAGGCCCTCCCTAATGACTATGAATCCTTTGTCACTGCCATATCAAATAAGGTGGAACCCATAAACTTTTCTGAGCTGAAATCCTGCCTTCTTACTCATGAACAGGTCTCCTACAATTTCAGCCATCTGGTAACTCAAATGAAGAGGTCCAAGCCTCTGCTTTCTTTTCAAATTGTCAAAACCGACATTCTACAATTACCGCCTCTGGTAGTTTCAGAAGATTTTGATTATTCTAGTGTTGCCATTGTTTCTTACACGAGGATTTAAGACACTCTTAAAGCTCTGATTTGATAAGACAAACAACATTGGACTGCATTTCTACTTAAACCATGCAACTATTGAAGAACCATAGATTAGTATACTGATTTATGGCAGATTCTGCATATTTTCTGAACAAACGTTTGGAACAGCAAGCTTAACTCTGATTTGATTTGAGTTTGCTTCATCTTTATACATATTTCTTTGTGACATTCAGTTTGAATTTCAATTTATTCTTCTATATGATTAATTTATTCTTCTTTATGGTAAATATATGACTCCCACCGTTAATCTAGGCTTCAATATGAATTTCAGTTTTTTTAGTAGTTTTTGTAAAGAAATCCCTTCTTTTCATCCATTTGTAAAACTGACTTCCATTCTTTCTTTCTCTTTTTAATTACACCTAGTGACATTCAAAACCTTTAGTAAATAGTAAATACATCCTTGGATAATGCACATTTTCTTTTAAGACTCACTCTCTTTGTCATCGGGGAAATTGTTAGTGAAAAACATGTGTCTTTCTCTTTAATGGAAGATAATAACACATGTCTAACTTATAAGGAAAGTGAGTTTGAAAGAAAGTGTAGCTAACATTGCCCTACATCCTTTAGGGAGCATTAAACACCTAAATGTGAAGCCATTTGAAAATTCTGTCATTTTGGAGTAAACGTTTTCAAGTTAAATAAAAAGACGATTGGAGAAGAGGAATTGGGAGGTAAGAGATGGCTCTTTCAAACAACCGAGGACTAGCTAAAGATAGGACTGTTAATGGATAGATCCGTTGAATTGGATACAAATCTAAGATCTTGAAACCAATTATAATCAGGTTAGATTAAGATCTATAGCGATTAAAATCTAATTCGAATAATAATAATAATAATAATAAGATATT
This sequence comes from Tetracentron sinense, assembly GCA_015143295.1. Classification (NCBI taxonomy): domain Eukaryota; kingdom Viridiplantae; phylum Streptophyta; class Magnoliopsida; order Trochodendrales; family Trochodendraceae; genus Tetracentron; species Tetracentron sinense. The sequence continues at coordinate 39,211,385 of CM026566.1, read as the reverse complement.
GATATTGATCGAATTCAGGTATTGGAAATTTGACAGATCTCTAATCGAATTTGTAACAGATAAAATTCGTAAAATCAACTTAGCGTTGGAGAACGAGCTCGTTTTTGTTGTTTTGTTCACGAAAGTGACACGTGGACACGAGTTGGGGTCACGTGCTTAAAATAGAGGGATCACATGTTGTCTGATGCACAACGTTCACGTTGTGCGCATTACGACGTCTTTGTTTTCTTGTAGAACAACGTTTCCGTTGTGGCTTGACAACGTGCTCGTTGTCTGAAGCACAACGTAACCGTTGTACTCTTGACAACGTTTTTGTCGTTACATGAACAACGAGTCCGTTGTCTCACCGACAACGATGTCCTGGCTGTATTCTAAGACATCTACACCGTAACCAAGCTCGAGTCAACAACGAGACCGACTCGTAGAAGGAAGTGATCAGGAGGCGATCCATAATTCTGACATGTGTGCCGAAAGCGCTGTTTTGTGCCGAAAGCACTGTCTTGGCATTTAATGCTGGTCACTTCTGCGTACTGTCCGATCCCGTCCGATTGGGCTCATAGGAGGCTCTCACGTGTGATGCAACAGGTGACAGATATGTCTGACATATTTGGCAATGAGTGCAAAACACGTGGTATGGACACCTATGGCCATCCATGGTCATTGATGGCCATACCAACCTTACCCTATAAATACCCCGTGATTTTTAATGCTTGGGATCACGTTTTTATCACGTTTTTGGCGGTACTTCAGAGTATACTTGTTCAGTGCTTCCCAGAATCTTGCGTAACTTTCAGTGCCTATTTCTGAGTTTACTGTTCATCATCTTCTACATCTACTTACTTTATCATCAGAGTACAGGTCAGGGTGTCACACCCTCCCCTCCACTCCAACCTTCTACCGGTAAACCAGAGCGTGTGTGGAGCTGTTGCTGACGCGTGTTCGTGACGGTATTTTCCCCCCTCAGAATTCGGATTTGTTTGATTTTTAATCAGATCATATTCGGTTATAGGAGGATGTAGTCCAAATTCGATTTGCTTAAAACCAGCCAAATAACGAAGTCATTTCAAAGTTGGTGCTAGCGAGGAGACTATCAGCATTCAATCAGAAGACATCACACACCTTCTTCATGCCAATGGAGGCATTGATCGGTGTACATTTACTTGGTAAGCGTGCAAAAGAGGTTGGTGCTGTGGTCTCCTTGCTAGCACCAACTGTAGAAGATCTTAAGTCATTACAAAATTATCAACACCTATTACACTAAAAATAGGATGGTTGGGTTCTCTCCTTTAGTTCATGTTCATATTTAAACTCTAATAAAATATTTTATTATCTTTTTCAAGAAAATATTGACTTTTCTGAAAAATTGTATTTTTTTTTGGTTGAAAAGATATAATGAATTAAGAAATTGCTGGGATTACATTATAGGCATATATATGGCATGAAGGAGGAGTACATATATCCCATGCTATAACTATCGATTATACTAACTGAAAGATAAACTGAAAGAGTCTGTTGAGCTAGTAAATGGGCCGCCAAATTAGATAGGCGCCCTGTGAAGATGAATTGGAGCCGTTCGCAGGAGGGCACCAATGATCGGATATCATCAAGGATAGCATGGATCTCCCAACTAGGTTGATCATCGAAACCGTTCAGAACATCGATGAAAAAAGAAAAATGAGAACTTTTCCAAGATAAGGTTTATTTATATGAGAAAATAGATTTTTAGAGAAAATTCACTTTCTTATTCAATAAATGCACCAAAAGTATACCTACTATTTCATTTTCTTGCAAACCAAACATAGCAAAATTCACTTTCATATTCAATAAATGCACCAAAAGTATACCTAGTATCTCATTTTCTTGCAAACGAAACGGAGCTTAGTTATTTGGTGTGACTGTTAGTATTTTAGGTGAGTTTGGACTTGATCCCAAGATCTTACTAATGGAAAGTCACATTGGGTCATCTGTAAGGGTGGGGAGGGGAAATGGGCACCCCAAAATTTTAAATTTTTTATTATGTTTTAAGTATATTTTTTAAAATAATATATAAATTTTATATATAGCGCCTCTCAAATTAGGATGTGATTGTTATCAATGTGGAAAGTTTGGCCCCTTTTAAATTTTGTAATAATTTTTTATGTATTATATAAAAATTTTAAAATAGATTTGATTTTATTTATATAATGACTTTCTCAAAAGGAAGATCCTATGTTTTTCTTATATATTGGACCTTTGTTGAAATGCAACATTAACGGATTTTTTATGACCCCTTGTCACATGCCCAAAAAATCATTAATTTTATCGACACAAATGCATTGCCCCAAGGAATAAGGGGGCATATCTCTCTCACACACATTTTTACACGGTGTAAATGAGCATGAATATCCTTCCCACCAACCATGTTATCCAACCATGTTATCTTTGCTGACCAAGAAACAAAGTTCCTTTAATTTCGAGTACTTCATCTATGCATCGAACCACCGAGGTCCGTTATAAAGGCACACCTGGCCTGATGATTGCACCTAACCTAAAGGCCCATTATATGCCTGTGTCATGTGCCATTTATTGTGTTTTAAGATCAAACTACATCTGCAAATTTCATCCAATTTGAAGTAGGTGGGACTCAGTAAAGCCTCCAGTTGAGACCCATTAAAGTTAACTAACATATTCTAAGGGTTGATGAATATAGCTCTAAAAGAAGTTCTATTTGGGGCCATCATAGATGAACCGGCTGTTTTACAGCTCAAGATTAGTCCCAAACCTCTAAATCTTTCTAATCACTGGAGCCACTGAGGCTTTGTTTGAATTTTAAGAACAAATGATTGATATCGAATGGTAACGGCCTATGGTATCCAGTCAATCACGACCCCCAGGGGTGATAGGCAGTGGTTTGTGTATTACTGGGCCTGTTCGCCACCTCCGTTTTCCGATTGGAGACAAACACAATTTTTTGGTGCCCGCCTTTCTACTGTCGAGTTCTTTATGGTTACTGTGTTTCCCTATGCCCATGTGAGGGTGTTCAAGGTTCCATTTCCTCCGGTGACGGTGTGGCTGTTGATAATGATAGAGTTTCACACACGCTGGACTCTTACTATAACTTAGAGAAAAGTTTCAGAAGTCTGAGACTATATAAGATAGGATCTATGCCCATGTGAGGGTGTTCAAGGTTCGATTTCCTCCGATGACGGTGTGGCTGTTGATAATGATAGAGTTTCACACACGTTGGACTCTTACTATAACTTAGAGAAAAGTTTCAGAAGTCTAAGACTATATAAGATAGGATCATCATGTTTAGTCTACTTCTAAGTCGGGCGTTCGACTCTATAATTTATTAATCAATGCTAATTGGAGTTGCAGGACCATCGACTACCAAAAAAAAAAGTAGTCTCAAATTAGGTTGGATAAAGACAAAAAAATGCAACTAGTGCATTACTTAAAAAAACAAAAAATGTCAATTGTGCCATATGACTATGTTAATGTAATGGGTTAGTTGGACTTGGACTTTCATTTCAGCCCATATTGTTGAGGCCGTGAGGTATGCTATATCATCCCTCGTGGACCCTTCCCAACACATAGGACACAGATTTGTCTACACCGTTCGATTAGTAGACCACCATCTTGTTAGCCTGTGACTATATGATCCCAAATTCTAGGGTATATGGTTCATTGAGGATGATGGACATCAAGTACTTTATATAATTAGGACACCAAAAACACGTTTCTTGAATAAATGCGATTTCAGCCTCTTTTCTTGAGGTTTGATATTTATTTCATCCACTAGAAATTGTTCACCTTGGATGGAGACCTAATGTAATTACGGGTAGTACCGATTTTTCAAGGGCAGCTGCCAAGATTTTGTGTGGAGCGGTAATTATATGCCTTCTGCTCTAATCCTTAACCCTATGTTTTGGTTGTTGAGAAAATAAGTAAAAACATGAAAAAAAAAAAAAAAAAATTGGATAAAATACAATTAAAAATCATCTTACAAATTCAGAATTTTTTTTTCTTTTGCCATGTTTTCACATAATTTCTCAACAACCAAACATAGCATAAGTAGATCTAGCTTAATCATTAATCCAAACCATTTGATCATTAGACCTCCTCTTGTCGGCTACCATCCAAGAATCGAATGGACGTGCAAGTTAATCAGATATGTTTAAAATGTATATAACTATTATATGAACATTATTAGATTTTCTAAATCTGTTTATTGTAGCACGAGTGACTTCTATAATTTATCAAAATCCTTCTGACATAAGTTTTTTTAGGAAAAAAAAAAACTAAAATTAGGTGAGTCTCACGCTTTAATACCCCCCACATGACTTGGTCAACCAAGGGAGGCTGTACATCACTTTTAGTCCTGTTCTATATATAAATAAAACTTAGGGTGTTGAGGTGTGAACTGTGATAAATGAGTAGTAATAATAAGAGTAAGGTACACATGCTCGTGTACGTGGAAATTGGAATGAAGCAATCCACAGGTTTGACCAAAATGCCCTACATTTGCACTGACAATCACCATAGTGTAATTGGGCCCGTGCATATGTTTTGTTTTGCTATAATTTCATAGTTGTGATTACTTACATGATAAATAACATTTCTAAAAAAAATCCAATTTTGTTCTTACCACGTGCATTAGGGTATATCCCGGGTTTAGTCCTAGGAAGTGGATTTTGGGGGTGTATAAGGGGTCATCAACCCTCCTTAAGATAGACATTTTGGAGTGGTTGCTTGGACTTATCTTTATGGCACCTTAACAGCTACCTTAGGTCTCACTATGTGTGTGAGTTTAGAGAGTGTGTTAGTTACATGATAATATTTTCACCAAAAAAAAATAATACCAACTATGAACAGGAGTTTTGGTGAAACCCATCAAAAAAGCCTTGGGAGAGTGGTAGTTTGGTAATTATGTATATAAAAGAAGGGTATTTTCTATCAATAATATTTTCCTTAAGGCTATGTTCGGTTAAGGGGTAAGTGGGAGGAAGTAAAAGAAAGTGTGAGAATCCCCCACTTACCCCATGTTTGGTTAAAAAGAAAGTGACATTTTCTCTAGAAAATGCTTTCTCTACGGTGTTATCTTTTCCTTCTAAGTGCATCTCTAATAATTCATCTCCATTTTGGCATCTAATCTATATCTAGAGATCAAGGGCCCCACTAAAAAGGTTTTTACTCCAACTCACCCCATCTCCAAAACACTATTCCTCAATCCGGTTATCACTCCTTGAGGTTGCCACGTGTCCCTTTTGACACCTCTTAACCGTGGTAAAGATTCACCCCCTAGGGTTCATCCACCCATCCTTGTTTTTTTTCTTAGTATTCATTTTTTTAAAAATATTAAAAATATATTTTTAATATTTAAAAAACTCTAAAAACAGTTTCTTTTTTAAAAGAATTAATATTTTTAAAAAAAATCAAGGTTGGGTGGGTGAACCCTAGGGGGTGAGTGAATTTTAACCACGGTTAAGGGGTGTTCAAAGGGACATGTGGCAACCTCAAGAGGTGATAACTGTAGAGGATTTGGTTTTTTTTTTTTTGCATCTTTTATTGATGAATTAATTTAAAAATTAAAAAATTATTAAAAAATTCAATATAAAATGATAATTATTAAAATAAATTAAAGGGATTAAAATGGCATTTTAAAAAATATTGAAAGACTAAAAAAGGACACAAAAGGTATTTTATAGGGATGAATAGTGTTTTGGAGATTGATCTTCATTTTCTCTCTCCATCTCCATATATGGAGTTTCACTATAGCAATATGGAGATTGAACTCCAAATATGAAGCAAGGTTGGAGTTGGTTTTTGGAGATTGAACTCCATGTATGGAGATATGGAGCACGGTTGGAGATGCTCTTACACATATTCTCAATTCCATCAAAATGATGGAATTGTGCAAGAAAAGAAAAGCACGTAAATCGAGTTGAATAATTCTTCAATTCTACCCTTTATCAAACATTACATTCCTGAAAGAACAAGTGTTGATTGCTAAGGTGAGCCCACTTATCCCAACTGCCCCTATTGTGATGTTGATTGGTAAGGTGAGCCCACTTATCCCAACTGTCCCTATTGTGATAAAAGAGATTAGATCATAGTCAATTACAATTGTCGCACCCACACTTCAACACATGTTTCTATGGTCAAGATTCATTAATCCTTATGGTTAATGTTTTTTAAAAACTAGTGTTATATTATTGAATCCTCAAAATTAGTGAATCTTAATCAGAATTAATAAGAGTTGACATTAACACGTGTTAACCTATGGTAAAATTGTTATACAACGGTAATTTTGGAAACATCATATTTTTCATATAATTTTTCTATTCAACTCTCTTCTAAACCGAACACCAAAAATAAAAAGTAACATTTTCCTCGAACATTTTTCTCTCAAACCAAACACATAAAAGAATTTACACTTTCTTTTACTTTACTTTCTTTTCTCAAGTCAATTCACCCTCCAACTGAACACACCCTAAGGAAAGTGATTTAAAACTATCGATAGGAGAGCTAATGGTGTCAAACATTAAGTGTGGCCATCATTTAAAGCATGTGTAAACATGGCACCATTGGGTATTAAATCCAATGGTCCAGCTCTCTCTCAATAGTACATACTATCAAAAGTTTTTTTAATTTTATCACTTTCCTTTCTATAAATATTCTTCCACGGGCTTTTTATGAATTGCTCCAATTACCCATCCCGTCGGAGTTCTTGTTCATTGGGCAGTGGTAGTTTGGTCATTATATATTATATATAAAAAAGAATAGTTAGTTAAGTTAACAAAGATGTTAGTACTTTGGCTATAAAATGAGGTGTTGGCTAGGACCACCCCTCAGGAAGCATAGGTTCTGAGTTTGACCCTCTTTCTTTTATTGGCCACCCTCAGGAATTTATCTTTGCTTATTCTAAGATGCCTGTATACCCTCATTACAAAAAAGAAAATAGTTAAGATTGTTTTACAAAGCTGTGATTATTTAATTATAACATAGTTTGGAGATTGATCTTCTTATAGTTAACTTATAACATAGTCAAATTTATATTGGCCAACACACAGCATTGCTCACTAACGTAATATCATACTATGGCAATTCCTTTTCACCATCAAATTTTTATGACTATAGGAAGGAGGATCATATTCGTACCAACCAACGATGGCATATATTCCACCTATATCTGTCCCTTTATCAAGGATCCATATCCATAAAAATAGTGAGTGTGAACAAGAAACACAATGCGGGTGTTTCCCCATACCAAGACTTTCTAACTAGGGGCATGTCTTCACCATCCTAATTAAAGGGGTGGTGTTTTTTTTTTGGTTGAAAAAAAAAAAACTCATAAGATACAACACGCTACTCTTTCAACATGTTAAAAAAAAAGTTCTTACAATGATGAAGTTATGATAAGTTTGGAAGTTTTTGTTTCTTATCATGAACCATTTGAGTGAATCATCCTACCACATGATCCTAGAGAGAGCTCCAACCATTTCAGTATAAGAGCTCCCCATTGAAACCAATCCCAGTATTACCTCCTAACCAGGGGTGAAGTCATGGGCAAGGGGATAGTTGTTCCTTAAACTTTTGGGAAAAAAATTATACTAGATTATTTAATTATTAAAGAGAGTATAGCCATGAGACAAGAGTCAGCTGCCACTGCCATATAAAGGAGGTTCCTGAAATATATATGCAGAATGTACAGATGAGATAGCCCACCTACACAAATTTACCAGTAATTGCTAACATTTTCAATCAACAATCATTTGCCCCTACAAGAAAATTTTTTCTGTCCATCCCACTCCAACCGATGGGCACACCTCTTGCAACCGAGCTATAGGATAAGGTGTCCAAAATTAGCATGTTAGATAGTTAGTTAAAGAATCACTCCTCTTCCAACCTAGCTATAGGATAAGGCGTTCAAAATAAGCATGTTAGACAATTAGTTAGACTCCTTTCCAAAAGTTCAAAAAAACACATAAATGTTTTTGGGATTGTTATCCAACCTGACATACATTAAAACTATGGACCCTATTGACCCATTGGATTCTCGACTGGATGATCTTGCGCTCGATCACATGTGCTATTCGGCCTCACAATCCATGTTTTTGGCACTTACAATATAGATTATTATTTTTTTTTCCAAATTATTATTTGGAGATATCATTTACCTATAATTAGTATTAATGATTAGTAGTTAGTGTCGGGGAACGAGCTCTTAGGGGAAGGAGAATAAATCTCGAGACCTTTCAAATGAGAGAGGCCACACCCTGTAGACGCTCTTTACCAAACAAAATACGAAAAACTGAGAGCGCTGACCGTTGAAGCCTCAAGTTGGATTACAGCAGTCGTTACCATCTTTGATTTTTCTGACTTTCGATGGCAGTTTGTGAGATTGTGAGAACATTAGACCTGATTTTGGATGGCAGTTTAGTAGTTATACTGCATTCCAGAGTTATTTACAGATTTATTTTATTATTATTTTTAAACATGTAAGGAATTTTGTATTTTAATTTTCCCATCTCTCTGTCAACTGAGCGATTCAAAGCCCACCTCCGGATCTACCACTCACCAACGGCCCTATACTGGTTTCTCCGTCTGCATTTTCCTCGCTATAAAATCAATCATCCTTGAACTAACTAACATGCGCCACGTGACCAGGCTACCAGCTCTTCCCTTCTCTGTCTCTCTCTTGGAGGGTAGCTAGACTGTTTTAGCCCTTCTCGCCTATATAGAGCCTCTCTCTCTCCCTCTCTCTCTCCTTACGGATTCCGAGATTCCTGCTTTTCTTTTGCCATTTGGTTCCATTAACTCCACGAGGTGAGCTCTTCGATTTTGGTATATTCCCTAATTTTCTCTGATTTTTCTTGACGAGGATTTTTTTGATTTCCGTGATCGATTCTTGTCTCAGATCTTAATTATTATTTCTAATTTCTTCTTCGTTTCGAATTAACATCAGTATTGGAACTTTTTCGTCATAAAACTCGATTTCGCATTACAAATTTTCGATCTTTTTGGGGAGAATCGCTTGGATTTGAGCTATTAGGCGAAGAACTTGAAGTTAGTTTAATCTGGTTTAGTGCGAGATCTGTTTTCTGGTTCGGACGTGGTAGAATCTGGTGTTTGATTCGAGTTGATGTTCATGGTTTTATTGGTTCTGTTATCTGCATTGAGTTGATTTGGTTTGATCGGCTCATGGTTTCTGTCGTTTGCCACCAAGTTTAAGATCCAGTACGTGTTAGTTATGAGTTTGGTGTATTTAGCTTCTGTGCACGATCAAGCAGTGGTTTTTTTTTTTTTATAGCATTCATTCTTCTTTTAAAAAAAATTAAAGTGCTTTGTGCGATTGAAGGAAGAGTACATTTCTGCCTCACTGTTAGAATGGCAAAAGTAGATCTGCAGACAAAATTCTATTTTTCTATATATTTAAATAGCTACAAGGCTTCATTACACGTGGTTGAATCAGTATGTTAATAAATCTTTTTGCCGCATCGCATCAAGGTTTGTCTCAGTCTTTCAGGAATTTTAGGGTTGTAGATCTGCTTTGTGGCTTTTATATTATTTATTTTTTGTATTTTGTTTAAATTTTTGTGATTCCTGACTTTATTGTCCATATTTGAAATTGCCATAAAGCCTCATTACTTGTAATTGATCCAGTTATCTGAGTCTTGATATTGTTTGTATTGAATTGGTGTTACTTTCGTCGAGACTGCCTTATTGTTCTCTTTCTAAGCAATTGAGATGTGGAGATCTGCATGTCATCATTGGAGTATCAATTTTCTAGTGTCTACTGCTTTTAATTGCAATTACATCTGTTGTACAAGCTAATTACCTAATATTAAATCGGTAATCCCGTGCTCTTTAAGAAATGATCGCGTCTATTTCCTCAGAAATTATTGTAGATAAACCTTTTCAATAACCTTTCATTTAACTCATCAACAACAACCTTGTGGGGCAGGGGAGGAAATTGAAAAAAAATTCTGAATTGACTTTACATCTGTTTGATGTGGAGAAGCCTATTTATGCCTTTCCACAATTCCAAAAGAAACAGAGCAAATTTTTTATAAATCGTGCTATGCTGGCACTTGCAATATGCATATATGGTGTCTTCGGAAACTCCTCGAAGTTTATTCTGTTTGTTTCTGGTGGACTATTTTCTCTAAATCTTTTTCAATATTCTCATCATTGAGAAATAATACCTTATCTGTTTGCAGGTATCTTTCCGTGTGCACCATGGCTACAGGACAACTATTCTCCCGGACTACACAAGCATTATTCTACAACTATAAGCAACTTCCCATCCAGCGGATGCTTGATTTTGACTTCCTTTGTGGTGTGTATAGCCTCTTTTCTTGTTCTTCGTGGTGTGGGTGTAGTCATTTCATCTTAAAATAGGCACTTGAATTGTATTACTATTGTCTTGTTGGGTGGTTGTTTAGTTTTAATGTACAGTTCTCATCTCTTACATTTATAGGAAGGGAAACGCCTTCGGTTGCTGGAATCATTAACCCAGGCGCTGAGGGATTTCAGAAACTCTTTTTTGGTCAAGAGGAAATCGCCATACCAGTTCATTCAACGTGTGTTAAACTTTCTCTCATTCCGTTTCTTTTATTCTGTATATTTCCATACTTTGAATTTGAATTTTGAGAATGGTATGCAAACCTTTGTCTAAAACTGAATTTACTGGCCCGACCAAACACATCTTCATTAATAAAAATTCTAAATACATTCATTGAATTTAAGATATAGCATATAACATTGTTCTAGTATTCACTTACAGGACCCTAACTGTTTTTGTTCAATATCCCTAACTAATAACTTTCCATCGGAATGAAATTATACGGCTTGATCTACTTAGGTTTACTCTTCTTGTGCGGTATGCACTTGCATATATACTTTGTCTGACCAAGTTAACCTTATGGCTACTGTATGCCTAGTGTACAGACTAGTAAGTAGACATGGTGAACTGCTATTAATACATTTACAACTTCCTTACATATAACAGAAGATACACGCAATATTTTACACACACCACTACACCAGGTAATACTTTTCCAACATCCAGCCCATGTCAGCCTAGCAGATATTTTAAACAAACTTAAATAACCAAATTTGTGTAGGGACAAGGACGTGAAGTCTTCTTCAAAGATTCTTCCAGGGCATCTGACAGATACTCATCCAAAGAATGTTTTGATAAGAACTGCTCAGTGACACAAATAATAGAATAAATCTATTTAACTCTTTGTTTTACGATGCAACTTGCTATGGTACCATAAGCTAAATTCAGTAAATTGTAAAATGTTGAAAATATTTTGTTCATGATTATAGAAGAGGTAAAGTCCATGATTGTTGATATTCACTGACCAGCCGCTTGCCTACCAATAATAAGTTTTCATATGTAGTATAAATTTACTTTTCTATTGGAAATATTAACTTATGGTCCAATATGTTCTTCCAGTCATACAGTAATTATCCACTAATAAAATTTACATTTGATACTGTAATGGTTTTTCAACATTTTATAATAGGCCTAGTTAACATGAATGTCAATTAGGCCATAAATTAGGGGGTTTATAATACCCAACATTCATGTTAACACTTAATAATGGGACATCGTGGCTGCTGAGGTGTCTTCTATCCTCTCACGAGTTTGGGAGTGCCCTGTCCTTTTGTATTTATGTTGGGAGGCTTCCCTCCTTTTTTCATTTGCCCTTTTTTTGGCTTTGGGTTTGGTCTCTGTAAACCTTGATGTACAGATATCTCTTTGTTATTTATTATATTTTCAATCACCGATTAAAAAAATAGGCTTAGTCAACATTTTTGTGACTTAGTCGTGGCACAGTTCCAAGCCATCACCTTTATCAACACCTCACTTGTTGAGTCGGATTTTGAAATAATTTTCAGTCTTTATCCTTTTCTTTTGCATTTTCTGAGCTTAATATTTTCTTACATTTTTTGATATTTTCTGCAGCATTGAAGCCGCTTGTGCTGCACACCCCACAGCTGATGTTTTTATCAACTTCGCATCATATAGAAGGTCAGTTTCTCATTTTTAAACTAATATTTTGTATTAAAAAAATCTCCATCTGTACTGATAAGTCATTTTTTTTATTGGCAGTGCGGCTGGTTCCTCCATAACTGCTCTGAAACAGCCAACCATTAGAGTTGTAGCTATAATAGCTGAAGGTGTACCAGAGTCTGATACCAAGCAGTTGATTGCATATGCACGGGCAAACAACAAGGTGAAAGAAAATTGTGCAACACCATTTGGCAATAGTGAAATGACATGTTAGGCCTGATTACAGATATATAGTTGGATTACATTATCAAATCCCAATGATTCAGAGAAAGAGGGACCAAATAGTATATGCTAATTTAAATCATACAGCCTGTTGAAATGGTCTTGGCGGATTTGATCTTCCGTCAGAATTTATTTACTAGTGTCAAATTTCACCTTATTCTGACTTTAATATTGATGGTGTTTGCAGGTTGTTATTGGCCCAGCTACTGTTGGAGGCATTCAAGCTGGAGCCTTTAAGATTGGTGACACTGCTGGAACAATTGACAATATAATCCAGTGCAAGCTTTACAGGCCTGGATCTGTTGGATTTGTCTCCAAATCTGTATGTATTTTGTTCCAGGCCTTTCTTATCTTGTATGCATTCATACATCCAGCCTGCATTAATAAGCATTTCCTATCAATCTTTCTAATTGATTAATTATTATCTTGGGTTGCTTTTATGGGTTGCAAATTCGCATGTCATCATTAAAGATTTTCTGAAGTTTGTTTCTGATTTAAAGTTGAGTTCTTTCACTCACTGGCCTACTCTGCAAATAGATTCTAAACTTGCAAACTCGTATATCTTTGAAAAGTTGATTAATAGGCAGATATCATACATCTAACGACAGTTTGCTGATCCATCTTAACGTTCCTTGGACAAAGACATAAAGATGCCAAGTCATTTTAGTGCCAAAGTATTTTGAAATTGATATAAAGAATTAAAATAGACAAAGAGAAATAAAAAAGAGTTGCAATTTGGGAAAAACTAAGAGAAAGGGAAAATGAAGAAACTCTGATCAATAGTCCTGAAAACTTCCCCTCCTTTCGCTACAATTACTTGAAAGAGGTAGAGTATAAGTTGATGATTTTCTTCAATATATTGATAAACCTAGTACACACACATATTTATATATACTAGTTCAAGCTGCACATGCCTTGCACGTGCAGTGCAATTCAAAAACTAATAGAATTAAAAAAAATTTAATATTTTATTAGAATATAATATATTTATATAATACATATCAAATATGTAGTAACATTAGTAGCAATATCAACTTAACATGCTTTAGTTTTGGACTCTATTGTATGTATAGTGGAATATATGAAGAACGGAACATATGTGCTGGAATTCAACTGCACTCTTTTTTTAGAATTTGCATGCAATGAAATAAATAGTAATCTTGGAATAATAAAATCTCCCATACCCATGCTTGCAAAGTCCATAACTAAAACTTTTAAAAAAATGAATTCATACAATCAAAACACTCTTATATCTCACATCTCACAATTAATGTTCATAAGGGACACCACAAATTATACATTTTCATTTAACATATTTTGTTCAGGACTTATATATAACATAAACCAATGAAAAATTAAGTGATAGAATAAGAAAGAAAATGTGTAAAAATATCAAGTATTAGCTCATGGCTACTTTTTTGGCTAAAAGTAAGGTATTAATTTTTGGTCGAGAGTAAAGAATGTGAGTAGGACTTACACGGCTCTAAAATAAAATATTAAATTCTTTGTTAGTGTAATGTTATCATGTAACTAACATACTCTAAACTCACACACTGGCAGATCTAAGGTCTAAGGTGCCATAAGGATAAGTCCAAGCAACCACTCCAAAAGGTCCTGCCTTAAACTATGATACTGGTTTCAGGCTCTTTCAGCCATGTAGATCCCTGACTCACTATGAGATTGGACCAAATTGCAATTGAACTCTTTCCAAATTCAATTGCACCCACAGGTGAACACGTGTCCTTTTTAACTCTTAAGAACTGTGATTAAGATTCACTAACCCATGCGATTTAATTATATAACCTTAGTTTTCAGGAAAAAATTAATCTTAAGGGTTAAATTTTTTTAACCATAGTTAAATATATTTTTTAACAACCAAGGTTATATATATTATTTTAAAAAAACTAAAATTAGATTATTTAACCTTAGGCATACGTGAATCTTAACCATAGTTACTTAATGTCAGAGAGATACATGGCGAGCTAAGGAGGTGTGACCCTTACACACGTGGGTTGAAGAAGCTGGTCTGAGTGTGATACTCGGACATCTGCTGGAGATAATTCGTTGAGGGTTAGTAAATTTTAACCACAATATAGTTAATAAAGGTTAAAAAGGGACTTGTGTTGAAGCGTGGGTACAATTGAAATTATGGAGAGTTCAATCTCAATTGACTGTGATAGGATCTCCCCAATTATCCATTCTATCATGATCATTTGCATGCATGCCGGGTGTCTATACCCTGAAGGCGGTGGGATGATGAGCACCACCTGGGGAGTGGGGTGATGATCATCACCCATCATTGATGATGTATGCTCACATGGACATCTTGAGGAAGTGAAGAGAAATGATAGGCAGGACTGCAGGAGAAATGTAAGAGGGGTAATTTAGGAATAATATGTTCGCCGAAGTAAAGAAGGCAATGTTCAATGAAAGAAACTTGAATGTCGGCGTTAGGGGGTATTTTCGGTATAGCAAAAGTTCGACGAAAATCAACGTTTTGCGTTGACGAACGCATTTTTTAGTAAGGGGATATATATATATATATCTTACATTTTTTGGTGGGTAAGCTTGACTTGAACACCTGATCTCTTTGTTGCATTGCATTATGTCAACCAATTGAGCTATGGGCTTGACCCAGCTTAACTAGTACTTAGTTTCATGACTTTCATCTTACATTATGTAGTATGCCTTCATAAAATGTCAATAATGCTGTAATAGATTTGTTATGCAAAGTAGGTTAATGAGCTCGAATTTTGTCTCATGTAGCATGCCACTATATTGGAATATGTACTATAAAATTACCTCATCTACCAAAAGGTGAATGTCCTGCCATTTGAATGAGTGAGATAGTAATCATCTTTTTCTGGGACCACTGAAAGATGGTCTTTACCTCATCATGTGTGCTATATCTCCTAATTTACCATTTGTAGAGAGTAATTTTCATCTCAATTACTCAAACTCTATTTGTGTTTAACTTTGAAGCTTGCTGTCGATGATATAAATGTCATGTAGCAGAGTGGCAGTTAACATTGTTTGTCTGTGGTTCCAAGAACTAATGTGTTTTACAAATGCAGGGTGGCATGTCTAATGAACTTTACAACACAATTGCACGTGTAACGGATGGAATTTATGAAGGTACCGACATCATATGGATGTTATTTCATTGTTTGTCCATGGCTGTCTTATTGCATCTGGATTTGAATTTTCAAACTTTTGGATGAATTTAAACTCTTGCAGGCATTGCAATTGGAGGAGATGTGTTTCCGGGCTCAACACTCTCTGATCATGTCCTGCGATTTAACAACATCCCACAGGTAATTCAATGTTCATGATAGTTACTCCCTTCTAGGAGTTCCTTTGTAGGATTTGCATACCATGTATCTAGATTTTCTCATCTTAGGCAGAGACACAGACAAAGCTATCTGCATTTTCTTCATCAACTTGCTGAAATTTAACCTTAATATTATTTGCATATCCTTAACCATCACAACCTGAATGTTCTGAAAAGTCAAAATCTGCTGCTTCCTCAAAGTATGTATCCTTTATTTTGAAGCTAAATCATAATCCTTCAGCCATAATGACCAAAACTGACTATTCCTAATTTTTTTGTCTAAACAATGTTCCATGGTTTAGTAATCTGGAACCTTGAATATTTCTAAGGTGTCTGACCAGTATGAGAGTTGACAAGCTGGACAACTTGAGTATTGTTTTTAATCTTATCGAAGAGTTCACTTATGGTAACTTGGGTTATTGAGCAGCTGAGTGAAGTTTACCCAAAGAAGGACCATGGTGTCTCTAGTTTCCACACATATGTTTTATTTCAAATATTGTAACCTCGTACTTTAGAAGTTAGCCTAGAAGCTACACCTAGCAATTTAATTTGTGAGTCCAATCCAAATTGTACATGCAAATTCTATATACCTGCTCTAAACCACCCTCAAATTTTAGACTGTATTACAAACACACAATAAATTTACAATCTAATTCCAGTCCTGTATGGATAACATGAATGATTGATGTAAAGCGATAACATCAGGATCATTTCCTCCTACCATGTAGAACTTCTTGTAGATTGTTTCTCGTCTTTCTCTAACCTAATTCTTTGATCTGACTTAGGTCAAAATGATAGTTGTGCTTGGGGAACTTGGCGGACGAGATGAGTACTCCCTAGTTGAAGCCTTAAAGCAGGGGAAGGTCAATAAACCGGTGGTTGCTTGGGTTAGCGGAACCTGTGCAAGGCTCTTCAAGTCAGAAGTGCAATTCGGTCATGCTGTGAGTCATTACCTGAATGTCTTGGTCTATTCTATTCTGCACTCAACATCCCTAATCATAATTAATATTGTTTAAATCAGGGGGCTAAAAGTGGTGGCGAGATGGAATCTGCACAAGCAAAGAATCAAGCATTAAGGGAAGCAGGGGCTGTTGTTCCCACTTCATATGAAGCATTTGAGGCTGCAATCAAAGAGACATTTGAAATACTTGTATGTTTTCACCATACTATGACCTATTAATTCTTTGTAGGGTTGATTTATTTTTATTTTTTATTTTTCTATCCTTTTCCCATGCTCCATCACTATTTATTTTGGCAAATGTACCCATAACCTCCAACCATCTTATTTGACAAGTCTAATTACTTCAATCATAGGTTGAAGCGGGGAAGACTACACCAGTGAAAGAAGTTAAGCCTCCTCAAATCCCTGAGGATCTTAACATTGCAATTAAAAGTGGGAAAGTCCGGGCACCAACTCATATTATCTCCACCATCTCTGATGACAGAGGTTCAATTTTAACTTTCCATTTTCCCACTTTAGTATTCAGGTGTTTGATGGCATAAGTGGGAATTGCTCTAAATTCTTATTTGTTCATATTTTCAGGTGAGGAGCCATGTTATGCTGGTGTCCCAATGTCCTCCATTGTTGAACAGGGCTATGGTGTGGGTGATGTTATCTCTCTTTTGTGGTTCAAGCGCAGTCTTCCCCGTTACTGTACGCAGTTTATCGAGGTAGATTTCTCATGTCGGTTGAGCTCATTACAAACCCTCTTTTTGCGATAATAAACTTGTCTGCATTTATAATTCTTGTTCAGTTTAGCCCTCCTAGGCTCCTATTCTTTTATTTTTCCTTTTGGATCAAGCACTTTGATCTCTTTCAGCAAGGAAATTATGTTATCTAGCCTTTGTCTCACTAATACATATGGCATTGATCAGATTTGCATCATGTTATGTGCCGACCATGGTCCCTGTGTCTCTGGTGCTCACAACACTATAGTTACAGCAAGGGCTGGAAAGGATCTAGTTTCCAGCCTTGTCTCAGGTAAATTATAACCACTTGATTCTTCGTTTGCATAGTATGTTCTCTTTTAATTCATTACTTAAATTTCCAAATAGGAATGGGTTTTATTGGAGTTGATCTTGCAATGAAAAAATGAGGCAAATATTTTTATGAAACAGGGTTACTTACAATTGGTCCCCGATTTGGTGGTGCCATTGACGATGCTGCCCGATACTTCAAGGATGCTTATGACAGGGTGAGTTTTCATATTTGTGATCAGGATTAATAAGAGAATACTAATTGTCTGGTCACCAAAAAAAATTGGAAATGCTAAGATGCTATTGTCATGCTGTTTATTCTCAGAGTCTTTCACCTTATGAATTTGTTGAAAGTATGAAAAAGAAGGGAATTCGTGTACCAGGAATTGGACACAGGTATGGAGCTCCTCTTATTCTCAATCTTTTTTCAATAAAACCTAGTTGACATGGAAAGTTTTCTGAGCTCCATTGTAACCATGTTTAGATTGCTGAGGGTTTATACAATAATTCAAAAGAAAGTGACATTATCGTTTAAAAAACTCATTTTTATCATTACTTTGGAGTTCTTTGTTTCTCATACTTTAGATGGCTTGCACTCTAAATCTGAAGCTGGGAAACTATTATTTTGGTTGTTGTGGAAAAGGATCAAGAGAGGGGACAATAGAGATAAGAGAGTAGAGCTACTGCAACTGTTCGCGCGCACACACTTCCCTTCTGTGAAGTACATGGAATATGCAGTTCAAGTTGAAACCTACACCCTGTCAAAGGCAAATAACCTGGTCCTCAACGTAGACGGTGCAATTGGGTCTCTTTTCTTGGATCTCCTTGCTGGCAGTGGAATGTTCAGCAAGCCAGAGATCGATGAGATTGTTGAGATCGGATATCTGAATGGGCTCTTCGTGCTGGCACGTTCAATTGGTCTGATTGGGTGAGTTGGTTAATATGTCCGAACTAATTTATCTTTACCTTTTTACTTTGTTGTTTTATGGATCAGTAAGGTAGGATAAAAACCCATGACATCAACATCTAACAGCATGAGGTTTGACTCGAATCACCTTTGATCCATGAAGGTGATGTGATATCTGGTAATGAAGTAGAGTGAACACTGTACAGTCCCCTTATGGATCGGGTGGTGTGGTAGACACAAATACAAATGACTACATCAGTGACAGAATTTCCTCTTTTCTGAAAAAAAATATCAAAATCAGTGAACAAAGCAACAAAAAAGAGGAACAAAGTTTGTCCAAGGTGGTAAAATGGCTGTGACTAACAGACAGGTCCAGTGTTGGGTCTGATGACTCAAAAAAAAAATTATCATGGCTTACAGCAACTACCAGCAATTTTCTGAATTTATGCATCGTATAGTTTCGTTTGATTGATTTCATCTTTTATGGAAATCGCAGGCATACTTTTGACCAGAAGAGATTGAAGCAGCCACTTTACCGTCACCCATGGGAGGATGTTCTCTACACCAAGTGATTTTTTTTTCCCAAATAGCAGGTGTAATGCCACCACCTTCCAACGAGCGTTTTCCTTTTTTGTTTTCAGCTCTGCAATTTTATGGGGTGATAAAGCGTCAGACTAGGGTTTGTACTGGTAGTCTTAAGTCTGTATGCCTTCGTTATTAGTTTGATGAGAATTTGAAGAGATAATTCTCAAACCATTTATCAAAAGAGTTATGTTTCCTTAACCCTATGTTTGGTTGTCAAGAAAATAAGTAAAAACATGGAAAAGAAAAGAAAATTAGACAAAACACAACTAAAATTTGTATTAAAAATCTAAAATTTTCTTCTCTTTTCCATGTTTTCTACAATTTTCTCGGCAACCAAACATAGCAGGGTTCTTGGTTTCTGGTTTTTTGTGTATCAGTTAAATAACGGACACGAAATTTAGTAGAGGTTACAATGTATGAACAAATGTTTCTAGGGAATGGTTCCATCTTTTGGATGGCCAAAACAGAAATTAAATCATCCAGACCTACTGGGCGATAGAAGAATGAAATATCAGCAGGATGTCCAAAACTTTGTGGAGTTTGGAGTGAGAAAAAATAGAAAAGACCAAAAATCTCAATTTTCAGCCATGTCCATCACAAATATCCTTCGATCAGTAGGTCCTCTTTTCCAATCCCTCCATTCGGGCCAAGTCCCCATTTAATACCCGGAAACAATATCCCAACAGAGAAAAAGAAAGGGAGTAGCATTGAAACACAGAAGAACCCATTAAAGATCGAACACCAAAACCTTTATTCTCAGTCTCTTTCACCTGTACCAAAAGAGCCAAAAAACAACAGTCCACCGTGTTCTGTTCTCAAATTTATCTATTTCAAATCGATGTAGACGCTTCAGACCCTCTTCATCAGAGCCCACCACGCAGACTCCATGAGCAAACTCAGCAAAGCCATTGCCCGCTACACCATTGATGTTCGCCTCCACGCCATCTTTAAACAGTCCAGTGAGTCCAACGAGAACTTCTATTACTCCCAGTCCATAAGAACCACCCCCCAATCTGACTCTGAACAACAAATCATCGCATCCTTATCGAAAAACTACTTTGGATAATCTGGATTGATCAAGTGTGCACCATTGATACAATATGGAATTTTGTTGTTATATAAGTTAGATACTAATGTTACTTACCATTTGTTTCTCCTATTAATACAATAATAAACTTAATAAGGGATTATTTCCATAACAGGAATTGGAAAGTAAGAGACATACTGGTGTCCATTGTCTCTACAGAGAGAGAGAGAGAGAGAGAGAGCCCCCAAGGACAAAACAAGGTCAAAATACTCTTAAAACTCAACTTGTTCATCCAGAAATCAAGCTAGAGATTCTACTCCTTCCATGGTTATATGGTATAATCAGGGGTGGAGCCACATGGAGCCCAGAGGGCAGAAGCCCCCCCTAATTTTTTTTTACTATATTATTAATAGCTGGGAGCCTGGGAGATAGGCAAAGCCAGGGGATGGGGGCTCTAGTCCCCCTAAACTTTTACGAAAAAAATAGATTATATACAAACGGACTCAAACAAACACGATGGCCCATGAAGTTGGGCATCAAAAAAAAAATTTGGGCCTACTCCCCGAACCCCATTGTTAGCCCCTCTGCAAGAGAATTCTGGCTCCGCCCCAGGGTATAATTCCTCAGATCCATTCACACCCCCACCCCCCATAACCATTTAAGACCACACATATTTCTTAGACGTGCCCCCACCTTCAAATAACAGAAGTATAAGTTGTATGCTTATCTCCTCAGTCCTCCCTCCATCAAATCCGATAAAGATGTACTCATGTGAACCAGAGAAGGCCAAAATAGTCCTATAACTAAAGAGCTAATTTCCCACTCATAAGTCATAAGGAAAAAAGAAAGAAGTAATGGGCAAAATGATAATTGCTGGAAAACAATAAAAGTGTCCATGTTCAGACAAGAAAAATGTCTCTTAACTCTCAAACTATTTAAAGTACTTCCAAAAGGATAAACTATTAAAAAAAAAAGCCCTCATGGGCCTCATCTCCTCTAATACGCCAAATAGATAGATTCAGATGAGTGAAAATGAGAGGAAACCAAACCTCTCTAAAAAAAAAAAAAAAGAAGCACAGAGAGAGACCCCAAAAGCACCAATACCCATCCAAAACCAAAAGCCTTTCGACTTCATCAATGAACCTGAGAGTTTCAGAGGTAGACACCCGTTAATCTATCTTTATCACCATCCTTCTTCACAATTTCTGAAGAAACCTTATCTGGGTCTTTTTCTATTTTCCTTAATGGACGCTCCACCAGCAGAAGAGCTGCTGAAGAAGATCCAAGAGTTGGAAGCTGGGCACGCCCAGCTTAAACAAGAGATGTCGAAACTGAAGCTTAGCGATGCCAAATTTGAACATGGGCACCACCGGTCTCACTCCGTTTCGCCTCAGCGATCGCGATTGGGTGCTCCGATGAGCAGAGGTAACGCTGGGTTCGCCGGAGCTGCGGCGTGGAAAAAAGGTTCGGCGTCTTACAGCCACTCGTCGCCGTTGCAGAGGGAGAGCCCAAGAGGAAGCGGACCTTCGGCTGTTAATTTTACGGATAAACAGTATCTGAATATTTTGCAGTCTATGGGGCAGGCTGTTCATTATTTCGATCTTAACGGTCGCATACTTTTCTGGTGAGTTTCGGAATTTGATTGTTCAATTTCGTCTTCTTTTCATATCGGGAGTATTTCTTTGATTGTTGTTGAATTGGGTTTTTATCATTCACCCTTTTGGGTTTGTGGGGTTGTTTTGAAAATTCAATTCTTTGTGGAATTTTGTATTGATTGGGTGTTTGGATTTAGACTGGATATGGGGTATGAATCTGAATTTGTTTTGTAAGTACGAAGAACACATTCAGTTCCTGTAACTGCAATTTAACCAAAATGTTATTCACTTAATATTAATGTGATTTGTTAAATAAGAGCTACTCACTCAGATATGAAAACTACATCTTTTTCCCATTTGGGAAATTTTAAATTTATAGGAACCGGGCAGCTGAGCTCCTTTATGGTTTTTCCGCATCCGAAGCCCATGGTCAGGACGCCCTTGAGCTTCTAACAGATGCCCGAGACATCTCTGTAGCAACTTCTATAATACATCGTGTAACAATGGGGGAGAGCTGGACTGGACAGTTCCCTGCCAAGACTAAATTAGGGGAGCGTTTTATAGCCGTTATGACCAACACCCCATTCTATGATGAGGATGGTACTTTGATTGGGATTATTTGTGTATCAAGTGATTCACAGCCCTTTCAAGAAATGCGGGTTGCATTGTCTGATACGGAGCCCTCAGCTGCTGATTCCAGCTTCAGTCAGCCTAGAAACAGTTCTACAACTTTACCTGGAGTTGATCCTCAACAACCTCTGCAAGTTGCAATTGCCTCAAAAATATCGAATCTGGTGAGTCTTTTACATTTTAAATAGTTTCTATGCACCCAGAGGAAAATAGTAATCAGTGTTTTGTGAGTTGTTTAGTGTAGCCTCTTATGATTGTTAGAACCACCGAAACAGGCTTCTAAGGTGACCAACAAAGTCCGGTCAAGAATGAGGACTGGTGAGAACATTGTGGTTCGTGAAAGTGGGGGCGTAGATAGTCATTTTTCTGATCAAGGCTTCTTAGATGCTGGTCTCTCTGACCATAGGGAGGATGCATGTTCAAGTGGAGCTAGCACTCCTAGAGGAGACCTACCCCCATCGCCCTTTTGTGTATTTTCCCAGGTTGCACCCGTGGAGAAATCCCTGGGAAAACCCTTCGGAGATTCTGGTGAGGAGGGTGAAGGGAAGACTGGAATCCACAAGATCATTACTTCGAAGGCAGAGGCATGGATTAGTAAGAAAGGGATATCGTGGCCTTGGAAAGGGAATGAACAAGATGGGCCAGAGGCAAGGACCACCCATCTTGTCTGGCCCTGGTTGAATCATCATCAAGAAAATGCCTCAGATCATCAGAAGAGTTCCAATTCTGGTGCAAAGCTAGAAAGCCAGGTAGGCGAAGGTAATCAGATAGGCAATTACGAGGCTCCAGGCTCCTGGTCCTCCTCATTTAATGTTAACAGCACAAGCAGTGTGAGCAGCAGCGGAAGTACCAGCAGCAGTGCTATCCATAAAGTGGATTTGGAAACTGACTCCTTGGATTATGAAATCCTGTGGGAAGACTTGAAGATTGGAGAGCAGATTGGGCAAGGTAGTCTTCTTTCCAGTGAGTGGGATATGAATATAATTGTTGAGTATTATCTTTGTTCATATTCTCAAATCTGTTCTTTTTCTTAATCCTGGTAATTGGTAAAAGATGCGATAGATGGTGGAAATGTCATTCTTTTGAACTGCTTACTCCTCTTTAAGCTTTCCTAGATCTATTTCTTAGTCTTATCTATTAAGAGAATTGGAACTCCTATGGGGTTTCCTCTTTTTCTTTTCTTTTCTTAAGTATGTATTTGTATGTTTGACCAGTTCATAAGTGGATTTTTTTCTTAATTCTTTTTCTATGTTATTACATTTTGTTCCATGAAGAAGCCTTTTCAATACTTCAAAGACATATTATTATGTTCTTATTGTTTTATTTACATTTTCACTTATCTTTTTGATTTTCCATTCCATGTTTTTGTGATGGACAGTCTGAATCTGAAAGACCGAAGGGCATTCAACAATCTCTCTCTAGGGGTTGGTGCAGTTGACTAGCATCCCGGGTTTGCTCCCTGTGGCTGTGTTCAACTCCCACTCCTTGACTTTCCCTAGTGTCCGTAGGGTAAATTCCGAGTGGGTCGGTGCGGACACCCAAAGGGACTGGTCCTGGCCTTAAAGGGTTTGGGACACCCTCCGTTACCAAAAAAATCTCACTGTCTGTCTGTCTGTCTTTCTAGATCAGTCAAGGATAAGGTTGGCAAAGAGCATACAAACCCTGGATATAACAGCAGATACATGTTTGCCATTTAGCTCCATCTAATGGTCCTTTTCCATTGGCTGAACTTTAAGAAATAAATATATCCATAGTTTTTTTCTCCCACTCCTACTGTACTATAAGTCCTGGTCCACAACTCTGTGCTGTGTCTATGTGCTTGATTATCCTTCTGATGTTTTTTTTTACTGGGTTTTGATGTTTCTGCAGGTTCTTGTGGAACTGTATATCATGGTCTGTGGTACAGTTCAGTATGTTCTCTTGCTTTTCCTTTTGATAACTCCATTACCATGAGGAGGCATCAATAAAATATTCATGAATCTGGACTAAGTTATTTGAGATGAGAAGTTGTATCGAATTTTATCTAGCCAAATTTGAGGTTATCGTCTTTACTCCATACATTATGCATAATATGTTTATAATGCCAAGCAAGGTGCTAGTGTGTTGTACCCCACAACGGATGACTATGTGCATGCACAGATTGTATACAAGGCAGGCACCATTTTCTTTTTCATAAGATGATGATGGTGGTGTTGTGTGTTGCGATCTTTCTTTGGCTTCAACCTTCTTTCTTTGCTATTTAATGGGATAATATTCTAATCTTCGTATGCTCATAAAAGGTTACGACTTTCTTACAGGATGTTGCTGTCAAGGTATTCTCTAACCAAGAATATTCAGATGACGTGATACTTTCCTTTAGACAAGAGGTGGTATTCCGAGTCAAGCTTAGCATTGTTATCTAAACCTAACACATTTTATATTTAGTGGATTATGTACTTATATCACAATCTATTTGAACATTCTGAATTCTCTCTCTCTCTCTCTAAAAAGAGAATTTTGAAATCATGTGAAGAATTTAAGAAATTGTATGAATAAAAAATAAATAAGAATTTTAGATAATGCTTCAAATTGCAGTGTTCATCAAACTGGTAGCATTGAAAAACATACTCCGGACTCGAGCCATAGCTGAACTGGTTGAAATACTAGATTGCAGGATGTTGTAACTTGTAACTATGAGGGAGGGGGATCAATATGTTGACTGTTTAATCTGTTGAGGGAGGGAGGCTTTATCTGTCTTTTTTTTTTTGATCAGTAGGGAGGCTTTATCTGTTGACTGTACAATCTGTTGACTTATGCTGGTAGAGTGATAAATGAAGCTCAATCTGTTGCCTGTCTGCTAGTAAAGTGAGGCTGACCTTAATCAGAGCCAGAGATAAAGTAAAAATCATGATAAATGAGTAGGCATTAGATTTTCATTTGTTTTCAAATAATATCTAGCTTGGTAGAAGGAATCTCTTAACCAAGGTGCTCCTTCCACCTTTGGATCCCACACCCACTCTTTAATGTCTTTCAAACTAGCTCTTTCATGAACCATTGTGATTAAGACAAAATTTAACGCAATTTCATACTATCTATACCTTTTGTTGCACATTATTTTAATCCTAATATTTTAGTTTTTGTACACAATCACTAAATAAGTTCATTTCAGTATCATACATGCGCATGTGATATTTGTAAGTATTATATCACACAAAATTTCCCTTGTCATATACATATCCTACACTAATGACACTTCCATAACACAAGAACTTGTAAAAGATCTAATTTGACAGTACCCAACAGGCAACAGCAAACTACTAGTAAGTAAACAGGTTTTCAACTTGATTACGGTATTGCTGACTTAACCTATGATTTACATGGCACTGGAATTCTAGACAACTCATTGTCCTAGTATTTTACTTATAAGTAATATCATGTCCCTTTTATTTGGGAAAGATTCTGTTTAGTGTTCAAAACATGTAATGATTTGCTCATATTAGATCTACCCGACTGTCATTAGATTTGAATTTTCATAGTACAATATGGAACGGTTTTTCTATAAAATGCATCATGTACTTTACCAATTTTTTTTTGTATGTTGACTGTGAGGGGAAGAGGCCATGATTCCCCCCCTCCTTTTTTTCTTTTGGTTGGAACAAGACCATAATTTCCACATATCGTATATTTCCTTTAGCTATTGTTCATTTGTCATGTGTTCTTGTTGAAGGGCATCTTTGCGGATAGTTTCCTCAGGGCACTTTCATCGTTTTACATAATTGGTGTAGTTTTCTTTTCTGAAGATTGATTAATCCTTATTGGAGATACACTATTATTGGTGGAAACATATATGCGCCTTTGTTTTTCCTTTCATCAAAATCTGTCAAAGCAAGAGCAATAGTTGAAAAGGTTTCCAAGAAGTGCTACCTTTGCATTGAGACACGTAGGGACCCTGATCTAGCAATTAGTCTAAAAGTTAATTTTCTTTGTGAAGGTATCACTTCTGAAGAGGCTTCGACATCCAAATATTCTGCTCTTTATGGGCGCAGTGACCTCACCTCAGCGTCTCTGCATTGTAACAGAGTTCCTCCCACGGTTCGTGCAAGCTGAGTCATGTTTCCTGTCTTTTACCTGTACAAGATTATCTACTAATCTGAAGATGTGCTTCATAATTGTATTTTATTTTGATTAATTTAGGTTGATTTAAAATTCTTTTAATGTTATTCTACTTCTCAGGCTTCTATCTTTCTCTCTCAAATGCAGTGGAAGTTTGTTTCGGTTGCTTCAACGGAACGCATGCAGACTAGATTGGAGACGGCGTATTCACATGGCTTTGGATATTGTGAGTCTTGTCGGCTGCAGTTTGTATATGGGAAAGATTTATTCAGTTGGATAAAATGGTAACAGTATGTAGAATTTAGGTTTTATAACAGTGTGTGCTTGCGTGCGCGTGTCTCTCTACAATGAATATGTTTTATTTATATCTTAGAAGATAGATGGCATAAAATTACACCAGATCTGACTTTATATACACATCATAAGCATGTCATAGGATATAGCAAGGTTTTTTCTGAAGTGGCTGCTAACCTGACATGCAACTGTCCTCCTTTATCCAGCCTTGGGACCCAGCAATCCAGCGCAAAGAGAAGCACCAGCTGCAAACCTGTTTTAAACATATGCCATAAGCCATAGACTCTAATACATTCTTTGTGCAAATTAAGAATGGGAGATACTCTTCTCATCAATAGTAATATGTTTTCTTCTTACTTTTAATTATAATACGTCAGGTGCTGGATTTAGCCTATTCTGCAAGTACACTGTTTCCGAATTTTTTTTTTTTTGCACAGTTATACATACAACCTTATTCGTTGCTTCAGTTGAAATTAGACCTAAAACTGTAAACGTAATGACCGAACTAACCTCAAGCCTTCATATTTACCCCACACACACTGACACACATACATATTATAAGCAAATCTGTAATTAAAACTTTGAAAGTTTAGACGGTAAAAAAAAGGAGAAAATTTTCAATTACTTAGCAAAATGACCAAGCTAACCCCAATGCGTTCTATTTGGAGAGAAAATAACCAATGCCTTCACTAACAGTTTCAAATCTAACTCTCATGGAAGCTGCGACTGATGTTGAATGGTAACTGTGCATGAATCATGACTTTTTTGCTCTATTTGGTTCGATGTAAAATAGGGGAAAACAAATCAAAAATCCGCAAAAAAATGACATTTTCCACGTGTTTTTAGCACAGAAAAATCTTTTGAAAGTAAAACATTTTACGAAAAGGAGAAATTTTTACGGGAAATGACTTGCATTTTAAAAATCCTTATGTCATTTTCCCGTAAAATCATTGTCTCTATATATATATTAAAAAAATGACAAACATATTTCTTCTCACATATATTTATCAAATTAACAAAAGCAATTCACTAAGTCACATTTTAAGATAACAAAAACACCCCTCTCCATGTGCATTTTCCAAAATAACAATAATATCCATCTTCACATATATTTTTTATAATGACAAAAATACTCTTCTTCAAAATATATCTTTTAAAATGACAAAAATTCCCTCATGAATTTTCCAAAATGACAAAAACATTACTCTTACATATGATTTTCAATGTTTCTTTACTCTAAACACAAGTAACATAAAAATAATTGCCTTATTTTCATAGGTGCAACTGTGCAACCAAACAACAAAAAATAAGTGGAAATTTTATATTTTACCATCAAAGCATTTACACCATAAATGATTTACGTCGTGAAATCATTTACGTGTTGATGTAGAACAAGCGGGCCGATTTCTGGAACGTCGATATAGGAGGAAATCAAGTCAAAAACATAGCACCAACTTCAAACGGTCATTACTTTTAACCCCAATATCACCTCGTAACACATGAGTACTCAAAATGACCATGTCGACGAGACCTACGACATGGCAACCGACAAGTTGGTTGTCCAACCCCAAGCCAAAAAAAGGCCATTTCGAGGTCAACACAATTTTAGGAAAATTTACTATTCTTAGTAATTTTGCTTTAGCGTTTTTTTACAATTTTAGAGTCCAGTTTGTTTTTGAAGACCTTAATCTAGCAAGTTAAGGTTAAATGAGTTTCGTGATTTTTAGGGTTTTTACAATTTTGAGTAATTTTGCTATTTCGAGTAAATTAGGATTTTGGATGTATTTAAGGTACAACTTAGAGAAGTTTATCAGTTTTTGGAATACAGATTTTCTTTTCTTTAGAGATTATTCTTTGTTTTCCTTGTGGATTCTAAGGTTGGTTCTTGGAGAGAGACGGCTGTGTCTGACAATATTTAATTTTTATTTATATCTTAAAATTTAGATAACATAATATTACACCTGATCTGACCTTATATACATGCCATATGCATTGTCGTTTTTCTCATGCATCTTGTGGTGTTATTAAGCTTCAGACCTAAAGTAGTAAATTATAAGATGTGCATCATTATTGTCTTTAACTTCAGAGTCTGTATCTTGCATCATTTCCCTTCTATAGTCATTGCTTATGCAATAATTCCATGTGTAATCCTTGCACAGGCACGAGGCATGAATTATCTTCATCATTGCAACCCACCTGTCATCCATCGTGATTTGAAGTCGACAAATCTGCTTGTTGATAAAAACTGGACTGTGAAGGTGTGCCATTATTTTTCTGTGAAAATTGTCCATCAATGGTTTCCTTTTTGTTTTGTTATTCACTGCAGTTTATCTTATATAAGGGACAAATCATCTTATTACCTTTTCATTTCATCAGGTTGGTGACTTTGGTCTCTCACATCTCAAATGTGAAACATACCTGACAACAAAAACTGGGAAAGGAACGGTAAACTACATAGCATTTCCTTAAGTAGCCCTTATTACCTCTTTAGATTCGTCTGATCATAGTCTAAAACTTCTCAAGTGAAGCTGCTACCAGGTTATCAGTTGACAAAAATCGCGTTTTACTTTTTTGTAGCCGCAATGGATGGCTCCTGAGGTTCTTCGTAAGGAGCCCTCAGATGAGAAGTAGGTCTAAATTCTTACACTTGGATTTGATTCTTTGGATTCAAGTTTCATTTTTTGAAACTCAAAAATCAACAGATATTTCTGTTTGTTGTCATGTGGAAATATCTAGGTCCGATGTATATAGCTATGGAGTAATACTGTGGGAGCTTGTCACTGAGAAGATCCCTTGGGAGAATTTTACCTCAATTCAGGTATCCTTCCCTTTGGTAAAATGTATTTACTACATTACATTTTTTTCTTTTTCTTGATTGTTTTTTATAAGTTGTACTTTTCTTACTACATAACTTACACTAACAATTATTCCGTGAGAAAACTTGTCTATATTAATAAAATGCAATAAAACTGCTGCAACAAGATAAACAGATTTGGGGAATCAGACTGAATTGTGAAATGGGTGCATTGAGTAGAAACAGGATGCATCTGACATGTTATGCAAAATGTAGTATCCTTACACGTGTAATTTTTTCAGCTTCAATTATTGAAAACCCAAATTTATTTCTTGTATTATTAAGCTTACATGGTAAAGTAGTAGGACTATATCTCCTTCCAGTAGGATGGAATGCTGTGTAGCACAGTACATATGATCTTTTATTATTATTATTATTATTATTATGCAGGTGACTGCAGCTGTAGGGTTCATGAACCAACGGCTAGACATCCCAGAAGACTTGGACCCTCAATGGGTGTCTATAATGGAGAGTTGCTGGCACAGGTGCTTATTCCTTCTCAATTCCCATTCCTTTTAACTATTCTGATTTCTTTTTACCCCCAGTGTCTAGGATTAAGCTTTCAGTATCTGAATAAATACCACCCACCCCAAAAACTGAATTGTATCATTGGATCTAGCACCAATGAATACATAATACCATCCGCCACAATATCCAGGATTAAAATTTCAGTATACCTAAGTCAAGGTTTTAAATAACAGTTTTGTCATGCATAGGTCTGACTGAAACCTTTGCATAATGATGATAGTGCACACCATTTTTTAGACAATTTTTTCAAAATATAGAAGTTTAAAAAGTGGTTTTGATAATACAACTTTACAAAAAAAAACATCGACAATAAATGCGTGCATGAATATGATAATTTAATGAATTTAGGACTTCATAATGAGATAAAACTGAGACTGTTTAAGCCATTACGGTCAGAACCATAACTCACACTATTTTTAGATAAAAATTCCAAATAAGTATAATAATATTATATATATATATAAACAAACAAAATCAAATGCTTATGCATGAAATTGATGCTTTAACAACAAATCTAATTAGAACTCATTGAGATAAAAATGAAAACACATAACCCAAATAATCATAGAGTCATGGATTCACTTGAAACCCATCAATCTATGTTCCAAGCTTTGCTAATATGCATTAACAAACATTAATTGAAACAAGTTGAGAAATATTGCCTTCCAAAAAAAAGTTAAGAAATATTACTAAATAAAAAAAAAATGCCCAATTTTTTTCAAAATGGGTCTTAAAGCTTTGATCCATTGATTAGTAATCTAGTTATTGTCTTTATCCACAAAAAAAACCAAGTGGCTGTTTTTACTGTTGGCCCTAGAGGGAGAAGAAAGGGAAAGTTTTTCAAAAGAAGTGAGTTAGAAAAGATTTTTAAAAGTTATAATATATATAGCGTAAAACAATTAAAGATCATAACATTCTAATGGTTGACATAATGTTATTTTTAATACTTAATGATGAATGGACATAACTAAAAAACATATAGGTTTGGGTATACCAGAACCTTTCCATTATGGTTTCAGCAAGATCTATTACCATGATCTAAGTTCCACCCACCCCAAAAAACTGATTGTCAGCCAGGGGCTTATGAGCGACTAGGGAAAGTCCCCTCCCCCCTACAATTTTATAGCTGCTTCTGAACCGATGCTGACAAGGGGTTGGATCTAGCACTAATGAATACATGATACCATGTAATGTACTGGGAATATTTGGGTAACGAGCACACATCCAACGTCCATACTACCCATTTGTGCCATATGAATGCCCCTACTTCTCTGGGCGTGGGACTTGCCACTGTTGATCTATTCTGTGTGAAAATTAACCTGATTGGATGAGATCCTAATCATCAAATTAAGTGGGTTCCTTTTGGAATGTTAGGAAATTATGGTGAACGTCCAGAGAAATTACTGGATCATTTTCTCAGTTCGATTTTGGCCTAGAAAGTTTCCAATAAGGGTCCCTTCGTTGGCTGGGACTTATAAAACTTGGCACTTTAGACTTTGTGATGGTAGTTAGGAACTATGAGTCACTTTGTCAAGCTTTTTAACAAGATTAATTCTTACCATAATCAGATTTCATGTCTTTTGATTTTTTATGAGACTTGAAATTATTAATTTTGTTGCATTTGAAGTCTTATGGCAATGACAACCCAAGAGATGAAAAGCACAATACATCTGTATCTATTTCTCAAAAGAAAATGCATTCTGTCCAATGACAAAATTGCGAAGTGCTGGACTCTATAAGTCTCCGCAAAAGAATGGACCCAATAGACATTAGATTCTAGGTCCCAACCCCTTTATGTCTGCCGCGTTTGTGGTAAAGGTAGTTTGAGATATATGTACGGACCCAATAGACACTAGATACCAGGTCCCAACCCCTGTATGTCTGCCACATTTGTGGTAAAGGTAGTTTGAGATATATGTCAACTCTCTGGATGTCGTGACTCGTGACCAAAGTAATCCTCATTACAGAAACAACGACCACAAATAAAGATGAGGAGTAGCAAAGGGAGCCCTGAGAAAGCCCTCGATGCGACACTTGCATCAACTGACACACACATAGATACCTGCACTGATGAGACTAGATGTTTTTCCACTTAATCTGTTATCACCCATTTAGGTATCAACTACAGGTCATGCTGGGTGTTATTTTTAACTGACTTTAGCTTATGCTGGGTGATATTTTTAACTGACTTTGGCCTATGTTCTTATTTGCAATCTGACGAAACAGCGAGCCACGGTACCGACCAACATTCCAAGAACTGTTAGAAAGGTTTAAAGATATGCAAAGGAAGTATACCTTTCAATCCCAGACGATACGCACTGCCCCTGCCCCTGGAGATACCACCCAAAAAGCGGTTTAGATTGTAACTCACCAAATACTGAAGGCATAAACCCAGGAGGCTTATGCAATTCATATGCCATTGCTCCCCAATATACTAACTGTGGACTTTGAGTGTAGCTTATTGTCGGTGCTTTTACCCTTTCTTTGATTGATATTGGCAGCAGAAGTACCAGGTTTGTCATAAGTATGATTTAACTCCACCATTTGTAGCCAGATTGGTTCCATAGAGGTTTCCAAGAAGTGTTGAAGTTGTCGCATCTACAAGGTCAAGGCCAAGACTCTAATCCTGGTTCTCACCTTCGACCTTGAGTAGAAAAACAAAAGAATGTGTTGTATAAGCCGCCCAATTTTGATGGTGGCGGTTGGTGGTGATAAATTTCTCTGACCCAATTAAACATAGCAATTTGTTAGAGAATGTAGTGTATGTAATTGTTTGGGTTCATCTGATTTGTGGGTCATTTATTACTCATTTGTAATTTCTGTGAAGAAATGTTAGTTCCACCTAAAAAGTTGTACAGACACCTTCCTCGTCTCTCCCTGGTTTGTGGGTGTGAATTCAGAGTTGAAAATCTCTTGCTTTACTCTCCAATCCTAACTCAAATGGCAGCGGCAGCAACTTGGCCCGTGGCAATGGTTCCTGATTTAGCACCAACAAGGTGTGGGTTTCTCATACACATTCAATCATTTTAGACTACATTCCTAATTCGCAAGACTCTAAGAATCATCAAATGATCCAGGGTTTAAAAAAGAAAAAAAGAGGCAGTACTGGACAGCTGCACTGTACCCTACTACCCTTTCGTAGTATGTACCTCTTTATAATTGTAATTGGAGGTTGTGTTTTTGGTTCCAAAGAACAGGATCATAGATTTAAAATCGTTATAGCAGTTGGTAGATTTTTGGATATGTTGTACTATGCCTAACATAACAAGCTCAGCTGCATGCAAATATAGTGACCACATTATTCAATGGGACCTGAGAGATCTTAGACTCAGAGGCAACGGATTTACTCTGGCTGAAGCCCGAATACAAAGAATCTGAAAACCAAGGTTAGATTCTTTAACCCTAAGGGTTAGTGAATCTTAACCACAGTTAAAAGAGGATAGGCTGGAACTGATGGAGCCCTTGGAAGCTTCATCGCATGATGGGGGCAAAAGGCTGACCAGGCATACGCACAAGTATTGTATCCTAAAAACAACGTTGATTTCAAATTTCAAATCTACAGAGACGAGCTTCTGACTTTGAGCAAAAAATTGTTCAGCAGCTTAATGAAAATTGTAGCTCATTTAACTGTTTTGAGCATATTAATCGCAAATTATTACACAACATGATGACTTAAAAAAAAAGTCCATTGTCGCCCTATAGACCCAACTCTCAAACTCAAAGCAGGTAAATGAACGTACTCATTGAATAACCTTATTTCTCTGAAAATTTGTCATTGTCATGTATTTGAGTTCATGAACCTAGGTGACTAAAATAAGAATATTCCAATAAACGGACTCGGTTCAGAGAAAAATTATCCCAGACACTATAGATGCATATTCATCGTTCACATCTTGTCAGTCAAAACATTCAAAAATTTCTTCACGAGGCTACAAATAATCCTAATCCACAGAGGTGTGCTTGCCAGCTTTCTAGCGAAGCAAATAGCGGATGGCAGCAACAGCGTCGCCTTTGTGCTCACGTAGAGTTCTCTCAGCAACCTTCTTGTCCAACTACCCATTGTTCAAGAGAACAGACTTAGTGCCCTGGGAAGAGGCCCATAGGGTGCATTAAGTAAAAAAATGGGTCAGGATGGAGAAATCTAACCTCTAGCTCATTCGCAATGATGTCAACATCTGCGGCATTGATCTTAACAGCAGCCAGTTCTTTCTCCCTGCAAGAAACCAGTTAATATGTTCGCTTGGAGGGCAGGTGATAAAAGAAATTAATACCTCCCCTCCCCCAATTTTTTTTTTTTAAAAAAGATACACAATGTAGTAAGTAGTAACAAATGGATAATGCTAACTCGCAATGTTCCAAGAAGAAATGCTGGACTGATGAGAATTCAGTGTAGTAACAAATGGATCACCAACTCACTGAATGGGGATAGCCCATTTCCTACAAAAAAGACTGCTAAAAATAATTTTTTATGAAGTGGTTCTAATTGGTAATTCCAAAATCAATTCAACAGGTGATTTGTTTTAGCTATGGTCCATCCAACAGTTGGCCACTGGCTACAATAAGCACTCATTGAAAAGTAAAAACCTAGACGGCTCCAAAAAAATACAAAATAGGATTATATATATATATTTATATTACTCGCATTGGGTTACCTGTATTTGTCAAGCATGCCAATATAAATCCAGAGGACAAAATTATGTTTCATGTCAGGGTTTCTAGCATATTCCACCTCCACATTTATGCTGGTGATTGTTTTGAGATTGACTAACTCATTGCATTGGAAATGCATCAAAACCATTTCATGCCTTCTCTTTTCTAGCAACTAGAGAATTCACTAGATACCCTTGCAAAGGCTCAGAGTAGCACCAGAGTCTACCAGACATTCTTAACGGGCTTCTTGCATCTCTATATAAGTTAACATATGAAAAATCAGTTTGAACCAATTACCTACTTTCCCTTTAACTATTATGATCCAAATTACCTACTTCGCAGTAAACTGATCTAATGTAGTCAGATATTGCACAACTGATCTACCCAAGATCATGGAAGAGGAAGAGAAATAGAGAGTCAGAGACGGCATGTACTTGTTTATAAGAAAAAAGGGATGAGCTCCAAGCTTCTAGTCACTGCATCATATACTACTCTTCAATTATAGAACTCATGTGCTGATATCAGTGATCTATGTTGCACAGACATGGACAAAGGTGTCGGTGTTAGACTTGGATACAGGGTGTGTGTCGGTGCCGGCAAACCCCCCAAAAAGGATTCAAGTACACGAGAGGATATTTTATTCTTTTATTTTTAAAATTATTATACTTTAAATGTTATATGAATAATACTATAAGATAAAAATAAACAAATTAAAATGAAAGCAAAAATATTGCAAACAACACTAAGTAATGTATTACAAACTACAATTCATCAAACAATAAACACTAGGGTCCTGGGTCCCGCCCCAAGTGTTTGTCATCTCTCCTCAAATGGGGAGATGGATTGGGGCGCAATGGGTGCTAGCACTGCCCACACTTCAAAAGACAAAACTACTAACCAGTTAATAGTACTAACTACTAGCCAAGTGTAAATAAGGCCGCCTATCAATAAAGAAAATACATTTAAAAAAAGGGAGTATGTAGGCGGATTGACATGTCGGCAGTCCATGGCAAAGGGAGTGATCTCACAAGTAAGTGAATCACTAAATGTAAGAATAAAATGCAAAGTTTTTCTAATCCTTCACTAAGCTCGTTTACATCTCAAAAATAATGGATACAATCAGATGAATAGAATCAATCATAAGGGAAATCCTAATTGTAGCCCACCTTAAATTAAATGTCCAACCTTATAAAACATTTTGAGCATATCTCTGTAATGTAAAATTGAAAAAGTAATACAATACTACAAAATAGGAGTATTTAGGATATCGAGCTCTAAAATTTTAAACAACAAAGTAGACGTTCACAGATTAATTTAACTGTAACATCTCTGTGATCATCAGTGTACATTCAAGAAAAGAAAAAGGTCTAAACGTATAAGAGTGTCACATTGTTCAATCAGATATAGATCAATATCTACTAGCAAAGACACCAAGTGAAAATTTAAAATGAAATTCTCAACGACTTTTGCTAAAGATAAGGTCATACGCATGCATCTAATAAAAAAATATTCTCTTAGATTCGACAAAAGAACCAGTTCAACTCCAATTTTAAACAAATTTAAAAGATAATTTGGAATATTAGTCTAGTATCAAACAAATATTTATCAACTCCCAATAGAATCATGGAAATAAATCTCACCGGAACCCGTTATGTAACATAACAGACCTTCTGTAAAGGTTTCATTTTAACCCAAACCTATACAAGTCACACGTAATGGTCCTTACCTTACATTTGACACTATTACATTCCATTGGTTTAGAAAAGAATTCCAACTTCTTTTGAAATTTTCACTTTCTCCCTCCCGCCCCCGCCCCCGCTAGAGCCAAAAATGAACACTAAATATTTTTCTGAGTCAAAAACTATATTCATGCCATGATTCAACAATTTGAATCTTCAAAACCCACTTTTGAGAAAAAACCAATTTGGGATTTTTAATTAGGTATTTCTCAAAAAATAAAGTAATGTTCGTTTGTTAATCAATATTAGCAAGTTTATATCATAGATTCATGGATTTCAAGTAAAATATATGACCATTGCCAAGAAAAATTTAAGAACTTGTGATGATTTGGGCTATGCATCTTCACTTTTATCTCAATATATGTTAATTAAACTTAATATATTATTATTTTCATGCATAATACACATTTAATATCAATGCCTTAGTTTGTTTTATCAGCTTTAAACATTCCCCCCAATTTTATATTTTTTTTATTTTCGTCTAAAAAAACAGAATGGTGCATGTGTTACATGAAGAAACTACCAAACTCGTTATGCCCACAAACCGTTCTCTAAAACCTTGAACAGAATAGGAATATATACAACCCGTATAATTAGTTTGGAATGTTCACTAAACTTTTTTTTTTGCCTTTGAGAAGGACACGGGATCATCTCCAGTCGGTGCTAGTAAGGAGACCGCCAGCAACCACTACCAAGGTGCCACATATACCGTGAACGCCAATCAACGTGTTAGTTTGCTGCACAACACCTTGGTAGGCGTGTAAAGGAGGTATGTGGCACCATGGGAGCGGTGCTGGCAGTCTCCTCGCCAGCACCAACCGGAGATAATCCCAAGTCTTGAACAATATGCAAGCATGACACTCCTATATCTGAATCTCAATTTCCTATTCATTGGAAATTAGTGCACTTCGAAGATACAAAATTTCCATTTAACTCCAAAGGAATCATGATTACTAAATGCATCGAGCCTATATATCTCAGACAGGAATGCTTTTCAAAGCTTATTCTTTTTCCTGTTCGGTAGAATGAGCTATTCTACATGCATTAAACTGGCCATTCTTTTCAAATTACAACTTAAAAATCCTAACCTCATCCTCATTGCATTCCAATCAGCTTCGGAAGATGCGGCAATTGATGCCATAGCCTGCACATCACCATAAAGTAAGAAAACACTTCAAGTTCTGTTTGATACAGATTCAACGCAACTTTTCATATTTCAGAAGCTTTTTTTATAATTCACGACCGAGCCCAGTAGAATTCAAACAGATAATTAATATATAAAAAAAAATCATCTCCTGACAACCCTCTTAGTAGAGCTTCTGTAAATTACAAATACTGGTAAGAATAACAAGTTATTCTAAGAAAAAAACTAACTTTAGAAGAATTTAAATTACCCATTTACGAAAAAACAAAAATCCTTACTTAAAGAGCACATCAACAAGATGGGTATCCTTGTGCCGCCTTTGCCTTGGGGTGTGCCCTGGAGTCTATTGACTTGCTAGAATTGAAGGCAATCATACAGGGGCTAAAAATGGCCATTGACAAATGGTGTTTCCAGGTTGATCATTTATGCAGACTCTAAATGGGTAGTGGATAGCCTTAATAATGTGGTGGCGATTCCCTGGAGATGGAAACAGGAAATGTGGGACGCTCGCAGATTGATGGGTTTGGTTGATTCTTGCTCAATTCTTCATGTTTGGCGTGAGTCAAATCGAGCAGCGGACTGGCTCGCTCGTTTCTGTTCTGGTATTTGTAGTGAGTTCTTCCTCCCTTCTGCTATCCCTAGTGAACTCCAGTCATTTATCTCTGATGATAAGGCTGGAAAAATTTACTACAGAGTGTAATCTTCTTGGGTGTTATAAATTCTGGTGGGGGTCTGCCTAACCCCAGCTTAACTTCAAAAAAAAAAAAAAAAAAAGATGGGTATGACCTAAAACCATTAAAATCAAAAGGGTGGACAGAAAATCGAGAAATCGGAGATGAGTTTTGCTTAATTCGTTATAATAGAGCGATTTTTGTTTTAAGATCCATGACTAACAACATAGAAGTAGACAGATAGATAAAAGGGAATAAAACCTCTTGGACTCTGGTGGAGTCGAGTTGACGATCTTCTACATGGTCGGTGAGCTTGTCGAGGGCTTTGCTCTGTTGCTGTAAGTCCTTTGAGTCGACCGCTCTCTCGATCCCTTCGTCTGCAACCTCCATTGCTGCTCCTCGAACCAGAAACAAACACTCCTTAAAAACCCTTGCTTGCTTGGGTTTCCATTCACCAAAGTAAAATCTATGATGCCCTGAAGGTAGACACTAAGGGCAGTATACCATCACTCATTTTCTCGTTTAAGAAGATCTCCTTTGGGTTTTCCCTTACTACCCTTCAAGTTTTTGTGATGTTTCCAAAAACATAAGTTTTAAAAATATTTTTATTAAGAGTGAAATTCTCTTGCTACAACCCAAAAACTTTCTTCTCGTTGTTCCTTTATAAGTGATCGTTATTGACCTATATAATATTGTTCATTTTACTTGTATCAACGATTATTATTCCTCTATTAACGTTCATTATTTTTGTATTAACGATCATTATTCTTCTATTGACGTATATCTAATTATCTTCTATTAAAAATCGATTTTTCTCTATTAGAGTTCATTTTTCTTCTACTTTGGAACATGGGTAGCATACTTTTAATTTTCTTCAATTAGCAATCAATGTTCTTTTATTACCGCTCATTTTACTTGTATCGGTCATCATTGCTCCTCTATTAGTGTTCATTTTTTTTGTATTCGTAATTATTGTTGCTCTATTAGTTTACTTCTAATTTTCTTTTTTTAGCGATCATGTAGAGACCCGAAATTATTTCCTGGCATTCGTGCAATTTATTTAATTCTATAGAAATATGTGCTTAAATTTTTAATGCGTTCGTTCTGATAAAAATGAAAGTGAAAAGTATGAATGTTTAAACTCAAATTAATGACATAATTTAGCTCGCTTTTACAATTAAATCGTATGAAAAGAAAGCTCGTCAAAAAGTAGTAAAAGAGTTATAAAAAAAAAATCGGCAACTAAGCCAATCAATCGTCCCACAGTGACGATCGATCACCCGAAACGCTGATTTTCTCAGATTTTCACAATTTTTTGACTTTTAAGCTCCCTTGGGTCCCAAACCCTATAAATAATCCTTAACTCGTGAGTTTAAGATTTCTAGAACTTTTTAAACCTAAAAGAGAGAGAGAAAAGAGGTGACTTGGAGAGATTCAAAGAGAGGAGGCCTTGGAAATCATAAGATCGAATTGAAGAATAAGGAAAAAGGTCGTGAAGACCTAGATCGAGACATTCGCAAGCTCTAGATCGTAGGGAAGCGATCAAGAGAGGTAAATATGAATTTCCTTCTATCAATAGGATAATCATTGATGTAAATAAGAAGAAAAAATTAAGATTCAAAGTAAGAAATAGATCTAAGCATATTTATACAATGTATATCCCTTATTTAAGATTATCATGATTTTTAGAGATGTTCTCATTATGATTTTCATTATGAATATCAACAATGAGAAAGGGAATAAATTTTGTGGTGTATGTATAGATTGAGAATGAAGGAATGGATGAATGTTGGATTTGTGAGATGCTTATGATCTTGATGCAGAAATTGTGATATGTTGTGAAATTAGGGTTTTTGTCAAATTAATCATATGAGATTATATGCTTAAAATTGATGCATGATAATTTGATTGGTTTCATTATTTTATTATGAAAACTCTATAAAACATGTTTTAAATTGATCAACCGTGAGAATTATTGTATGCTTTGAATTGATGCATAATGTACAAGTTACATGGATAATATATATTTGGTTAAAACAAACCATAAATTATAGTTGTGTGGCTTGGAAATATTATCATGGCAGCGTTAGTCGTTATGATGAATCTTCAAGAGCTTTTGACCGATAATTTAGGATGCAATTTAACTGAGGGTTATCATCGTTTACTCACAACCACTCGAGATAATGAATATGTACAAACATGATGAAAATCACGATAACAAGTAACTACACAAGAATATAAGTACACAAGCATGAGTATGTTGAGTTTTACATTGCCCAAGTACCAATAAGTCTAAGATCAAGGTAAGATAAGGCAAGCAAATTAATCACAAGCAAGCTATGTGCATCGGATAATGTGTTAAGTCGTATACACCGAATAATGTGTAAAAAAAAAGTTTTGGTACCTCGATAAGTTGAGTATATGTTAGTCTCTACTTATATATGGGGTAGAGTTATTTTAAGCTAAAATAATGCACAGTGCTTGTTTGATTCATTCACAGATAAGTCAGGAAAGTAAGACAAGCCAAAAAGGTAAGAAAGACAAGTATAAGTAAGCACACGTAAGAATTGAAAAGAAAGATGTTTCCGCACACTGATTTATGTATATACACATGTATTGTAAATCCATGATTTATGCTTCATATTAATGTTTATTATATTGTTAGTTAGAAATTCATATACGATGAGTGTTTTCAATACTCAGACAAACTGTTATTTTCAATTTCAAGGTTCGACATTTGTGCACCTGGACCGTGGGAAAATGAAGAACATGAAGAGGAAGAAGATCCAATAAGTGATTATCCCGAAGGTGAATAGAATCTGGATTATTGGTCGTATTCCGGAAATTGATTTATTAGTATTTGATTTGAGTTCAAGAAATTGTAATGGAATTGATATTGGATTCATGATTAGGTTGACATGATGGTTAATAATCATGAGGATGATTCAAATTTTCCTATTTAGTTTAATTATGGATTTTATAAATGCTCTTTTGAAGTATCAGTTTATTATTAATTGAGAAAAAAGTTTCAGGTGCACATTTTAGATTGTCTTAAATGCTTATAATAGGATGTTATGATGGTTAAGTCACGTATCAAGGTCTCACTTTAGCCTAGATGAGATTTTGGGATACGACAGATTGTTGTTCCTATATTAGCGCTCATTTTTTTCGTAGTATGGAACATGGGAAGCATACTTCTAATTTTTCTCTATTAGCAATATTGTTCATCTATTAACATTCATTTTTCTTGTATTAGCGATCGTTATTCATCTATTAGCATTTATTTTTCTTATATTAGCGATCATTGTTTCTCTATTAGTATACTTCTAACTTTCTTCTTTTAACGATTGTTGTTCTTCTATTAGCATTTATTTTTCTTGAATTAGCAATTGTTGTTTCTCTATTGACATTGATTCTTCTTTTAACGATTGTTATTCCTTTTTAGTATATATCTAATTTTCTTCTATCAACGATCGTTATTCCTCTATTAGCGTTCATTTTACTTATATCAACGATCGTTGTTTCTCTATTAACTTTTATTATTCTTCTATTAATGATCATTGTTCCTCTATTATCGTTTATTATTCTTATATTTGTAATCGTTATTTCTCTATTAGTGTACATATAATTTTTCTTTATTAGTGATCGTCGTGGCTCTAATAGCGTTTATTTTACTTATATCAGCGATCGTTATTCTTCTATTAGCATTCATTATTTTTGTATTAACGATTGTCGTTCTTCTATTAGCGTCTATCTAATTTTTCTCTATTAGAGATCTTTGTTTCTCTACTAGCGTTTATTTTTTTCTGATATAGAACATGGGTAGCATACTTCTAATTTTCCTTAATTAGCGATCATTGTTCCTTTATTACCTTTAATTTTATTTGTATCGGCAATCGTTGCTCCTCTATTAGCGTTCATTTGTCTTTAATTAACGATCGTTGTTCTTCTATTAGTGTACTTCTAATTTTTATTGTTTAGCGATCGTTGTTCCTCTATTAGCGTTCATTTTTTTTTGTAGTATGGAACATTAGTAGCATACTTTTCATTTTTCTTTATCAACGATAGTTGTTTCTCTATTAACGTTCATTTTACTTGTATGAGCGATCGATGTTCCTCTTCTAGTGTTCATTTTACTTATATTAACGATCGTTATTCGTCTATTAGTGTTTATTATTCTTATATTAGCAATCTTTGTTTCTCTATTACTATACGTCTAGTTTTCCTCTATTAGCGATCGTTGTTCCTCTATTAGCATTAATTTTATTTGTATCAGTGATCGTTTTCCCTCTATTAATTTTCATTATTCTTTTAATAGCGATTGTTATTCTTCTATTAGCATACATCTAATTTTTCTTATCAAAGATCATTGTTCCTCTATTAGCTTTCATTTTTCTTGTAATATTGAACATGAGTAGCGTACTTCTAATTTTCCTCTATAAACGATCATTATTCCTCTATTGGCATTCATTTTCTTTATATTACCGATCGTTGTTCTTCTATTAGTGTATTTCTAATTTTCTTCTTTTTGTGACTTTTAAACCTCTATTAGAGTTCATTTTTCTTATATTAGCGATCGTTGTTCCTCTATTTCGTACATCTAATTTTTCTCTATTAACAACTGTTGCTCCTTTATTATAATTTATTTTTTTTGTATTAGTGATCGTTATTACTTTATTATCATTTAATATTTTTGTATTAACGATTGTTGTTCATCTATTAGTGTACGTCTAATTTTCCTCTATTAGCATTAATTTTACTTGTATTAACGATCATTGTTCCTATATTAGCATTCATTATTATTTTATTAGTGATCATTGTTCTTCTATTATCGTACCTCTAATTTTTTTCTATTAAAGATCGTTGTTTCTCTATTAGTGTTCATTTTTCTTATAATTTGGAACATTGGTAG
The DNA here is from genome assembly GCA_015143295.1 of Tetracentron sinense. Classification (NCBI taxonomy): domain Eukaryota; kingdom Viridiplantae; phylum Streptophyta; class Magnoliopsida; order Trochodendrales; family Trochodendraceae; genus Tetracentron; species Tetracentron sinense. Next base: position 39,168,160 of record CM026566.1, on the reverse strand, counting down.
TATACTTATAATTTTCCTCAATTAACGATTATAATTTCTTTATTACCGTTCATTTTACTTATATCAGTGACCGTTCTTCCTCTATTACCGTTCATTTTTTTATTATTAGCGATCGTTGTTCTTCTATTAGTATACTTTTAATTTTCTTCTTTTAGCGATCATTGTTCCTCTAGTAGCGTTCATTTTTCTTGTAGTATAGAACATGGGTAACGTACTTCTAATTTTTCTCTATTAGCGATCATTAGTCCTATATTAGTTTTTATTTTATTGTATCAACAATCATTGTTCCTCTACTAACATTTATATCAGTAGTATTAACGATCGTTGTTCCTCTATTATTATTCATTTTTCTTATATTAGTAATCGTTATTCTTCTATTAATGTACATCTAATTTTCTTCTATTAGCGATCGTTGTTCTTTTATAAACGTTCATTTTATTGTATTAGCAATCATTGTTATTTTATTATCATTCATTTTTCTTATATTAGTGATCGTTGTTCCTATATTAGCATTCATTTTTTTTATTAACGATTATTATTCCTCTATTAACGTTAATTTTTCTTGTAATAACGATCGTTGTTCCTATATGATCACTCATTTTTTTTGTATTAGCGATCGTTGTTCCTCTATTAACATTCATTTTTCTTTTATTAGTGATTATTATTCATCTATTATTATACTTCTAATTTTCTTCTATTAGCGATCGTTGTTCCTTTATTAATGTTTATTTTTCTTGAATTACTAATCATTGTTCCTTTATTGGCGTTTATTTTTCATGTATTACTGATCATTGTTCATCTATTAGCGTTCATTTTATTTATATTAGCGATCGTTGTTCTTCTATTAACTTTTATTATACTTGTATTAGCAATCGTTTGTTCCTCTATTATTGTACATCTAATTTTTCTCCATTAGCGATCGTCGTTGTTCTATTAGTATCCATTTTACTTATACCAGTAATTATTGTTCATCTATTAGCATTCATTATTCTTATATTAACGATCGTTGTTCTTCTATTAACGTCTATCTAATTTTTTTTCTATTAGAGATCGTTGTTTCTCTATTAGCGTTCATTTTTCTTTTAGTTTGGAACATGTATAGTATACTTTTAATCTTCATCTATTAACGATCGTTATTCCTTTAATACAATTCATTTTACTTATATTGTTCATCTATTATCGTTCATTTTTCTTGTACTAATAATCGTTGTTCCTCTATTAGTATACTTTTAATTTTTTTCTTTTAGCGATCATTATTTTTCTATTAGGGTTTATTTTTCTTGTATTATGAAACATGAGTAGCGTACTTCTAATTTTTTCTATTAGTGATCGTTGATTATCTATTAGCGTTCATTTTACTTGTATCAATGAGTGTTGTTCTTCTATTATCGTTCATTTTACTTGTATTAGCGATCATTATTCCTCTACTATTGTTTATGATCTTGTATTAGCGATCGTTGTTCCTTAATTAGTTTAAATCTAATTTTCCTTTATCAGTGATCGTTGTTCCTATAATAACGTTCATTTTACTTATATCAGTAATCGTTATTCCTTTATTAGTTTTCATTATTCTTGTATTAATAATCGTTGTTTTTCTATTAGCGTACATCTAATTTTTTTTCTATTAAAGATTGTTGTTCTTTTGTTAGCGTTCATTTTTCTTATAGTATGAAACATGAATTGTGTATTTCTAATTTTCCTTTATTGGTGATCCTTGTTCCTCTATTAGCATTCATTTTACTTGTATCAACTATCGTTATTCCTTTATTAGCTGGTCGTTATGCAATTTAATTATTTCTTATGATAATAATTCCGTAAAATAGTACTAGTAATAGTATCAAACCTCTGAGGACCGCACTGGTTTCGTTGCCTTTTATCGAAATTAATTTTAAACTAATATGTAACAAGATTAATTGATTTAAACATAATTAAAAAATTAGATTTATTTAATCTAATTATTAAGATCTCTTTGTTATATATTGGTTGAGAAAATCTAGGGTGTTTGAATCCACCATGAGCTTTATAACTAATCCTACTTTGATTTTATTATTACCTCTCGATTTGCAAACATTATAGTGAGAGTGACGACATGTCTCCTTTCAACTAATCAAGAAAAATACAAGAGATTAAATCCTAGACATATCATATCTTCGGTTGACACGAGTGATATACATTAAATTAGGGTTTAATCGTGTTTCCTTAGCATAAACTATCTTTAGATTTATTCTTTTGAACTATTAAAACCATTGCATAAAACTTATACTAAAATTCTACTGAAAATTAACATAAGTTGGTTCAATTCTAATTTCCTAGATTTCATCAAAACCCTAGAATGGAAAGTTAGTTTATTGTGAGAGATGAGATTATCATCTTCATAGATAAAATAACCGATCTCATCTTCAAAACTTCCTTGATTTCCAAAGCTTCTTGTCTTCTTTAGATCTAAAATTCTCAACTTCTTTTGTGACTAATGACTCTCTTATTTATAGAGAGAGAGTTTCTATTCGGATTAAGGTTTTTGGAAACCCATTAGGACTCAAAGTCCTCTTTTCCATATATAATTTTCAAGGCCAAAACACCGATCTACGATCGATCACAAAGCACTTGCAATCAGTCGTAGACATGCAAAACTGTTCCAGAATTCCCTTCCTCACTTGCCATCCATCACAGCTTCCTTGATCTATCGCAGTACAAGTCCTACGATCGATCGTAGTAAGACCACGATTGATCGTAAGTAATAGAGTTTCTCAGAATTCTTCCCTCTTTTAGTCTTTCACATGATTGAAGCTCTTCTAAGTTTTGAGAGTCTTTAAATCTTCAATTTTAACTTATTTTTCTCTCATGAACCTAAAATCAACAAAGACAACTAAATACCGTCAAATAATTTAAAAGATTACTCTAAATGGTTAACAAGTTAAGTTTGAGGTGCTTAAATGTATAATAATTAGCACTGATCATTAGTTTTCATTATTTTTGTATTAGCGATTGTTGTTCTTCTATTAGCGTACATCTAATTTTCATATATTAAAGATTGTTGTTTTTCTATTAACATTCATTTTTCTTGTGGTATGAAACACATGTATCATGCTTCTAATTTTCTTATAATATTCTTGTAGTATGAATAAGTTCTATTGATTGTTGGTTAAGTTCATCCATCTTGCTTCACACGTCTCTATCTATCTAAGTATGTTATTGTTGTGAAAAAGTAAATCTCAAATTAGGTAATATTGTTTGATTTAAACATTAAAACCTTGTTGGGTTTAGTTTAAATTCTCATAGATTGTTTGGATCTAATCCAAGTTGGGATGGTTACTATTTTAAAATCAATCTAATCTTCTAGGCAGTAAATTGTTTTTAGTAGTCTAAACGAAATTTGACTGTAAATCACTTAACTTGTGTAATTGAAGGTTTTGCATTTCTTTCTTCACATAGATTTCACTGTTTTGTAATTTTTGTGGACTTTGATTTTACATTGTAGTTTACAAGTTATGTAATCAATCTTCTCTTATGTTCAATTCTGCAAGATGATGTCTATTTATAGAAGCATTTGTTTGGTTTTGTGAAATCATTTAGGCAACGATCTTCAAGCTTTCAAGCTTCACAAATTGAGACCCACTTGCATCAACAATTGTTGTCTTTGTTTGGCGCTTGTGAGCTAAATCATTCACCACTTTTTTAGTAGTTTAGGAATTTCAGGTTTTTTTAATGAAGTATCATTACTTAAAGCTCTGTGTGTTGATCTGAAGACAATTCCAATTTTTCAAAAGACCATTATAAATTATTGGTTTCAATACGAACGATGAAGATGATACTAAGTTTTTGTTTTCTGATTTTTGACTATGATTGATTTTTTAAGAAAACAAGTAAATTGAGTGGCTGTTAATTCTGACTCAATATTCAAAATTGAGTTGCAAATTATAACATTTGAGTTACTTTTTGTCAAGAATGAGAGTTTTTTTTATCAGAAGAAAATTACTATAAAAAATTTCTATTAGAACCAGACACACGAGTTTTTATCATCAAGGATTCAAGATAGAAGAAATTAGTCATAAAAGCTGGTTTGTAAGTGCTTAATGCAGCTGAAGCAAATTAAATTCATCTCTTTCCCCTTAGAAGTCTAGGCTATTTTCTCACTATTTTGATGTCACGAAGACTTCATTTATCCATTTTTAACGCAGAAAGCATAGAGAAGTATGAACTGGCTAAAGTAGAAGCTGTTGATCATTGCAGAAAACCACTAGATGAAGCAGTATGAGATATTGTATGCTTGTGAAAACTTTGGAATTTGGTAGCATCTCCCTTCGGTCAGATAGTAGCACAATTAGCACACGATCATTTGCTTTGTTGGAACTTGTCATGAATTCTACCCGGATTCATGATGACCCGTTGGCGACCTAGATTCACCCCGACCGAAATTTTGACCTGTTTAATGGTCCGACCCATTTTGGGTATTACTCATTTATTGTAATCCTAATATAAAAGATATGTTTTAGGGTTTTATTCGTAAGAAGAAGAGAGGGCCGTTTTCTGGGTGTATTGGGAAAGAGGGTTTGTGAGAATATTGTAAAATCTTCTTGTTGAATTAGTGATTAATCACCGCTGCCCATGGACGTAGGGATCTTGCCGAACCACTTAAATCTTGTCTCTTTTTTGTGGTTTGTTTTCTCTTCCATTCACTCTTGATTTGTTTATTGTTTTGGATTCGTTTAACTATATTTGCATGTTTTCGCACAACATGCTTTCCCTGTGTAAATTGCTATCTTCATTATCTCATGTTCTCTATCCTTGTCTTTATCTATCAAATTGGATTACTAATAACTTACCTTTTGGCATGTACAAATTACTAATAACTTACTTGTTACAAAACATTCCAAATGGAAAGTAAGGTTTCAACTTTAAAGAGGTATTATTCATTCTTCCTTGCTGAACTTATAATATTAATTTTTGTAATTCTATTCGTAGTCAAAAAATTTGATGACTAATTAGTATTTGGAATAGGACAGATCAACATACTGCTAAACTATATATTTGGTTTCCCTGTAAGAGAAACAACATCTTTATTCATAGTTCAAGCAAATATGATGCTTATTCTAATAAAACATTCCTTATTATCACTAAATGAAAGCTTTAGTGGAATATTGAACCATCTAAATGTATGCCACTACAAATTTCATTATTTTCGATAATGGTTCCCAATTGCCACTTTATCCCCTTTTTCTCATTACGGCATCAAAGTTTGAATTTTGATTTTCTAATTCAAAGTCAATTAAAATACATGTTTTATTTTTATTTTTTTTTATAATCATGGATATCCTGAGCCTCAGACTAATCCCACGATCTACATAAGGAATATCCTCACCCCATGCAACCGTTAATGAGAGGAGCCACGAATCGAACTCAAGACTTCCAAATTTACGGTTCATCCAAGTGACCACTGGGCTACACCCTCGGGGTTAAAATACGCGTCTTCAACTTGCTGTTCTTTTGATTCAATTATCAAGAGAACTCAGGTATCTTGATAACATATACCATGTAATTTGTCAATATAATTCTACTTTTTCATCATATTATATATTATATATATTAGTTATTATATAAACATAATATATTAAAATAAAATCAAATATTTTCATGATATTACTCAATTTTAATATTTTTAAAAATACACTGCACGTGAGCCTCCACTAGTAAATGAAAAAAAAATCTTTATCCTAATAATGGTTGGCTTTATAAATGAAAAAAAAATCGTTGTCCCGCTGCCCGGTAGGCTTTATAAATGAATTTTTTTTTTTTACTGTTTTTGAAGACAAAGGCCGAATTTACAGCCTAAATATCCAAAAGGCCCTTTCCTATGGACTCATGATTCTCTCCGGTTGTAACTGGACTCGGGATAATCCGGTTACACCCTTGATGCTGCCACATGTCCCTTTTAATATCCTTTAACTGTGGTTAAGATTCATCCACTCCTAGGGTTCACCCACCTATCCTTACTTTTCAGAAAAAATATAAAAAAATAAATTTAACCCCTGTTAAATTGGCTAACTCCTAGGGTTAAATTTATTTTAAATATTTTTTCTAAAAACCAAAGATAGGTGGATGAACCTTAGGGGTGGATGAATCTTAACCACAGTTTAATAGATGTCAAAAGGGACACATGGCAGCGTCAGTAGCCTAACCGGAGTTCCCCGAGTCACAAGATGATTACGAGTCTTCTTACCTGTCCCACGTATTGGTCTGACTGACCGGCACATGCATGGCAATAAGTAGACCATTCTTATTATCCTTCCGACTATGACAATAAATAAGAGATAAGGTTCCAGTCCTCCCTCACTCAATGTCACCAAAATGCAAGAGAATCACGAATCAACCTCTGGGACAATCTGTAAATATGGAGGAAAATAAGGGTTATTTTCTGTCACAAGCTTACAGTTACCGATAACTGCACTCGCGCATTTCCAGGTAACGTAAGACAAAGCTGAAATCTCAGTCTGAGTGGTTAAAGCAACGTGCAAGCACGGTTTTAGTCCCTGTTCGAAAACCCTAAAATCTTCTCGATCGAGAAATCTAGATCAGCAGTAGGAGCAAATGGAGCAATCTTCGCCGGAAAATCTGATTCAGGTGGAGCGAGAACCTAGTGGAATTGCCTTCGTGACTATAAACCGTCCGAAATCGCTGAATTCGCTAACGAAATCGATGATAACTGATCTGGCAAGGGCTTTCAAGAGCTTGGATGGGGAGGATTCGGTGCGGGTGATTGTGATATCGGGGTCTGGGAAGGCGTTCTGCTCCGGTGTGGATCTGACTGCGGCGGAGGACGTTTTTAAGGGAGATGTGAAGGACATGGAAATTGATACTGTATATCAAATGGAGAGGTGTCGGAAACCGATCATCGGCGCAATTGGAGGGTTCGCAGTCACGGCCGGTTTTGAGATCGCTCTTACTTGCGATATCTTAATCGCTGCAAAAGGAGCTAAATTCATGGATACTCATGCCAGGTTCTCTCCTTCCCTTTATTTAATTTTCTCTTTAAACTTACAGTTTTTATCTCGGAGATTGTTTCTCAATCTGAACCAAAATCTTGTATGGTAAAAGAAGAAGAAAATTGAATGAAAGGGATGGTTTTGCTTGTATAGGACTATGATTCATGGTTTTATTCACGGGAGGCATAAAAGAGATTAATTGTTTCTGTCAAGGAAAGTATTGGATCATTCATCAATATGCTACTGCTAGTTATTATAGGTAGCAGATGTTAAGCCATTATACTTGGGGCTGCACTCAAGCCAATCTGGGTGTCAGCTTAGCTCGGTTTGAGTCAAGCTCAAGCTGGCATTTCAGGCTCAATTGAATAAAGCCAAGATTTTATTTGAGCTTGAATGTTTAAAGTTTAAACAAGTCAAGCTTGAGGCAGATATTGTTTGATTTGGTGTGTGCGTGCGTGCTCAAGCTCAAGCCGAGCTTGAGCTTGTTCAAACCAAGCTCAGCTCGGCTTGAATACAAGTCTAATTATATTATACTGACCATGCTGATCCATCTAGACCGTCCATTGGAAGGACAACAGTTTTGGGAAGGTCAAATACTCAAAGTGTTCAAAAGACTAGTAAAGTTACCAAGTTCACTACTCTATTGAGTATTAACAGCACCAGCACCGCAACCCCCCCAACAACAAAAAAAAAAAAAACCAAAAAACAAAAAACAACAACGAATACCAAATTCTCTCTTCAATTAGAGAAGTTAGAAGTTACAAAAAATCATATTTGGTTGGCCGTCCATTTTATTTACTTATTGCATAAGTTATATGTCGATAGAAGTCAAAATGACCTTTCGAGGAAGTTGGTAGGGGGTGACTTTTGCGGGAGCTGGGAAGCCACCATATGCTTGCATTGAATCACACGTTTCAATTGGGGTTGATAAAAATTAGCTTCTTTCATGTGCAAGCCTTGTTTGGATAATGTCTATGAGAAAAGAAAACTTAATAACATTTGGTTTGCACTCGTGAGCGAAACTTCCATGCCTGCATATAATTTCAACTACATACTATGCCTGGTCTCCTTCTGTTATGCCTCTCCCCTCTTCTCTCTCTCTTAAGTATTTCTAGCATTCATATTAAAATTATCCTATGAATATTAACGAAAAAAAGAAAGATAAAATAAATACAAACATGAGTATCAATGCTTTCAAATTCCTCATAAACTTTGCTATAGGATATCATTGTGTCACTTCCATGTTTTGCTGGTTAACAGTAGTAAACGATAACGATACAATGTAGTTGATCATGACTTACACCATATTGGCCATATCCATGAGGGCGATTTCCAGACAGTCAAACTCAAAATCCATAAAAGAAAAAAAAAACAACTGTAAAAATTGTTGTTTTATATAAAGTTTTATGTTGGTTTATACGTAAATAGGTATGAATATTAGCAAGTGAAGAATTCCCCTATGTTTTTTTTAGGTAAAGTAGAACTAATATATATATATAACAAAAGAAATATACACCAAAGGATCACAAGATTGTGAACCCAAATAGAAACATGAACTCCCCTCTATTACTATTACAAATAAAAAGGTAAACTAGAAAAACTGATTACCAATAAGAGAAGAGAACTCGCTATACAATAAATAAATAAACCATCCAAATTGGGTGCTGTAATAGAGGAGAAGATGATAAATGAGTGATTTTAGACAAACAACCAACTAAAACACTTGTCATGATAGGCCCCAATTTCTTTAGATTAATGAGCGATAAAATAAAAATTTTAAGCCATGAATTAAGCAAACTTATATTTTTTCTTGTTGTTTTGTAACAAAGTAAGTGATTTCCAAATGAAACCCTCCAGATTCCTCCAGATCGGGGTTGTAACAGTGGAGAATAAGAAGATAAACGAAACCCTAGGGATGGCCTTGAGGAGTTTATCCGAATGTCGCCAATGGATTTTTCTCCGGCAAACTGAACTCCTATGTGAAGAGAACTTTATTCAAATCCCCTTTTTCTCGTTCGATACACATCTCCATTGTGCAAAAGTCAAATTGTCAACTTCTCACGAACTGATGAAAGTCACCAATGAATAGCTTCTCCCGCACCGAACTCCTATGGTGTTCACTTTTACCAACCCGTAAGTCAATAGAAGTCGTTACAAAAGCAACCCAAATGTCTTTTACACTTAAAATGATTTATGCAAACTTCTTCGGAAGTTACCTTTTTCCAGAAGTTATTTTAAAGAAGTACTCTCAGAGAAGTTTATCCAAACAAGGTCGAAACCTAAGGACCATATTTCCTTGTTGCTGAAAGGAAGTGGGTTTAGAAGAGGTAAAGGATGTACGAAATCAAACTGAGAAACAAGAGAGCATTAAGGTAGGGAGCTTTGTTCTGTTGTTCCTTTTTCGAGGAATGACCTTCCCTTAAATAAGGTCCCTTAGCTAGGACATAATGATACTTGTCACAATTCGTAATGGTCATGAGTGGATAATTAGGCATGTAGATAGTTACTAGACATGGTCTGATAATGGCCCACAAATTAACTAGCTGATCCATAATTCATGATTGTCATAACATAAGTGCCTAGTTTTCAATACCAGTGCCTTAGGTACCAAGTCATACGGTGATAATGCTCTAAATATTTCTAAGTGGACTGATGAAGGTGACAACACGAGTCATGGGGTGGACATCCAGCATAGATGTTGGCACCATTATTCTAACAATGATGAAATCTACCTTGACCAGCTGGCCTCAGCCTTGCCTACTAAGCCACAAATCCTCCTCACCCCCTAGAATTCCAAGTATTAGTAGCCTGTCAGGGCCTGAATCCTCTAGAAGACTAGAACCTCTTCAAGGCGTGACGTCTTTCTGATCTATGTCTATTTATGACCGTTAGAGACCAACTATGGCATAAGTTCTCTAGAGGCATCAGCCATTTCAAGGGGGGCGTGACTGCCTTTTTGGTCCACTTAAGATTGTTGGAGACAATCAATGGGGTGAGCCCTTTGGAACCTCTACAAGGTGCGATCACCTTTTTGGTTTATATTAAATACAAACCAGGGCATGATCCCTATGGAGCCATTTCATGGCGTGGCCGCCTTTTCGTTCTAAGTAAGACCGCTGGAGACCGCTGAGGCATTTGTCCTTTGGGAATTATCAACATTGCACTGGCACAAACAGGTGTCTTGTGTACTGCCATGTGGGATCCATCTGTCATACATCCGAGCCAGGTAGACTTAATCATAAATCCGCCATCAACGTATATACATAGTTACACACACACACACACAAACACAATAAACCAAATTCATCAATTTTTTTTAGTCAGTTGTGATGTAATTAAATCTGACCTCACTAGATTTAGATACACGGTATGACACATGGCCTATAATCCAATTTAAGCTACTTCAAGAGTTAATAAAATGAAAAAGAACACTTTTATTTCTTGAACAGGGTGGGTTTCTCCCTCTTGGGTCTTCCTTGAAAAGCATTAGGTGTTGGGATAGTGACATCTGATGCTAATTCTTCTTATTTTCCTTTAAAGTCACAAGCTTAAAATCATGATCTGTGAGCTTTTCACTAAGGGTATGTTTGGTTGCTGAGAAAATAGGTAAAAACATAGAAAAGAAAAGAATATTTTGGGTTTGGGTTTCTAATACAATTCTTAGTTGGGTTTTGTCCTATTTAATTTTCTTTTCACTTACTTTCTCGGCAACCAAACATAGGGTAAGAGTATTAGCAGCGGTTTGCATTGATCGACCCATTTTGCTGTTTAGCCACATTAGTATTCAACTTTGTCAATAATTCTTACAATCCGAATAAAATCCTTTTTTCATATTCGTATGAGAGGTTTTCCCTTTGTTCTCAAGAGTGGATACTGTCATAACATGTAATTGTTAGGCCATTTTCTGGGTCTGAATCTTCATCACCATTTGATAGAGCTTGTAACAACTGGTTAAACACCATTTGTTGCCCACAATGAATGGGTGGCTGCCTTTAATATGGTGCAGCAAAAATGTTTTAATTTTTGTTTTCAAAATTATAAGGGAAGGGAGACATCAGGTTGTTTGCTAGCAAATCAGTTCAGATAGCTTGGGATCCCTCTCTGACGGTGCTTGAATGTGGTTGGTGTCATCAGTGAATAGTGATGTTTTCATAACCTATTCTAATATCTGAAGATTCTAAACTGAATGATAGGTAGGCCATCATCTATGCATGTGCCACTTGTACCAGAATGAGGTTGGAAAACCTGTCCTTGGGGTTGAGGTTTACAAGTACATAATTGAGGTCGGGATTTAATAGTTTATTTCTCACTTCTATTTGTTTGGCATTTCTTATTGCGTACAAATTAATGACAATAATGAACAATCACTAAGATTAGGGAGATGCAATGTTATGGCAGAACTCTCATATATGCACTAGAGTGGAACCAAGACAATCATTTGGTGTTCAGCATTCTTCTCAACTTTCAGATATGTACATTGAACTGTCCTGAGTGGTTCATAGATGCTATGATTACAATTATCCAATTGGGTTCATTTTTGTGTGGAAGACTTGTTAGAGTGGACAAATTGAATAGTTGGTCCCACTTACATACCCCACTTGTATGGGATTGGGCATGCATTGCATAGATTTTGCCATGGTCAGGGATATCTCTTTTAAATCTGGTTTAAAAAATTGAACGTTGGACTCTTATTTTCAGTTTTCTTTCCCAAGGGAGTCATCTCGTATATTTTCAAACTATCTTTTAGTTAAAATGTGTGGAGACTTCGTCTTGCAGGTTTGGTATATTCCCTTCATGGGGCCTTTCTCAGAAGCTCTCGCGTATTATTGGGCCAAACAGAGCTCGCGAAGTATCTCTAACAGCCATGCCTGTAACTGCAGAGATGGCAGAGAGGTGGGGTTTGGTGAATTACGTCGTTGAGGGAAACGAGTTGTTGAAGAAAGCTCGAGAAGTTGCAGAGGCTATTATAAGAAACAACCAAGACATGGTGTTGAGGTACAAGGCAGTTATAAATGATGGCCTCAAACTGGACTTGGGTCATGCTCTTGCCTTGGAGAAGGTGAGAAATTTTTTGATTTAGTGACATTTTCTTCGAAGGCACATTACCTTTCCAAACTTTACAGAAAATCCCTACATCATGCATGATTTGTACGGTGAAGGGTGTAGAATGCCTTCAGATCCGAAGACTAGTCTAGTAGATTTGTTTATTTTTTACTCAGGTATGGGATCCATCACAGAACGGGTCCCAAATGCTTGCATGAATTTCATGCATCTTGATATTGTACTTCATAGGCTTCACTCATAGATGGTCATGGTCTGCTTGCAACATTGAGATCTCTAAGGGTTCTTAGATAAGCAAATTTTTGCTGGCTATCCCTGCTATTGGCTGGAAGCTAGGACAAAACAGCAGCCAATTGTTGGCTAAAGTCCATTCATTGATCAGACAATTTAGTTTAGTTTTAGTTTATATGCAGGATAACTACTCCAGAAAACATGGAAATGTATTTCATAAAGACAGCAGAAGTTTAATTATTAGCTGTGTTTATATGTTCATGAATAACTGCTCTTTTTATGAAATGCCTTGTTTCTAGTATATAATACTTATATTACTCCAGCTATTATGACTAATTACTGTTATATTGTCATTATTGTTTCAGGAGAGAGCTCATAATTTTTACAATGGAATGACTAAGGAGCAATTTGAGAAAATGCAGAAATTTATAGCAGGTCGGAGCTCAAGCAAGCCTTCCTCCAAGATGTAGAACACCCACTCATTTTATGTCTCTTGTAGAATAAAAATTTCTGGACACCTAACAGAGAAGCACCGAGTAAGTTTTCTTGGTTACTCCATTCAGAAAATGCTTCTCAACGTGGAGGTGTAGAGCGCACTTAAACTCTCTTGTTGTAAGATAATAATAATACAAGGAATCCATCATTTGAAAGGCCACATCCAAGAGATCTTCATCAGTATCTTATCCAAACTATTTGGGGCCCACAACACAAACCCTGTTTGAGTATCTTGCATATTAAGAATTGGATTGATAACACACGCCATGTTATCAAGTATCTACTTAGTCAAATATGTGCCCTATTAGATGATCATCACCAACCAACCTATAATTGTCTTTATCGCCTATTCTCCATACACGTTTTGAGTTTTGACGGTTTACATTGTGATGGATTGAAGAATTCATAAGCATCTGATTATGTTGATATTCAGTCTAGTCGATCTTGCCATGTCAAGAACCTAGTACAGCATAGATAATGAAGATGATCTACTTCCACTTGTATTATGTCCTCTGGATCCAATTAGATGACATCAAATGCAGATTGTACTTTCTTTATAGATAAAACTGCATATCTGTTAGGTTTTTTTTTGATTGGCATATCTGTTAGACTTAAAACTCCAATACAGTGTCAAGTAGCTCTCCTGTGCAGCAGGTTAGTTTTTTTTTTTTTTATAGTAAACCTAGGAGAGCATAATGTACCTAAAACCTTAATATAGGCCAATGGGGTGAAGGATAAAATTTACAAGCCTTAAGTGCTTAATTCAAAGCTGTGTATAGTCCCTCCATATGTTCAATGATCAAAGCGAGGATTCCTTTGACATCATTATTAGTAACAATGTAGCACTAATCTATACATGAAAGCTATGGAATTATTAGTAATGGTTTTGCATTTGGTCAGGTGGTCACGATACAACCGCTTTCAATTTTGAGAAGTTAGCCTGGTTTACTGAAACACTGATGAGCTCTGAACCAATTTACAGAGTTAATTGGCCAGACTGAATTCTACCAGGATGTGAACCATACCAATAAACCAACAAGAAAGAAAACAGGTAACTATATTCTTATCCATTTGTTTCCATCTACTAAGTAGGCCTTTTTAAAATGCTGACCAATGCTTATGGATCAACAATCCATAAGTAAAGGTCAGAAAAGAGGGAGACCTCATTTTCGCAAAGGAAACCAATTTGGATTGAATATACCATGCAAAGGAACGATTGAGGTCGTATAGGAATATTTTGATGGGAGCATCAAGTAAGCAGAGTTCAAAAGGGAACAGAAACCTATATGAATTACACATCAAAGAGAAGCAGATTCTCCACTTTATATGTCTTAACAGCCGCCCTTCCTTTTTCCTCCATCAAAGAATAACAAGGGGTTACTAGTGACACTGTATCAGCACTTCTATCTGGAAGTTTTTTGTTGTTATTGTTGTTGTGTGTAAATGTGAAATGGGGATATTGCTTGAAATGGGTGTCCATTGTGAAGAAAGAAACCCAGAGAGAATATTCAAACTGATGATCTCTCTTTCAATGCAAATTGCAAAAAGGATAAAAAATATTCTCTGGAAAAAGTATTCTGGAACCTTATAGTTTGTCTCATTAGCTCTAATGAGGTGAAAATCGTACTAGGTCTTTGATTCTTGCCACAACTCAAAAAAGTTTGTTGAGATTGAAAAGACTGAAGTGATGTTGTCATTTGTTAGGATCCCAAGAGGTGCGGTTGGTGGTGATTAGGGAGGTTAGTTATGTCTAAACATCCCTGAATGGGATCAATGTATGCAACACACTGGAGCCTTTACTTCCATCAAATATTTCCTTATATGCATGTGGCCCACCAACTAATCAATCTGGATCCCTATTGGATGAGCCATAGACCAGTGTTTTCATAATCGGACTAGGCATCGAATTGGTAGTGGCCGGTTCGACTGTATTTTTTGCAAAAAAAACTTTTTTTTTCATTTTTTCCTAATTCTTCCGGTTTTGACCGGTTCCGGGTGGTTTTAACCAATTCCTAATCGGTTCTGCCACCAGTTCGACTGGTTTTGACGAGTTCTGGCCGGTTCTCAAATAGTTCTGTTTTTGAGGGTTTTGGGAACCGGCAAGGGGCCGGTTCCTGGTTCCACCAGCCGGTCTAGTCTGGTTCTGGCAACTGCCATAGACCACTATCACACCACTTGGGAAATCTTCATCACATTAAAGGGGTCCCTCACAAGCTTTATTAATATTAAATTATTAAAAATATAATGAGAAAATCTGGCATAGTTATTCTTGTTCTTAAATTTTAAATCATGGGGTCTACACGGTTAGAATTACAGAGTGGGAGCCTTTTCTCATACTACCTCTGAATCTGTCGAAAGTCCAGAGTAATGAAATCTTGATTGACTAATGAAGTAACGTATGACAAAGATTAGCTTCTAACCCTACCCAACATTATCCTCAGATATTCCAATATCTGAGAGAGCTTTGTACCCTTTGTCAACCATTTTATTAAAATAATAAAATAATAAATGAAGGGTTGGATTTGCTTTGATCATTAAAAAAGAAAGAAAAAACCACCTCATCTCATTGAATCCCTCAAGAAAGTTCAAAAGGTTTGGAGGAGGGGCCCGGATTTGATTCGGCTCTCGCCGGATCAAAATCATCCGGCCTCCCCTTTAAGTGTGACATGTGGTGATAAATACGGGAGAGAATATCAAAAGGAGAGAAGTCAAAAATTAGGGGGAAATGAAATGACTTCTACCCCTTTTCTCGCCACATGCCGGGTGTTTTTGGAGGCCGGATGATTTTGGTCTGGCAAAAGCCAGATCAAATCCGACCCGAGGAGGATACTGTTGTTGGTGTGTATCTCTCTCTCTCTCATGTCATCATCTTTATCTTTATAAAAATTAAATTTTCTTCACCCTCATGTAACGTATACGAACAATTTCACCGACAAATCCCTTTAAAACGTCTAGATCTGCCCCACCCAACCAGATAAATCTTTTATACAGACAAAAACCCATGAAACCAGTAAGAGAATAAATTTTATAATACTTAAGAGTAGGGCTAGCACTCCTCAGTACATAAAATAGCTCATAATCCATCAAGAACTTTCCAGTTCTCTACAGTCCACAAATTAAAATATTCTAATGATCTCTGAAACACTGCTCCAAATTTTCTCTGTTCATATTTTTTTACAGCTCCAACTATTTAATCTCCTGTCAACTCTCTCTGTATCCTTCTTACTCACCCTTCAAAATTCAATTTAAAGAAATAAAATACCATATCTCTTGATCCAACACCCCCTCCAAGAAATAAGAATAAAAAAATTAAAGTAACATTCATGCATGTATGACCATGTATATCCATGCATACATATGTTGCGTATTTTTTTGAGATTTCTGTGGCGTAATAGTTGTTGTCCATGCGAGCAACTAGTCAGTTGTTTTGCAGTTTGGTTGTATGGGCACCAAGGCAAGAAGGTAAAAAGTCCCCACAGTTGATAGTCACCTATCATTCCACTTCCTTATCTGGAAACTTTATTTGATTCCATTTTGGTCAGTTTCTCTTCGTACATCCTCTGTATTCATTTCCTATAAATGCATCTGCTTCGTAAAGCTTTCTGTGCTACCAGCTATCTCTTGAACTCTGTTTCACCTTAATTTCTTACGTTCATCACTTCTTTTTTGGTCTTAGTCTTTGGTCCTTATTACAAATAATCGATTTTAAATCTCCTCGTTCCAAAATCTTCTTTACAAATCTGTATTTCAGCTTAATATTGATTCCTCTGTTTTTCTCTGCTCATGGCAACCCCTAATGAACCAACCGGCTCAGTTCTTGGCGACATCAAAACCGAAAGCTCGGAAAGATATTTTGAATTATCGGATGGGAAGTTTAGTGTCAAAGGACTAACATTGCTCTCCGAAGTTCCCAACAATGTCTCTTTCAGTAGCTTTTCTTCTATCTGTTGCTCTTCTGAGGCTCCATTACACTTGTTCCAGCGAGTTCAGTCCCTGTCGTATAAGGGTGGATTCCTCGGATTCAATAACGAGGAGCCATCCAATAGGTTGGTAAACTCCTTGGGTAAGTTTAGTGGCAGGGACTTTGTGAGCATTTTCAGATTCAAGACCTGGTGGTCTACTATGTGGGTAGGGACTAGTGGGTCGGATTTACAAATGGAGACCCAGTGGGTACTCTTAGATGTCCCTGAATTACGGTCCTATGTCCTCATCTTGCCCTTGATTGAAGGGAAATTCAGGTCTGCTCTCCATCCAGGCGTCGATGGGCATGTCAAGCTTTGTGCTGAGAGTGGGTCTATTCATGTGAAAACCTCATCTCTCAATGCAATTGCTTATGTTCACATATCTGATAATCCTTACAACTTGATGAAGGAGGCTTATAGTGCTCTTCGAGTCCATCTCAATACATTTAGACTGTTAGAAGAGAAGTCAGTCCCACCGCTTGTAGACAAGTTTGGTTGGTGTACCTGGGATGCTTTCTACTTGACTGTAGATCCCATCGGTGTCTGGCATGGAGTAAAGGAATTTGTCGAGGGAGAAGTACCACCGAGGTTCCTCATAATTGATGATGGCTGGCAGAGTATCAGCTTCGATGGTGAAAACCCGCTTGAGGATGCCAAGAACCTCGTCTTGGGTGGAACTCAGATGACTGGCAGGCTTTACAGGTTTGAGGAGTGTGAGAAGTTCAGGAGGTACAAGGGTGGGACTATGTTGGGTCCCGATGCCCCGTCATTTGATCCCAAGAGACCAAAGATGCTGATCTCAAAGGCGATAGAGCTTGAGCATGCAGAGAAGGACCGCGACAAGGTGAGTCAATCAGGAGTAACAGATTTGTCCAAGTTTGAATTGAAGATCAAGGTGTTGAAACAAGAGCTGAATGGGATCTTTGGTGGTGAACAAGATAGTGTTTTGAGTGGAGGCTGTGGGAGCTGTTCATGTGAAGTTGAATATTATGGAATGAAGGCTTTTACTAGGGACCTGAGAACAAATTTTAAAGGTTTGGATGATATATATGTTTGGCACGCTCTCTGTGGTGCTTGGGGTGGCGTTAGACCAGGAGCAACCCATCTCATTTCAAAGGTAATCCCTGTTAAAGTCTCTGCTGGACTCGATGGGACGATGAATGATCTTGCGGTGGTGAAGATAGTCGAAGGTGGCCTTGGGCTCGTCCATCCTGACCAAGCTATCGATTTCTATGAGTCAATGCATTCGTATCTTGCCAAAGTCGGAATAACAGGAGTTAAGGTGGATGTCATACATGTAAGCTGCCTGTCTGTCATCACTTTTCTACCTAATTTGATTTTTATCTGTATATGTTTGTGTGAATTTATTTATTCATGTATATGAGAAGAGTGGTTTCGTGATGTGCAGACACTTGAATATGTCTCTGAGGAGTACGGAGGCCGAGTCGATCTTGCAAAAGCTTACTACAAAGGGTTGACGAAATCCCTTGTGAAGAACTTCAATGGAACTGGACTGATCTCAAGCATGCAACAATGCAATGACTTCTACTTCCTTGGGACATGGCAGATTGCACTAGGAAGAGTAGGTGAGAAATTCAAATTACATGGTCTTGTCTACTCGTTAGATAATTTTCATTGAAAGTAACTACAAATCAATTTGTTAGTTAATGAGTAGAGGTTGATTAAGTTGGTTTTGCTGCAGGTGATGACTTCTGGTTCCAAGATCCCAATGGGGATCCGATGGGCGTGTACTGGTTACAAGGTGTCCATATGATCCACTGTGCCTACAACAGCATGTGGATGGGCCAGATTATACAACCTGACTGGGATATGTTTCAATCCGACCATCTGTGTGCCAAGTTCCACGCTGGTTCCAGGGCCATCTGTGGGGGACCCGTTTACTTGAGTGACTCAGTGGGTGGCCATGATTTTGATCTCATAAAGAAGCTTGTGTTCCCAGATGGAACCATCCCCAAGTGCCAGCATTTCGCCCTACCGACAAGAGACTGCCTCTTCAAAAACCCTCTCTTTGACAGCAAGACCATTCTCAAGATTTGGAACTTAAACAAGGTATTCCTAGACTCCTAGTTGAGTCAAGTCAGTACCCTTTTTGAATTATAGTTGGACAACTTGTTTAATTGACTTGCTGAGTCAAATCTTATCAAGCTTATTGAATTAAAAGCCCTGTGACTAAGATGTCATAACTCAATGATATCCATTTTTCACAGTTTGGAGGCGTAATTGGTGCATTCAACTGCCAAGGAGCTGGCTGGGACCCCAAGGAAAAAAGGATCAAGGGCTACTCCCAGTGTTACAAGCCAATGTCCGGTTCGGTACATATTAGTGACATCGAATGGGACCAAAAGACAGTATCAGCCGAGATGGGTGAGGCCGATGAGTACATGGTTTATCTCAACCAGGCCGAGGAACTACTCTTAATGACCCCGAAATCTGACCGGTTCGAGATGATCATCCAACCATCTACGTTTGAGATTTTCAGCTTTGTGCCGATCAAGAAGCTCGGTCCCTCAAGTAAATTTGCACCGCTAGGGCTAACAAACATGTTCAACAGTGGAGGGACCGTACAAGGATTAGAGTATAGTGAATCTGGAGTTGAGATTAGTGTGAAGATTAAGATCAAAGGTGGAGGAAAGTTCTTAGCTTACTCAAGTGGGTCACCAAAGAAATGCTACTTGGATGGTGCTGAAGTGGGTTTTGAGTGGGTGGCTGGTGGTAAGCTGACCACAAACATTCCTTGGATAGAAGAGTGTGGTGGCATTTCTGATGTGGGGTTTCTCTTTTGAATTGTCTTACTTCTTTGTTTAATGGGGTGGTTAAAGTCGGTTTGTGAGTGTTTTGTTGTAAATCAGTTATCTTAATATTCCTCTAAGCTATTGTCTATGGGGTCCTTGATGATGTTTCTCTGTACAAATCTGAGAATGACATTTTCTCATTAATGTAGTGGTTTATGATAAAATTATTGTTAATTTAGTCTACTCTACACTTTCCTTGTCCAATTGAGAAATTTCTTTTTATAGGTTAGTTGGTCTCTTTTAACAAACAAGATAGCAGATGCTTGTAAATAGGATATATGATGTGTGCAATGACTGCTTTGCCACTATGATCTTGTGCTTGGATATCAGTTTTTACCCAGTGGTGAGAATGAAATTCATGTCACTCCCTTTTGGGGGATAAATGGACCAACCTTTGTTTCCTTTTGTCTCATTGGTTATTCTGGCATAGAAGTGATATTAGGGCATGAGATAATTCTAGGAGATGGCCCATGCTAGAACAAGTGAGCGTTTGGGTTTTTTTCCCCTCCTAATTTAATCACTTAAAATCGATTCTAAGTGATTTTAAACCTCAGAATCCCGTTCGGTTCAGTCAGAAAAAATCAATTTTATTAGAATTTATTTCTCAAAATACATTTATTTCAAATTGGAAGGGAGGGAGGGCAATCTGAGAACAGAAAATCAATTTTTTTAAAAAACAAAAAACTACTTAATAAGAGACAACTGGAATAGTTCTTGAATGACAATGGGACTAAACTCTATGTAGAAACCAAATACGATTATTAGATTATTAACATTGAATCACTTTTCTACAAGAGAATCCATTTTGTCCAATGTTTGAATCAAACATGATTATTTGTAACAACGCTTATTAGAGAATAATCAATTCTAATCACAATTGACTCATCACAATTGACTCTAGCCAAAAGAATCCGAATCAAATGAAGCCCAAGCAAGCCATAATCCCCGAATCTCCTCTTGTAGGATAGTCACTTTTGCAGTCTCTACCCTTCTCTTTCTCCTAACTTTTGTTTATTTTTTGTCATCTTGTAATCCTGTGTTTGTCCTAGTGGTAGTGCATCTCCCTTTGGGGAGGAGTGACTCGTGTTCGAGTCCTGGTGTGGCCGTTGAGTGCCCACCCTTGAGTTCTAACCCACCTAACCCCTGACATAGATAGATAAATGACATAGCTGATTACCAAAATTAAAAAAAAAAAAAAAAGCAGATAGATAGATGGTTGAATGTCGGTAAGAAATGAAACTATATTAAAACCTCTTTTCTCACCAGAAGGTAGAGAGAGAGAGAGAACTGGTGTTAAAACCCGGACTGATTCAGATCGGTTTAGACTGGTTCTCGCAAACTGGATTCTTCACTGGTCTGCTTTGAACACTCTACGTGTCAAATGTCTAACTCAGGAGGAGTCAATTCAGACCGCTTGACCTTTGTGACCCGTTTCTTTGAACTGCGTGGGCCATTGTAAAATTTAAATATAAACCTTTTGAAAATCTATAGTGTCTCATATGTAAGTTAAAACTAGGTTTATAGGCTCTTAAAGAGAGCTCAAGGTCGGTAACATTATATTAAATTAATAATTACTCAATACAAAAAATAATATATAAAAAGGAAAGATTTTGGATCAAAACCCTATAAAGAAACAAGGAAAAGGAAAAATAATAATATCTACGCAGAAGGTGAAGTAGAGCGTTTTTTTAATTGCTTGACATTGTTTTTTAATATGTATTTAAATTTTTAAAAAGATTATTGTTATATTACTATTAACTATATGAGTCAACCATCTCACTGGTCGGTTTGGTCGGTTTGGACCGATCTTCCTTCTTGACCAAGTCGGTGTTTGCCTAGTTTATAAAACATTGGGAAGAACCCTTGAATGTGAATCAACTATTGTAATAGTTTTATGCCGTGGATGATCGAGATGATGTGTACCAGATGCAACCATTGATCTCAAAAGCCCACTGATGGGAATGACACAATCTAAGTGTTATATCATTTGGATAGTAACATACCATCATGCTTCCGCAATCGAAATTCTCGACAACTCTCACTATAGGGCATGACAATTCTCAAGATTTTTAAGTAGCTCTCTCTTGATAGTCCTTTCCGTGGCGGTTTTCACTTTGAGGCAGTATAATTTTCAGGATTTTTTCCGTAGCCCTCTCCAGGTAACCCTTTTTCGTGATTTGAACCCGAGGCGTGGTGTAAGACTTTGATACCAAGTGATGTATACCAGACACAACCATTGATCCAAAAGCCCGAACTGATAGGAAAAACGAATCTAAGTATTTATCATCTGGATCGTAACACGAGATCGATCAATCGAGAGGTGCACACCACGTGTCATTAAGAGAAAAGCAAATGAAACTAGAACATGAAAGAGATTTCGAACTCTTATCCCCTTAATCTTGAAAGTTAAAAAAGAAGATTATGGTCAAGGATCCATCATTATAAAGATAGAACCTCTTATTTAATCAATTATAATACAAAGTTAGATATGGGACTATCAGAAACAAAGATTATGTTGGGGTTTAAATAAACAAAAGGGCTAGATTCAGTCAATGCAGCCTTGCACGTCTACAAAGGTTATCGAAACGACAAGAAGGGATGAATCATTTGCTTGCAAGACTGAAACACAGTTATGTGTCGGAGTGTGGTTCGTTGCCGGACTACCGACATCTGGAATGTTCTCAAATAGGATTATCCACCATTGGTCGACTTCATGTCTCACCTACAAGAGAATCGAAGCTTCTTGAAAAGAGGACTGTCGGTTACATCTCCAACGGTAATTACACTTGCCTAACTGTCTTTCATAGTTTTTATTATTTTCATACAAGAATACAAAAATAAATGTAGTGGGATCCACCAAAAAATTGTCACACTATTATATCTTCTTGTATGAAAATAAGTGAAAGTGGACGTAAGCATTGCTATTGACCTCATTTGCCTATTTTGAAGATTTGAGAAACCTCGAGGTAGAGGGTTATTCTAATCACACCATGTGTATGCTCCCCATATGACCAGACATTATAACATAGTTACGTGCATGCATGCATGAATAGATGGACTTTCAATCCAATGCTTAAAAATAGGAGTTTCAATGGGCCGAATTGGGGCCTAAAAAACCCTTTATGAAGACCCGGCCCATTGACACCCCAAAGCCGTAGCAAAATATTTGTGGTATAAAAAAAGTTTACATAGATCAGATGGTTGAGACTATTCGAAATGATCTGAGTTTTTGGCTTGGAGGATCTTTTAGATGGTTTGTACTTTGTGGTCATAAACTGAAAGTCTTCGTCATTCAGTCACTCTGCAGGTTCTCCACATGGTAAGATCAGTTGTATTTTCAGCCTCTTCATGCGAGATCGAATCACACCCAATCGTGATTGAATTCAGAGAGAGATCAATCACACCCACAAGTCAATACGTATTCCCTTTAACCCTTAATAATTGTGGTTAAGATTCTCTAACTTTTAATGTTAATCTAACCATAGTTTTTTGAAATAAAAATATTAAAAGCACATTTAAATTTGGTTAAGAATTTTCAACTCTTAAGATTAATTTTTTTTTCAAAAGGCTAAGGTTAGATTATTGAACACTAAGGGTTAGAGAATCTTAACCACAATTAATAGGGGTTAAAGGACCTGTGGCGTAATCTAAACACACGACATTAGGTTGTTGAACCAGAAGGATTCAATGAATCTTAACCAGGGCCGGCCCATCCATTAAGCCATCAAAGCCTTTGCTTTAGGCCCCATTAAAAAAAATAAAAAATAATATTAAAAAGGCCCCATTTAGAATATTAAATAAAATAAAAGGTCCATTTAAAATATTAAAAAGGCCCCATTTATAGTTAAATTTTTTTTTTAAAAAGCCCCATTTTGAATTTTCGCTTTAGGCCTCCAAATGGCTTGGGCCGGCCCTGATCTTTACCATAGTTAATAGGGGTTAACATGGGCATGTGTTGACCTATGGGTCTAATTAAATTCTCGCCGAGTTCAATCGCCATTCAATCTCTATGACCACTCATAAAAGAAAGTGTATAAACATAAAATTGTTGTTAAAAAAAAAAAAAAAACATCTTAGAAATAGCCCAGTGGTGATGTATCACCTAACTAGAAGGGTAACTAGGAGGGAGGTCCTAGGTTCAACTCGAGGGAGAGAGGTGAGCGTGAGGCAGAGCCAGGTGGGCGCACATGCCACCACTCAACTTTAAAAAAAATTAGATTTTTATTTTTTAGGGTGTAGCATGGGAATGGGCAGGTTATAAACTGTCAAAAAAAATTTATTTTTTTGAGTTGGGAACATATTCAGTCACGATTGAATTAGGTTAATTGGTCAAAACGTGTCTTCTTTTAACTGCCATTAACTATAGTTAAGATTCACTAACTCTTATGTTATGTTTGGTTGTCAAGAAAATAGGTGAGAACATGGAAAATAAAAGAAAATTTTGGATTTTTAATACAATTTTTAGTTGTGTCTTGTTTAATTTTTTTTTTTCCATATTTTCTCGACCATTAAACTTAGGGTTCGACAATTAAACATAGGGTTAGGGTTCAACAATCTAACATTTGTTTTTAGAAAAAAATTAACATTAAGGGTTAAAAGTTCTTAACCAGAGTTAAAGGGGGCTATGCAAGTGTGATTGAGTTATCCGAATTCAATCGCAATTGGACAGGAATGAACTTATATTTTTTATACTAAGTTGTTTAAATATTTAATTGAGCATAATCATGGGATGAGAGGGCAATTGTCCCCCCCAAAAAATATACTATATTATTTTATACGACTTTGCTACTGTGACCCTATTGGGATTGAGACTACGGAGACCATGCTCTAAGAGCATTGGATTTCGGGTGGAGCCCATGACAGACCCCGCCTGAAATATCATGCTTTAGAACATGGTCTTGGCCTTAATAGGGTCTCAGGAGCTTTATCCTAATTAATATAGCATAACTGGGCAAGGACCAACTCTCTCCAAAACTTTTGCTAATTATGAGGTAAGGGAACAATTAACATGTACACAAAAAAAAAACAATACTCATAAAATATAAGATATGTAAAAAATGTATAAACGAAACCACCGAAAGCTTAGTTGTCAAAAAAAAAAAATAATAATAATAATAATAATAATAAATTTCTATAACCCTAACCCTCATCTCCCTGCACCCAGAATATTTCTACGCTTATATTTCTCCATAAAACCTATCAACAAATACTACTATATTCAACTTTGAGCGAAAATCTTAATCGGCCCGGCTAAGCCTCAAAAAAAAAAAAAAATAATAATAATCATAAATTGTAGCTAAAATCTCTTGCCTCACGACCATTGTCGCTCCAGCAGCTTTCTCCCGCCGGTAACTTGGTCGCTCCAACCCCCTTCTCGGTAAGCTTCTTCTCCATCTTCTTCTTCTTCACAGGGTTTGAAGAATGTGTTCTTTCGATTGGGGTTGGAGGGTTTCAGGTTAAAGGAGATTCTCGGGGGATTAAGGTTTCTATTGAGAAGTGAAGATGGTTGTTGGACAAATTTTATTTGTTCTGGATTTTGAAATTTGTTAAGGAACCCTAGTGTATGCTTTTCTTGGCCGGATTATAGATAATCCCCTCAGTCTTGTTTCTTTTCTTGGATTTTGTTTGTTTTGTGGTTATATCTCTTTATAGAAATTTTTATAATCCCCTCTTTCTGGTTTACTGCATAATTTTATTGATTTTCCACGTTTACATGTATGAGATACTGTGGTTTTTATTCTATAAATTCCTTTCCCTCATTGATTCATGAATCTGTAATAGTAATAGAGCTAGCATTTTCGTCTATTCCTTTTCCTCATGAAAACTGGATGGATACTGTATATATATATTTTTTTCAATTCGGAAATGAAGTTTTTCTTTGCTAAGAAATGATACGTTGAGACATAGCACAACTATGGTGAATTCCACCTCTGTCTTTGAACCTCACTTCATATCATTATGGTGAATTCCTTTGGCTCTTCATTTGAAGAGGTCTGGAAATTCTTTAGCTAATTAATTTGATCACGACTTTATCAATCTATTTTCATTATTTCATTCATAATGGTATG
This sequence comes from Tetracentron sinense, assembly GCA_015143295.1. Lineage (NCBI taxonomy): Eukaryota > Viridiplantae > Streptophyta > Magnoliopsida > Trochodendrales > Trochodendraceae > Tetracentron > Tetracentron sinense. The sequence goes on along the minus strand of CM026566.1, from coordinate 39,142,550 downwards.
AAGTGAGGTTTGGTTGTGGTGAATTTTTTTGTTTGGAACCTAAAATGGCTTCACATTATTCACAACTGAGGTTTGGTTGTAGTGAAGGTGGAGAAAATGAACACAATGACGACCACGGAGCCTTCTTATCATCTTATACCAAACGAACTCTCAGCACAGGACAACCCCACCACCAAACTCTCCCAGAAGACGATCTCCAATCTCTTAGGCACCAAATGCAGCACTTCTCTGCAACATCTCAAGCAAATTCATGCTCAGGTAATAAGGAATGGCCTCTCTGAAGACAATTACATAGCTGGCTCCTTAGTGAAGTGCTATGCCAACCCTCATTTCAGTAGCTTGGGCTGTGCGCTTAAGGTCTTCGATCAAGTGCCACGACCTCACGCCTTCTTGTGGAACTCCTTGATCAAAGGGTGCTTAGAGAACAATGATCCTCAGAAGGCAATCTCATTTTATCATAAAATGATGGTTGCAGATTCTAGGCCTAACAAGTTCACCTATCCTACCTTGTTTAAGGCTTGTACTGTTGCTAGAGTGACTGAAGAAGGGGTGCAAGTTCATGCCCATGTTGTGAAGCATGGGCTTGGAGGAGATGAGCACATAAGGAGTGCTGGAATTCAGATGTATGCATGTTGTGGGCGTCTGATCGAAGCTCACCGAATGCTTGATGAAAGCAGGGAATCAGATGCTGTTTGCTGGAACGCAATGATTGATGGGTACTTGAAATGTGAGGATTTGGAGGCTGCTAAAGGGTTGTTTGATCGTATGCCAGTGCGGAATGCCGGGTCCTGGAATGCCATGATTACTGGTTATGCACGAAGTGGAATGGTTGAGATTGCTTGCAAATTGTTCAATGAGATGCCCCAAAGAGATGATGTATCTTGGAGTGCAATGATAGATGGTTATATCAAAGAAGGTTACTACAAGGAAGCCTTGGAGGTCTTTCATGATATGCAAAGAGAAAGGGTGAAACCAAGGAAGTTCATCTTGTCGAGTGTGCTAGCTGTGTGCGCGAATGTTGGGGCTCTTGATCAAGGCAGATGGATCCACAATTATATACAAAGGAATTCCATCCCATTGGATGCCATACTGGGGACTTCTCTAGTGGATATGTATGCCAAATGCGGGAGTCTCGACTTGGCATGGGACGTTTTCGAGAAGATGAAATGGAAAGAAGTGTTCTCTTGGAATGCCATGATTGGAGGTCTTGCAATGCACGGGTGTGTTGAGGATGTGATTGACCTTTTCTTGAAAATGCAGAGGGAGAAATGTAGACCAGATGGAATCACCTTCGTAGGTGTTCTAAACGCATGTGCTCATGCAGGATTGGTTGATGAAGGCCTCAAGTATTTCAATTCTATGAAAAGAGTGTACGGGGTAGAGCCTGCCGTGGAGCACTATGGGTGTGTGGTTGATCTCCTAGGAAGGGCAGGGCTCTTAGCCAAGGCAAATGACCTTATATGGTCGATGCCGATGAAACCCAGTGCAGCTGTCTGGGGAGCTCTTTTAGGTGCTTGCAGGATTCATGGGAATGTCGAACTTGGTGAGAAAGTGGGGAAGGTCTTGCTTGAGCTAGAGCCACTAAATAGTGGTCGTTATGCTTTACTTTCGAACATCTATGCAAAGGCAGGTAGATGGGAAGATGTTGCTCAAGTGAGGACACTGATGAAGAAAAGGGGGATAAAGACCACCCCTGGAAGCAGCTTAATTGACTTGGATGGTGTTCTTCACGAATTCGTAATGGGGGATGGATCGCACCCACAAATGAAGGAGATCCACTTTATGTTGAAGGAGATCATTCAAAGACTGCAATTAGAAGGCTATATAGCAAACACCACCCAAGTTTTGTTTGACATTGATGAAGAGGAGAAGGAAACTGCTCTTTCCCACCACAGTGAAAAGCTTGCAATTGCTTTTGGATTCCTTAACACAACCCAGGGGACAACCATCCGAATTGTGAAGAACCTCCGAGTGTGCGAGGATTGCCACTCTGCGACCAAGCTCATTTCACTTGTGTACAATCGTGAGATAATTGTGAGAGACCGTGTACGGTATCATCATTTTAAAAATGGATCCTGTTCATGTAAGGATTTTTGGTAAGTTCAAGGGATAGAAGTGACAGGAAGCAAGAGTGGATGAGGGAGATGAAGCACAAACACCAACAAAAGGTGGAAATGAAGTTTCAAATGTAGAAAACCACAAGCTTCCTAAAGACAGTGGCATGCCAAGTAGAAGAGAGAGAACTAAATCTGCCAAGTTGTTGCTATATTGATAAGAGCAAGAAACCACAAGGATGTCGAAATGCTCAAGTCAAAATATGGTTCTGCAGAGGAGATGGGATCTGCAATAGTTTTTAGAGCTCAAACTAAAGAGGTCGTCCATTTTTCTGTATGGCCCATCTAGTCATAGGCCAATTCATTGTTAGGGAACTCTTGATCTTGTTTATGTATGCCAAATCACTTGAATACATGCAATTTAAACACAGATGGAAAATCTCAATGCTAATCAACTAACGTTATATAAAACCGCTATAAGCAGCTCTTTTCAATGTTTTGCCCCCCCCCCAAAACACCCCTGCTATACACCGAAAATGACGCATGAATGCTTGAAGCAGTTCTTTAGAAAACGTACTCTTTTTTATTTCCTTAATTGCCCCTTAAAGCATATCCCTGTGTATCCTTCTTTCTTCAACACGTTCCCTCTATTTAATCCCCTGTTCTTATCCTTCTCCGTTCTTATCCAGCTTCTCCCTTCTTATCCTTCTCAGTACATGTCTATTTGAGATGCAATATCTAGCCCAGTCACTCTCCACCGCCTTCGAGGCCTCATTCTTTTATGCTTTAATTAACATTCTATCCTCGTTGCCTTACCCATTTTCCTTCTGTCATTATTTCCATTTAGGTTTCTTCTTCTCTTCTTCATCATCATCTGTAAATCTATTGATTTCGTTTATCTATTGCAGGTTTATTGTTCCGGAAGCATCCCCGTTCACAACAGTGCTGAAATACTCCATAGTGGAAGTCAAAGTGCATCCTCAAACCAGCGCTATCATAACCAACAGTACCCAATTCTACCATATTTCTTCAACTTCTTTAGTCATTTTAATTAAGAAGTGAAACTCCTTAATTGATTCTTTTTTCTTATTCTTTTTGCTGCTAAATTGAAAGTTAGGGTCGGAATTCAAGGGTTTATGTTTAAGGATTACTCATTGTTCTCTTCTCTGTAATTTTTTTTTTTTAAATATCTGTTAAAAGTGTTGAATTTTTTCTTCATTTATTAAGTTGTAAGCTTTTGATCTTGTTCGTGTTGGAACTGTCAAAAATTGAGAAATAAAAGTCAATATGTTTTTGCAAAAGCAAGTTGGTTTACCATCCAAAAAAAAAAAGTCAGTTAGTTTATGTTTAAGGATTACTCATTGTTCTCTGTACTTTTAAGAGTTTTTTTTATCCATTAAAAGTTATGAATTCTGTATGTATTGAGTTGTAAGCTATTTCATACTGTTGTCTTACTTGAATTGCGAGTAAAATACAATTTGATCATATTTTTTCTTAATTAGTTTATAATTTGGTGTATTTATATATAGGTAATCTGAAATGGAGCAGCTCAATCCTGATCAAGAAGTTAAAAAAATATGAATTATATATGGTATGTATTTTTTTTCATCTTTCTTACTTTGTTTTATTTGGTATATTGGCCTAATTTCTGTCATCCGGACATGGTTATAGTTCTTGTCTTAAGAGTTGTAATCTCAAAGTAAGGACATACAGCCATAAAATTGGAATTTATTAGTACAGTTTTTGAATTTTAAAAGTAGTTTGGGTATTACTTAACCATATCTAACCCAGATTGAGTAGCAATTTCACGGTTGGTGGACATGGATACCTGTAGGAGTTGAGGTTTGGACGATATGGGTGCTTTAGAGAATTAGAGTTTAGGAATGTGATTGGATTTTAAAAGTAGTTGGGCTATGACAACCATAGCCAAAACAGTTGAATCTTATTCACTAATTCACTTTTTTAAGATTGCAGAAAAATAAATGAATTTTAAAGTGTATGTTATCTGATTTTAGATCTGCCAAGCATGGAAAATATGCTAAGTACCAACACCTTTTGATGGAAGAGAACCAAAACAGTAAGAAGTAATTGCTTGTTTGATAAAAATGCTGATTCTTATTACTTAACTCTCAACCAGCTTCACAAACTTACAAAGTTATACAGGGTGGTGATTGCCTCACCCTTGATATTGTAGATTACTTTCCAAGTTATCCACATATGACATATGAAAATATAGTGAAAATGTTACAATGCTTATGGAAAGAGGAGGCTTAAAGCGAGCAGCTATTGTCATAGACTTTTGTATGACACTTTTTCTTCTAAATCTGACCTACTACCTCTTAAATTCCCTATTATGTTCTACCATATCACCACCTTCTCTGCACACATTTAATTTCTTCTCTTTATCTAAAGTCATTACCTGGGAGTATTTATTTCCTTTTCCTCAAACCATCATATGGGAGTAGTATCATAAATACTAATTATTTCTTTACTCACAACGGGTATGCATTTTGAGAGTTGTTCATGTCCTTTGAAAATTAACTTAGAAATTGTCATAATGTTTGTCTTGCTTCATTTGATGTGGTTCATGGGGTTTATTCTTATTGGGTGTCTGCAAGCAACTTAGATGCTTAGAAGCGAATTATTCCTGTGCATTCAAATCTGAAAACTTGTAACTCCTTTCAGTCTTCCATTAACATGCTTCCCCTTATGATTATAAACTCTCTATGATTGTTTTTCAGGCAATCTTGCTGCAATTTGCAATTTTCACTCTGGCTTATTACAACACGGGAAGACGATTGGAAGCTTTCTTTCAAAAGTTTGCGACAGGTATATCAACAGATGGGAAATTTGCGATTTACTTTCTCAAATCATGTTGATAGATGAATATGTTTTGAGATTCTGGCATTTTGTACTCTACAAATTGAATCACTATTTATTTTTAATTTGAGCATACTTATATTTGTTTTAGTTGATCTCTTTTGTCTCTCTAGATATCTATGATTATGAAGTTTAGAGATTTACTGATTAAGCAATAAATATTCTTATTTTCTTCTGTTAATAAGTGGCATTTGAGATTTTTTCCCTGGGAGAATCTTCTGATTCAACTTTTTTCTATCATGAACGTTGTGCTTTTTTTTTTTTTGCCCATGATCAAGCAGCAATACATATATCCAAGATCCTAATCAGTCCAAAATCACATGAGTTGGGCATCGATCAAGGAGATGCATTTGTGTCATCTCCTCACTCTCTTTTGAGAAGGAGTCACAATCTTCTACTTGATGGTCTGTTTCCTTCAAACCCCAGTTCCTCTGTTAAAAGAGTGTCTTCTTTAACTACAAGAGCCTTACTTTCCACTGACAAGGAATCAGTTTTGAAGGATTTCCATGAACAAAAAGCTCTCAAGGTAGAAAATACTTCTACAGCTTTCATGAACCCATTTCCCATTTTCTTTAATCTACTCTTTTCCTTTAGATTTCATGTTTATCTGTGACCCTCTTCGAGTTATTGTTTTGATCTTTTTCCTTTTATGGATTTTTCTTCGAATTTATGAACCTTGATTGCTTTATGGAGATGATCATTTACTCTTTCTTTGTTCGTGAATAATACTGTATTTGTATATATTTATGTTACTGAATTTGTGGGTCTAAAAGATTAATTGATAAATGAGCTCAAATGGAAATTTAAGGGAAAATATGATTATGGGGTGAATTTGGGATGCTTTGATATTGAAAAAAAACTAATTTAATATTCAGCTCACTTGCTAGCTTATTTATCTAAATGACAAGAACAAAATAGTTTTCAATTTTGCCTAGATTTGTCTCATCAAATACATACACTGTTAGTTCTACACATTACAAACACATGATGCGTGCATGTTTCAAGTGTTGAGATAAAATTTTTGTGTTCATTGAAGGGCACACAAGTTCTAAGTCTTTCACGCTGCAAGTTCGCGTGGCCCACCAAGAGATCCATTAGTGTCATTCGATTGATGAGCCACCTCTTGTGTAGGTAATAACCTAACATTAGCACTAATCGGACCATTAATATCCTATATTATCTTTCTCGTCAAACAATTAAATCACTTTTCTAAGCTTGGTCGCTTTTTTCTTCCGAATAGTGGGTTAAGTATCATAACATCTATGATCCATCCTACTTATTTGCATTAAATTTTCGTATGTTTGTGTAGGAATCTTTACAACAGTGTCTCTTTATTTGCAGATCATCTCAGGCTTGCTGAATTTTGATAGAGAAAATGTTGCTTCTGTTGTTACTGCCGCAGATAAGGTTGGTTTCATTTTTGTCATATGCTACCGAGGTAACTCTTAGGTTGCTTAGACGATTCATTCAGATTTACTATCTTTGAATGCATTTCATTTGGGGGCCTTAATCAATTGGGATAGAATTTTCTCTTTTTACAGTTTTTACCAACTCTGTGATCACTTCTCTGGAGCTTAACTTAATCTCTTCAAGATTCTGATTCTGTATGGACTCATCTACATTATATTAATTGTTCAGTTGTGGGGTACAGAAACATTGCCATGGTAATTGTTGTAAAAGTACAGTGGATCCTGTTGTGCAGTTACAATTAAGTTGAGTAGCCATATCCTCAATTGAGATTGAGCCTCTTCCAAATAATGTTAATGGGGTTTTAAAGAAGGTTCAGCTTTATGGCGTAGAAATATTCTTCATTACATGCAGCAGAGCTAAGCCTAATTGTAATTAGTGAATGTCTTTAAAATTTGTCATTGATTCTATACTATTTTTATTCTTATTGGCTCTAGAGTCTGAATTCATTTGTTCTTTATGGATAATATTCTCTTTAAATTAGAACATTCTGAAGCACTGTCCATATGAAATTAAATAAAACCTCCCTGCTATCTAGATCTCTAATTTTTAAGTTTCAGAGTCTAGAATGATCTTTTTGGATGATTAATATTGGTAGTTTCAGTTATCAAATTTGAGAATTGCAGCACACATTATATACTATAGTCAGAAAATTTGCAATAGGCTGAATATTTTCATTGAAAAATCTATTATGCTTATCTTAGTAATCCCTGTGTAAAAAAAAGAACCGAACAAAGCAGCTTCCCTCTTCTTGGCTAAACAATATTTATTCACCTAATTCACGAGTTTTTTTTTGGTTTAGGCATCATTTATCTACGTTAGTACGGTCTCTTGCAACTCGTACCCTTGGGGGGATTGGATCCCCTGACCTCCCTCCATCGAAGGCCACACCCCTACCACTCACGCAAGAGGCGGGGGTTCTTATTTAAGTTATTCAATGCCCTAGAAACTCAAATGATATACTAGAGTCAGAACAGAGGCAAGAAGTGAAATTCTAATGAAGAAATTAATTTTTTAAAGGGAAGCATACTGAGAGCCAAACAGCCACTAAAGTAGAATAGATAGATTTAGCAGAGACACAAATGAATCAAATAGATTCCAACAGAACACCTACATAACATAAGGAATAGATGCATTCCATTATAAATCAAATTTACCCCAAAAAGCAGAACCCCATATTTCAGAATTCAGGTCTGTGCAAGAACCTACCTAATATGATAATATTGTCTGTCCTCGTTGTTCCCACCAAACTACATCATTTTAACAACCAAATAAAATTCAGGTTTGTGAAAGAACTTAACTAATAAGATTGATACCATACGGCCTCTCTGTTCCCACCCAAACTCTGTCAATTTTTACAACCAAATCCCAACTGATCAAACAAACAAAATTTAAAAATCATAAAATAGCAAATATAACAAAAATTCTCTAAATTGAATGCAATTTTCGTGTGCATTATTAGATAATAACAAATTTTAACTGAAATTTACATAATTTATATCAATGTAACTAATATGTTTGACCGACAAACTAATGGATGTTACCTGTAGGAGCAGGAAATTAAGAAGAATAAGAAGCAAAAAGAAAGTCCTTAGAACCATAAATCAGTGGAAGCCCTGTTTGAGGCTATGGTTTATTTCACGCACCATATCGACTATTTCATTCATGTCTGGCACAAGACACTATTGTTCCGGGTTGATATTTTAAATTTCCTTTCTGAGCAAAATTATTTTTCATAATGTGTAGTGCCTCAAATCCAGATTTCACTTGGTTTCTACAGATCTAATATATTCCAGAGTAAAGCTCAATAAGCCTTCATATGGCCGAACAATTGTTTAGAACACTGGTTTCTTTTTTTGTGACTTAAGCTTGAATTGAACCTGTCATCTAGAGGATTTGCAGACTAAATGGGGAACCATTCAGAATCCAGATCTCACCTGAAGGGATTGATGGTAGAAGCAATATATAGCATTAAGGAATACCGTGTATTTTAGCAACTCAAAAGGATCATATATGATTGCAGGAGAAAAGGCGTCACAGCAGAAGAATGGGCTAAAATGTGCCTACAACAAATCAGTCAGGATCTCAGCATTCACTGCAGATTCACATGAAGTGCTTAGCTGCTCTAGGCATAAATTAAAGAGTATTCCTTAAACAATCATATATCTGGGCACAAATTAAGTGCTTAGCTTGGAGTGGCCAAAGGTGATTTTTGTCAATTATAACAAGGTATATTCACCAATTTGTGGGCTTTTATGTTCATATATGGTGTGTGTTGACCTCATAGATTGATTGTGCTCTCATACATGAATGAAAGGTGAAGGATCTACCATCTGTGCAGCAAGAATAAGGTGTTCATCAACAGATGCTATCCTTCAGCCAAATTTCCTTCCAACTTCGAAATTTTGAAAGACTGCCTGTAGAAGTCTTTTATTGTTGAAATAAATTCATTTTTCATGACCATTACTAATAGAATCACTATTACTACAAGTTAGAGCCGTAAACACCCCAGTTACGGTTAAACAATTATCCTAAGTCTTCTTACTACTATTTCATTTTTTTGACTGCACGTGCCTTGCACGTGCCCAAATTGACTAGTAATATGAAAAGTGGGAAGTTGTGGCATTACAAGGAGGAAAATATTGTTTAAATAAAGAAAATGCATTCTCTTAGGAGAGAGTTCGCAAGAGCTCCATTTCTCATTGTGAGCTCTACTCCTCGCTGCTAGCCACTAACTGATGCTACTAAGGTATAATAAGAAAAATGAAAAAAAGAAGGTTTCCCACATTAGACTTTCCTGTTGAGTATTAACTCTGATTTGTTTGTGTAGAAAGTACCTTTACCCAACCCCTAGGGGTGCAGACTAGTGGACGAGGGATGTACCGCAAACCTGGAGGTCTTGAAAGTACCTTTACCCTAATGGGATGTGGTGGAGACTTGATGGATGATGGGACAACAGGAAGAATGAGTTTTTGCATTGGGTGTTTCGAACACCGAACACTCTCATGGGCGTTCGAATGCCCTCTTCGGTGGTTCGAACGCCCCCCCGGCGTTTTTGGGTCTCCTGAGTCCGTTTTGGCCCTAGTATATAAGATACTTTTGGGATTAATTATTTGTATTCCAATCATTCATTGTAGTCACCAAGAGAGGTTTTCCTTGAGAGAGAGAGAGAACTTGCATTGCTTGTTTGGTTTTGAAAGATCTTTATCTTCCTTTGGAAGGCAAAAAGAAGAAACCGGAAAAGTTGGTGGACGAGGAGTGAGATGTATTAGACAGGAAATCCATGGGCACGATACGACTCTCACTGCATTTGTCGCTTTCAACATCTTGAAAGAGAAGACAACGGTAGGGGTAATGGATGCCCTAACAAGTATGTATGAAAAACCATCTGCTTCAAATAAAATATTTTTAATCAAAAGATTATTCAATAGGAAGATGGTTGAAGGTGGAGAACATCTAAATAATTTCAACACAGTCACCAGTCAATTAAGCTCGGTAGGAATTAATTTTGATGATAGAGTCTAAGCTTGTACTATTTTATCTTCATTACCAAAAAGCTGGACAACCTTATCTACGACTGTGAGTATTTTTTGCAGGGACAAATCCTTTGAAGTATGATAATGTTGTGGAGGTTTTTCTGATCGAAGAAGTTCGCAAAAAATTCTCAGGTGAAACAATAGGGAATGCCCTAAATGTTGAAAACATGGGACAATTATCAAAGAGGGGAAACAAAAATAATGTAGATCAAAGTCCAGAAGAGGCAAATCTAAAGGAAATGAATCCAGTTGTTGAAACTGGGGCAAGCCAGGCCACTTCAGTAGGGATTGTAATTCTTCAAAGAAACCTACAGAGAGCAGTAATCAAGGAGAAAAAGATCAAGCAAATATTTCCAAGGAAAGTATAGATGCCTTGATTCTTTTTGGTGATGTACGATGCGAATCTTGGGTAATAGATTTTGGTGCATCATTTCACGCTACACCTCACCAGGACATCCTCATAATTAAGTACAAGGAAACTTCGAGAAGGTCCTACTTAGGTGACAACGAACCTTGTAGTATTATTGACAAATGTGATGTGCAGATAAACCTGGCCAATTGGACAGTTATGAGACTGAGAGATGTAAGACATGTTCCTACACTGTAGAGAAATTTGATTTCAGTGGGACAACTAGCAGAATCCGGGTTTCTAACAACTTTCTCGAATGATTTGTGGAAGATCACCAACTGTTCTTTGGTGGTAGCTTATGGTAAGAAAGAGGGCACTCTTTACCTAACATTCGGAACAAATGGCTCGATTGCAGTTGCAGCTGCAAGTGTAGATGCCAGCACATGACATTGCAGACTGGGGCACATGAGTGAGAAAGGGATGAAGATTATGCATGCAAAGGAAAAACTGCCAGATTTGAAATTCGTGGATTTGGATTTCTATGAAGACTGCATCTATGAGAAACATAGTAAAATTAGTTTCTCTAATGGCGGAAGGACTCCAAAAGTTGAGAGGCTAGATTTGGTACATACAGATGTATAGGGACCATCACATGTACCTTCTTTTGGAGGTTCAGTTTATTATGTAACTTTTATTGATGATGTCGATCAGTAGAAAATTCTAAGATTTTTTGAAGCATAAATCTAAGGTATTTGATGTGTTCAAGAAATGGAGGGCTTTGGTAGAGATGAAATAGGTCTAAATCTGAAATGTCTGGACTAGATAATGGGGAGGAAACTGCTCAAGAGAGTTTGAAGAGTATTGCTTAGTTAATGAAATTAGAAGACAGAAAATGATTCCAAGGATGCCATAGTGGAACGGTGTTGCTAAACACATGAACAAGACCATCATGGAGTGTGTAGGAGCATGAGGATCCATGCAGGATTGCCTAAGCAGTTTTGGGCGGAAGCTGTGAGCACTATAGTTTATTTGATCAACAGAGGGCCGTCAGTCGCATTGGATCATGGATTTCCAGAAGAAGCATGAACTGGAAAGAAGGTAAACCTATCTCATCTCAGAACATTTGGGTGTGCCTTCGATGTCTACATAGATTCTGAGAATAGGACCAAGTTGGATCCTAAGTCCAAGTAGTGCACATTTATTGGATATGGGCAGAATGAATTCGGTTACAGATTTTGGGAAAATCAGAATGTAATCAGGAGTAAGGATGTCATATTCAAGGAGAATGGAATGCACAAGGATGAGGATGGACAAAAAATTCAAAATGAGGATTCAAAGTTTGTAGAGCTTAAGGAGATATCAACCAGAGATATTCTGAAGCCTCGAGACAAGAATGTGTAGCCAGAGCCGCACACACTGGTACCCGAGAGGAGATTATCTAGAACAATTAGACCTCCTACTTGCTATTCACTTTCTCTACATTATCTATCGTTGACAGATAATGGTAAACCTGAAAGCTATTAGGAAGCATTGCAAGCAGAAACTAAGGTTAAGTGGGAGCTCGGTATGGATGGTGAGATGGACTCCTCATCCAACCAGACATGTGATTTGACGAAACTACCTGAAAGGAAGAAGGTTTTGCAGAACAAGTGAGTTTACAAATTGAAGGTAGAACATGACGGTTCTAAGAGGTATAAGGCTAGATTGGTGGTGAAAGGTTTTTAGCAGAAAACAAGGATCAACTTTACTGAAACTTTCTCACCAGTTGTGAAGTTGTCAACAATCATAGCAATTCTGAGTATAGTGGCTGTAGAAGATTTACACCCGGAGTAGTTAGATATGAAAACAACTTTTCTTCATCGTGACTTGGAAGAAGAAATCTACATGTAGTAGCCACAGAGATATGCAGAGGGCAGGAAAGACAGTTTGGTGTGTAAGCTCAAGAAGAGCCTATATGGATTGAAACAGGCTCCTAGGCAGTGGTATATCAAGTTCGATACCTTTATGAATGACAAGGGACATAGGAGATGTCATTCAGATCATTGCTGTTACTTTAAGAGGTTTGAGTCATCTTAAATAATTCTTCTGTTATATGTTGATGATATGCTTGTAACGGGATCAAGCACGGAAGAAATCTTACACTTGAAGAAGCAACTTTCAGAAGAATTCGACATGAAGGACTTGGGTCCCTCAAAGTAGATACTTGGCATGATGATCAGTAGAGATAGGTCTATCAAGATTTTGAAACTATCTCACATAGATTATGTGGCTAAAGTATTGAAGAGATTCAACATGGAAGGTGCTAAGCCAGTTATCACTCATTTGACAAGTCATTTTAAACTTTCAGTAAAACAGGGTGCTGAAACTTGGGAAGAATTGGAGTACATGTCCAAGATACAATATGCATCTGTAGTTGGTAGTCTGATGTACGCAATGGTTTGCATAAGATCAGACATTGCTCAAGCAATGAGAGTAGCAAGCAAATTCATGAGCAACCCAGGAAATGATCATTGAGTAGTTGTGAAGTGGATTCTAAGGCACTTAAATGGTACTACAGAAAAGAGTGGAGGTTCAAAAATCAGTTTGCAAGGATTTGTTGATTCAAATATGGCAGGGGATATGGATAGAGGGAAGACCACCACAAGGTATTTGTTCACCTTGAACTGTAGAGTAGTCAGTTGGATCTCAAGGTTACAGAAGATAGTCTTCCTTTTGACAACTGAAGCAGAATATGTTGCAGCAATGGAAGCTTGAAAAGTGATGGTTTGGTTTCACAATGTGACAGTCAATGTGCAATTCACCCGACGAAGAATTCAGCCTATCATGCGAGGACAAAGTACATCGACATTCAATACCATTTCATAAGATCATTCTTAGAGGAGGGATTGATATTTATAAAGAAGATCCACGCAAGCCTAAAGCCCACAGACATGTTGACCAATGCAGTTACTATAGAGAAGCTGAAAACATGTTCAATTTCTGTTGGTTTGCAAACTTGAAGATGAGGAGGTGATTCATACCAACTTTCACGGAGGAGTAGCATTACAGATGAAGCAAGTACGACGGAGCTCTTGGAGGTCAGTCTTCAAGTGGCCGATTGATGGGATGTGGTGGAGACCTGATGGATGGGACAACAACAAGAATCAATTTTTGCATATGGGGTTCGAACGACCCTCTTGGGCGTCCAAACGCCCAATACTCTCATGGGCGTTCGAATGCCCCCTTTGGTGGTTCGAACGCCCACCCGGCGTTTTTGGGTATCCCAATCTGGTTTTGAATCCCGTTTTGACTCTAGTATATAAATACTTTTGGGATTAGGGTTTTGTATTCCAATCATTCATAGTAGCCACCAAAAGAGGTTTTCCTTGAGAGAGAGAGAGAGAGAACTTGTACTGCGTGTTTGGTTTTGCCTTTGAGCATAGTGAAGTGTGGATCCATGGACGTAGGCATCATTAGCAGAACCACATAAATCTTGTGTTGTGTGTTCTTGTTTGTGTTTCTCTTTGTTCTTATTTTTCCAGTCATCGTGTTGTGGGTTTGTTGCGCGATTCCCATCATGCCCAACCCCTAGGGTGCAGCCTAGTGGTCGAGGGATGTACCGTAAACACGGAGGTCTTGAGATCGAATCTACACCTCATTATGGGAGGTATGGGGTGGTGGTTTCCATATACTTCACGAGGGATTAGTCTGAGTTTGGGCCCAGGATGCCCACGTTTACCCAAAAAAAAAAGTAGCTTTACCCCCTGCAATTTGATAGCAAGCAATAGTCCCTTCATTGGCCAAGGAGGGGACTATTCCTCCTCGCTCTCACATAGCCGACCCTTCAACTCCCATTAACTCGGGTTAATTTTTTTAAACCTTTTAGTTAATTGTATTTATATTATTAATCTAAAAACCAAGGGTAGATGGGTGAACCCTAAGGGTGGATGAATCTTTACCACAGTTAAATGGGGTTACAAGAGGGATACGTGGCAAGAAAATGGGAGCCGAGATGCCCCTCCTCGTGTCACTGACCAAGGAGGTGATTATTTTCCTTTGATAGCCACATAAACTACATTCCATTTTTTCTTGTAATAGATCAATATTCCTACTGTGAGGGAGTACAACAATCATTCGGCCTACATCATCTTTGTTAATTTTTTTTTTGTTTTTTGCTTCGGGTATCATTTACCTACGTTAGTAGGGTTAGTTGTTAGTTTGGGGATTGGAGCTCTTGCGGACTCATCACCCCAATTGGATCCCTGACCTCCTCATCTTTGTTAAACTTGATATCGTTAATTACCTCCCTTTGCAAGTTTGAATTCCAAATTTGGCACCATTAATTTCCTTTTCTTTTAACATTTCTTGCTCAACCGCTATCAAACTTTGGTAACTTATCGAAACACACAGAGATACAACTTAGGATTAGGGTTGTAAACAGATGCGGATATTATCCGTATCCGATTCATATCTGAATCCGTTTAATCGGATATTATCCGGATAGGTATCCAACGGAGCGGATTCAGATAGTAAAATACTATCCGTTTATAATCGGATACGGATTCGGATACTGTTATATCTGATCCGATAAATATCCATCTGATTATATAATATATATAAATAATATATTTTAAATTTATAAAATTAATATAACCTTTAAAATATATTTTTTAAAAATTTATATATTTTTACATTTTTTAAATATAAATATAAATTTTATTATTATTTTTTTAAAAATTAATCGGATAATTCGGATACTATCCGAATCCAGATATTTTAATCGGAGTTAGATGCGGATATCATATTTCACGATCCGCTGGATATTTATTTGGATTCAGATATATAATCGGGTACGAATTCGGATATACCAATATCCGCTCCGTTTACAACCCTACTTAGGATATCCACGGTTATCAAAAAAGAAAAGAAAATGGGATATGACTTAGGGCTAGTTTGGTTGAGTTAGGGGCCAACCAAAGCCCAAAGCTAAAAGCAAAAGGGTTTGCCAATGGCCCAATCTAATCCGACTTTCAACACAAGCTCGATTTGCAAGCTCATTTATTCACTGTAGTTTGGGTTTGGGTTGGGTTGGGTTAGGTTGGGCTTATATAATGAAGTTATTATTATTATTATTATTATTATCAATAAACATGTAATAACTTGAATTAAACAAACATTTACTTTTTTTAGTAATAGGAACTATCACAAAAAAAATAAGAATTTTGGTAAATTATAAGGTAATTCTTAAAAAAATTGAACAATTAAATAAAAGAATCCTTTACAAACCTTAATCTCAAACTAATACTAATTTTTTTGAAATTCCCCATCAACAAAATGTGATACTTTTGCCGCTCATCCAATAAACATGTCCAACGGCCGACCGTCGCACAAGATCAAGTTGGTTTCTTCTTTTTGATTTTCGGATCGGCGATAAGTAGGGGAGGGATAGCTGAGCAATGCTAATTATGGGGGGGTTTGGTCAATAATTGGGATTATAGAATGTTGTTTATTGATGGTGAGGAACAGCTTAGCCTCCTACAAAGCAAGCAAAAGAATTATATTTTTGGGATACCCACAATCTTGAAACAAAAAGTGCAGAAAAATCCAGCTTTTATCTAACGTTGTTTTAAACATATACATTTAAGTAATTTGACCTTTGAGATTTTAATAATAATATTGGAAAGATGACACCTAAACCGCATTTAGTCCACCAAATGGGTGAGCGATCTTGTTTATCTCATCTCTACCAAGTGGACTTTTGACTTTTTAACCTGAAAACTACACCGATTGGGTGATTATGATTGTCCGATCTAATATCGGCATAAGAAATACTAGCCCAATTGCAAACTTCCAAACTCTCACTATAGTAGCAACATGTGTTGCTACTTTTTCATGTTACTTTTACAATAGTTTGGAATTACAACTTTTTTCTTAGGGATAGCAATAATAGGTGTTAAAATCTATCTTTGTGGCTAGAACTCCTCTAACGGCACTCATCAAGTAAAAGGCAATGTGATCTCTTAGGTGTATACGTTCGGTGAGAAAATGGGTGAAAGAAAAGAAAAAAACAAAAAAGGAAAGAAACTTAGATTTTCTCTTAAAATAACCATCAAAAGATGGATGCAATTTTTGGGAGAAAGTTCGTTGAGAAAGTGTAAGAAAATGAAGGTGTATTTCTTGCACATCAAAGATAAGAAAAGTATAAGAAACCTCATTTTCTTTTACTTTCCCCCATTTTTTGACCAAAGGAACACAAACTTTATGGTAAGTCCATTATAGATAAGAAAAAGCTTTTAAGGACCAGTCCGAGGATTCATGGAGACCTTGCCTTAGAACACTCTATTCTATGGTAAAAGGCAATTTAGAGTTTTGTAATCTCAATGCCATAACCGTTTTGTGCCATAAAACAACCTATTCTAAGGCAAGGTCTCCACTAGGATCATAAGCTTTTTTCGTATAGATATGGAACTTTTTAAACAACAAATTCCATGCCCCGCTTAATCACATTAATTGCCATATTTTTCTCAATTAATAACTTCATTGCATATTATACTTTTATTTTGTTTTTATTTATTTTTGAGATAGTTAGTGGGTTTAACATGTAAAGGACAGTTCAAACCCTGTTTCTTTTTTTTTTTTGGTAATTCAGTTTAAACCCTGTTAAAAAGGATAAAGAAAAAGAAAACTAAAAAACAAGGCTAGCTAGAAAGTGCCATAGAAACAACCACATGCGTCGTATGTATCTTTTCCTTTGTGCATCACCCAGTAATCATTGTCATGTATAATGTATTCGAACAAAAATATAGTAGGCCCACACTAATGACCAATTAGTGCAAGAGTCCGAATCCCCTAAGCATATTCTTAAAAGAAATGTGACGCTTCAAGCAACAACAACAATAGATATGGGCTTCAAAAACTAAGCCCGGCCTTGTATTGTAGGCTTAAATATCTTTCTAAATTGAGCTTTTTTGGGGGCCGCTAGGTTAGGACTCTTATGCTAGGACTATACCTATATTCAACCCCAGTTGAGTTGAGTTGAGTTGAGCTGAGCTTGAGTCTCGAATGTTCAAGCTTGAGTTGGAGCCCAAACTTGATTCAAGCCAAGCTCAGGTTGGCTCAAGCTTGATTAACAGGTTTATTTTGTTTAATTTTACATGATTTTGATAATAAAAATTATTATTAAATTAGAATACTAAAAACAAGAGAAAATTAATATATTCATGTACAAAAATAAGATTTGAAGAGTCCTTCTATCCAGAGAGTAGAGATTTAGGATTGGGTTTTGCTTATTTCGTAAACTTATTTACTATAAGTTTAAAACATTATAAGCTATGATAAATATAGTTAAAAGTACCATTTTGTATTAATATAAATATATTACTAAAAAATATTATATATATAATATTTCGAACGAGTCTTAAATGAGTTGAACTTCAAACCTGTTGGCCGAATTAAATAAGGTCTGGCTTAAGCTTGCCTTGTTTAAACATTCGAGCTCAAATAAAGTTTTTGTTTGATCCGTTCAAGCCTAAAATGCTAGCTTGAGCTTGGCTCCAATGAAATGAGTTGAGCCCAACTAAAGAACCAACATGGCTTTAATGCAACTCTTGGTAGGACTATTGAATTAATAAAATATGGGGTATTTTTGTTGTATAAAGAGTTAAATTTTGTTTTTAAAATTTAACTAGAGTTTAGTTCTTAATTGCAGCTCTCGTTGTTTTTCATTTTTTTATTTGGGTATCAAACATCATCCATCTTAAGTTACTAGGGAGTAGTTAAGTTAGTAAATTGACGTGCATATCAACCACCATACCCAAGTGACTTAAACCAAGTTCAAAACCTAGACAACTAGGGAAGTGCATCGCATTTCCATCTAACCCCACCCTGACAAAAATGCCCTCACAATTTACTAGAAGTCCATAGCCCCTTGTTCTTTCCATTTTGAGAAGGATGTGAAACTAACATCTAAGGAGTTTGAGGAGTGCTAACTCCACCTTCCCCCTATTGCACTCTCCCTTTTCCGGGGCAGAGAACAAGAATTTTTTGCCATGTAGGAAATCCTTGTTGTAAGAGGGGTGGGGGGTTGTATCCTTTAGAATTGCAATAGGGGTGATTGTATCCTTTAGAATTATGATCCAAATAGGGGCGGAGCAAGAATTCTCTTGCAAGGGGCTAATGGTGGGGTTTCGGGGCGTAGGCCCTGAAAGTTTTTTTGAGGGTCAAGATCATGGGCCATCACATCATCAATTGGGGGGGTGGGTGGGTGGGTGGGGTTGGTTAGAGCACCCCGTAATTAATAGTAAAAATATTTGAGGGCCATAGTCTCCCTTTTTTTTGAGGGCCACTGTGCCTGTTTGTATCCATTTGTGAAAAAAAAAAAAAAAAGGGTGTCTCCAAGGCTATGTCCCTAATTAATGGTATAAATTTTTATTCCCCCAAAATTTCAAGGGAGCCCATGTGACGCCGCCCCAGTGGAAAGCTTTCCTCGTTGATGTGCTAAGCATTCACCAACTATAAACCCACTAATCCTAATTGCCACCGGTTGATCAATTACACATTTGAGGAAAGAATATTTAGGCCCCGTTGTATTATTTTCTGTTTTTTGATTTTAAAAATAAAATTTTAGAAGTTTTTAACAAAACATGTTCCTGCTTTTTTAAAAATTAGTAACAAAATTTTTGAAAATCAAAATAACAAAAATTTTCTACTACCTCTATTTTTTAAAACAAAAAACAAAAATGAAAAACATGAACCCACCATCAACACCACCACCCACAACAACCACCGCATCACCATCATCACCACCACCCACCACCCACCACCCACCACCCACCACCACCCTAATACTACCACCATCCACCACCACCACCACTACTCACCACCCACCACCACCACCACCATAATACTACCACCACCACTACTCATCACCCACCACCACCACCCACCAGCACAATACAACCACCACCACCACTACCACTACACCACCACCCACCAACACCACTACTACTCACCACCACCCACCACCACCTCCACCGCCAACACCACCACCACCACCACACCACTTCCACCATCACCACCACCAACACCACTACCACTACACCACCACTACTCACCACCCATCACTATAATACAACTACTACCACACCACCACCACCATCACTACCACCACCACCACCACCACCACCGCACTACACCCACCGCCACCACTCACCAATACCACCACTATGAATTGAAATTACTTAATCATATTTACCAAATGTGTTTTTTTGTTTTTCTTTTTTAAAAATAAGTATCAATTAGTAATACCAAACATGTTTCCTACTTTAAAAAATTGAAAACAAAAAGTTGTTTCCAATTTTTAAAAACAAAAAATAAAAAGAGAAAAACGGAAGTGTATTGAAACGGCCCTTAGAAAGTCGCTAGCTCACTGGTAGCTTAACTTGTGAGGGTACAATTTTTTTTATTTGAAATCTTAGAATGGGATAGAATTCCTTGTGGTGCCTTGTACCAAAATTGAGAGATAGATAATTTTTTTTGAGCAATAGTTCGCTCTACGGGTGAGGAGTGAACATTGCTTCTTGCTCCAAGATGCCCTATCGTAAACTCGGGTTAATTTTTAACCCTTAGTTATTATTATTTGAGGAAAATACGGATTTGGGCCCCGTATTATGAAAAAACCCCTATATGGGCTCCGGTTTGAAATATTTATTTCTGTAGGCTTCTACAGTGATTTTAGTGGAGCACGTGGTTTCCTCTAAAAAAATTTCTCGAAAATGCCCCCCCATCCCTGTTAGAGAACCCTTAAACACCGTGCGACTGAGCTCAAGCTTTCCCCTTCAACGAAGCGTTCATCCGAAACCCAAGCTTTCCCCTTCGTTGCAACGAGGTAGACTTAAGTTTTCCCCTTCGTTGAAGCTTTCTCCTTCATTGCAACTGAGCTAAACCCTTGTGAAGAAGAAGAAGTAGAAGAACAAGAACATAGGGTAAGTGTTTATATGTTTTTGATCCAGTTTGCGATGGTTACAGTGATCATATTCGGTATTTGCTAGGGTAATGTGCTCATTTTCCTCATTTTCTGTTATTAGAGTTCATTTTCGATGGTTGTAGTGATAAAGTTTGGTTTTTTTTGCTCATTTTCGGTGGTAATCTGTGATTACAGTGCATTTTCAATGTTACAGTTCTCATTTTCGGTGGTTTTGAGCTTATTTTCGGCGGTTTTGTGGTCATTTTCGGGGGTTTGATGTTATTGCATTTTCTCTTTTACAGGGCTTTTCGATGATTTAATGCCAATTTTCGGTGGTTTTCCAGTATAACAGTGCTTTTTCGATGATTTTCAGTGGTTTTCCAGTATAACAGTGCATTTTCGATGATTTTATGCAGATTTTCGGTGGTTTTCTGTTATTACAGTGCTATTTCGGCGGTTTTGTGGTCATTTTCGGTGGTTTTCTGTTATTGCATTTTCGATATTACAGTGTATTTTCGATGATTTTATGCTCCTGTTCGGTGGTTTTCTGTTATTACAGTTCTGTTTCGATGCTTTGATGCTCATTTTCGGTGGTTTTATGTTCTGACACTGCTTTTCGATGGATACAATGCCCATTTTCGGGGGTTTTCTGTTATTGCAATTTTGATATGACAGTGCTATTTCGATGATTTTGTGATCTTCGACGGTTCTGGTTATTACAGTGCATTTTCAATGGTTACAGCGCTCATTTTCGAAAATTTTCAGATTACTTTAACGGATTGAGTGTTTTCCAGATATTGCAGATAATGCCGATATCAGTAGTTTGTTGTTATGACGGTGAGTGGAACATTGACGACCGTGTTCGAGGGTACGTGTACAGTGGTGGAAAATCAAAGTTGTTGCAATTATCTTCGAAAATGACATATGACAAACTATTGGATAAAGTTTATCAATTGACTAACACTCGACTGGAAGAGTATGAGATTATAGTGAGGTGTTTGATTCCTACACCAGCGCCAATCCCTCCCATTGATATTACAGACGATGAAGAGTTGCGGGCATTTCTTTCACATGTCAGGAAAGTAGAAAAAAAATACTTGCCGCCATTATATATATCGAAGGTGAGGAAATCTGTACCAGAACCACAGTTTGGTTTGAATGATGCGAGTTGTGAATATCAGCGTGTTCAGGAGGTTGTTGATCCTCATATTCAGGAGACTGTCATTCCTTTCTATAAGGGGACTCATATTCAGGAGGCTGAAAATGATAACGGTGATGAATGTTTAAAAAGTATAGACTCAAGCTCAAGTAATGAAGATGAACATGATTTTTATAGTGATTTTAATCAAGATGAAGATGTAGCAACATACGGTGTCTGCGATAAGCTTGAAGACTTTTTACATAGGGAGGCAACAGCAGAGTGGGACACAAGGACTATACACTCTTATACCCCGCATGCTGATATTCCTAGTTCCTTAGCGTCTGCTTTTCGTCGAGTAAGACAAGTAGATACAGAAGCTCATCCAGAAGCATCACCACAAGCTCATCCAGAACCGTCAGCACAAGCTCCATCATCACCACAAGCTCCCGTACAATCACTGGCAAATGTGATGCAACTAAATGATGGTGTAGATGACTATGTAAATTGGGAAACATCAGAGTTTGAAACTGGAGTGGAAGCTGGTGAAATATCGCTTGGGAAATTATTTAAGGACAAAAGACGTCTACAAAATGTACTGTCTAGATATGCGATGCGAAACAATTTTCAATTCAAGGTTATGGATTCAAATCAACAAAAGTACACAGTTAGATGTCTTATAGATAATTGCACCTGGAGGTTGCGTGCATCGAAAGTGAATGAGGTTGGTGTTTTCAAAATAAAGACTTATAATTCACATCACTCTTGTGGATATCCCTTAGGTGGTACCGATCATCGACAAGCAACTAGTTTAGTTGTGAGTGACATGGTTGTGGGACGTATTGAGGCAAATGTCTCGTATAAGCCCAAAGAGATTATTCATGATGTGTGGGAAGAATATGGGGTTAGAATGAGTTATAAGAAAGCTTGGAAAGCTAAGGAGATTGCCATTGAAACAGTTAGAGGTTCATACGACCACTCTTATGCTGAACTCCCTGCCTATTTTCATGAACTTAAAAGGACAAATCCAGGCACAGTAACAGCAATAGTGGCTGATCCTGAAAATGGGGCATTTGAAAGATGTTTTATGGCTCTTGGACCGTGTATTCGAAGTTTTCAGAGGACTTTACGGAAAGTGGTAGCCATTGATGGGACACATTTAAAGGGAAAGTACAAAGGAATACTAATTGCCGCAACAGCTCTAGACGGAGACAATCACATATTTCCAGTTGCCCTTGGGATAGCGGAGTCGGAGAATAATGTTACTTACAATTTTTTCTTAACTCAATTATCAAGAGCACTTGGACACATAGATGATCTAGTGATTGTAACAGATCGACATGTTAGTTTGATAAGCCAAGTCCCTGTTGTATTCCCACATGCAATTCATGGCTACTGCGCATTCCACATTAGCCAAATAATGTATGCAACATTCAAGGATAAGCAATTGTTTCCGTATTTCTGGAAAGCCGTGAAGACATGTAGAGAAAGCAAGTTTCATGAGATAATGGCAGAACTCGCAACTGCAAACCCTCTCGTTGTGCAATGGTTGGATGCAATACCAAAAGAGAAATGGGCCCGAGCCTTTTATAGTGCGAAGAGGTATAATGTGCTGACTACGAACATAACCGAGAGTTTGAATAGTTTGCTGAAAGAAGCAAGAGAATATCCAGTCACTATGCTTTTGGAGAATGTGCGACTGAAGGTACAAAATATGTTCTACAACCGAAAAATCAGTGCTATGCAAATGAATGGCAGGCTAACAACATGGGCCGAAGAGCAAATACAAAAGGGACAATCACAGGCACGTTATTTAGATTCTCATGGAATTGCTATGTATCAGTATTATGTGGTTGGGAAAAACAATCGAGATACTGTGAAGCTTCTGGATGGGAATTGCACTTGTGGGAAATTCTATAAAATAGGGTTGCCTTGTGAACATGCCTTGGCTGGATGTAGAAAGTATCGGGTAGATCCATACAACTATTGTTCGCCATTCTACACATCACTAACGTACCAAGCCACCTACCAAGAGTCAATATATCCACTGCTTGACAAAAAATCATGGGACCTCCCACCTGAAATCATGGTAGAGATGGAGAGGATTAAACCACCGGTGGGAAGAAGACGTTCAGGAAGGCCGAAGAAGAATAGAATTCTCTCATAGGGTGAGGAAAGGTCCACTGTAAGATGTGGAAGATGTAAACAAACTGGGCACAATAGGCAAACATGTAATAATCTTGTTCCCCATGGTGGTTGAGTGTAGTGTCTAATGTTGAATGTAATGAAAAACATGTAATGCTTAATGAATGGTTGGTTTGAAGGTTCTTTATTATTTATCCAATATTAGAGAATCTCAAAAAAGATGGAAAAAGACAGAAAATGGGAATAAAATGCCGAAAGTGAGAGGAAAATACCGAAAATGGCAATAAAATTACGAAAATGGCTACTGGATTGGAACAGAAAAATACCGAAATTGACAGGGGAAAACCGAAAAATGCCGAAAATGGCTACTGGAAATGGCAAAAATGCTGAAAATGACTGCTAAAATTCAACAGAAAAATGTCGAAATTGACAGAAAAATACCGAAATTGGCTAAAAATGCCAAAAATGGGTACTGAAAATGGCAAAATTGCCGAATTTGACAGAAAAATGGCGAAAATGGGTACTGAAAATGGCAAAAATGCCGAAAATACAGTACTGCAGAATACCGAAAATGGGACTGTAATACCGAAAATTGATCCTGTTATGCCGAAAATGCCTACTAGACAGTGTAAAATGCCGAAAATCAGCCATGTTAAGCCGAAAATGGCTACTGGAAATGGCACAAAATGCCGAAATTGAGCCCTGTTATGCCGAAAATGGCTACTGGGACACTCTAAAATGCCGAAATGGAGCCCTATAAAACTGAACATAATCTGTAATATGACGAAAAAACCAAAATTCTGCACTGGATATTGTAATAAATGACGAAAATCATCTCTAAATACACAATATTACAGGACTGTACACAAATAGTCCATAAGAAGTCAATATTACAACATTACAACATCATCACAACAATCCATAATAGTACATCACAACCCATCCATAATAGTCTATCAAGAAACTGCACCCCGGCCTATCTTCTCCCTCCTCTTCATCATGGGACCTCAGCATCCAACATTGGGACGTTATCACAGCTCATCACGCCTTCACTGACCCCGTCATAACATCGAAAGCTATTCGCTTCCGCATTGAAGATATATCGTCCTACAAAAATAGTTAGAAAAAGTCAGTATGCTACAAATGATTGATGATATTTACCAATGGATGTACAAATACCTGAGTGAACGTAATGGGTAAGTCAGCGCATAAGAAGTCAATATATTTCATAACGAATACTCCACAGTCCCGACTGAATATGCAAAACAAACAGTTACAGTTGCTTAGGATGAGTCATGTTAGTGTACACAAATAGAAGATTAAATGTTTTAGAAAGACTTACGTATTCTTCTGTTTTGGTATATTTTTGACTTCTATGACCTCCCATTTTTTACCTATGAAGGCTGAGTTGTCACCACACATGTGAAACAGTGCAGGCATCCTCACTGTGATAGCTGAGATATGATCTCCATGTTGTAATGCCGGGTGTGGGAAAAATGAGTCGAAGAGGAGGATACGCCTTGTGGGGGGTTCAAGCACAACCAATAGCCAGTGACTAGCGGGGTTCACAGGGAAGTATATCCTTTCACATTCCCACATGGGGGTCCCTCCTCGAACCCCCATGATAGCGGCCTTCATATCTGGCCCCACCCGACTAGTCATGTCCTCAGTCAGGTTCTTGGAATTCAAAGTTGAATGGTAGGTGTCCAAAAAGTGACACTCCTTGAATAACGAATACTGAAACATAACGAACATTATTGTTACTTAGAAATTGCGGATATACATTGGATAAATGTATATATTGGATAAACTAAAACATAACAAAAGTATTATGAGTTACCGTGAACCAAGTTTTGCCAAAAGCGCAGACTTGATTGTATTTCGAGGAGTATTGCTCCTTTCTTTGAGCCAATAACTCCGTATACATGTCAATTTGCTGTCATATTTATCCAATGTTAGATAATCTCACAAAAGAATACCGAAAATAACGATAATGGATAGTGATAGTACTACCAAAAATGGTCCTCAACTACTGAAAATGGATGTACAAATGAGAATTAAATACCGAAAATGGGTGCTGTAATGGCGAAAATGGGTACTGGATTCATTATTAAAACCACTGAAGTACCGAAAATTACACAGACAAATACCGAAAATGGCTCTGAAATACCGAAAATGGCTACTGGATTCATCAATTAAACCACAGAAATACCGAAAATTACACTGAAATACCGAAAATGGCTCTGAAATACCGAAAATGGCTACTGGATTCATCAATTAAACCACAGAAATACCGAAAATTACACTGAAATACCGAAAATGGCTCTGAAATACCGAAAATGGCTACTGGATTCATCAATTAAACCACAGAAATACCGAAAATTACACTGAAATACCGAAAATGGCTACTGGATTCATCATTAAAACCACTGAAATACCGAAAATTATACAGAAATACCGAAAATGGCTACTGGATTCAGCATTAAAACCACTGAAATACCGAAAATTATACAGAAATACCGAAAATGGCTACTGGATTCATCATTAAAACCACTGAAATACAGAAAATGAAACTGAAATACCGATAATGAAACTGAAATACCGAAAATGGCTACTGGATTCATCAATAAAAGTACTGGGTTTACCAATGAATCAATCCACGTAGTTGAGCTAGAAATCCCTCCCACAATATCCGCTGTCACCATCACCTTGTCAATCAAAATTGAAGTTGCTCCCGACTTTATGAAATCGCGCAGTTGCTTCGACTCCTCTTTTGATAAAGGATTTTTGGGGTTAGCAGCTCCAATTGTCATTTTCCTTCCTTTCATTTGAATGAAAGGGGATCGCAGATATTGAGACTTCACTACCGGTCTCTTTGACACCTGCATATATTGCCAAATATAAGTTCCGGCTTGATGAAAACCCATTTCACAGACTCTCATTACACGTCTTAGGAATGTAAACACACACCTCTAGAAGGTCTTCAAGCCCCTTCGAATCTGCACCCCCCTTCGAATCTACGGGAGTCAACTCAATGATGGGATCCATCTTCTCATCAATGAAAGAATGTCCCTGTGTCGGCGCTGCTTCGGGAGTGAAGATGGGATCCATCTTCTCATCAACGAAAGAATGTCCCTGTGTCGGCGCTGCTTCGGGACTCAATATGGGAGACATCTTATCACTGAAATATTTTTGATCACCAGAAGTTTTTTCATCTTTTTTTTGTTGCGCTGCCCATTGCTCAAACAAGCTTTTTATTTGCGGGGATACTTGCGCAACAACTCGGTCGACAACTTGGTCAACAACTCGATCAACAACTCGGTCAAAATAACGGTCTAAAACTCTCTCCATTGCCCGCTCAACGGAGGAATTGATATCATGAACCTGAAAATATTGAACATCAAACAACTAGTAAGTAAAAATCCCAAAAATTAGACAATTTATATGTCAAAATGTCGAAAATCATAAAAAATAATCACAATCAATATTTGTACCCTTTTTGACCTCTGCTCGAACCTTCGCTTCTTCGCCGGAGATGGGGCTGGACTTACATCATCATCACCATCACCCCCATCGCTACCACCACCGTCACTATCACCACCATCACCCCCATCACCATCACCACCATCACCACCATCACTATCACCCTCCCCCTCCTCATCATCCTCCTCCTCCTCCTCATCCTCCTCCTCCCCCTCCTCATCATCATCCTCCTCCCCCTCCTCATCATCATCACCCTCAGCACTCAATCGTGCTAACACATCCTTCACAACCTGCTGCTCCTTCTCTGCAGGAGTAGGCTTTATATTGCTCAGCTTGATCTGTAAAACAACAAAGGATATGTTATAAAATAACAAATGATCTGTAAAATAACAAAGGATATTGCAAGTTGAATATTGTAAAACAACAACTCCAATTACATACTTTACTTAAATTGAATATGGCATTTGCAAGTGACTTGTAGCTGAGATAGGATGTATTCGCCCACCGCAGAACCCGTGGGAATGTCATCGTACCTAGGGGTGCATTACGAGAACACAGCCTCCCAAGTGCTGGGATGCACTCATAAGCCCAAATCTGACATCAGTTATAAATTTTACTATTAGTTCAAGTAGAAGTAAACACAAATTAGCTAACACGGAAAATTTACAAAATTTAGGTAGTCATATGTTTACCTGGAAGGCAAGAGCACATCCGTTTATATTGTACTGCTTCTTCGTATAAAGAGCAGTTTCTAGGCCAACCTTGCACAACTCAAAACCCAAAGTCCCCCATGGGTATTTGTTGAAGGCCTCCCAATCATCCACTAGGCACAAATGGCCTGTGTTAACACCCACATGCGTGCCGGTGCCTACGAGCAACAACTCAATAAAGAGGACCAGTGATAGCTTCACCGCATCCATATGATCATCACATCCCTTGAACTCCTCAAGAAGCCTTGCCTTTTTAATCACCACCAACTTTTGAAACTTTCGATACTTCAGAGAGGTTGGTGGCGCTTCATGTTTAAAGACCGGAGCCTTAGACACTTGGGCATTAAGGCCCATGATCAGAGTAAAGTCCAACACTGTGAACTCTACACTCTTCCCGCATACTTCGAAGCATAACCCTCCTTTACGCCTCTGTAGAAAATGATGGATTGCTTGGCCACACAATGGTATTTTAGGTATGTTGTAAAGGTGGGCAAAGCAGCTCTCCATCCAAATTCTTTTTCTCTCTGGATTGGCCTCTAATAATGGTTTTATCTCGTCAAACCATATCGTTTGGGAGCATTTAATCGAAGGAAAATATTTATCTTCTTTCTCTTTTCTCTTTTTCTTTTCCCGACCGGCTTTTCTCTTTGTACGAGGCATCTTGTCGCTGCAAAATTGAAAAACAATAAACACTATCATAACAATAACCATCAAAAGTACTGACAATAACCAGTCATAGCAAAAAATACCGAAAATAACCACTGGGATAACAGAAAAATACCGAAAATAGGCACTGAGATAACAGAAAAATACCGAAAATAGCCACTGGGATAACAGAAAAATACCGAAAATAGACACTGTCATCACAGAAAAATACCGAAAATATGCACTGCCAGGCAGAAAAACACCGAAAATAGGCACTGCCAGGACACAAAAACATCGAAAATGGCAGTCATGAAAGCAAAATACCGAAAATTTACTCTGCCAGGACACAAAAATACCGAAATATCGAAATTGCTGTATTTTTGCCGAAATTAAGCACAAAACCATCGAAAATGCATTATAACATAACCATTGACAAATCCCGAAATTGGGCTCAACATCAACAATAATACCGAAAAAATAATGTCATAATTGAATAATACTGAAAATAAGCAAAAACATAAATATACCGAAAATAAGCATTGATAACTGAAAATACCGAAAATGAGTAAAAAACACCGAAAATGGTCGTAAGAACCATCGAAATTGCAATGTATTTTTGCCGAAAATAAACTCAAAAGGGTCGAAAATGCACTTTTACTTCACCATTGAAAATCACGAAAAATGAGCAAAAATTAATAATAATACCGAAAATGGTTAATCATAACCATCGAAAATGGTTACTTGAAAGCATCGAAAATGAAGTCGTTAACTGTGGGGCCCATTTTTAGGTTTGAAATTTTATTAAAAACCGCTAAAACTTACAGGGTTGTTCTTCTTCTTCTTCTTCTTCTTCTTCGGCTTCTTCTTCTTCTTCTTCTTCTTCTTCTTCTTCTTCTTCTTTACGCTATTACGAAGCCCGTAGAGTTCCGGATGTACTGGGTACCCAAGGGTTCTACTTTGGGGAAGGATTTGCAGGTTTCAAATTTGCGCCTTGAAGGATTTCGGATCACAGGATAACCGAGGGCTTCAGGATAACCGAGGGTTCGTAACCGAGCTTCAGCTTGGGAAGAAAGCTTTGACAGCAAGCCAGGGGTATTTTCGGGAGAAAATGCGAAGGGGCAGCACGTGCACTTGGCTCCCACGCGTGGGAGCCTACAAAAATAAGTTTTCAAACCCGGAGCCCATATACGGGTTTTTTCATAATACGGGGCCCAAATCCGTATTTTCCTCTTATTATTTTCTAAAAATAAAGGGTAGATGAGTGAACCCTAGGGGTTAGTGAACCTTAACCACAATTAAAAGGGATTTTAAATAGGGACACATGGCATGTAAAAGGGACCTAAGAAATCCCTCATTGCGTCACCTACTGACGAGGTGAACATTTTCCTTTTTTTTATATCTTAATTTTGATAATAGAGATATTAATTAGTATAAACTAATTAACAACACATCATGAATCCTGACCACCATCGAAATTGTCGGATTGAAAAAGAAAAGTTACATAGTATCTCGATCTGTTGATGAGCAAAAGCCTCTTTATTCCACTTCACGACACTTTGAAGCAGCTTATGGGCATCTTCATTTATGAATGGACTAATAGCAACTATAGAAGAAAAGGGATATCATCTACCACTTGATTAGGGCTGCATCCAAACCAAGTTGGTTCGGGAGTTCGACTTGACTCTCGTTCGAGTGACGCACAAGCTAGCATTTTAGCCTGGAACGACTAAAAAAAGCTTTTATTAGAAATCGGATGTTTAAACAAGTCGAGCTAGATCTAGACCCTGTTTGGTTTGGTTTGGTTTGGCTTGAAGCTTGACTAGTTGAAGGTATGGTTCAGCTCAAAATATATATATATATCTTTACTATTATAATGAGGATATATATATATCTTTACTATTATAATGAGGATGACTTTGTTCAAAACGTTGATTGACATAATCCATATACCCAAAATACCTTTTATGTAATGATTATAAAGAAATGTGAAATGAAAGTTTGTAAAAGGCTAAAAATGTTGCAAGGATGGTTTTTTCATTTCATCCATTTCCCATGTCTCTCAAGTGACAAGTTCACGTCAGAGACCCAATCACGACTAATTGTGATTGAAGTCCCAATTGACTTTCCCAGCAAGAGTTCAATCGCACCCACAGGTCAACATGTATCCACTTTAACCCTTATTAATGGTGGTTAAGTTTCTCTAACCATTAGGGTTCAGTAATGTAACCTCAGTAATGGTGGTTAAGTTTCTCTTTTTAATCTTTATTAATTTTGGTTAAGATTCATTAACCCTTAAGGTTTTATTAAACCCTTAAAATCATTAATTGAGTTTGTTGATTGAAGTTTATCTTCAAATATAATATGAGAGAGAATCACAATCAATTGCGATTGAACCCTCCCAGAGTTGAATTGCAATTCATTAATTCTTAAGGTTCAATAATATAACTTTAGTTTTTGAAAAAAATATTTATCTTTGGTTAAAAAATTGTATCCTTAAAAATTGATTGAATTTTCCATACTTTTTCATGTTTCTCTCCTATACATGTGCATCACGTTGATCGCACTAAGGGTCGATTACTCTTCCCATTCTCTCTCCCTATTCTCTTTCTCTCACGTGCGGCCCACTAGTATATATATATATTGATGATATTTATCTTAATATATAATAATACATTTTAAAATTATAATAAATAATTTTATGAAAATTAACAACAAAAAGAAAGTTGAGAAGTTAAAAGTAATAATCCAATAAAAATAGACCTCACATTAAGATGGACCCGTAATTTTTAAGCCAGATGGCTGAGGTGCTCCATCCGAACTCGGTTCGTAGAGTTGTTATAGCAAACAGGGAGAGCATGTGATTGGGGGCATAGCAATAAATGTGATTAGAAACAAAGATCCCCTTAAGATGAGTGAAACTTGTCAACAATATTCTTTGTAGCCAAGGATACAAAGGACGTCTTAAGCACAACCTTATTGTTACACGTGTCTCAATAATTGGTTGATCAACTTTAATAAAATCCAAGACTAAAATTTTAGGTGAAAAAAGGTACCTGTTCAGAGATTCTCTCAAGCATATTCCGGAGACGATATGGAGTCACGTGATTAAGGAAGTGATTAAGTGAAGCATGGTATCGTGCGACTTGCCTTTAAAGGCTCCAACTTTCCTTCAACGATTCCTCGTTGCGAAACACCAACCCCATCTTCTCTCTCTTTAATCTTTATTTTCTGTATAGCTCTTCTTCCTTGATCAATCGATCGTTTCTTCGGAAACCAGGCGGGAAGATTTTGTTTCTCCTTTTCCTCTGTAAGGTATTGGTCTTATATTTGTAGTTCAATGGTAAATTCAGTGATTTTCTCTGTTATTGATGAGTTTTCAATTTCCAATTGGTTTTCTATCGGATAAAACAAGGCTTTCGGTGGTTTTTGTGTTGATTTTGATCCCGAAAAACGAAAAGACCTTTTTTTTGTGGGCTGTTTCGGCGAGCAACTCTCTAATTTTGTCCGGTGAGGATTGGATCTGGAGCTCGTCTCTGTGTTATCGTGATTTCATTTTTGAGTTTTGAGATAGGTCTATCTGATTTGGGAAAATTCATTTTCGATTAAGCAGATTTTGTAGATTGAATAAGCTTTGTGTTTCCGAATCTCTCCTTCTGTTCATTGATCATCAACTTCTTGAATCTAAGATTCTAAATCTCTCACTCTCTGCAGGTATTTCCATTCGGAGAGAGATAGATATAGAGAAAGAGAGTATATTCAGGAAGGAATTCAGATAATCCCGTGATACGTGCTTCGATCCTCAGTTTCTGGATTCAATTTTTCTCGTCCTCTATCTCTGAAGAACAGAATATCTCTCAGTCGGTTGATGGCGTCATCTCTGATCTCGAATCCCGTAGCAAACTCAGACAGATTGCGAGAATCGAAAAAGAAAAAGAAGAAGAAAAGCCAAAACCAAAACCAAAACCAAAACCAGAACCAGAACCAGAACAAGAACAAATCTAGATGGAAGACCCAAGCCGAACAACAGATCTACTCCTCGAAGCTTCTGGAAGCTCTGCGACAAGTTCCTCGAAATCCATCGCCGGCGCCATCGGAGGCGCTGCCACGTGGACGTGCTGTACAAGAAGCAGCCGATCAAGCTCTAGCTATCGCTGCTAAGGGGCGAACAAGGTGGAGCCGCGCGATTCTCACGAGCCGGCTCAAGTTGAAATTCAGCAAGCACAAGAGGCAGAGGGTGGCGGTGACCGGCACGAGTCGGTCGAAGAAACCGAGATTGAACATTGTACGGTTGAAACAGAAGAGGATAGCGCCGTTACAGCAGAAGGCCAGTGTTCTCGGACGGTTAGTTCCTGGTTGCCGGAAACTCTCGCTTCCGGTGCTTCTAGAAGAAACAACTGATTACATAGCTGCTTTGGAGATGCAAGTCAGAGCTATGACCGCTCTCACTCAGCTCCTCTCCTCTACCGGTGCCGGTTATAGCGCCGCGCCTGCTGATTGGCTTGGCTCAAGTCGGCCCTAGCTGGGCTAACCAAAGCCGTGGCTTATGATGCTGGTGTTTTATTTCTTCTATCTTCGGTCGCTCTTTTTTTTTCTTTTCCTGTTATTATGAATTTCTAATTCATGTTTTTTTATTGTATTGTATACATGTCTCCACTACTGCCTTGAGATTTTTTTTTTAGTTTTCTGATTTTTGGTTCCTTTGACATAATTAAAATCATTTATATTAAAAAAAATATATAATTAAATCCGTCAATTCACTTAGGAGACTTAAGTAGGCCCCTCTGAGTGTTGGTGGTGGTGGTGGTGGTGGTGGGTATCCTATATACTTGTAGTAGGGCATTGATATCTTTAGGGCATAGTGATGGTCTATAGATGCTGAAAGTTATAGAATATAGATCACCATCTCTTCTGAACTTTTTTTGAGGGTGTGGTAAATGGGCATATGTTGCTTGGACTTACAAGGGGCCACTAACCCTCCTTTTAAGACAGGCCTTTTAGACCTTTTTGGAGTGATTGCTTGAATTTACCCTTATGACACCTTAGTGGCCACTTTAGGTACGGTTGTGTGTGAGTTTGGAGTGTGTTATATAACAATTCCATTCTTTTAAAAAAGGTGTGGCAAGTGGGCATATCTTGCAGCTACCATTGGGCTTACTTTAGAATTTACAGCCAAAGAAAATTCAGGCATTAGAAACTAGAGAGACCCTTTTCAATTTGGATTTCTATCTGGATAAGATAATAGTGATTGCTGACCCAGAGTCCCTAACTTCCTTTGGATTTCTGTGCATGAAGAACATTCAGCTTCATGTATTCATGTATGGGCTAAAAAACCCCATTGTCTCTTTTCAGTTTGAATTCATAATTTGGAAGATCACTTTCTGGGGTTCCAACCTTAGGGGTTAGGGGTTGGTGCAGTTGGCTAATATCTCTGGTTTACTCCTGTGGTTGTGTTCAACTCTCATTTGTCGGTGTATCCTGGTGTCCGTAAGGAAACTTTCGAGTGGGTCCGTGCGGACACCGGAATGGATTAACCCTTGCCTCGAAGGGTTTGGGGCACCCTTAAAAAAAAAAAAAAATGTAGAGCCGACATTAGATTTCTAGGAATGAATGAAGTGGATGTAATAGTAAAAGTTCATATTGCCCTTGTAAGTATGGGAATGCTTATCTTTTGAATTGCATCCAAAATGGTCTTTTATGTGACAACCAAGATTTAATGAGAGGCCTACCAAAGGGCACAAGAGTTCATTCTATTTGTGTCGCACATGGGGGTAGGAGCAGAAGAGTACAGAGCTATGACTTTTAAGGGGGGGCTCGGGGGGCCTGCCGTTTCCTATTTAGTGGTTAATGCGTGTCCCTGTGCAAGCGTGAAAAGAGACTGGACCGGATAGGGACACACGGATGCCGTGTCATTCCTATCAGTGGGCTACACTTGACTTGATCATTGCATCAAGGACCACGTACTGCTGTCAGCTTCACAGGCCAAGTTAAAACACAGGCCAGCATTCACTTATTCATGCATCCAAACACCATATTTCACATGCATCCATGTGCCTTATTTAAGCCCCTCTTTGCTTTTTCTTTTTCTTTATTTATGTTATCGTCCGGGTTAGAAGTAGTACTTTTTCTTTTAAATCACTCAGTGAGTGAGCGGAGGTATTTGCCAGATAGAAAATAATCGGGGGACATAGGCCTTATCCGTACAAAGAGACCTTTAATCCTTCCTAATTCTTATATTTTCCATACTTATTTTATCCAAACAAATAAGCGATCTAAGCTCAACACTTATTCATTTGTTAGAAGTTAGATACCTAGCATATTAGTTGGGTCAAACGGTAAGTTTATCTGCGACAATAACTCGTGGAAATCACTCAGAGTCCACCTAGATAGGAGGATACACACTGCTACTGGTATTAGGGGTGCTGAGTCAGGTACTGCTCAAGCTCGGCTCCTGGCATATATATGCTGGCTCAAGTTCGGCTCATTCACCGCCCTAACTGGTACCAATGGGCAGATGTTATTTAAGCCCTCTTCTGATTTGCCCACTTAGCACTATATTGATTGATGAATTAAATAAAAATCTCATACTTTTTTTTTTAATGTACTTTTAATGGGGACTTTCATAAAAGAATTTTTACTGAAAATACCCATCATTATCCTCTTCTTCTTCTCAGCGAAACCTTCCTCCACCATTCGGATATGGGATATGTAATGAAATGCAAGTGATACAAATAACACACCCTTCATAACACCTCACAAGTTCTTTCTAATCTAGAATGAGTGCACCACTTCTTTACAGACAGTGAAAGTCACCATGCCGTTCTTATCCCACCAAATGCAAGACAACGGGGGGAGCAATAGGGTAAGAGACAAAACAAAGGAATTACTTTTTAGCTGTCTACGTCCGATTCTCCTTATTGGGCCTCTAGAACCCTAAGAGTTTTTTAGGGTTCTAGAGGGCCTACCAAAGTTTGGAAGCGAGTCACTTGTCATCTTTCAAATGAAACTCGTGGCATTACCTATAACATACATGTTCTAATCATACTTGAAATCTTCCCAACCAATTGTATGGCCTCGCACTGTGGAGATGGGTGGAGATGGATGGCTGCCTATCATCTAAGCCAGTACTAACCAGTGGGTGCCACATTACAACTTTTTTTTTTTTCCTCTGAGACTTGATCCTAAAATCACTCTCATGAGACTTGGCACATCTCGCCATTAAAGCTAGAGCGGCAAATGCCATATTTTAGATAAGGTTTATTAAATAGTTTGGATGAATTACAAATTATCCTAAGAATGGTTTATATAGAGAATGATATATACTGAGAATGAGAGATATCCTACATAATCTAATCATAATTTCAATCAACCTAACTCATATTCTAAATTTGGCATATTAATTTCAAATTATCTATGGGATCCTGTGTATCTCATAGATATTACATTATTATTTTCCTAACATAATATTTTCTTTTAGGCTCTGTTTGTTTCGATGTAAAATAAGGGAAAACAAATAAATTTCACGGAAAATATTAATTGTCATAAAGAAATTATGTACAAAAAATGATATTTTCTGTGAAATTCATTTGTTTTCCCCCATTTTACATCAAAACAAACAGAGCATTAGTGTCAAAGCATTGGATAGAGAAATAACTAAAGGTATATGGTGTGATAACTAAGGAAAAAGGTTGCAGTGCACATGTTACTCTTCCAAAATCCTATAGTAAAGTACCTTTTTGGGGGCCCATTGACCATTGTTCTTCAAGGATAAAAGAAAAAGTTGGTATCAATTATTAGCATAATTTCCAATTAAAGTCATTATCTTTTTTATTATATTATTTTAATTTTATCACAAATGATGTATCTAATAATCCAATTGCCTTTCATTCTTCAAGCAATTGATTCAATGATTTCCTTAATGTACTTGAATGGCCGGGTTAAACAAAGAAGAGGAGTTTTGTACTTTGGGAACATATGTATTTGAAAACAAATTTACAAAAAAGAAAGTGTACTCAATCTTGATTAGGCCTGAAATTAACATACAAATCGACAGAACAAGTCAAGATGCTACACGACATCAATCAGTAGTATTCACGGCATAACGTAGGGTCCACGGAGGATTGAGTCCAAAAGTGATGAGCATGTAGCATGCATCGATTGGTTGCTAGTGTGTGACTGAGGTCTCATTTAAATTCAACCATGAAAGATTATTAAGAAGTTTAGCTAAACAAAAATATCATTTACATAACTAGTTATACCAAAATAAGAATGCTACATTGCTATTCTCTGTAGTTTGGCTGAAAGATAAAGACCTGTTTTTGGTCATTTCTGGAAGACAGTTAGGCCTCTTATTTACAGTTTTTTGGTGTGTTTCGTTTGTCTTAAAATGCACACTCAAAGTGACAAAACTTGGTGTCGTGGTCTCACTCTTTCCCTTCCAAATGTTAGCAGGGACCTGCGCGTGCTAACTTACACCTAAGGGTAGACCCCATTTAGCTCCAAATCAGATAAAGGTTTGTCATGTAGGGTGCTTTTAATTTTTTATATATAAAATATCATGAGGCTTGCTAGCCCTATTCTCAGGAGTTTCATACTCTTAGTCAAAAACCAACTCTTGTTAAAGCAATGATTGGTGTTGGTTTTGACCGAAAACAAGGACATATGTTGGTTTTTGGCTTAGAAACACTCGACAGTAGGGTAGCACGGTTCTTTTATTGCAATGATTGTTGGTTTTGACTGAAAGCAAGGACATATGTTGGTTTTTGGCTTAGGAACACTTGAGAGTA
Source organism: Tetracentron sinense (assembly GCA_015143295.1). Lineage (NCBI taxonomy): Eukaryota > Viridiplantae > Streptophyta > Magnoliopsida > Trochodendrales > Trochodendraceae > Tetracentron > Tetracentron sinense. The sequence goes on along the minus strand of CM026566.1, from coordinate 39,105,417 downwards.
GGGTAGTACGGCTCTTTTATTATTTATCTATTGTTAATAGTCAAAGTTAATAATTAATAATTAAGTGAATGTCACTATTTGGGACTTGATCCTAAAACCTCCATCATTAGATCGGCCGACCATACCATTGGAGCAGGCACTAGGCATGTGTTGATACGGCAACGATTCTAAGCGGATGATAGCACGAATATGAGGTAAATCATCAGTAGCTTGTGACGACGTCCTCACGCACGTGGACACCGTGGATATTGCAAACCCACCTTTTTCCATGTAAGCAGCCGACCCTCTCCACCTACCCATATTGTTCCTAAAGTGGTCTACACCATGTAAACACCCAAAACCATAGAGAAAGGAAGAAAGAAAGAAAAAGAAAACAGCAAATAAAAATGAATCACCTACTAAAAGTTTTCTAAACCACATGGGGGACATGGTTTGTTTTATTTTGGTGCAAAGAAGAAAAAGGGAAGAAAAGGCTGTGTAGGGCATGTAGATCCTTATGGGTCACCACTATTGATGGGGGGTTTCACCTTCCCATGTGGCATGTCTCATTTTTCTATCGATTGCGACAAAAATAGTAACAGTTGAAGGTAAATTTAGGGCTTTTAGTTAGATATGGTTGACCCTTAGCTTGGCGATTTTCTAAAAAAGCATCCGATTTGGTCATTTTTCTAACCGAAACTACAGAACCTATCCGCTTTCGTTTGAAATGGTTTAGGCTAATATAATGGATTACAAAATCAAACTTAGACAAGCCATTAAATGTTTTTTACTTCGCATCACACATGCGACGTGGACTAGTACCAAAGAATCCGAGGCCGAGGATCGCTGAAAATAGCTTCAATTATTGTACCGAGCATTTTCACATGTTTGTATGGAATGTGGCGCGAGGAATTTAATCAGCCTCACCTAATAATGTACTAGGATGATTGAAACAATGTCCTCATCTTAGTAGATCGTGGATAGATCTTCTTATAAGTGTCGCTGTTACGCACATGGGATACATTTTTATCGACGTGGGAGAAGTTGCAGCCACAATTGGACCCGACAGATTAGGAAAGAATGCAATTTCAATTCATGTGCATTTTCAATCATGTTAGGCAAGCAGAATAGTGCGAAGTAGTAGGTAAAGATCGATGGACTTCAAACCTGGTTTTGCTGGTAACAAGACTCATCTATAATCGAGAATTCTTTGAGCATAAGAGAACTCTTAAGTCTTAACTCTACCATACACCCTCCCTCCCTTTGGGCTAAGTGAGTAGCTTTTGGTCCTAAGAGCGAATCTTAGAGGAAACTTCTTAATGGATTAGTAAAAGTTTTTCTTGGTGCTATGGAAGGCAGCCCAATCACCCTTGCTAACCATGGCCTAACAGAAATTATTAAGTATTGTACACTGTTGTTCGCTTAATCGATCCTCTAAATGGTTTATATGATGAGAGACCTCGGGCATCTCCTGTTGTACCCCTTTTACTATGAAGCTAGTTATTTTACTTGAAATTAGGAAGTCTTTTATAGGATAAACAATTAATTAACACATTAGGGCGTCTCAAGATTTTTAACGCTCTAGTATGGTGTCTCCCTAGGAACGGGCTGCTCTATGACTGTATGGTTCCTGTAAGTTACCTATTTTTGCACCCCCTATCCCTCTTCCAGCTTTTTCAAATGCTTCAAGGTTTACTCAAGGCCCAAGCCCACTTGGCCAAACTTGTACCCAAACAACTCAATCAAGCCCAATTACTTAATTCTATTACCCAAACTCAAGTAGTCAACCCTAATTACTCAATTGTCTTAGCCAAAGCTCAATTGCTTTAGTGAAAGCTTAATTACCGTAGCCTAAGCCCAATTGTCATAGCTAAAGTCCAATAACCATAACCCATGACTCATCTACTAACAACCTATGATCCATAAGGTCTAGTCCACATACTCACATCCATTCAACCCATATCCAAGACCCACTAACCCAAGTCCACTTTCCACTTTCCTACAAAAGACCTTTTTTTTTTTTTTAAACCCCAAATAGCCCAATTTTTATGTTTACACACCATTTTGACCACTCAATCATCTCTCACCAAGTACACACCTTTTTGACTAACCAATCACCTCCCTTACTCTCTTACACCTCTTACAATTCATTCTTACACCTCTTACAAAACAATTAATTCTCTTACACTCCTTTTGACCACCCAATCTCCTCTCATCAAGTACATACCTTTTTTATTACCCAATCATCAACCACATCAATTTTGATCAACCAATCACCTCTCTTCTTTTCACCAACCCTCTATTAATCACCAAATTGCCACAACCCCTTGAAACCTCTATAAATACAAGACCCTCACAAGCCATTTCTTCCACCTCCAAGATCCCAAGTGGAAACTCTAGCCCTTCCTCCTCTCACCCCTTTTATTTCTTTTTAGCTTTGAAGAAAATTAGAAGAAGCTAAGGTTTAGAGTGTGTAAAGAATTCTAGGACTAAAAGCCTAGAGTTCTTCACTAAGTCTCTTCCTTTGTGGACTCTAAAAACTCATCACCTCTTGAAGCATTGGAAAAGAAGTCTTGGAGGTGTAGGCACTCCTCCCTTTATTTTTCATCTTCTTCTTTACTTCATATCTATTTTTTTTATTATTTGTAGTCTTCTTCTAGAATAATTTGGAAAGACCTTTCTTTTCTCAAGTTTAGTTGGGTCTCTCTACACCAATCTAATGGTGAAGAGGGACCCCACCTCAAAAGAAAGGAGATTTTTTTTTTTCATTTCTCTCATTTAAATATTTTTCTTTTCTATATACCCACTAGTGTGGATATGAGTAGGCCCATAGAGAGTGGAAGCTAAAGCTATACCTCTCTTTTTATTTTGTTTCTTCATTTTGATTCTAGTCCTTCATCTAGAATCCTTTGGGAAACTCATCATCCCCCAAATTTTCATATTTAGAGTTCCATTATATCATTCATAATTGTGTAAATGGACTACATTAGAGAGGAGATGATGAGTTTTCATTTTCTCCACTCGTCATTTTTTTTCATTTCTTTCTTTTTCCTTTATGATTCTATTTTGAATGGGTAAATGATGATTTATGGACTTAAAGAAAACATTATCCAAAATGCCTCATACCAAGGACAATGGTATTTGATCTATTATCAACACCAATTCAACAAAATAAGTATTGATAATAGACCATTTAGTAGTTATAATGCACACCCTTCTTTATGTCATAAATATAATCTTTTAGCTTAACTTTTCCTTAATCTTTCTCTTGGATTAAATTTGACTTTAGTTGAGTTTGTCAAAATCCTACCTATATGAAAATCCACAAAACATGATAAAATCTCCAAATATCAAAAACATTATAAAATCTCAAAATATCAAAAAAATCTAAAAATACAAAAAGACTAAAAACATGATTGCTAGGCTTTCTTGACCTTGGTTAGCCGACCTAATCATGGTTAATACCCTTCTAACCGCGGTTAGACCTAAACCTTACACTTGACCAACTCGGTCAACTAAACCCTAGCCCTTGGCTAGACCCTTCACCACCTTATACACACACACACGCACCCTTAGCCTTGACACGGACTCATGTGCCAGAAGTATGCTCGGTCTGATCTCACCCCAATGTCAGTACGTAGGCAACCCTACTTGGCTTCGACCCTAGCCCACCTAGCTTTCCTTTTTTCTTGGATTAGCACTTGATTAAACAACTTAGGCATTTTAATTAAATCTTGAGATTAAAATTGGCTTAAATTTAGGGAGTAGGTAACCATTGTAAAATAGGGGTCTTAGGGTGCCTAACACATTTCTCAGGGTTTAATCGAACCGCTTACCCTAATCTCTGTTTAGACCATTTGTCTTATCCGACCAAATCCCGGGACCTATCCCTTAGAATGAATAGGTGACGACTCTTAGTCAAAACACAAATGTGAAAGTGGGCAGGAAATTTCTCATGCTCACAGTTCCAATGGCATTTCTCAAAATAAATGGGCAGACCAAGATGAGTATAATGCATGAAATCTTCCCAAGCTCCCTTGATTTACTACGATCACATGGGAACTGAAAAATAAGCGTTGTTTTCTAAATGGAGGGCATCCAAAAAACAAGATGTTATTAATTACAATGATCTAGTATTTCTCTCCTACAGATTTCTAATTTATACTTGTAGGATTCCTAGAATTGGAGATTAATCTTAGATCTTAAGTTTCCGAAGCTATTTATTTAATATCATGGGCATTCTACTCATGTTAACATTGTTGCTAGGTTATATGTCTAGGTTGTCAGTTCATTGTCTATAGATCTTGGGCTGGGCTCTTAAGATGACTCATTTGTGAAATGCATAGTCCATATCTATGGAATACTAGAAACTTGACAACAATGGTCTGAAATTGAAAGTTCACGGTTGCAAATGACTAAAAAACTGCTGAAACAAGATATCATTGTTTTAAATTATAAAAAATATATTGAACTTTTTTGGAAAGTGTGCATATGCGACTTATCTTATTTATGTGTAATAGCCTATTGGTTATTTGTAGCCCTGTACTGCAAAGACAGTATTGCCAAGTTATTTGATCTATGCTGCAAAGACCATAATGCCAAGTTAATCGAAATCGAATACTAATGTTTTTTTTTGTTTATATGTATCATTTAACAGATTCTAAAGATGGACAAACACAGCCAGACCTATGGTAACCGCTAATAGCAATGTTTATAGGCTGCAGTTGGGGGTGTGCCAATTCTCTAGACTGCCTGTCATGGGCTAAGATAACACAGATAGAAGCCCAGCCCAAGAGAGATACTTCCGGCAATGCCATTAGATCTATTTCCAAAACCCACCTAAGCATATCGTTTGGTGAAAACGAAGCCCAGTACAGGCCATTTATGCACTGGGACCTCAAATTCAAGCCCATTGTTCGGATCAGGACTGGTAGAGGTAGCCAAGCCTGCCCAAGAGCTGGACCTTTCCTTGAGGTATCCGCAGTGACTCATCACCAAACAGAGAAGAAATTAATGAAATATTACTGAACATTTATTACTCTAAAATTATACAATAAACTACGTTAACATTGATTAGGTATTTCAAAAATACTTAAACCTTAGGTTTTAAGTATATCCCTAGCCCACCACACTAAGAAAATGAGATATACTCAGATCATGATGATACAAGCCCTCTAACACGTAACCACTTGAAACATAGAGGTATCACTCACAGGCGCTAATGCAGACGGATCGCTCTTTCGTCAAATATGCTGAAAATCACTAATTCTGTACTTGTCATGGAAGGCTCTTGATTATTTGTAAATGAGATTCCATGAGCATGAGCCTTTGAATATCCTCTTTCTGCTCAGTGAATGGGATGCATGCACCAAGCAAGAAACAAAAGAATGTGATGCATGCATGCTTGTCTGTAACGTTGCTTCAATGAGCTTTTTTTGGATTGTCACTACTTTGAATCAGACGTGTTAGAACATGATTTATAAGCATCCTAAAACAAATATCTGTAGTGACTTAACTTGTATATACGAAACACAAAGAACACACAAATTTAGGTGGGTTCAACCAAAGTGGGCTATGTTTACGAAGAGATTTTTTAAAAAAGAAAAAAAGTCATCTTCTTCACTAGTTCAAAACAAAGAGATTACAGAGATCACTCTCTCACAACTAGAGGCGGAGTTAGGATTCTCTCGTAGGGGCTAACAATGGGGGTTCGGGGCGTAGCACCAGGGAAAAAAAAATTTGAGGGCCAAGTTAATGGGCCATCACGTCTATTTGTGTCCATTTAATTGTAAGGAATATATTTTTTTTTCAGAAGTTTAGGGGGGGGGGGGGGGGGGGGGGTAGAGCCCCTCATCCCTCCCAACTACGCCCTTCTTCCAGAATACACCCTTATTAGTATTATAACTATTTTTTTCAAAATGTCACGGGGGGCTTCAGGCCCCTAGCCCCATGTGGCTTTACCCCTCACAACCTCTCATACAAACTTCTCAGCATAATAGAAAACCCAAAACCGAATATTATATTATATACCCCATTTGAAACATAACTTAAAGCAAATTCTTAATAAACTTACCAAAAAATCAATTGAAATGCGTGTGCGTGCTTCGAAAAAAAATCGGTAATTACTGGTCCCTCAGCGAGCTCAGTGCTGAGCTCAACCAATGGAGCTGAGTTTGAGTGTAATGAGGGATCAGAGTGAATAATACTAAAGTTGTAACAAGCTGAATGCAAGGCCCTTTGCATAACAATATCACCACCCGTCTAAGCAAAACATGTGGTTCATTAATATTGATGAGACACCATCTTCCTTATCCCAACATGAGGATCTAAACTTCTCCCTTTTTGTTACCATAATCATGGACAGGACTCTATACCTATGCATTTAAATTCCTTCGAGAAAAATATCCATAGGTTTTCTGTACCAAAACATGGAACTAGCCACCATGAACCCTAAGTCTAATGCGATGCCACGTTGATTGAGCTGAAATGAGGGAATTCAGACCCTAATTATCATTGAATATTCGTCGAATATGGAGGAAAGGAGGGAGGAATAAGACAGGGTGTTCTGATGAGATTGGGATAAAAGGAGGGATTAGTAGGTTGGGACGTTGGGTGTTGAGGAATCATGTGAGTGCATGTGCTTTGAGTTGGAGAACATGATCACAACAACAAGCAATCCCTAGGGAGACTTGTGTCCCCTATTTTCATTGATCCATTCCTTTGGAAAGCTTGGAAGGAACTGTGTGTGTGGGCCCATCTTTGCTGCCTTAAATGATTTATATTATCCTCAACGGTCACCAACCCATTTTCAAAAACAGATAAAAGCACTCGTCCCTTCCTTAATCCCATTGTGCTATTTGTGCAATTGGGTCTTGTTCTTAAAGTGTTAATTTACAAGGTCTAAAGAGAAGTGTGTTCTAAGTTGAAATCCTTAAAACATGGAAGCATCTCAACAACTCCTCTTCCTTTAATTCCTTGATTTGAAGGGTATGATCCCAGAAACCAAGTGTATGTATGTGAGTCTTCAAGTGGTTCTCTATGGAGCAATGTTTTGGGAGCTCAAACCACCAGAAGGAGGCTAGCAAGGAGGCAAAGGCTCAATGGAGGACATGGATGGAGTAGAGGCCTTCAAGGAGTTTGACAAAGAAGAGGTCTCTTCAAGAAGGTTCTAGAAGGGCCATGAATGGGATTGATTAGCGAATTACTAGTGACATGACTATAATCTTATTTTTGAATTTAAACCATATAATAAATAAATAAATAAAATAGTTTGAAATTGTTGAGATCTAGTGGGTTCATTGAAGGGGAATATTGTGCTCATTTCCATAAAAAAAAAGTAGCTTACAAGTAAAGATGGTGAACCATGGCAAGATTTATATGGTTGGGAGTAAACATCATGCTGGAGTATTCATGTGAAAATTGCAGTTGTTGGTTATTCTCCGGATAAAAGTCAGGACGAGGTTTTTATGGGTGGTTTAACAAAATATGTGTAAGTGGCAAATCAAATTTAGAACTGGCTCAATTTGCTGAGTTAGAGGTTCACTAGTTTTAAATTTGATTATTAGTCGGACTACTTTTTACGCTTCAAGGACACACAAGCACATTTTCTTACATAACTTTGTGCAAGGTGCCTATGTCCACGACCGCAAAGAAATCATTTCACTAATTTTCTATGACAAAAGGTTTATAATTTTCTATGTTCTCCTTTTTTCTTGGTTTCTTCGCAATGAATAAGACCTAAACATAACGTATTTATATATCATAAACAATAACATATAATTACAAATTTGACATTATGTGACCCCTAAAAGTTTTGGAATGAGCCTCGAATTCATTCTAAATTGACGATCAACCAAAATACAAGGCACAATCATAACAAAAGAATTCACCGGGATTTAAGAAAAGTCCATAAAAGCATGACATATTTTTAAGAGTGTTTCTACTTCTACACCAGATGATATCTATGTAGTGTAGGAATTATTGACCGAAATGGTGTTCTCTAAGTTGTTCCAGTCGATGATGAAGCTTATTTCCAATGAATCTTGGAAGTTTGGATCGATTTGGTACCACCTGATGTCTTGGCAATTGCTACGCTTCAGTGCATTTAAGGAAGAATCAGCTAACTCGGGATTAATTTGAGTGGCATTTTATCCCTGACCATATTTTCATGAAGAGAATGATGGAGTACATCTGATCACGTAATTTTATCGTCCGGCAGACTTTATAAATGGGACCCATGTCGAACTGCAGGTCCCACATCCTTGGCATCTAGTTCCCTGAATTTTAATTCAAAAATCAAAAGGGGTTTTAGAATATTCTTCTTCATCATCATTGTCTCGCCCGATCCATTTCCATTTGAGGGTATGGTATCAAATCTTTTTTAATAGCCTTATCATGTCTTAATTGAAGCACAAACTTGAATTAAAGTTTATCATGAAAAGAACTTCAAATACCACCTATTTTTACTTTCTATTCATTTTCAAACTTCTAGAAGGTATTGAGAGAGAGAGAGATCAACAGGTTTTTTTGAAATTTGATTTGTATTATAATCCAAAGACTTGTGATAACCTCCTGTAACGGATAAAATTCGTAAAATCAACTCAGCGTTGGAGAACGAGCTCGTTTTTGTCGTTTTGTTCACGAAAGTGACACGTGGATACGAGTTGGGTTCACGTGCTTAAAATAGAGGGGTCATACGTTGTCTGATGCACAACGATCCCGTTATGCGTATTATGACGTCTTTGTTCTCTTGCAGAACAATGTTTCCGTTGTGGCTTTGACAACGTGCTCGTTGTCTAAAGCACAACGTGAACGTTGTACTCTTGACAACGTCTTTGTCGTTACGCGAACAACAAGTCCGTTGTCTCACCGACAACGATGTCGTGCTGTGTTTTAAGACATCTACGCCGTAACCGAGCTCAAGTCAACAACGAGACTGACTCGTAGGAGGAAGTGATCAGGAGGCGATCCATAATTCCGACAGGCGTGCCGAACGCGCCGTTTCATGCCGAAAGCACTGTCTTGGCATTTAATGCTGGTCACTTCTGCGTACTGTCCAATCCCGTCCGACTGGACTCATAGGAGGCTCTCACGTGTGATGCAACCGGCGGCAGATATGTCTAAGATATTTGGCAATGAGTGCAAAAACACGTGGTATGGACACCTATGACCATCCATGGTCATCGATGGCCATACCAACCTTACCCTATAAAAACCCCGTGATTTTTAGTGCACAGGACACTTGTTCATTGACCCAGACCTGAGAATATACGTGTTCAGTGCTTCCAGTGCCTTGCGTAACTTTCAGTGACTGTTCTAGTGTTTACTGTTCATCATCTTCTTCATCTACTTACTTTACCATCGGAGTACAGGTCAGGGTGCCACACCCTCCTCTCCAACCTTCTACCAGTAAACCAGAGCGTGGGAGAAGCTGTTGCTGACGCGTGTCCTTACCGGTATTTTTCCCCTCACACCTCCAATGTCAAGTGTTGAGGAACTCTACCAACGCTAACTGAGAGTGAATGCCTACCCCATTGAGGTTCCACCCAAGGTGGGAAGGGGTACTTGGCAGCTCTTGAGTTAATGTTGGCGGGCTCCCTGCCAATTAACATTAGAGGTGATCCTGAGTCCAATCCAAAATCACCAACTTGTTATTAAGTTTATGACCGTCATTAGTTGATGATGTCAACATATATCTAGAAAAAGAATCATTAACTACCAGCCTAAGCTGACAATCAAAGAAATATAAAATGACTTGAATAATTATAACTTAACACGCCATAGTAATCAATGATTCAGCATTCACGTCATGGGATTTAACAAGATTTTGACAACGGCTGTCAATCTGATGCAACCCTCCTCCTTTATCCTGGCAAGCTTGACGTGTTCCAAATGAATCAATAAATAACTTTCGTATAAAATGTTCAGCTTAGAGAATTAATATGTTAACGACATAACTTTGCACCTGATGGGGTGATACTCAGTTATGACATTTGATAATATGGACCATTTACTACACCCCCGCCTCTTGCGTGAGTGGTAGGTGTGTGGCCTTCAATGGAGGAAGGTCTGGGGATCCAATTCCCCGTGGTACGAGTTGCAAGAGCTGATAAACGAAGCAAAAAAAAAAGGGACCGTATGCTAACAAATGTAATGATCGATCCGTCTCAATGAAGACCTAGTATAGTAGATCCAGATACACATATCGGCCCAAACGTATTGGCTACTCATGACCATGGTCAAAACTTTAGTAACTAGCACATTGCAATATCTCTACGCTTCCGCTCTAAATACATTTTAGTATATGGTCCCATATTATCAAATATGAGACCATATGCTAACAAATGGAATTGACCCATCGGAGAAAATCTATAGTTCTTTTGGGTTCCAACTTGACTTGAACTAAAATAGTGACTTTGATCGGAATTTGTCCAAAGACTCTTTTCTTAATTTATTTTTTTTGTATTGTTGTCTCTCTCCGTAGCTTCCAAACTTCTTCGTGAAGCAAACATAGGATATTGTAGTATTTATTAATTTTATGTAATAGTATAAAATGAAATTAATAACATATCACTCCCACTAACTTAAAGTTGATAATATAAGAAGATAATATCTCGAGACCGTGTATTTTACAAGAAAAAGGCCCCTAGATCTTGTCCTCTTATCCAATCGACACACGCTTTCGGCATATTATAAGCAATCGCAGAAAATTCCAAAGCGCGTAAAAACTCACGTGCCAACAAAGTCGATAGAGGAGGCAACACGAGTGGCAACCCTCTCTGAACAAGTCAGACCTTGAATAGTTGTCTTAATTACCTTGATCCAGTTAATAGAATAAAATTAACTTGACTTGGCTTGGTTCAAATTAATATTTAATTAGTTTTATTTAATATTTTCATAATTATAATAATTTAGTATCATAATTAACTTTTTTTAATATTTACTAATAGAATAAAATGTTTATGGTCAAACTTTAATTGAGTTTTAAGCATAATTGTAAATTTTGCTCCATCCATTAGCAAGATCGTAGCCAAGCTTGAATTCGTTCGCTTGTGAATATTTCATCAAAATGATTTTGAGTTTAGACAATGCCCTACACGGTTAGACTCGGTTCACTGACGCTCATACGAGAGTCAAGACCCATTATTTGAAGAAAAATGCTAGCCCGGACCTGGGCTTCCAGACTCACTTTAGTAATATGTGTTACTACTTTTCTTATTACCTTTAATCTCAGACTCTCACTTTAGTGACATATGTTGCTACTTTTCTTATTACTTTGTAAATTGCTTGAAACTGTACCTTCATCTGAATTCAAAAAAAATTGTTTATCTTAATTCTAACATGTTGAAAGGGTACCAATGACATGTGCGCTACCAATTGAGAGTGTCCGGGCTTCCACTCCTCATTATTTGAATGGATTGCATGTTTCCATATGAATGGCATGGCCGATGGATGGGCATCAAATTGTGGCGATGGCAACTTGGGTTTCTGCCATACACGGCCTTTTAACTAATGCCCAAGTTATATAAGTATTAACTCCAATTTTCTATGAAAGGTGATAGGAAAAACCATAGGCACTCACAAAAATGCACATTCAAGGTTCTTTGTTTTTTCTAGGAAAATATTTAATTAAATTTACATAAAATCTAAAAGTTAATGTTGATCAAACTAAAATTAATGCAACACATTATATATATATATATATATATATATTTTGCATAAAAACTCTTAATGGTAATTAAAAGAGAGCTGCAATATACTCTAGATCATATAATTTCTCAAAACTACAACACTTACTTTATTAACTTTAGTTGGATTAATATTAACTATAATTCAACTACGATTTTTTAAAAAGGACTAATAAAAAGTTGAGAATATATGTGCTAGGTTATTGTGGTAATGAGAGAGAACTCATTTGATACCAACTATAGAGAATCCGAGTCTACAAAAAACTGTAAAAATAAATATTTTTCTCATTATAGCCCCCACACTAATCACTTTTTTGAGTATATATATAAAGCCAACGATCTTGTGCAGGTCTTTGTGGCCCACAGCAAGATCTTATCTTCTTGCCCGGAAAAGAGAGTGTGTAACAGGAAAGAGTGGGGCTAGGCAAAATCCAAGTCCTTTTTCGAGTGCGGATGGGCCCCCAGGGGGAATTACATGCATGCGAGCTAGATTCTCCACCCCTCACCCCTTAATCCCCAAGTTTAACGCTCTTTTTTTTTTTTTTTTTAGGTAACAAGAGTGTCTGGACCTCTTAAAGCACCTGACTAGTCCCCCTGGGCATGTGCAACACCGCTTATAAAGGTCATTCCAAGAAACACAGGATAAATCTTTGAGGGTGGGGGAAAGGGAAGAGATTCGAACTCAGGACCTCCGTGTTCCATACCTAAAGTTGACCGACAACTGCCGGTCGATCAGCCAACCTGTTTCCAAACTTCTTTGCTAGCCTTAATCGCCTTGCACAAGTATGGCCATCTAAAATAGTCTCCTTTCAACTGAAGTGTACGGCGAGTAACAGTGGGGGCGATTAAGCTAGCATTTCCCTAAGTACCCTTTTCTCTTCACACCTGCAAAACCAGACGAGGAATACGAATGCTACCAATACTCTCACAAATCAAAACTCTCCCCCCTCGTTTTGAGAAGTGAACAAAAGTTTGTGTAGATCATTGTTTTGTTATCAAATAGGGGTGAGAGTATGGAAATGCGAGTATCGCTAAGCAAAATTCAAACCAAACAGTCTCACTTCTCTATCCTTTTCTCTCTATCTCACTCACAAGATGGGTAAAAGAGGGAGGGAGATCAACAACAAAAATCACAAAAACAACTTCAAGATCAGAATTTCTAGTTTGATCGATTGATGGGGAAGGAAGAAGTAATGGAGGGGGAGAAACAGATCGGAGCATCGCAATTTTCCGATCAGATCCCCACCAGTTTCTCGAGCTTCTTCGACATGTCGTTCGAAGACGAAAAGGGCTCTTTAGGCTTCATGGACTTACTGGGTATCCAAGATTTCAGTCCTTCGGTATTCGATCTGCTACAGACACCATTAACGTCGACACTTCCGGAGTCCTCTGAGGCTACGCCCAACTCTTCGTCGATTTCTTCATCGTCCATAGAAGCGGTGAACGATGAACATAGTAAAGCAGTAGAGGAGGAAGAGCAGGATAAGACTAAGCAACAGTAATTTCTTCTTCTTTGATTTGTCATTTACGTTACAGTACTTGCTTGGATCGAACAAAAAAACACTTTAAAGAAGGGAAATGGGTGTTTGTATATGTAATACTCTGAGATTTGTTGATTATTCTTTGTGTTTGAACTTTTTCTTTCAATTTTATGTTTGTGGGTATAGGTTGAAACCCAAAAAGAATGACCAGAAACGGCAGAAGGAGGCCAGATTCGCGTTCATGACGAAAAGCGAGGTTGATCATCTGGAAGATGGGTACAGATGGAGAAAGTACGGCCAAAAAGCTGTGAAAAACAGCCCTTATCCAAGGTACTAAATCACCCATATAGATAGATATAGTCCCATAATCTCTTGGGAAATTTTGTTCTCAGATTGAAATTATCGTAATTATAACTTTCCTTCTTCTGGGGTTTGTTTGCTTTGCTTGTTCAGGAGCTATTATCGTTGCACCAGTGCCACATGTGGGGTGAAGAAGCGAGTGGAGCGATCCTCCGATGATCGGGCGATCGTCGTAACGACGTACGAAGGTAAACACACACATCAGAGCCCAGTGATGCCTTCCGGAAGATTTTCTGCCATTGCTTCAACCTTTGTCGTGCCTAAGCAAATGGCACAATCTCACTACCAACAACCCTATTATCATAATCTGCCACTCACCACCTTCTTTGATTCTAGTATTTCCCCATCTCCTACTTTTCTTCAAGAGAGACGTTTATCCTCCTAAACTAATTGCTTCTTTGCTTGAGGATTATAGGTTCCTTCAAATCATCATGCCATGAAAGGTTTAGTAAAAGAATCCCTACTAGCTACTGATATGCAATTCCCTTTCATGGAAATTATCCTTAGCAAAGAATCCACTTACTATTATACAAAGACCCTGCTGAGTATTGCTGTAACATGACTGTGTTTATCTAATGGAGGGACTAGTTCCTTAATTCTGTTCGTTGTATCTAGAATTTACTAAAATATAGAGATTGTGATCTTGTATTCCTGTTTCTATGTGTTTGTCTTATATCTTTGTCTTTGTGGTTGAAGGAATGTGCATAGATTTCATCAAGGGTGTTGTAGTTAGTAATTTTAGGGTTAGGGTTGTTTATCCACGGAAGAAGTTGGGTAGAAGCTTTTCAGCTTTTTCTTTGTGTGGGAATCTTCAGGACCGTAATATGAGGGGGAATGAGAGGTCTGGAATGAACTTCGAGAATTCGCGTCTTATTCAGGAAGGTGAGAAAACCCTAACGATGGATGACTTTGAAAAATTGGTGGTGAGAAGTCATGTGATATCTTAGAAATGTGTGTGGAGGTGCAGCATGGAAGAATAACTTAAACTACTGCTAACCCCTTTCTTATCTTGTTGAATTAGTGGCTCTTCCTTCCTTTTCTGTGTTATCTACTCATATGGGGGTTAGATTCAATGAATGGTGGTGTGAAGATGGGAATTGTAATTCTTGATTCAAATGATATGCTAGCTGTGAGATTTTGGTGGAGGTATGGACACTTAAACGCGTTGTTGATGACATAGATGGTTTTCATACTGTGTGGTTGCAGACTTGCAGTAGCTTGTGCTACAATGGTGTGTGTGCGTGTGATAATGTGTATTGTGTTTAACTCTAATTAAAAAAAAAACCTTGCAAATCTTTGTCCATGTATGTATATATGATCTCTTATTTATTTTTTTTAAAAGATAAATCAGCTATTGGTTATGTAAGAGTTGTTTTTTTTACACAGAATATAAGAGTTGTTCACAGTAAAGTCTTATGTCTTTTCTCTTGTATGGGTAAGGTTTTATGTCCCCTAATTATAATTTATTATTAAATATTTTTAATATATATATATATATATATAGAGAGAGAGAGAGAGGGGGGGGGGGGGGGTGGAACCACATACTGCCCGGTAGCCCCCCTCAACATTTGAGAAAAAAAAAATTCCCACTTGATACTACATAGCATCCATTGCGGGCTCTAGTCCCTGAACTTTTCAAAGAAAAAAACTAAAGTTATACAATATTACCAAGGGAAATGCTTCTGAGACCATCTTAGGGTCGAGACCATCAAGACTGTGCTATTGAGCACGGGATTTCAGGTGAGGCCCACCCAAAATCCAGTGCTCAACTGTACGGTCTCGGTACTCTCAGCCCTAAGACGGTCTCAATTGCAAAGTTCTATTATTAAATATAAGAGGGCATAGTCATGGAGCAAGGGGCAGTTGCAAGCCCCCTCCTCCAAACTTTTGAAAAAACATAAAAGCTAAATTTTATACTATATTATTTTCGAGCATTGATTAGCTTAACCCGCATTCATCTAGGTAGCCGAATGTCTTCTCATTTCTTTCCCTTTAACTGTGGCTAAGCTTAATGAACTTAAGATTAATAGTTTTTATTTTTTTTAAATCAAGATTAAATTGATGAACCCTAGCGGAGAGTAGATGAATCTTAACCACACTTAGTCGGTGTTAAAAAAGGAGACATGGGCCAATGAGAACCAACATTTGCCTAGATAGCCGAATGCGGGGTCTACCAAACATTTCTCATTATTTAATTTAAGAAGTCATAGCCATGAGGAAGGGGGAAGCAAATCATCTGTTTTATTTGGTGTGGACTTCCCTGTGTTCTTGGTATTTAAAGGCTAGTTAAGATCTCTGTACAGTTTGTTAACCAACTGTTAAATCTGTACAATGCAAGAGATCTTGGCCTTTGAACCTTTAAGAACACAAGGAAGGAGACACAAAATATTACAAATGATATGGTTCCTGGGAAGGGGAGTAAATGCCCCTTAACTTTTATAAAATATACGTTCTTTACAAACAGACAAACAAACGAAATTGCCCACGAACTTGGCTCTATAAAAAAAAAATGGTGGACCAAAAATATTTTATACCTGTCTAATCATTCTTCTCAAACTCATCAATAATAATTATTACATTATCAATCAACTATTGTTAGCCCCCACCCTTAAAAGAAAATTTTGGCTCCGCCTTTATATATATATATATATATATATCAATGTCTTATCTTAAAAATCTTAGAGTCAGCAACATGAAGCCTATTCCACCATTCTGTTGTTTGGGGAGATTAAGGCTAGTGTGTGTAATTATATATATATATATATATATATAAAACATCCCAAAAACATGTTTAGTAGTAGTAGTATATATATATAACCCCTTGGGGTGGCTCAGTGGTTCTGGGACGAGTTATAAACTCAGACGTCCTGGGTTCCACTTCTCATGCCCTCTCATGGCCAGTCCCGCCCGGTTTTCTGGACTTTCCTAGTGGGGTGGGTTGCGGGCCCTTGTCACTATCCCAGGGATTTAGTCCTGACCCGAAGGGTTGGGGACACCCCGGGTCACCAAAAAAAAAAGTATTAGTTTATATGTCAATTAGTTATGTACAACAGATGAATTTTTTCTTGACAAAGTTGGTGTTGCTATTATTAGAATGGTTAATAGATGAGTACTCATCTTTTTGTAGGGTAAGGTTTATGTCCCCTCGCCCCTAAAATTAATAAATAGGCAGGGGTCCACCAAACCCCCTCCCCCAGTAGTGTGTTTCCAAAAATTTTGTTAAAAAAAAAGGATAAGTATGGGTAGATGTGAGCGTGTATTAGGGCTGTCAATGAGCCGAGTCAGTTTAATTCGTCTCGAAATGAGCTAAGCTTGAGTAGGGTATTTGAGCTCGTTGAGCCTAGCTGAGCTAAATAATTGAGCTCGTTTGTTAATCAATCCGAACACAAGCAATGAGCGGCTGGCTTGGTTTAGCTTGATTAATTTTATTATACTATTTATGATATCCTAATAATATTAGTTTTTACATAAAAGTTAAGAAACTTAAATATAATTTTTTGTTGAGGTAAAATGTAACTTTTCTTTTCGAAATTCATAGATTCTCTATATCATGTTTCTTCAATTAGACTTGAAAGAATAATTATGTTTGGTCCTTAAGTTTTTTATTTAGGGAGAATCTGGTGAGCATATTTAACTTTTAGGATTTTGATTTGATTTTTTTTGGGGGGGTTAAAATTAGCGAGCCGGCTCGAGCTCCATTATCTATAGACGAGCTGAGCTCAAGCTAGCATTCAAGGGCTCGAATTGAGCTCAAGATGAGCTTGAGCCAACATATATATGTCACAAGCCGAGCTTGAGCAGCACCCGGCTCGGCTCAACTCGGCTCGTTTAGACCCCTAGTGTGTATATATTACGGTTATTTTTCTGTACACATGCATATGTATGTATGATTCAAAAACAAATTAGTGTTCATTTTCGTCTAAGTTTATATCCATTAATGGGAATATTGGAATTTTGCATGCCTTATAATCCAACTGATGAATTTTGGATGGAAAGAAGCACGTACAATCAATATTTTGTTGGAATAATTCAAATTTTCTGGAAATTTATGTGTCCTAAAAAAAAAAAAAAATCCCGTATTGAGAAGTCTAACAGTCTTTGGTGCTTTGTCTTTAGGAATCTAAAGAAATTTTCAAAACTATATAAGAGTCTCTCAGTTACTATAGTAAAAGGAGTGAAAAAACATGATGTGTGTGAGATAGAAATCTATGTAGAGAGGAGAGAAAGAAAGAAAGATCCCTTGTGGTTTCCGATCCTGTGTATCTATTAATTTTCTTTTTTTTTATTATCTTTCTTGTTTTAATGGTTATCTTCACTTGCAATAAAATTTTCTGAATCATGTTTTTGCGGTTGGATTAACCAATCTCATATGCAAAAATATATTGTCAATGCAATTTTGAAATCTATGGATTTTGGCATTTTGCAAACCCTGCTGCTTTGGACTCTGAATTTGTATGCATGACTGGCGAGTCTAAAGTTTATCCACTGAACGTTTTCAATGTATAATAATCTTTTGCTATGCAAAGTTAAATCCACATTGCCTAAATGGCTAAATTAATAAAGGTAATATAGGTAAGTTTTTCCCCAAAATGTAGAGTCTAAACCTAAGTAACCAAAGCGGGAGCGGGAGCGGGAGCGGGAGCGGGAGCGGGAGCAAGAGCATAGGAGTGTCAAATTTTAATTTAGGATAAGGTCGAGAGTGCCTCTGGAACGCTGCTATATATATATATATATATATATATATGATCTTGAAAATTACTTATAGATATAAATATATTTTATACTTTCTAAACTATAAAAAAAAATTAATAAAATCATTCGTCATTCAAATTTGTAGTCATAACAAATAAGATGACTATTGATATATTAAATGTATCATTCTAAATTCAATTACAAGATCAACAATAATTAAAAAATCTTACATAAATCTTCTATCTTACGAAGAAAAATGACAAAATATACCCCCACTTAATATGAAAAGTTAAGATAAAGATAAAACTTAAAACAAAAACAACACTCTCTAGGTAAGAGCGGGTTGAGAGCGAGGTTTACAAAAGTTAAAATCGAGCTCTCGAGGTGAAAATGAGGTTTGAGAGCATAAGCGAGTAGCATATTAGGAGGTTTGGGTTACTAAGGTCTAAACCAAAGGTCCTCGTCTTTTTTCTCTGACAAAAAACTCACACAATAGCCCTTCGTTACACATGCAACGTCATTGGGCCTGAGTGTTCTCTAAAGTGGCCATCAATTGGGTCTTGTTCTCCTTTTGCACACCGATAGTAATTAATCAACTCCTACTTTCACCCTTCACCAACCACTTATACATTGTGCAATGATTAAAGCATGGGTTGGTTGAGAGCATGGCTAGTATTTCGCTTGGAATAAATTGATGAATTTTGCCAGCCCCAGTCACAAATCTTCCAAAGATGCAATTGAGGTGCTACAAATGTCACATTCTCTAACTTTTACTTTTTAAACCGTTAATATAAATATAATGAAACATCTCCACATGTTAGGCCCATCTTGTATCTATGGAAAAATTTGGAGGAAATCCGACTGGCCTAACACTCCTCTAAATTGATGGGTCTGAACTAAGAAGTTTTTTTTAACCCAAAAAAAAAAACTTTTGAAGTCTTCACATGTTGTGGTAAATAAATAAATAAAAGTCTTCGCATGTGTTGTGAGGGATCCGATTTGGTTTGGCCCTTGCCAGACCAAAACCATCTAGTTCACTCACATAGCTCCTAAACTGTCCTTTTAATCTTGGTTATATATATATACTTTTTAATATTTGTAATTAATTTTTTTTTAAAAACAAAGGTTATATGACTCAGGGTTAATGAATCTTAACCACAGTTAAAGAATATCAAAAGAGACACATGTTGACATGTGGGATAGGGTCGGACGGTATTTGTCTCGCAAGGGCCTGAGGAAATCCCATCCCGTGTGTTGTGCATGTACACAAGACCACGAGAGAGAAATTAAACTCGGCTGAAAGAGAGAAACGGGGGATGGGATGAGGGAGAGAGAAGTGAGTAGTTTGACTGCAATATTAGTAGTGTGGCAACGGATTGTCTCTAGCAGATGCCCGAATTCCAGCTGAGGCACCACTCTTTGCGCACGATGTAAGGCATTTAATTAAGGGAATGATAGCATGAATTGAACATTCCGTTGGTGGTACATGCATACCTCCTAAGCTCGTGACATGTCCTCTGTGACATCCATTAACCGTGGTTAAGATTTACTATCCCTAAAATTAAATATCTAACCTTGGTTTTTAGAAAAAAAAAAAATTTAATTAAATTTACCTTGCTTATGACTCACTTACTCATGTGGTTACATTTTTTTGATATATTTTTTCTAAAAACTAAAATTAGATATTTAACCCAAAGGATGAGTGAATCTTAACCACTAGTTAATAAATGTCAAAGAGGACATGTGGTGAGCTTGGAAGGTGAGCGTGTACCACCCAACGGAAAATGTATGCAATTACTCCTCTGCTTAAATGCCTTATTATACGTCTTGCAAAGAGTGGTGCTTGAGATGGGAACTTGGGCATCTAAATCCGTTGCCTAGTAGTGTAAGTCTACAAATACTCCCAAATTCTAATACTTAATTCAATTATTAAAAGGCTAGGAATAGATCTGTTGTGACATTAAAAGAATAAGCCAAGCAAGCAAATTTCTGACCCTTGATGTTTAGTTATGGACTGTTAGAAGAATTAGAGAGTATACTTGTAGAACCCATAGACCAACCGGTGATTAGTAAGGCCAGATGTGATGGGACCAAATAACTGAATAAGTGTCGCTTATGCTTGTGTATTTATTATTAACAATTTCTGACATTAGCATTAGGCTGCAATGACCATTAGAGCCAAGTTCCCCTCGCAGTTGCGTGCTTGCTTTGTTGTGCTTTTTAAACATTTTTGCGCATCACCTTCCTTACTCCTTGGGGACAATACGGATCTTTTCTAGTAATTGTCAGCGAGGGGACAATACAATACGGATCTTTTCTAGTAATTGTTAGCGAGGAGATTGTAGCATTTTCTTCTAAAGTTTTAATTAACGTGCACATCCGTATCGATCATTTGGCATGAACACGTGGCGATGACAATCTCACCGCTCACCCCTACTTAGGGTTGTCAAAGGGCAAGGCTAGGGTAGGGTCGGGGTCAACCCTAGCCCTACCCTTTCCTATAAGAGTAGGGTCCTAACCCAGCCCTAACCCTTCAAGGGCTGGGATTGATTGGGCCCAAACCCTGCCCTCAAGGGCCAGGGCAGGGCCAAAGGGCTGGAAAAAAGAGCAAGACTTTTTTGTGATTTGAGATAACAAGATTTTTTTTCTACACCGACTATCAACCTGACATGAAAATGGATACCCTCCTCTTTTATTCGGGCTTGGGACCGACATTGCAACAAAAAAAACAATAACAAAATTATTTTTTTTTTCTTTGTCAGTAACAAGCATACATGATAAAATAAAACAAAATAAAACTATATATAACAAAATTTATATATCAAAATCTTCTAAGCAAGATGAGGCGATTTCGCATACGAGATTAGAATTAGGGCTCGTATCGAGTGTCAAGGCCTTGAAGGGTTTTATAACGATGGTCATGTGAAATTACTCATTTACCTCTACTATTAAACCATATGAATGGGTGAAATAAGTAATTTCATAAATATATATATATATATATATATATATATATATATATATATATATTCTACGTGGGCTTTTTTGACAGCCCTACCCCTACTACTATAGAAAATCCCAAGTGATCTAGACCACTTCTTGAATTGGGTAAAGCCAGAAAGCCAATAAATCCTAACTAATGAGATCACTGCTTTTGAATGGAAGGCAAGTAGATAAAAAAATGATTCCTGAGAAGAGGACCCCAGGGTCCTCTTCTAAGCTGACCGCAGTATCCCGTTTAACACTCTTTAATCATTGTTAAGCTTAATTAAATTGAAATTAATAATTTTGCTTTGAAAAACAAAAAAAAAAAACATGATTAGATTGCTTAAATGTATGAGATGAGTGAATCCTAACCACAGTTAATGGATGGTAAAAAGTGGACGTGGACCAATGAGATCCCGGGGCCAGCTTCTAAGGTGACCCTGGGTCCGTTTTCCATTCCCATTAAAAAAAAATATATCCTTTTAGAGTCTATCTTCTTCTAGACATAAATAAGATAGCCCAGCTCGTAGAACCGACAAATCACCCATGGCCCAATGTAGTACCAGCCAAATGTAGGAGCCCAAAGAGGAGCTAAAATGTAGGAGCCCAGAGAGGAGCTAACAGGGATGGGGTGGGTATCGAGCCGAGCCTGGTAAACCAGCCAAGCTTTTATGGAACTTTCACATTTTCCAGGATGTTCAAGCTTGGCTCAGACGAGCCTAACCGAGCTCGAGGCGAACCTTTAACAAGCTTGATTAAATTTAATTAATTTAAAAAACAACTTATAATATATGATTAATTTTTAAAAATAAACTTTTGATTAAAGTAGACAGCTCATGCCCACCCCTAGGAACTACTAACCAGCTAACCATGACCCACACCCAAAACAGGCAAAAAAAAAAAAACCACCAAATATATCTTAGGGGCCCTTAACTGCCATAATCCAACTTGCCCTTGTGATCTTAACCTTCAATCGGAACTATTTGTCATCTGAACTGCCCAAGAGTATGCAAGATCACCCTACTGAAAGGCTAATCAGATCTTCTGTGCTACCTGTTAGGCTGGTCTTCCGAACATGCTCGAGAAGCTCCAATTGTGCCGCATGATGGCTAGAGATTTACTCAAGGCCATTATGGATTTCGTCGAGATCCTTGGGCCACTAGACGAATTAATATCACTATGTTTAACAAAAAGGGAGATGCTGAGGTTAAATAAATAGTAAAACATGACAAGGATGAGGATGAATTCTCAAGAAAAACATTCCTGTTACATTTCCCATCGGCACTTAGTGGCAAAAGAGCGTGCCTTTATGCCTTCATCTGACCCTGCTACCCGATTTCTCCATTGCTGTTCTTTGCCATTACTTTCCTGCTGGTATACCCTCGCCAATGCCACTCTTACACTTCAAGTTCCTGGAGATGCAGAATATATATATTCAACAATAAGCGCAGAAAAACAAAGAATGTATAAGTAGTCTCTAAGCACCCCATTTTTACACCCTCAGTTAACCATGGTTAATAAATTTAACCATGGTTCGCTCCACCAAACACTAGGACAACCCCTAGGTCAAGCCTAAATCCTAAACTAAGCCTTAGACCTAACCCTAGCCTGAACCCTAGCCAAACCTAGGGTATGAGCCCCATGGGCTCAAAGTCCATTTTAATCCTTAAGCAGCTAAAGCCCATCAGCCATTAAGCAAATCCAAGCACAGGGTCCATGACCCATTAGACCCATGGTCTAGACCCAAGGTCCACATCCACTAGATCCATTTCCACTCTAGTTATCAAACTCAGAAAAGCCTTAGCGTCCCAGGCCAGCACCCAGCTGCAACTTGCCCCTTTCCATTTTAGTGATAAATTTTGAATTAAAGGGAGAAGGGGCCAGCCCTGTACGACTGGATTTGTCACCATTCTGGTGTATCAAATTGCCTCCCAATGGGCTCTTGTACAACTCCCCACCTAACCCTCTTCTATTTACCAACCTACCCTAAGCCTTTTGAGTTCTATAAGTACCGGCCTGTGTCAAGCTTGAGGGGAAGAAGAACCCAAAAAAAGAAAAATCAGAATTCTATAAAACACACCTGGTGAGCAAACTTTCCCCTCCACCAAGGAAGGAGGTGCGTTTGGATTGGTAAGTTAGTGCCTTTGAGCCTAAGAACTACTAAAACCAAACCCTCCTGAGGTTCTACAGTCTCTTGATGTTTGTTTGAGTAGAAACCCAGGGTAGGTTCTCTTCCATTGATATTATCCTTCAATTTTTAAAGAACCCCTTGTTTTGTTGCGTAGCCAAGGGCCCTTTTGCGTCGTGGTAACAATGCAGGAGGACCATACGGCCAAAGGATGAAAGGCATCGTCTCACTGTTTTTTTGTCTTCCTGTTGCGTGTCTCACTCCATTTTTTGTTTTACTTGAGTTCATGCATGCAAGTCCCTGGGATCATCAGGCCCATCATCTCTAATCACACACCACAAGTGTGTACCCTTTCACATGTTGTTAGTGTGTATCCCATGCACACACAACATGAGCAGGCTGTTTCTTAGATAATAAGATCATGTGTGTCTAACACACATATCATATATACACTGCCTCATAGAAGTAGTAGCAAGTTTTCTGTTTTTAGGAATAACAGTAGTAGGCATCTCACACACTCTCTTGCTGTTAGTAATCACCTCACACACAATACACAACCCATACACTTGATGTTGGTACGTACCTAACCCACACACTTGCTGTTAGTATATATTAACATACCCACACAATGTATATATCTGCCACAGTAGATGTCTAACACACACAACACATATACTTTTTTTTTTTTAGCAATAGTAGTAAGCATCTCACACTCACACACATATTCACTAACTGTTAGTGAGTATCCCACACACAACACGATGCACATAATGCACACACTGTTTTTAGAGGTGGTGGCATGCCACTAACATGTTTGATTACCGCACCCGCGCGGGTAACTCTCCTCATTTTCTTTGCTTACCTTCTTCTTGCTTTTGCTTGGTCTGTTGTTGAAGATGAGAAAGGGGAGGGGTGATTTGATTTCAGCAGAGAAACAGACACTGGTTCTTTCTCTTTGGACCAGTGCTTGGACGCCGATGATCTCCATGTACGTGTTTTATTTTGGCAAGGCCTAGGGCTTTTGAACCACACTGCGGTTATCACATTGCTAGGCCAAACCCTTTTCTTTTTCCTTGGATCAGGCCCGGGCGCTAGTGACCTCACTTCCCTGTGCGCCATTCCTCGTGTAGGATTTGTGGCCCTTAAGCTCCTTCGGTTGGATCATGTTGCTGGCCTGTGGCCCTTGAGCCCCATTTACTGACTTGGATTTTGTTTTTGGACCATGGTGTGGCCCACGGCTTATTTCTCCTCAGTCAGGCCTGGATGCCAATGGCCTTTCTTCTCTTTCCTTTTTATTTAATGTGAGTCGTGTGATCCCTAGTGTGGGTGTGACTCATTCGGTTCCACTACTAATACTTTGGTACAATAGTGTCACCTTATATTTTCCTTTGAAAATCATCTTTAGTCATGCCTTAAGGTTGCATGGGCCCATATGGCTTAGGCCTAGTGGGCCGGGCTGTCACTCGATCTCACCCTTTGGCTTGGGTCCGGTTAATAGCTTTAACTTCTTTTAATTTGAAAAAAACTCAAAAACAATCTAGAAAAATACAAAAGACCAAAAGAGACCATCTTACCTACTTGCTTACTTTCTTAACTGTGATTAGGACCCCTAATCATTAGTTAATCTCATTCTAACTATGGTTAGACTTTGCCTTGCACTTGACCAACTCGGTCAATCAAACCCTAGCCATAGGCTAGAACCTTGACTACCCCTGCACACACACACACCCCTAGCCTTGGCACGGGCTCATGTGCCAGAACTACTCTCGGTCTCTCGGTCTGATCTCACCTCTATGTGAGTACGTAGGCAATCCAATTCGGATTCGACCCTAGCTTCCTTAATCTAGCTTGCTTTGCTTATTTCTTGGATTTAACACTTCATCAAACACTTAGGCATTTAATTAATTTTGAGATTATAGTTGGCTTAATCTTAGAGAGTAGGTTACCATTTTTAAATGGGGGTCCTGGGGTGCCTAACACCTTCCCCGGGGCTTAATCGAACCACTTACCTTAATCTTTGATAGACCACTTGCCTTATCCAACCAATTGCTTACCAGGGACCTATCCCTAATAATGAATAGGTGGCGACTCTTTCAGTCAACTTGCTTCTTTGTGAGTGGATCCGAAACCCGTACTCACATAGTCTTTCATGTGAAGTACACGAAGTGGGTTGCAACCACCGAATGAATAATCCAGATACAAGTTGCCCCCCAATCAGATGAGTGTAGCCATAAACCTAATAATCTATCATTCTTTCGACGGTCTTGCAAAAGTAGTCTGGATTGATGATCCACCCTTTGCATAAGCAGGTATATGTAGGGCACAGGTAATAGAGGGAAGCTTCTTTAAATCCCATCCCAAAGCCAATGTCTCCCACTACTTAAACAAAAACCAGAGGTGGGGTATACAGTTACCTATGTAATTCCAAATATCAAGAAACAATCTCTAATTCGAGTCGGTCAGCGGAGCAGCATGGACATAAGTAATCGAGTTATCATCACTATGTGCTCATCTATTGATATGTCAAAATGTTTAATTCATATCTTTGCAACTTTTAGATCCCAAATTGCGTAGGTGATTAGCTAAATCCTAACCTAAGATGGACAAAATTTATGGCCAGGGGAAGAATGGTCAAAACCTGCAGGCCTGTTCTTCCACATCCACTCTTGAGCAGCCTGAAGCCCCTGCAACATTGCAGACAAGAGGAGCTGAAATTGCGATCTTGAATAGAGATTGAGGAGATCAATGTGTTAACACCTGATACCTGTTGGTGGCGAGCAGGATCAAGGACTGAACTCGCTGCTGCCTATGGCTTCAGATAACGAAGTTCCTGCAAAGCCAGCTTATCCATAGATGAAGCAAATAATACCAATACTTAATTGATTCAAACAAGTCCACATGAAACCCAAGATTAAGTTCCTCAGTTTAATAGAATCAGCAGCTTGAGTGGTTTGGTTTCATTGACTGTCATCTCTGGCAAGTTCTAGATATTAACAGTTATTAATGAATCACGCAATTCTACAATCCTCCAATGTAGAATCAATAAAAATTAGATCCTAAACATGATCCCATGCTCAACCGAAAAAACAATCACTATGAAAAATCTGGTAGTGCACATAACAGAAAGTCCACATTTCCTCAGATCGCAGTCAAACAGGTGGGCCATCTCATAGTTTTGGACTCTCCAAAATTGATGGCCCAATTCTGGAAGATCACGTCAGAATTTATGACTTAAATTAAAATTAATCAACATGAAGATCTCTCATTGCAATGGTAATTACCTCTCAACTCTCACTTGATAGAATGCACTCTTATGTCTTAAGAGTGAAAGTAGCTAGAGCAAAGAAAATTATATGATAGCAAACACCACAAGAAACTAGAACCAAACCAATATAATTTTTACAAATAAGCATGGGAACCCATATCGATACATAAGAAATTTAAGGTTGAAATTTACTGGAATATCTGAGCTTAAATTGAAAGCAATCAACACCAAAAATGCTCCACAAAGATCCAGTACTAATCATTTAAAAGGCTGCACTGGTAATTATAACCAGATTTATGCATAAGGCATTCTATGAATCAGTCGTATCAGTGCATCTACAACTTCTGATGATTAATCAAGTTAGAATTTCCAACCACAAATTAAAAATAAAATGCATCTCCACACAGTCACACTCTTTCCCATATTAAATGAGATATATGTTGCAACTCTCAAAAACCACATCATACTCACAAACACAACCCTTTTTTTTACCAGTACATCGTATATCCAGTGTTCAGTTCAAAATGAGCTAGCCAGATCAGGTGCTCCAAGAAAACAATCTTCATGAGAAGGCCTACCAAAGAAAAACTCAAGCCACAAATTACATTCAAGCTTAAGAATTAACTCAAGACACTCACTTGCAAATTGCAATTAAAGAAGACAACAGCTTTAACATTACTACAAATAAAGTATTTAAACCTATCATCCAGATATATGTAAGCTTAGAAAGTTTCTCCTGAAGACAAAGAACTGACAAACACTATTACTTAGATTTGTAGACCAACCAGATTTGATAGACAATCCAGACTTCATGGCCCATTTCATTTCATCAACAGAAAAATTGGCATATGGACATTCCAAGCCATTCAAAGGGAAGAATTTATCAGTTACCAAGATAACAAGAAACCATAGCTATCCTCCACATTACGCAATAAGGTGGTTAATAGTTAATACCCATTCAAAAGCAATCATCAATGTATTGCTATGTCATCTTTGGTACAACAATTGCACATGTTTGAACTTCTTGACATAGAAATGCTACAGTGGTCGCAATTTGCTCTACAAATGAATTTTTGGGTCGAAACCCCTACAGCTGCAGTGAGTGGTACAAGAGCAGGATCTATTTGTCTTCCAAGTTTCCAACTGATATAGGTAACCAATTTTAGTAGGTTTGGTCTTGCTTTCTTCTGGATTGACAGTATCAGACATAAAAAGGTGCCAACCAAAACCAACAACCCCTGGAAATCATTGCAAAAAAACTGAGACGAAATATGATCTTACTGGTGCTTCCCTCAGAGGACCTGAAAAGAGACACATGTATAGATCACAATCAATTTATAACAACAGCATTCTTCCGTACCTTGCTGTTGGCCAGTTCTCTTATCCTTGATAAAAGCAACCTCGATAAAATTTCCGTGTTCTTCAAACAGAGGGGTGTATCTGACACAAAATATGTAATAGTCAATAAGATTAACAGGAGTTTCTTTATAAGGCACACACAGATGCTAGAAGGCGAAAGATGTGAGAATGGGCTAACTTCAATTATAGTACCAATGACCTCTCCTATATAAACCCAAAGGGGCTATTCTACAATCTTTGCAGAGGATAGTATCCGAAAAGGACATTTAAAAAATTCAAAGGTACACAGATACACAAGTTTCCATAAGCCAGATGATTCTAGATGCAATTCAACTTAAAGGATGCCGGCACAATGAATCATCAGAGTTTTAGTTCAGAGAATCCAAATAGCAAACTAGTTTCAGACAAACAAGAAAACAAACAAGAGAAGCAAATAAAGGCTTATATAAGTATTACACACAGAAATAAGAAAAAGAAAGCAAAAGAGAGAAAATTAAAAAATAATAATATGAACACCTACTAATAGTGTTAACTTACATCTTTCCTTTTAAGATAAGTGTGAAACTATAGTACCACAGGCATGTTAACCACATAATAAAGTAATAACTTACATCTTCTTCGGTGGCTATCCTTGGAATGGATCCAATGAAAGTTTGGAAAATTTGCCGCCATCAGTATGATCTAACACAAATATGATATATCAGTATCTTGAGGAAAAGAGATAGAATCAGAAATTATGAAAAAGCAACAAAGTAGATTACAATGAAAGTTCCATCACAAAGAAAAACAAAAACCAAAAATAGATTAAGGGTTAACAAACCATATCAATCTCGTTCTACGTAATTCAAATAACTGGAATCAAAAAATGAACAAATCCTTTTTCTTTTGGATAGCACTCTGAAATACAGCTAGCAATCTGTGAGGGGACTAAAGCAAACACTCAAAATGTATTACATTATCTCTTGGAAACTGGTATTTTACCAACTTTAAGTGAAATAATATCCAAGGACAATCATGGGACATAGTTATATATTTGTAGTAGGCCAGAAACCTTCTAATGTATAATGAAGCGAAGTCAAACACTTTCCTGAATCCTCAGATAAAGGTTGTGGGCCCTTAATGATGAATCTGAACCAAAAGAAGCACCAATAGTATTCTACTGAATGCTATACATTGAGAATGGCAAAAAAATTTTACAAATGATGACTTCCAGCCTTTTTTTGGCTAAAATTTATTACAAACTAAATCTAAAATGAGGATGAAGTAAAGGAAGCTCTGGACCAGAAATTCACACAAGAAAAATGATCAGCATAATACATAGAACCAGGGAAACAAATATGACATCAGGGAATTTAATAAAAAGAACGGAAAAAATAACACGGAGAACAACTACATGCTAGTTTTTCCCTAAAAAGTGTTCTCTAATTCCACTTGATACAATTGAATTGAAGTATTGAACACTTCATAGCATGGAGAATATTAACAGATAGGAGTCTGTTTGATGCTTCCACATCCTTTAAAACTCATTCCACCATCGTTCATGGATGATGGACCCATGTTCAGCAGAATTTTGAGGCCTGATATGTAATAAACTATTGTCATTTTCCAAAAAGATTGATGATCCCTTCATCTGCTTGATTCCACATCCAACCATTTTCTGTTTCATCCAACAAATTAGTGTCCTTATTTAGAAAATGATCCATGCAAGTTTCCCAGATGCAACCCATCTCATAGTAGAATTTGATCTCGTGATTTTTCCTCTTTTCTGACTGAGATAACAGGAATCAAGATAACCATACCATAAATCTGATCCAGCTTTGGTATCTTATAGTTTAACCATTGCTCATGCCTGAAGTTTAGTTTGTGCAGTATGATTTTCTCTGATCTTAAAATTGTGATACACCCATGGCAATGACCCTATGTTTGGTTGTCAAGAAAATAAGTAAAAACATGGAAAAGAAAAGAAAATTAGACAAAACACAACTAAAATTTGTATTAAAAATCTAAAATTTTCTTCTCTTTTCCATGTTTTCTACAATTTTCTCGGTAACCAAACATAGCATAAATGATCAAGTATGTTGAATGTGACGGAAGCAAAACTTCACACAATCTAGCAAACAGGCTTCCAATATGTGCTCCAGGGTTCAGTGCATCCAAACTAGAAAAAATAGTCAGCTTCGCTAAAGCGGTAACAAAAATGCTACTTTGAGTAGGTTTATACTGAAAAGTAATTCTCCGACTTTAACCTCATTGGTGAATAATGAGAGACTTGTTAATTAGATGTGCACCAAGTAATTCAAAAAAGAAAATATAAGAACTTGCCTCAATTCTAAGGTAAATGCCTTTATATATGTAATGATTATCAGCCAGAATGATCATCTATATCAAGTGATCCCTAGCGAAAATACATTGACGAAGCTAACACTACTTTACATATTTCAACAAGCTTGTATTGAAGTTCCAGCTGATGGAGATTCCAATGGTCAATGAAATGATACTGAAACAACATCTAATAGCCAAAACAATACAAAATATAACATTAAAAAATATATTGAAATCTTCAAATACCAATAATCCACAACAGAAAAAAAATCCAAATCGAGGTTACTAATTAAGCTTGTTCCATCTCTGCCAAGAAAACCCCAACTTCTAAAGATTATCAGAGATAAAAAAAAATGAGCTAAACTGCCAACAAAACCTCAAATTCTAAAGATTGTCAGAGTAAACAAATGAACTAACTTCTTATTAATAAAATTTCCGTAAATAAGAAAGCGCGTATTGATCCTCTGAAACAGCTCCAACCAAACAACAAAGATCATAAACTGACTACCATAAAGATGAAATCTTGGCGTACCTGGAGATGCTCCACAACCAGAGAAAGGAAACCCACGCTTCTGCCCGGAGATAGCCATTGGGTGACCGGAATCGAAGCAACCACACCGCCGATTGGGTTATGTGGTGGACTGTCAAAATGGACGGTGGTGGTGGCCTCCGCCGGAGAACCCACCCCTGTAGTTATTAGAGTTCCGGTAGTTGTGATTCATGGGGTTTTCGGAGGAATGATAAGGCATTCTGTGATGTCCATTCCCCCTCTTAAATCCCTACCAATTGTGTTTGGTATTTAAGAAAGAGGGGGGAGGCATGGTCCAGCCTTGGATTTTAAAATCCATTTCCCATGGGCTGTCAACGGATCGGATTCGGACCGGATCTGCCTAGATCCGAATCCGATCCGATTAAGAATCCGACTGATCCGAATCCGATCCGAGATCCGTCGGATCATGAAGTAACCGATCCGAATCCGATCCGATTATATATCGTCCGATCCGAATCCGATCCGATCCGATCCGAGTAAGGTTATTTTTTTAAAAAGAAATCTATTTTAATAATAAAAAATCTAATAATACCTTAATTAATACTAATTAATGTTAATTTTTTAAAAATTAATATTTTATACATAGAAAATCTAAATAATATATTTAAAATAATTAAAAATTATTATTATTATCGGATCGGATTTTAATCGGATCGGATCACCCTATATCCAGATCCGATCCGATTATAATCGGATTCCACCTATCCGATCCGAATCCGATCCGACGGATCACATATAGGGTCCAAAGTCCAGCTAATCGGATCGGATTCGGATCGGATCCGGATCCGGATCATGATCCGGTCCATTGACAGCCCTACCCATATATTATGGGGAATCCGGTTATGCCCGTGAGGTTGCCATGTGTCCCTTTTGATACCCCTTAAATGTGGTTAAGATTCACTTAACCCTAGGGCTCACCCACTCGTCCTTAATTTTAATCACCGAAGGCTGAAATCTCCCAACAAGCTGAAATCTCCCAACAAGCAGAGGGACGATGGGCGAAGGCATCGAACCCTAATCTTCAGACCCTATGTTGAAGTGCGCTAATTCAGACCCAACTACGACCTAAACTAATCGATTCGGCTGTACCATGAGTCACTAATAGCTAGAATAGCCAAATCTTCTATTCTAGCAAGAAAGGGATGCACAAAATCCGTTGACGTAACGCTCATCCTCATCCGTTTTCTTGCTTATTCTTTGTTGAACCCTCTAGGATCTACCCTCTTTCTCAATATCCCAATTCTAGCGTTCATTAGAAGAAGTAGGGGCGCCAGTCAAACGTCAACTCTCGAAATTCATATTGATCAATCGATCTCCGCATCCTGCTTAGTTCGCTTTCCTTGCCTCGTTTAGCTTCCCACTAAAAAATGCAATCAGTTTTCCGCTTTCCCTCCTTAGCATCGATCGCCAAACTTGAAGCATTCGTCTCTACTTCAACGAGCTTTTCCAAATCTGAGTTAGAACTGGTGCCTTGACAATCCCCTTCTCCAAGGATGATTGGGTAAATCATAAACATGGTTAGAAGGTGTTAAAAGGGACACGTGGTGACATAAAGGGAATAACCGGATATGCCAAATCCAGTTAAGAAAATTAATTCTTTGTGATTCTCTTCAAATTATTAATTTTTTTTTATTCTCATTACTTTTGATTTTTATAATTATGTACAGAAAGAAGTGCACCCGGGTAATTAACAATTCAAATGTGTATCTGGCACCTTCACAGCTACCTTAGGTTGGGCTGGGTGTGTGTTTAGAGAGTGTGTTAATTACATGATATCAATTCAACCAAAAAAAGCCCAAAAAATAGACGCACTACAAAATTTCAGACTTTTAACGGCGTTTTTAAATCGCCGTGAAAAACTCCAAAAACGCCGTTATAGTCAATAACAGCGTTTTAAAACAAACGCCGTTATTGCTCGTGTCGGGGAAGGCAAAGGCGGCATTTATCTTGACGGCGTTTATAAAAACGCCGTCAAAGGGCAGTCTATAACGGCGTTTTTATAAACGCCGTTATAGACTGCCCTTTGACGGCGTTTTTATAAACGCCGTTATAGACTGGCCTTTGACGGCGTTTATATAAACGCCGTTATAGACTGACCTTTAACAGCGTTTATATAAATGCCGTTATAGACTGACCTTTAACGGCGTTTATATAAATGCCGTTATAGACTTACCTTTGACGGCGTTTATATAAACGCCGTTATAGACTTACATTTGGTAAACTCAATCATACCACAAGGCAATGACTGAAGGCAAATACAAGGAAAGACTCACACCACCCACTCACTCACACAGCACATGCAAACTCACACACACACATGCAGCCCATGTAAGCTTCACCCTAGAGCTCTTCAAAGAAAACGGGTACCAACCGTTTGAGGCGCTAAGGAACTTATATGGGACAACATGCTCGAGTAGTTACCCGATGTGGGACTAAACACTCACCCTAAGGCTTTGGTTTTTTTTTTGGTAAACTCAATCATACCACAAGGCAATGACTGAAGGCAAATACAAGGAAAGACTCACCCGTAAAAAGATTAAACAGTAAGCATCATCAATGACTTAATAACGAATTCTTAGATGTTAAAGCACTAAATCTACAAGAGATCTAACAAACACGGAGAATTTTACGTTCTCCAAACAGAGAGGAACTCAAAAACTTAGATAGATCACAAAAATTTAAACGATACAAAACCTAATTGATGCTTTTCATCATCAAAACCTCCATGCATGAATATACTCAATTCCATATCCATAAATCCGAAAACAAACACATTTGAATTTTGATCAGGGCTTAACAGCTACAGAAGTGGAAAGTTATAGGGTAGTAACAATTTACAAAAAAATAATGGAGTAAAACCCATTAAGTGCATACAAATCCAACAGAACCCTTTCCGCTTCTTCCAAATTCCATTAATACAAAACCCTAACAAAAAAAACGAGAAAGAACTTGAGCAAAGAGACTAATTATGCATGCTGCGAGATCTAGCATTGCATGTTTCAGCCAAAAAAATTATCCCTTCTTTTTTGGAATTGTCGAATGTAAAAGAATGCAAAAATAAGCTCTGCACTAGAAGCTTGATCATATATATATATATTTTTGTTAATTGGTTACATGAAGAGTTTTTGAAAACTTTTTTCTGCAGTAGTTTCCTTAAAAATAGAAAAGGCCAACCACTCTCAACGAGCACTTGATTCACAATTTAATTATTAGCTTGTATAGCAGCAACGAAGAAAGCAAAGAATCTAATAATAACTCTTTACTAGCACTATCTGATACCAAAACAGACCAGCATATATAAGAAAAATATATATAAATAGAAATGAAAAAGGGAAAAAAAATTGAAAACAAAAAACAATTGTTAGTAAGATACCCGATGGAAATGTAATTGCAATTAAAGAAGTAGATACTGATATTTCATGTGTCTCACTTATGAGATCTTGTAGGCGGAAAACTAAATCAATTTGGGTTTGGAAATAGTAGGATTAGATAAATCTTGTAATCTATTTGTTTTCAAGGGGTTTTGTCGTTTACAGTCCCCCTCATTTTCTTGTAAGCTCAATTTTCTCTATCTAATAAATAGGTAGGGGCTGCCAAATCCCCTGCCGGAATCCAGAAGGATGGGGGGTCCTATTGAATGAAGTTCAAGAACCATTAAGGATGGGGTCGATTAGATCTGCTGACAAAGCCTAAAATGTTGGACTGATTAGAATGTGAAGGAACTAGCTTTTCAAAATCAAGTGTCGTTTACACTAAGGCTTCTGTTTTTTTGGTAAACTCAATCATACCACAAGGCAATGACTGAAGGCAAATACAAGGAAATACTCACACCACCCATGCATAACCACACACACACACAGCATGCAAACTCACACACACACACACACACACACACACCACACACATGCAGCCCATGCAAGCTTCACCCTAGAGCTCCTCAAAACAGGTACCAACTATTTGAGGCGCCAAGGAACTTATATGGGACAGCATGCTCGGGTAACTACTCGATGTGGGACTAAACACTCACCCTAAGGCTTCTGTTTTTTTTTGTAAACTCAATCATACCACAAGGCAATGACTGAAGGCAAATACAAGGAAATAATTTCTTACATAACTTTATTGCTTTTTTTTATTACTTTCAGAAAAATTAAAAAAAAATATGGCACGGGAAAATTAATATTGTACAAAGGGAACTAAGTATCTTTAAAGAGTAGAAACTCATAAATATACAAGCAACAGGCCACTCAATATGAGATCAATACCCTTCACCAAAGGGGATGTTGCAGTATATTTTCCTCTTCCTTCAGAATTTCATCACATGCAAAGGTTAAAAGCTACACACATATATAAATCTAACACATATTACTCCATGTATATTTAAAGCATTTCAGAAATCACACAAAATGCAAGATACATATGAACAATATGCAGACTACAATCTGATGGATTTCAAAGCAAATACGCGTGGCTTCTCTGGAAAATTCCCACACATGTATTAATGCGGATAATGCAATCCTCCCTGGTTTCCAAGTCAGTTGATATGAAGTTCATCAACTTCTACTTTCTACTTTCTGCACCTGATTACTATAATCGTGTGGTCCTTGGCTTAGATCATGGCCACTTAACAACCCCCAAGTGCATAAAAAATATGCCAGTCAACATGAGTTGTATAAATTTCAATTTAAGATCCATGTTGAATCAAATTCCTAAAGTTTATTGCCATATATCGTCTTGATTGATGGAGGGAACGCAAACCATTGCAAGGATTAGGGTACATGTAACCATTAAAGCAAATAAAAAAAGTGACTCTCATATTTAAATGAGAGAAATGCTATAGATGGAGAGGGGTGGAACAGTACTTACATCCCAAGAAGCACACCACCCCCTCCTATTCTCCCTTTTACCATTGTAAATATAATTAATAATGACAAAAAAAAAACGTTTGAACAAGTTAGCAGCAGAAACTCACCTATATTCAGTCAGGTACTTGTTTATATTCAAAGTAGAGCAGAAAAAAATACTGCTTAATACCAATTTTTGTAATACAAGTGCCGGAAAGGGGTTGAGCAGGGGGTGGCCATGACAGGGCAAGCAAATACTACAAATGCTGGACAGAAATGAAGGGTAATACACATGAATTTGACCTAAGAAATCAAGAACAGTGGCAGCCAAGATTCAATTCTAATGATCTATTATGGAATCTTTACAAAACAAAAACACACAGGCAATAAATCAACACCTATTACCCCTTTACTAATTCAACCCGATATTAAAGCCCATAAAAATTATTTTAAAAATCTGCATTTTTAATATATGCCTTAAAGGTCTCACATGAAGAAAACCCATTTTAAAAAAAATTTTAAAAAAAATCAATCTATATGCATACCTTGGGCGTCGGATTGTTGGGCAAACAGTGTGTAAATAAAATCCACTTGGTGATGAAAAAAACCTGTATATACGAGCCAATTTAGATTGATCATATAGAAAGATGAATTACCCAAAAAAAAAAAAATTAATAATAATAATAATATATGATGCACTACAAAGAGAAAAATACTTGCAGCCAAAAGGGGAGGAAAAAAAATTCCTAATCTCATGTGTTGCAGAATTTCGAGAATATAAATTGAAGAGCCGTTTCTCGTCTATGTTATTCTTATGGGTTTTCTTGATCTTCAAGGAAAACCATCAATTTGATGCGAAAATTCCTGAATTTTGGTGTTCTTTATAAAACAAAAATAAAAATTGAGAGCTGAAATTGGTTTTGTTTATTATACAAGAGGAAGTTTGGGAGAGTTGTGAATTCATATGGTTGTTTGTTGAATTGTGGTAGCTGAAGTGTTGTTTGAGACTTTTGAGTGAATGAACTCATACCCCTCCAATACAAGACATAACCTGACTTGACTCAGTGGACTCCAATTTGGACCTGATTAGGTTGATGCCTGACTCACCCCAGACTGATTTTTCAAGAGGGACTTTAAATTACATTTTATCTGAGAAAAAAGGTCGAAACCCAAATTTTATATGGTACGTAGAAACACTTGGAAGGAAATTTCACTAGTCGCCGGCCTAGAGTGGAACTTTTTTTAAGGCAAACTTTAAAGAATTCCAGTGATGTCAGCGGTCAATCCGTCATTGTAGTCTCAGGATTACAGGCAAAAGAGGAGGAAAAAAAATTCCTAATCTCATGTTTTGCCTCTAAGATTACAGGCAAAAGGGGTGTTGCAGACAAAAGGGGGAGAGTTTTAGGTTAAAGGGAAGACAAAAAAAGAGGGAAATAGTTTTAGGTTTACCGGCGAGAGGACTTGAAACGGCGGCGACGAAGAGTAGTCGACCAGCTTTTTGACGGGACGATGGCGGTAGCCGATGCCTCCACTGTTCTTGTTTTTGTATGCGATGGATGGAGATGCAGAGATGCTTGAACTTTTCGAGCTCAATTTCTCAGACCTTTTAGTACTTTCATCATCTTCATCTTCATCTTCATCTTCTTCTAGGGTTTCGTCTTCTTTATCATCAGAAGAGATTGAAAGGCTCGATTCGATCTGTAGAGCTGTAATGGAAACCCTAGGGCCGTCAGGGCCTGGTCTGCTGGCTATAACTGGAGTCCCCAAAATTTCCGAGCTCCGTAAAAGCCTCCTTCCTCTCGCTCGAAAGCTTGCGCTACTTCAAAACGAAGATCGTCGAAGGATTCTCAAGGTAATCTGCGATTTTACTCTTACTTTCAGTTCATCTGGTACAAAGCTTTGCATCGGTTTGGTTTTTTCGATTTCCTTGTAATTACCGTTCAAATGCCGATGCCTCCACTGTTCTATACAAAGGCAAGACAAATAAAAATTTGTCCAAACACACGACCAGGGGCAGCGCAGGGGAGCCGGAGCCAGAGCCGGAAACGGAGGCAGAGTAGGGGAGCCGGAGCAGGAGCAGGGGAGCCGGAGCAGAGAGCAGGAGGAGGAGAGGGAAAGGGAGAGAAAATGTGGAGGGAAGGAGAAGTGGGAAAGTGTCGGGCCCTAAATTACCAAATATAGGGCCTTTCACGGCGTTTCTAAAAGATGCCGTCAAAGATCCTTAGGTGACGCCGTGGTTGGAGTTTCCCGCCTTGTTTTCCACGGCACTTATTAAAAAATGCCGTGATAGAGTTACCCAATCACGGCATTTTTTTAGAAACGCCGTTATAAAGTCACCCAATCACGGCATTTTTTTTAGAAACGCCGTTATAAAATCTCCCAATCACGGCGTTATTTAGTAAAACGCCGTGATAGACTGTACCCGCCATATAATCGGCGACGTTTCTATAAAAACGCCGTAATTGAATGCCTTTCAAGGCATTTTTTGTTAAATGCCGTTAAAAGGCTGCCGCTAAAAGCCTTTATTTTTGTAGTGACGTTTTGCATCCTCCTTATGAATCCTTAATGGGGTTTGGAATTCAAGAGAGATTTTGGGCTTTGTGAATCCTAATTCAAGAAGGAATCAAAGTACCAAACAAATTGTCTTTATTCAACGTACTCCTTAAATAAAAATGTAACCTCTCAAATTCTAGAGAGAGAGAGTCTTTGAATTTAGAATCTCACACCTAAATGACTATATATACCCTGAAAAACTAAAAACTAGAAACCCATCTCACTTGCATTACGGGTCTCATAAGGTTATCTGTACGTAGGTAGTAGTATCCATCAATCCTCAAAGATGAGTACATGCTTCATCAACGTTAATGGCGTTTCTGTAAAAACCACAGTAACAGATAAAGCATCATTTGTGGATAGCTACGTCACTGAACTGGTTTTGTCATGCAACTACAGCAATGGAAGTCCTCCTGTAGTTGGCTTCGATGTGGAGTGGCAGAACCCTAACTCATCAACCAACAAGATTGCAACACTGCAATTATGCTCCGGATCTCGTTGTATCCTAATACAACTCATGAACATGGATATCATACCCCAATGCCTTAAAGATTTTCTCTATTCCCCTCTTTTCTTTTTTGAAGGTACCCAGATATGCATCAAACTTGCTGATCTTCGAAGGGATTATGGGCTTGAATTCAGAAATGTCCTTGAAGTTGGGCCTTTGATTGATGTGGGGGTCCTTGCTGGTTTTGTTGAAGTTTCTCAGAGACCTGTGAGTGTGATTTTTAGCGATTGGGGTGCTAGTACTCTTACTAAGGAGCAAATTGAGAACGCTTTCAATGGTGCTTACTTTTCTTCTGTGATTGGAAATGAGTTACTGGGTTGAAGCCATTTCTTGTTAATGGGGGTTCTTAAATTTGTTGTTGTGAGTGATGGTTGAATGGGTTCTGCGAAATAGATTATATTTCTTGTTATATTGAGCTATCACTTCTATTTATGAGCTCTTTCGTTCCTTTTTTTTTTCCCTACTAGTTTCATGGTTTGTGTTACTTTTGGGACGTGGCATCACAGTACACAACAAGCGAGATTGTTTCTGTCAATAGCCAAGACGATCCTAAGTCTTTGTATTAATGCTCTCGTTGTCCTGCAAGCCTGTGATATTGAAACAAAGAGCTTTGTAAAAGCTATTGTTTTGAAAACTCTTAAAAGGCCTATGAGATGTGAGAAAATGGTCAACCAAATGCGAAGCCTTGCCGCAACACGGTTTTAGTATCAAATTTTAAGTAATCTAAACTAACTATAGGTGTGTGTGTTTTTTTAGTGTGATACATGATACCTTTAAAATCACAAAATTAGATTAATGTATACGATTTAATAGAATTACATTATTAAGAACTAACAGGTGGCATGTGCGATGAATGTAAGAGCGAGGGGAAGGAATTAACCATAGTTAGTAGGAGTTAAAAGGGACACGTGTTAACCCGTGGGTGCGATTGAACTCTCCCCGAGTTCAATCACAATTGACTGTGATTCTATTCTTTAAATAGATAGATGAGCAAGGGTAGTTTGGAAATCAAAGTAAAACATTAAATCAACATTTTGTTTTATCTAACGGTAGTTTGGGAATTTCTGAAAATTCAGGCTACACCTTTCACATTATAATAGTAAAGATATATTAAACAGAACAATTTATTTTTTCCTTATATATAATATATGGATAATAGTGTCCAAAAAATTATTATAGATATTATTTTATAATTTGTAGAAAACCTTAGAATTTGTTGCTTTTAATAGTTAAAAAAAATGTCATGTACATATTAAAGTTTAAAAAATGATCCTTATAAGTCTAAAATCATTGTTATTTATAATAAGTAATTAAAAAGAAAATACTATAAGTAGGGATACCGTTAGCTTAAGAAAACCTTACTATCAACCGTTCTCTTTATATGTAATTGAGTAGTGATAGGCGGACCCATGAAATCCATTTCCAAACCTAAGGCGGTGGATGCCCCCCTCTTAAATACTGATTTCATGGGTACGTTAACTATTTCCCTATGTAATAATTGAGAAAATGCAATACATAAGGATATTATTGAAAAAAGTTATTATTAAACTCTCTTTTTAATATGTAATGAAAGAGAATTTGAAAGATTCTTATTTTAGTGTAGTAAATTTAAAGTGCTCTTAATTTCTTACACCATTACTATCTTTAATATGGAAAATAATCACCTCCTCATCAGTGGAGCAAAGGGAGGCATCTCGGGGCTCCTTTTTTTTTTTTTGGTCACGTGTCCCTTTTTCATTCCCTTTAATTGTGGTAACCCTTAGGATTAAAGCATCTTCATGGTTTTTAGAAAATAAAATTAACCGAAAGGGTTCAAACTTTTTAACTAGAGCTCAAGGCAATTAATTAAAGAGGCTATGTGAGGACTCTTACTTCTAATTAAATAATGGGCTGCAATCAGTAAACCAATATTTACTAAGTAGATACTAAATATATCACTTACTAATTGTACATCATTAAGATGTAACAAATTCTACGAGCACACTAAGAGGTAAAACAACACCTCTAAATTTTATAATTATACATCATTCTAAACTTAAAACTATAAAACATGATAATTCATTAAACACAAATTTATGATACTTAAACTCTATAAATTAAATCCTTACAACCGGGGGTATTCAAGTCGAGCTGAGCCAAGCTCAATCTTGGCTTGAGCATGTTCAAGCTAGGCTCGAGCTCAATTAAAGCTCGACTTTCTTGGCACAAAGCTTGGCTTGAAAGTGTTGGCTTGGCTCGAGCTCAGCTCGATCGAATCGTTTCAAGCTCGAATCGAGCTCGGCTTGAAAAATAGAAGAATATATATTTATTTATTTTATTATAAATAGTATATTAATATAAGTATATTATTTATAAAATTTTAAATATTAAAATATTATTAATTATTTAATAATATTAATATATTATAAATATTTCAAGCCAAGCTGAATCAAGCTAGACATGGCTTGAGTTTGACTTGATTGAAAATTCAAGCTCAAAAAAAAACTTGGCTCGGCTCAATTACGCTGAAAAACTTGGCTTGATTGAGGTAAGCCTTCGAGCTAGTGTTTTGAAAACCGGACTGACCGGTTGAACCGGTAAAATTGGGAACTGGTCCAGTAGACGGTTATAAAAACCACTAAAATGGGGCATAATTCAAAATTGACTTTAGAACTAGGAATTGGTAGAGCCGACCGGTTCAATCAGAGAATCGGTGATATAAATCGACAAAAACTGAAAGAGCCGATCATAAAAGTGGAAAAAGGAAAAAAAATAAAAATAAATAAAATTTTAATAATAGAAGGACTCGGTCAAATGGGGACCAGCCACCCACTCGGTTCGATCACCGATAGGGCGGTTAAACGGAGTGGATTCAGAGCGGATAGTGGTATATCCGAATCCGATTATATACTCGAATATCCAAATAAATATCCGACGGATAGTGAAATATGATATCCGTATCCGACTCCGATTAAAATATTAAAATTCAAATAGTATCCGAATTATCCGATTACTTTTAAAAAAATGTAAATTAATACTGAAAATGTACAAGTATATACATTTTTATTTAAAAAATATATTTTAAAGGTTATATTAGTTTTATAAATCTAAAATATATTATTTATTTATATTATATAATCGCTCGGATATTTATTGGATAGATATACTAGTATCTGAATTCATATCCGATTATAAACAGATAGTAAAATTACTATCCAAATTCGCTCCGCCGGGCACCTATTCTGATAATTATCCGACTAATTGGATTCAGATACGGATAATATCCGCATTTGTTTACAGCCCTAATCGCCGGTCCAATTATGTAAATTAACATTGCTTTGAGCT
The DNA here is from genome assembly GCA_015143295.1 of Tetracentron sinense. NCBI lineage: Eukaryota > Viridiplantae > Streptophyta > Magnoliopsida > Trochodendrales > Trochodendraceae > Tetracentron > Tetracentron sinense. Next base: position 39,063,383 of record CM026566.1, on the reverse strand, counting down.
AGCTTAGCTTGAATACACCCTTACTTATAACTAGAGTGACCATAAATATTATTTGTATTTGATTTATATCTGAATTTGCAGCTGATTATCTGAATAAGTATCTCACGCAACAAAAACAAATAGTACTTTTACTATTTGTTTATAATATGGATACAAAGTCAGATATATATCTGAATTGATAAATATATGACTAATTATATATTATTAATTAATAATACATATGCATAATATATTATAAGACATCAAATTATAAGACTACAATATCCTTATTAATATATCATTTGTTTTATCTAATTCTAAGACATCAAATTATTATTTTTAATATAAACAAGGAATAAAATAGTAATTTATTATTTTAAATAAAATTTATAATTTTTTTTTGCAAATTTTCATTCTTTTAATTTTGTATTAAAGTAATCAGATAATTAAAATATTACTTGAATATAAATATTTTAATCGAATAAAAATACTTTATTTCACTATTCATCGAATAATTAATCAAATATGAAGTCGGACATGTAATCGGATACGAATTCGGATATACTACTATCCGCTTCGAATTCGCTCCATTGACAACTCTACTTATATCTTTGTTGAAATTTCCCTTATTCCATTATTACTGAAATGCCAGTGAGACTAGAAAGGGCCGAGACCATGCATCACATGCATGGGACTCAAAAATATAAAAACAAATTCAATAAAAGTTTGAATCTCATGCATAACATGCATGGTCTTGGTGTCGTCTTGGCCATTTGCAGTCTCACTAGCATTTTCCTATTACATTATTGTAGTAATGTAATGATTACAAGTTACGACAAGGTTAGGATAGACTGACCCAACCCGCATAAACCTGAATTGAACTTAGGAATGAGAAATGAGTCATTGGTTAGGCACCTTGAACGGAGAAACGAGCCAAGAAAAATTGTTCTACTCTTAGGATTGGGCTTGGATATGCCCTTAACCCGATCCATTGCGCCCGAATTGCTCCCCTAATTTCATATTCATATTCATATTCATGTTCAAATTGGAAGCTTTGCTTAGCGGAACTTAACACTCAAAGAAAGATACCTTGTCTATACTTTCCTTCTATTATGCAGAATCTTCGTTTTCTTTGTTTTACATCTTTTGCTTTCTCTTTTTCGTTTTTTTGGATTCGATAGGCACAAGGGTGGCAATTTCTTACCGAATCCATCAACCCACCAAACTTTACATGACTTTCGGTTAAGGTTTTGAGTGACAGGTGAGGTTCGGATTTGGTTATGCACCACAATTATGATCAGGTCTTTGGGTTGGACTCCCAGACCCGATAGGTCATAAGACCTTAATATGTATGTATTGGAAGCAAATCGGTCTGTGTTCTTCCCTGTGGCCTTGAGTGCTTAAAAGCCAACATCTCTTGCCTTATATGGATTTAACAGATGTACAAGAGATCTTGGCCTTTAAACATCAAGCCACATAGAAAAATACGGATGATTCGGTTTTGAATCCATAAACACACACATATGCATAAACACGCACATATATACCAGCAAAGGTGTACGTGTGTCCATTATAATAAAATTGTAAATCTAATACAATAAGACAAATATATTATATGATTTAAGTAATTCTGATTAAATAGGAATACCATATGCAAATATATGTGGATTTTAAGAAGTTTGACAAAATTTCAAAAGTAGTTTACAAAAATATTTGGGAGTAAAGAGCGATTTTTGTCAAATAACCGACTGTCTTTTCAAGAAGATTGAGATGGAAATGTGTTGGAGATAGACACGTAAGTAGAGAAAGAGAAAATCTTATTTATGGTATTGGGAATGCTATGTCCACTTTCGTCCTTAATGGTATTATGTGAGACCTCTATTCTTCTATATGAATTAGGATGTGTAATGACTTGCGATAGAAGATAAAATAGAGAGTATTGAGGGAAGAGAAAATAGAGAGTATTGAGGTGTGCCATAGAGGCATACCAATTTCTTTTAGTATAGATAAATATATGTATATATAATTTTAGTTTATATATTTAAAGGACCAATGCTAGGTCTACTTTCCAGTTGTTCACTTTCTTTTATTTTTATACAAGAAAACAAAATAATAATACAGATCAAACTAAAGATATTATGCATAACAAAAATTCCGTACTTGGAGATAATTGAATTTTGATTGAGTTATTGATATAATAGGAAAAATGAAAAGAGTCGGGTAGACCAAAACATCCTTCTTTTTCTCTGAACTCGCCCAATCAAAAATACTTGGAATAGCTGAGAGGAAAAATAGAGATTATTGGAAATGGTTAGAGCTATGATGTTTGGGATGAATGTATCTCGTTTGGGCAGCGGTTGTGTTGACCGCGTTTAAAAGTATTTGGCTGTCTGTTCATATTTTATTTTGTCTACTTATATAAATATAAAAGAGAGTGGACGACCTGAAAGTGGACCTAGCATTGCTCTATTTAAAATACAATGAATTAATTAATTACTTAAATGAGTTATATTTGTGGGTTTGAATTAAGGAGTCAATTCTTTAGTTAGGTGTAAAGGGTGTCAATTGACCAGCCTAGCTGGACAGCCCAACCTAAAAAAAGTCCATCCATTACCTATATTTTAGGCCTCAGGGTTAGGGCCGACTAGGCCCATATAAATGTGAGTCAGGTTAAAGGTTAGCTCGTTAAAGCCCGAGCCCAACCTAGTGTATTTTCTAAATTTATATTACTTTTTACACACTGTTATATATAACATATATGCACATATATTTTTATTTTATTCATATGCACCATATATCTATTACATAAAATTAAAAGCTTAATACATTGTAATAGTATAACAATGTTATATATATACTAGTGGACGGCACGTGCGATGCACATGAGAGATATGGGAAGGGGAGATCCTAGTGAGGGCATTTTGAAAAAAAATTCAATATTTTGAGTATAGAACGGTAACCTTGAGGAACTTTTTAGATTAAAAAAAATTGTGAGGGGCACATTAATTCGTATATAAAGAGACATTTTGAGAACCAAAAAATCCTACTTTTTCTCTTGAAAAGTAGTTACCATGTTGAGAGAATGTGCCTCTTCGTGAGAGAGACCAAGGAGGGAGCATGAGAGAAGATGAGGATAAAGATTTGAGGGAATCGTGGAGATATAATGATATTATTGTTAGTTGTAGTTGATATTACTTTAATACCTCTACTAACTTTTCTCATGTAAAATAATATAACATAATATCTTAATTTTTTTATATGGAGTTACGTGCAAAATATAAAAAATTCACCCTTACTATCTACGTTCAAAATTGAGACTCATTAGGAATATTAGAAAAATATCAACCAACTTTTTAACTCTGCTTCCCTCATTATAATTGTAGAGATAATGTGACGTCCTGAAAACGTGCCTATAGAATTAAGTTCTGAGACTCACGCCCATTTATCATTACTACATAAGCGGAAGACTTTACTTGTGAAATTATGAAAATTTTAAACTTTTATCAGATGCTTTCAACAAAACAATATCTGTCCTGTCATCATAATAGCCATCATACCAAACCACTCTGTATTATATTTACAAAAGAATGCGTGTTTCTATGGCATATAAAGTCTATACAAGTGTTCAAAATAAACAAAACATTCCTGTATATCCTGGTTCATTGGTTAGCAGCTTCGATATCTGTCAACATAAAAAGTCAGTGAGTTATGAAGCCCAATTAAATACTCTAGTCATCTCAACTATTTCACATAATAACATGCTTCAATATGAAATAACAATATCTTTCAATGTTGTGATACAATAAAGTAAAACATTAATAAATGTCAGAGCTTTTTCATCCTATCCGAGATTACCGAATCTCATAACTTTGTTCAATTATGAAATTCACATACTTAACCGTGTTTACATCATCAAAATACATCTTAAACAGTTCATCATACATTATATCGAATCCCTAAACTCTAACAACTAGCTATAGACTCATGCTCAATATTTATTCCGAAGACCGAAATCTTAACACATACATGGGTGTTCACACATGTTTTTAAATCATAACTTGAGTCAAGTAAACTCACACATACTACGGGTCCTAACCCGATGACAGATAAACCTTGATTATTCCAAACCAACCACTTAGAATTTAACAAAGAGACAAAACTTCTGAGTATGCCTACTCAGACACTCTAGAATCCGAAGACTCTAACCATATACTCAGGCATTCACCCGCTAAGACCTTCAACTCAATTGTCTTGACTGATAACATTTACCGTGTATTCGCCGCCATCTCCCTAAGTATCAGTCATGAAGGAACCGCGACCATCTTGTCTACTGCATCTCCTGGCTAATCAAAAGGAACCCCCGGATTGACTACCGACATCTCCTGACTATCTACACGAAGGAACCCCTATAGACATGCCGTCGTTATCTTCTGACCTATCCAGAGAGGAACCCCAGACTATACAATATTTCGATGTTCAATCACTTGAATTACAATAAGACACCGACATCTCCCGACTATCAGTCTCAAAGGAACCCCAGCTCTAACAAAACACCGCATCTCTAGACCCAGTCAAAGAGGAACCACGATCTATCCTTAACTCCAGTTAGATTTTCTAACCACATGACAACCCTAGTTATTTCCAGTCTTACTTGAATACCTGAAACAATTAGGCATCGCGCCCGTAAACTAAATCTCATGGTCTACCATTCAATTGGAATGTATTCGTGCCAATGAATCCTTTCATTACCTAACCAGTGTCAAAATAATCATTACATCATGCACACACGATTCGAAGTCAACAAATCACTTACCGATTGATCACCCAATCGGTCGCCGAGCCTACATTCCAAGCTATTCAACCCAAAACCGAGGGCTACGTCCCTCTGCTCAATTCATACACCTCCTCATTCATTCATCTCATATCACAATGGGTCTCCGACCCTTTTATCTACATACAAGCACATACAACTCATTTCAACACACCATGATAAGCATATCATCTAACAAATGATATTAAAGATTCAAACATCAGATTGATCTACTATTTGGATATAATTTACAAATAGGGTTGATAGTGTGGTATAAATTTAAGGTTGATAAGAGTTCTGGAGGTGCTTCTATCATCATCAAAACGTTACATTTTTCATAAAAAAATTATTAGGATAGGGTTGAATCAAAAAAATGATATATCATAATCTAACCGTCAGAAAGATCTAAAATTTTAATATGATTGAACATAAGGGTGATCTTATTGTGATAAGAATCTGAGACTTATCTGAGATCGGGAAGGGTCTTTGTTCATCCATTCCATAATCAAAACACCACAATTCATAGAATTTAACTAAGTAGAATGAAATAGAAAAGAGGAAGAGGTATTTTACCCTCTATATGAAAATATACGTCTCTGATGTCGAAAAGAACGCTGAAAATGAACTCAAAATGCTGGAAAACTCCTGAGTAGTGAGCCACTCTCACTACAATTTCTTTCTCTCTCTAGAATCCCCCTTTCTCTCTCTACTCTCTCTCTTTTTTCTCTCTCTAGAAAAAAATTTCTCATCTTTAAAAATAATGAGAGAAATGTGATTTCTTAATTTATATACCCTTAGCCACATGCATGACACTTGTCTTTACATAGGACAAGTGTCTTATGTAATGGTGGCAAACATGTGTTATGCCACATGTCCCTTTGACTTTGACTCCAGCGGGTTTTTCTCACTTTTCTTTACTTTTTATCCCGTAACTTTATGAAAGCAAGCGCGATAAATCCAAAACGACAGTTGACTGTACTAGGACCAGTCCGACACCTATTGTAAAAATGTCGATGAAAAACATTGGATTTTTACAATAAAACATAAGTCCAAAAATACAACTGGAAAATCTACTAATTTATTATACCTAATTAAAGGTCATCCTGACCTCAGGATTTTCTTCTGAAAATCCGGGTCGCTATAGATAACACAATTAACATATACATATAAATATTTAGTATATTATATAACAATGTAGTATAACATAAAACATTTTTATATATAGAGGTGTGCTAGCCTTATTTTTAGGCATTCTCTATTCTTAGCCAAAAATCAACACATGCCTTTGCTTCAAACAAAAAATCAACACCTGTCCTTGCTTTAATAAGTGTTAGTTTTTGGTTGAGAGTAGGGAATGCTTAAGAGTAGAGATGGGCTAGTTGAGCCATTGACAACCCTAGGTAGGTGTCTATTAGTCTATCTTCTATTAAAATTTTTTTTTTTTTTAAAGATTAACTAAAGATTACCGAAGCAATCCAACAATGTAACATGAGTATTTTGGAAATTAAAAATAAGTTTAGTTCACAAAAATATCGTTCTTTTATATATATTTTAATTACTAAACTACTCCAGTCATATGACATATTTTGGACTGCTCCTTTTATCTGTTTAACTGAAGCTCTTGTCAATAGTTAAATAAATAGGTCGGGTTTCACTTGAGATTATTTCAACCCGACCCAACCCAACCCTTTAATGGCACCCCACAGCCACCCACTTCACCTTCCCTAGTATTTTGTTTTCAGGCCTTGGCTTGTCTCTGGTGAAGCCAGAAACTCCCCTCGGGGTTCCATACATTGTGTAACAGTTGGCAAAAATATGGGGAGAAGTCATTTTATTTTCTCCACATTTTTTTGACTTCTCCCCCCATATGATATCTCTTCCCTTTATTCTCACACACTTATCATCACGTGTCTTACTATAGGTGGAGAAGTCAAAATCGTGGGCCCCATGATTTTGACTTCTCCACCACTTGTCACCTATTCTATGGAACCCCGAGATAAGCCCCTTTCTGGCTTCGCCAGAGACAATCCCAGGCCTTGTTTTCATGTTGCTTCCTTTTTCTTTTTCCCTTTTTCTTTTTCTAGGTTCCTTACCTACTCAAGTGCTCATATCTTCGCCACTAAGGTTCCTTTGTCTTCTTTTTTTTCTACTGTTCTTTGACGCCAATACACATGGGTGGGTTAGAGTTTTGTGTATTCCCTATCATTTTTATTAAAAGTTTCTAAGAGAGTACTAAATTTAATTGCGTCATTCTTAGTCACTACAAAAAAAAAATTTATAAAAAAGAATGTCATTAGTATGTTACTGTAGAGAAATAAACTTATAAAAAGTATCTTAGACTTTTTCTATTTTATCAAGCACTACTTAGTGGATGATGCAACTGCTAGCATTCCCAAACTTGGGAATGCTAGCCCCACTTTCCATACTTCCTCACTTTCCCTAAGAATCCGACACGTCAAGTTGCTTTTCCCGGCTGTTTTTGCAGCCGGTTAAAGCTTATTTCATCATTTATATTTTAGAAAACTCCCTCATTAGTTTTTATAAAAACTTTCAATTACATTTAAGACGCATAGAGTACGGACTAAACATTTTCTCTCTCTTTTGTACTGCCTCCTATTTTCTCTCTCATATTTTCTCTCCTCTAGAGTCTACACGATGGAGATCGAATCACAGCCAATCGGGATTGAACTACCACGACAGAGGGAGTTCAATTGCACCCATAGGTCAACGTCCCTATATATATTTTCATTTTGGCTCAGGGTCCTCTCGAGTTCGAACCCCTAGAGGTTGCCACGTGTCTTCTTTGACACCCATTAACATGGGTGAGGTTCACCTACCCCTAGGGTTCATCCATCCACCCTTGGTTTTTTTTAAATATTAATTCTTTTTTTTTAAATTAAAACATTTTTTAATATTAAAAAAACTCTAAAAACAGTTCTTTTTATTTAAAAAATAATAATTACTAATACAAAAAAAAAACCAAGGATGGATGGGTGAACCCTGAACCTTACCCATGGTTAAGGGGTGTCAAAGGAGACACGTGGTGACCTCTAGTGGTTTGAACTCGAGAGATTCTCTCGAGTTGAACTCAAGAGAATCCTGTGCCTTTCCTTTTTGGAGTTGGGGTTGCGGATGGGGTTGGGTTGAGGTTACGTCACCACTGTGTCCACTGCTTACGCAGTGATTATAGGACCTGGAGTCCGCTACTTAAGTCACCGTAAATTCCTTGTGCTTTTTTAATACTCATTTAACCTTGTTTAACTTAACTAAATTAAAGTTAAGATTTTTGTGTTTTTTTTTCTTCAAAAACCCAAGGTTGGATTGCTTAACCAACTTGGGGTCCGATGACTTAACCGTTTTCTCCTTGTGTCACTCATTTAACCCTGGTTAAGCTTAACTAAATTAAAGTTAAGATATTTTTTTTCTAAAACCCAAGTTCGGATTGCTTAACCAACTTGGGGTCCGGTGACTTAACCATTGTCTTCTCGTGACACTCATTTAACCCTGATTAAGCTTAATTAAATTAAAGTCTAAGATTTTTTTATTTTATTTTTTCTAAAACACAAGATCGGATTGCTTAACCCATGTCCATCATTTGGGGTTGGGTACAGTAATCTTGCTTTATGGTGAGCCCTGGATGGATAGAACTTTGGAGGTGTCCCAAAAGGTTTTTTTTTTTTCAAGGACTACACTTAGTCACTTTACTAAGTTTACACAATTTTTTTTTTCAAGGGCTGTGATTTGATCTCTGCCGTGGTAGTTAGCTAGGGGAGAGAGAACGAGAGAGATAGAGAACAGGAGACAGTACAAAAGATAGGAAAAATGTTCGGTCCGTATTCTATGCGTCTTAAATGTGATTGAGAGTTTTTATAAAATGCAAAACTAATAAGGGAGTTTTCTAAAATATAGATGATGAAAGAAGCTTTAACCGGCTGCAAAAGCAGCCGGGAAAAGTAACTTGACGTGTCGGATTCCCAGCGAAAGTGAGAAAGTATGGAAAGCGGGTTAAGTAGCTCGCAGCAAAACTTATAAAAAAGAATGTCATTAGTATGTTATTGTAGAGAAATAAACTTATAAAAAGTATCTTAGACATTTTCTATTTTGTCAAGCACTACTTAGTGGATGATGCAACTGCTAGCATTCCCAAGTTACTTAAGTAGCTCTACTTTCTTCTTAAACGTGTTAGATAGACGTGTTATTGACACGTATTTTGAACAAATATTTTGTCCAATCAAAAGAGAGAGGGGTGCTTGCTTGCATTATCCTTTGTACTTTTATTGTGTTTTACTGTGATCTTTAACTTTGCATTCCAAGGCTTTTCTTAGTATACATATGTGCAAGTCTATTCTCTCATATTTGCAGTGCAGACCTCTCTCTCTCTCTTTGCACAACCTACATCCATCCAAGAAGAAGAAAGAAATGTCTACACAAAGGGTCTCCTTCTCTGGCAAAATCATAGAAACCATAGTCACCGACAAGGCTTCTGTTGCCGAAGATTGGGTGCGCGACGTCCGTTCTATATACAACAACGGGCAACGCATTATCGTTGGCTTGGACTGTGAATGGAGGCCCCACCCCATCAGATCAATGAGCAACAAAACGGCCACCTTACAGCTATGTGTTGACACCAAGTGCCTTATTCTCCAGCTATTCTACATGGACTACATTCCCCAATCCATTAAAAATTTCCTCGACGACCCTACTGTTACCTTTGTTGGTGTGGAGGTTGGGGACGATGTACTGAAGCTTCGGAATGAGTATGGACTCAATTGCGCGAGTACTGCGGATATTCGCGCATTGGCCATAAAGCGTTGGCCTGGCCGTTTTCGAAGACCCGGGCTGAAGGATCTTGCTTGGGAAGTTGTAAATCTTTATATGCCGAAACCTAAGCATGTTTGTCTGAGTAATTGGGAGGCAAGGGTGCTTGATGAAAAACAAGTTGAGTATGGTTGCATTGATGCTTATGCTTCTTATAAGATTGGTCACAAGCTTCTCATAGAAGAATGATGATTTGGGATCTTTGTTTCGAAATTTGTGTGCTTAGATAAGTTGTGGTTTGTTCTGCTTATAGTGTTGGTTATCTAGTCGTGTGTTGGGGTGTCTTCTTGGCCTTCTATATATGTTTGAATGTCTTTTAATATATGCAGAACTATCTAGCTAGTGTGAAACTTGTGATGGTTTTAACTACTGTTTCTCTCTTGTGATTTGTTGACAGTTATATGCAGTGTTTGGGAAGGCTTAACACAGGGTTTTAATTAATTAATCAAATATTTGTTCATTGGTGAATCATTATGGATTTAGCTCCCTGAAGAACCCCGGACATATAATTTTTCATCATCTGGCTCAGCAAGAATATCACAAGAACTAAATGAATCCCATAAAATATATATGATTCTCTATGAGAAAAGATTTACCAGATTCCATTTTTGGGAGTTGCCACTGGTCATTACAATGTATTCAGTTCGTACATGTAAATGCTCAAAGCCCAAGTAGCTTACAAAGTGAATTATGATCAAATGATTTTTGGGTCGACGTTGTCTTTATTGTTATCTACAAAATATTTTGATACACGGAATTCACGGAATTCAGTTCTTACAAGTAAATGCTCAATAAGTAACTAGGCTTACAAAGTGCTGGATCATTATCAAATGCTTTTTGGTTGTCTCATACCGTGTGAGTGGTGTTTATTTTCAAAATACATCTTGACTATTCTTACAACAAAGGATTTACTTGTTACGAAGTCCGTAAAATAAGAGAGAATATGAGATAAACTAAGCTTGTTTGAGAATATGTTATTTACACGTCTGAACGAATCAACTGGTATGCTTAAAAGGTCTAGCCAGTCAAGCTCACGAATCAATGCTTAATTAAGATTGCTGAATAAGCTTTTGCGTCAAACTACTTCTAGTCTAAGCTAAAATATTGATAATATCTTTATAAGCAATTCAAAAACCTAAAATTACCCTCCTAAAGCAAAAAACCAAAATTTCATCTTCTTAACAATTAAACTACCTTCTCTCTATTTGTTTAAACTCTCGATGCCCTCTCTCATCGTCTCTCTTTCCACCCCTCTCTTCATCTTTTTTTTTTTGGTGACTGCAGGTGTCCCCAACCCTTTGGGTAAGGACTAATCCCCAAAGGTGTGGCACTGACCCACCAAGCACCAACACCAAGAAATTCCGGAAGGGTATGCTCGAACACGAGACCACTGAAGTGTGTCAGTGACTCTTGAACCAACCCACCACACCCCATGGGGGTATCTCTCTTTATCTTTGTGTCTCTTCTAATCACATATTCACATTCACATTGAGAAAGGAAAGAAACATCTCTCATCTCTCATAATAGATAATGGAGAAAGCCTTTTTTTTCTCTCCCAATTTTAAAACTTGGAGCCCTTTGAGAAGACATCAGATAACCTCTAGTGGATGCCCGAGGTGGGCGCTCGGGCATCCACACATCATCCGACATGTGGCGATAAAAAGAGAAAAAGTCATTTCATCTTCTCCTCATGTTTTTGACTTCTCCCCCACTTGATATCTCTCCCTCTTTTTATCACCACATGTTAGATGGTGTGTGGATGCCCAAGCGCTCACCTTGGGCTTCCGCTAGAGATAATCTAAAGCCCTTTGAGAGCAACCCCAAGAGACGCCAACTTATGGGGTAATGCCCCCACTGTATATTTCTCATCCCGATGGGCCAGGGTAGTAGAACAAAGTGTTTCAATCCATCATGTGTTTGTAATGGTGGGCCTCCATATGCATGGACTTGACCAACCGGGCAGACCTTGACTCCGTTCAATTAAAACGTGCCAAGTGGTAGACCTTCGAAAATGGACCGTCGGAAAATTACAAAGCGCTGGGTCCTACTCTTACACGCATTTAAGGGCGTGATTACTTATAATTAGTGCACGACGCTTGTGATGTGGCCGAATGGATAACTCCCAAAACAAATGGAATACGACAGATTAGATTAGGTTAGAGAGGGGGTTGCGGTCCACTATAATCGGTGGACGGACGGACAAATCAAATGCCTGAGTCCGTTTTGTCTGTGCAAATTGGCACACAGATCTCGTGTGCACCAAACACTAATAACTACTACTGAAGGTATGTTAGTAAATGAAGAAATTAACACTAAGGTATGTTAGTAAATGAAGAAATTAGGAGAAGGGTTAAATATAAAAATAGTTTTATAAGATATAACATAATTAATGTATGTGGCGCAATATCATTGCAGAACGCAAGATCTATATGCTTTTTGCTTAGGAAAATAATTAACCAATCCATGAATTTCATTTCCAAACCTAAGACATCCACCTATTAATAGATTACCCCTCTTAAATGCTCACTGACACCACCCATGCAAACTCAGCTTCACCCTAGAACTCAAAACGGGTAACAACCGTTTGGCTCACCGATGCCTATCGCTACTCTTTTTTGCTTAAGACGCATAAACGGACTCCAAAGTCCCTCTTGAAACTCCGAATATTCCTTTTTTACCCTTCGAGGTTTCCTCTATGCCGGGTTTCTTGTCTTTTTTGTTTTTAAAATATTTTCTCCATCTTCTGTGCTGAGATGTATAGCTGTAATATTCATAACTTTTTCCCCCGAAATACTCGTTCATCCTTATCTGTCTCTCTCTCTCTCTTCGATGAGCCCTGTTTGATGATCTTGTCGACTTCGGATCTGGGGTTTCTTCTATTTTGTTGAAGGTACGTGCATCTGTTTTTTATTTTTAATGATTTTTTGCTGATCGTTCGTTAGTTCTGATTGCATTGTAAGGTTAGGGTTTTGATTTTTGCATGATTTTAATTTTATGATGGTTTGACGAGCTTCATTATCTATCTGTTTTGATCCTTTCTCCTTTGCTGTTTAGGGGTTTTGGACTATTTCTCTTGTGTTTTTTTTTTTAAAAAGTTGTTTGCAATTTCTCGGGTTTCAGAAGCTGCATTTGTTAGCTCGGGCTGTTCTTCAGGATTGCAAATATTCAAGTTTTTGTATTTGATTTGCCCTTTTCGCTGCTATTTTCCAATAATTTTATGTTTTTGAAAATAATGTTGCATTGCTGGATATTTAAGATGAGATACATACTACATTTGAAGATATAAGATATTTATTAATTTTTCCTGTTCCATGTGTAAATGCAGGATTTTTTTAATAGTTGGAATTTCTGGGGCTTGTGTTTTAGAAGATTGGAGATTGCGTTGTGATTAAATTCTCATATTTGAGGTGTTTTCTCTCTGTTTTTGAGCATCAAAGGAGATTTTGACAGGCTGAAGAAACGGGAAAATATAAAGAGATTCAGTTAGTGTCAAACATGGAGCTGTCGGAGTTCTCTTAGTTTAACCTATGAACTAAAGTGGAAAGAATTTTTTACATTGATGTTTGAGATTTCGTGGTCAGAATTTCCCTTAAATGTGATTGATTAGGTGAAGGGGCAGAATTCATGTAATGGATTGACTGGAGAGATCTGAAGTGTTTGTGTGAATGTGGAAAAGTTTTGATTTCTATGATTTAGAGGGTGGGGAGAGCGGAGGAAAATAGATTGGCCTCTTAATGGATCATATGGCTTCAAGAGGTAGAGATTTTGCAGTTGATCTTGAAAATGGTGGAACTACTAGTGAAGAAGATGGAAGTAAAGACACTGTTTCAAGCGTTAGAAAAGCGAAGAAAATGTTGGGTAGGCTTCGGAGTGGGTTTGTGAGTTTTGATGGGTCAATCAAGGGTGAAGATGGTGGAAGTTCATACAACAATATGCCAAATTCTGGCGAGGTTTCTGCTGAGAATGTGGAGTTGTTGACAGACAAGACGTCGGAAGGAGAAGAGACATTGAGCCTCGTAGAGAAGAAAACAGTGAAGGAGAAACGTAAAAAGACAAACTCTAAAAGGCCTCCCAAGCCACCCCGACCTCCAAGAGGTCCATCATTGGATGCTGCTGACCAGAAGCTAGTAAGAGAGATATCCGAGCTTGCCATGATGAAGCGCGCAAGGATTGAAAGAATGAAGGCATTGAAGAAGATGAAAGCAGCTAAGTCATCATCATCAAACAGCACCTTAATTGCCATGGTCATCACAATTCTCTTCTGCCTTGTGATAATCTTTCAAGGTAATATTGCCTTATAGAAATTGAATGGGATTTTTTATAATAATAATTTTAAAAAAATGGTGTATCAGTTAGGAATTATGATTCATTTTACGTTTTGAATTTATTTTATTTTGTTTGTGTTTGGTTAAACAATATGATCTTATGGTTGCGGTGTGGTATGTCAACCAATGGAGCTCTTTTTATTTTACTTCAGTTTTGGAATTTTTACAGTAAATCTGTAATGCTCGATTTTTTCTCTTTGTCTTTTAAAAAAAAAATGTTTTATTGTCTTATAGATTCTAGCATTTCTTATAAAGCTAACAAGTAGGAGCCAATATCTTGTAAATTATTGATGTCCAAAACTTCCCCCTAACCTTTTCTAAATCAATTTCCTACTTTCAGTTAGAATATGAAATATGTTTAGTATTTTATTACCGGATATCTACCTTTGCCCTAGTAAACGCACTCATGAACTAAGAGTTTAGATAATCTAATCATGGAATCAATCCTGGGCTTTGAGTTTTGACTGATAATTTGATCCATACCATCTGATCAAGTTCCTTGGTTACCTGGGATTGTCTAAAGTGAGTCCTTTTGCTTGGAGATTCCAAGAAGTGGGGCATCTAATAGGGTACAGTTGATATGTGCCACACTTTCTGCTGAAATTCACTGTATTATCAGTATAAATTGATGGTTGGTGGTATCCATTCTACATAGATAAACTGGAACATGATCAATCTTGTTTTCCCTTTCTTTTGCATTATTCTATTGCAATTAAGAGGCATTTCAAAAGTTCATATTACTTTCTGCATGAATGCTATGAAGTGTCATATAATGTATGTAACTATATATCAATAGTTATGTACATGTCTTAACTTCTAAGAATATCATTCTACTAATAAGAGTACAAGGAGTATACCAAATTTTATGTGGACTTGATTACCTCTACACCTTACTTTTTTTATATCAAAAATAATTTTTACTATTATATTTACTACTATGTGGGACCCATGAGACTCATTATTATGTATTATGGTTATCCAAATGCATGTATTTTTTTACCAAGCAAGAATTTCAAACATTCTAAAACTCTTTAAGGTTATCCAATTTTATAGGGTTTAGAAATTTTAATAACTTAATTAATTATTAATGATGCTAAAATTTATCTTTAACTTAATTAATTATTAATGATGCTAAAATTTATCTTTTCTGCATCTTTATGTTAGGTGGTTTTATACATATTTGCATGTTGTGTTGTTTTGAATTGGGTTAGGTTGCAGAAAAATAACCAGGAATATGGATATGCTTGGATATGATCAGAAAATTGCTACCAAAGTTGATAATATGGTGGCCTTTCATATAAGGTTCAAGGCTGCCGTCGGGGACCAACCCAAGCCAGTTCCCTGGTTTAATATTTTTTGCAATGACCAAAACTTGGAAGGTCTAATCACAGAAGACAAATAAGGGACTAGGTTGTGATGCAGTGATCTTAACAAATGTGTATCACTGATGTAGAATATTTTCTCACAACAATAATGATGGAAATAGATTTTTTTTCTAACGTAAGAAGTTAGAAGTTTTGCTTTAGCTATACGTTTTGAAGTTGATTTATTTAGCTCTCTTATTGGGACCACTACTACCTTTAGTCTTTATAACTTAGTAAAACTGCAAATTCTAATTAGGAAATAGTGACAGTGTATATGTATTTTAGTACCACTTATGTGTCCCTCTCAATTAGTATATTCGTCATTAATTATTGAAAGCATTTTCTCTCTCAATTAGTATATTAGTCATTAATTACATAAAATAATTTGGGCCATTGAACTCATTGAGTTTTAATTAAGAAGGAACTCTTATGCTATTAATTATATCAGTGGATCAGTGATTAATTAAGAAAAAGATTGGGCCACTCGAGCTTGATGAGTTCCAATTAAGAATGAACTCTAATATTTCACTAATTAATTGCACATGAGCCAATTCTCACACCAAAACTTTGATACGGTCTTCAGTTCTATTATAAATTTATAATTGATTTCTTGGGAGGTTGGTTTGGACTTTGGAGCACGCTGGTGGAAGGGGCATGTTGTTGTTCTTCTTCTCACAACTTTTTCCATAGTTACTCCCTTGTATGCTTTAAACAACTCTCCTACCAATTTTTAAAACTTAAATGGAGAATATATATGTAGTGTGCTTTTTATGAAATTAAGTATTTAGAACATTAGATATCTATGTTTCCTATTGAAGCATAGCAGGCTGACGAGCCATCTTGATGGATTTTCTTGCATTAATAAACGAGGGGCCAATTTTTTTTTGTTAAAGGTATTAAGACGCAACTCACACACATAGGCCAACCACACACACAACTAGGGCTTTAAACAGAGCGAATTTGGAGTGGATAGTGTTATATCCGAATTTGTATCTAATTATATATTCGGATTTCCGAATCCAAATAAATATCCGGCAGATAGTGAAATATGATATTTGTATTCGACTCCGATTAAAATATTTGAATTCGATAGTATCCGAATTATTCAATTACTTTTTAAAAAGTTTTAAAAAATATAAATTAATATAAAAATATATATAAATATATAAGGCTAGCCTAATTAATAAAAATATATAAATGTATAAGGCTAACCACTGCTTGGTTCGAGAAATGAGAGGATCGAACCCTTTCTTCCCCCTTATTCCTGTTCCAATGAGTCATAGATCATCGATTTATCTGAATTTGAAAAAAAAAAAGGAGCCATGGTTCCTTACTTCGACAAGGTGCAAATATCTACTTGGCTTTGGCTCGGGGGGATATAGCTCAGTTGGTAGAGCTCTGCTCTTGCAATTGGGTCGTTGTGATTACGGGTTGGATGTCTAATTGTCTAGGCGGTAATGATAGTATCTTGTACTTGAACCAATGGCTCACTTTTTCTAAATAATGAGGAAGATGACCAAAATAGGCCACTGAAAGACTCTACTGAAACAAAGATGGGCTGTCAAGAATGTAGAGGAGGTAGGATGGGCAGTTGGTCAGATCTAATAATGATCGTACATGGGCGGTAGTTGTAGTCGGCGACTCTCCTAAGGTTCCCTTATCTGGGATCCCTAGGGAAGATGATCAAATTGGCCCTTGCAAACAGCTTCCTAGGGGCGCAAGACAACTCTCTCTAAGGAACTCGGCAAGATAGCCCCGTAACTTCGGGAGAAGGGGTGCCTCCTCACAAAGGGGGTCGCAATGACCAAGCACAGCCGACTATTAAATATTATTCTACTAAATTTATATGTTTATCAAAATTAATATATTTATATATATATAGTTCTGCTTGTGTGGGTGCAAGCTCATATGTGTGATTTTAATTGTATACTACATTAGTTTGATAATTTTTGCACTTAGTTTATCAGTTGGTATGATATACTACTAGCGGGTGGCACGTGCGATGCTCGTGACAGCGAGGGGAAGTTGTTAACCATAGTTAATAGGAGTTAAAAGGGACACGTGTTAACCCGCAGGTGCAATTGAACTCTCCCCGAATTCAATCACAATTGGTAGTGATTCTATTCTTTAAATAGATAAAGGGTAGTTTGGGAATTACAGTAAAACATTAACACATTAAAGTAAAACATTGAATCAAAGTTTTGTTTTATATAAGGGTAGTTTGGGAATTTTGGAAAAATCAGGCTACGCCTCCCTCTCGCATTATAATAGTAAAGATGATAAATTTTGTTGGTAAAATTAGTTGTAAGGTATACTGATACTGTATGGAACCTTGAAACTTGACTTGGCTGATAAGTGAAATTGACTTTTCTTCCCCAAGTTTATGAGACATTATTAGAAAATTTATATTTATCGCTCGAATTCTCAATTCTTAAGTGTGCACTCTCACAAGCATTTGCCAAGATATTTATGAATCTATAACTTTCTTGAATTTTATGTTTTGCAATATTATGAACTAATCTACGCAATGGTCATACTTCTAAAACAGTAAATATGTCTACATATATTTTCGACTTTCAGGTTTCCTGGGTTTTCATGTATGAAGCCGATGGACAAGTCCATATCCAAATTGCATTGCCTAGATCCTTGTACAGAAACTTCTTCTAGGATCTTTTGCAACTATAGAGAATGGAATTGATAAATAAGTCTACAAGTAACTTAGTTATCTGAAGATAACTTTTTTGCATGTGAGCAGGTCTATGTCAACTTTTTTTTTCAGCGTCAAATTTACACTGAATTTTCTTTCCAACTAACATAAATTTCTTTTTATTTAAAATTTAATTTTGCTAATCGTAGTCCGTTTTAGACCTTGCCTTCCTGTCAAATACACCCTACTGCCCTCTTGTGCATTAATAGCTCTATGTGCAGTTTTTGAGCTAGCAGTTTTCAGTTGTCTTGGTTGCATCTCGCATACATGTCCTGGACTAACCATATGTTTGAATTTTATGTTGTCTATGACAAAACATACGATACTTTTTAAGCCTTACTCATTGTCATTGTCATCTTCATCAGTACCTTCCTTTGAATCAAATATTTGTCCTGTGGCGAATGGTTAAATGATGTTGATTAAAATAACAAGGTCCTCATAAGGAGGCCTGCATCTTTGATGTTGTGCTTCAATGGGAGAACTAATAGGCTAAATGGACAGAACACGTCATACTTGGGAGTATGACATGACTGACAACTTGTTGAAAGATTTATTTTCAACCTTGAAATTATCCATTTTCATGCTCTTGAGATTTTTTTTCGTAGGAATACACTCCAGAAGTAGTTCGCATGTGAGCTTCCAGGGGTCTCCCCAGTCAGCAGTAACAAAGGGAGGTTTGATTTCAGTTCAGTACTACAATAATCTCTCTGCAAGTGACACCAATGGACCTGGTTCTGGGTCTCCCAAGTACGTTACTCTTTTTATGATTGTGTGCATTTTGACAATGTGAATCTTGATGGTATATTAGTAAAACGAATTTCCCCATTTCATAATAGTGCAGTTTGGTAGAGTTGGTTTCTGGGTCCGGTCCCCATGAAGATCCGAGTACAGTTGAACAATGAAATGGATGACAGAGAAATTGAAAAGTCAGAGGTGCCTGGCAATTTCTGTAAATTGACTCAATTCTTCATCTCCTTGTAGCCTGATAACTGTAACAACTCGTTTGGACAATTCCGGTTTGTATATATATGTAGAGAGTCGAGAGACCATGCGCCTTGTGAGCCTGAAATGCATATTGTAAAGTTTTCCATGTATAATAACCAAAATTGAAGGGTAAGTTATTGGTTTTACAAATTTAGTGATATGTTCATCTGTTCCTGCCTAGGTTTTCAAGGCAATAAAGTTAATTTTTGCCATATTTTTACTCTCAGAGTCTGAGTAGAAACTAGCTCAAGCAACTAGACAAAAAAATATAAAGCCATGCTGGCTTTCTTAAAAGCAAGCATGTAATGGATAGGCCTTTTACAAAACTGGGGATTGTCTGGCCGAGTTCGCAGCTCAGCCGAGTCTGCAAATACCCTGATTACATTCGTTAATATTTCTGTTGTTGGTTGATTATATATCGAATCAAATCAGTGGAGTTGAAGTTTTATTGTTAATTACAAGTTAAAAGTGTTTAGTTCAGAACTGTTGAGACTTTAGTTTTAGGGAAATGCTTAACTTACTGCCGGATTAGACTATTTAGTCAAATGTGTAGTCCTCATTGGTGGATGCTCTCCTTTTTACCACACATCAATTGTTGTCAAGATTCACTCACTCCTAGGTTAATCAATTGAACCTTGGTTTTTAAAAAGAAAAAAATAAAAAATATCAACTTTAATATTCTTAAGCTTAACCATAGTTAAAGAAGTATTAAAAGGGACACGAGCTTAGAATACATAGTCTTGAGACCTTGCCCTGTGGAGTCAACTCGAAAATTTGGCCAAAACTTGATGAAACTCGAAACTAAAACTCGAATTAAATAATTTATTTTTTAAATAATTATTATATATATAGTATGAATTAAAAATTAGTAATAAATTTATACCTAATATGATATATATATATATATATATATATAATATTATAAAAATATTTTGAATATAAAATTATTTTTAAAAATTATGTAATGAATTATTAATTACTATTTTACATTATTACTATTTTTCACTTGCTATAAAGGATTAATTAACAAATAATTTATTAATTATATTCATATTATATAATATAATATCATTCACCATCAATTAATTAATTAATTAATTAAAAGTATGAAATAAAGTTATCATCTACGGCTTAAAAAGTAGCTATCAATGACTTGGAATTCTCTATGGTTATAACCGAACTCCTTTGGAGTCTGGTTAGGTATCACAACATGTGTCCCTTTTAATACATCTTAACCGTGATTAAGATTCACTAAGGGTTCGGCCATCTGACCTTAAATTTTAGAAAAAATATTAAATCTAAAGATTAATATTATTAAAGTACATTTAAAAAGATTTTGTGTTAGTGGCTTATAGGAAAATAATCACCTCCTCGGTCGGTGATGCGAGGAGATGCGTCTTGGCTCTCCTTTTCTTGCCACGTGTCCTCTTTTTAACTCTATTTAGTCATGGTTAAGATTCAGTCACCCCTAAGGTTCACACATCTACCCGTAGTTTTTGGAAAAATAAAATAAAAAATTTAACCACTGGATTAAAAATCTTTAACCTGGGTTCATGTTGAGTTGAAGGGGGGGGCTATGTGAGAGCGAGGAGCAATAGTTCCCTCCTTGCCCGTGGAGAGAACTATTGCTCTCAGTTATAACCGTAGATGATTTCAAGTAAAAAAATAATCACCTCATCAGTCGGTGAAGTGAGGAGGTACTTAGCTTTATTTAACTGTGGTTAAGATTCAATCACACCTTGGTTTTTAGAAAAAAATAATCCTATCACACGAGATTTAAAAAAACAGTTTAAATATGAAACGGAGCTCCGCATCATGGGGCGCCCCCTTTTTATACTAAGGGGGGCAAATGTGTAATTATTGATAAGGTGAGTTGGCTTGTGAGAGCGTGGAGCAAACTCTTGCTCTTCAAGTCATAGATAAAAGACACCCCCCAGAGCCCAAATAGACTGAATATATAGGCATCGGGAAAGGTGGAGCTCTTGCCGAAGAAGATGAACAGGGACTGGAATGTGGGAGAGAATAGTCAATAGCTACACAAACCAGAGGTTTAGAGAGCCTATTTAGGCAATATGCTAAAATTAGGAGCCTCTTTTGGGGAAAACCCATATATGTATATCTCCTCTTCTGCTTAGCTCCATTTGAAAGTTCAAACATGCAAGAAGCTAAGCAATTACATGCTCACATAATAACAGCCGGACTTCAACAACAAGAGCTTTACCTTCGAAAGCTCATCACCACCTTTGCACTCTTCAATCCCTCCACCCTCAACTATGCTCGCCTGCTTTTCAATCACATCGAGAACCCATCAACCTTCATCTACAACACCATGATCAGAGCCTACGCTTCAAGCTTTGATCCACATCAAGCCTTCCATCTCTACACCCATTTGCACAATCATGGTCCCCAGCCGGACAATTACACCTTCCCCTTCTTGCTCAAGGCTTGTTCAAGCCTCGGGGATCTCCGACTAGGCGAAGAGGTTCATGGCCGAGCCATCAAGCATGGGTTCCAATCCGATATCTTTGTGCAGAATTCACTTATCCATCTCTATGGTTCAAATGCCAAGATCAAGATGGCTAGTCGAATTTTCGATGAAATGGGTCATCGAGATGTGGCTACTTGGACTACTTTAGTAGCTTGTTATGCTAATTTTGCTTCCATTGAGACAGCTCGTCAATTGTTCGATAAAATGCCTAAGAGAAGTGTAGTTTCTTTTAGTGCTATGATCGCCGGTTATGTTCGGCATAGCCAGTTTAAGGAAGCACTGGAATTGTTTCGTGAGTTGCAGATTGCAAACGTGGAGCCCAATGATTCTACAATCATGAGTGTTCTCTGTGCTTGTGCTAATTTGGGGGCTTTAGATATGGGCAGATGGATTCATTCCTATATTTGTGAGAAGAAAGGTAACCGATTTGATAGCCGAATTACTACTGCTCTAATAGATATGTATTTCAAGTGTGGGAGCATAAAGAACGCGCTATATGTCTTCTCGGGATCCATGGAGAAGAATGTGGGTGAATGGACAGCCATGATTTCAGGGATGTCCATGCAAGGTCATGGTGAGAGATCAATAGAATTGTTTGAAGAGATGCTGGGTTCGGGAGTTAAGCCCAATGTTGTTACCTTCGTCGCGCTTCTCTCTGGGTGTAGCCATGCAGGATTGGTGACTGAAGGTTTGAGGTATTTTGAGAGAATGAAACCAGAGTTTGGGATTGAACCTACAGTTGAACACTTTGGTTGCGTGATTGATCTTCTTGGTCGAGGTGGATTTATTGATCAAGCAACTCAATTTATACAGGAGATGACATTCGAAGCTAATGCTGCCATCTGGGGTGCTCTTCTGAATGCCTGTAGGGTTCATAAGAATGTTGAGGTTGGTGAATTAGCAGCGAGATGGCTAATCAGAGATGAACCATGGAATGGGGCTGTTTATATGACTTTGATGGGTTTGTACAGGGAGGTTGGGAGATGGGATGATGTGGAAAAGGTAAAGAGGGAGATGAAGATTGTTGGTTGTAAAAAGAGCCCTGGTTGTAGCTTGATTGAAGTGAATGGTGTTTGTTATGAGTTTGTGGTGGGAGATAGATGGCACCCTTGTGCTTTAGAAATGTGTTTGAAATTAGGTGAACTTGTCATGGAAGTGAAGGAAAATAAATGGGCTTTTACTTGATTCTAACTTTGAGATTGTGCTGTTGCACGCTTGAGGCTTTCCCATCGAAGAACCATAAGGATAGGATCATCCCGGTCAATCATTTCTATGATGCAATATTATATAGAAGCTCTGCTTGGATCCTCGGAGATGAGACTGAACCTCCTATCTCAATTCTGTGAGTTTAGAATTCACTGTCTCAAAATTTGGAAGTAAAATTCTGAGAATTCAAGTTCTGCAACTTTGGATCAAAATTCTTGATACTGACTTGAGTTGCCAGGATCTGATTGTAGAGACAAGAAGCCTAGAATGTAGTATCCGCCAAGTGTTATTTATAAGATCAGGAGCTCCTTTCTCAATCAACAAGGCCAAAGAAGACAAAATAGTATTTGGTGAGCTTTGGATAAAGTACATTCATGCATGCAATGGATAACTTAATAAAATGGGATTCAAGACAGCATTACTCCAATTTTTGGCTCAAAGCCAACATTGTCATTTGTCCAAGAAAGACGAAAAGGTTAGAATGTGAATTAACTTTTGTATCTTGAATAAAGCTAGCCTACCTAAAAGAGATATCGAACCCTAACCTGCTTGACCCATTTCCATGAATAAATAAAATTTATTTTAAATTACAATAATGCATAATTTAGATCTAATATTAACAAATAATTAAGTATATAACTATTCATATATATATGATTAAATATATTTTGAATATTTATATATGTCTACAAATTAATTGCAAATTGAGCAAATGAAGTCAGTAGCATTGACAGGTGCATCAAAAATTGCTACCCTAATGAAAACAATTTAAATAAGAATAGATTTATTTATTTTTATTATTTTAAATAAGAATAGAAAAAAGAGGAATAGATGTGATTATGAATATATTGGGAAATTTAATCATAACCCATAATAATTATGACCTTAAAATAGCAAGATTTTGTAGATTGTTGAAAATCTTCTATGATCTTTTAAAATTAATTTTCTTACCTATTTAGCCTCAAAATTAAAATCTTTTATAAATGTTTGTGCACCAAGTTTTTCTATATAAACCTCCCTACTGCTCTATGCATTGTATCTATATATGCAAGTGTTTTATTTTATATTATCTAAGATGTAGCCTTCGCTTCCCTTGTGAGTATTGAAGATGTCAATTACTCTATTGTGTGTATTGAAGATGTTTGTATCGATGGTTTGATCCTTGTTCCTGGCATTCCATGTGGACCAACAAGCTTATAGCCTCATAAAACGGGTGCTCAAAGCTCAAGCCTTCCACAAACTAATGTAATTTCTTTTTTCTTTTTTAATATGTTGAAATTTCAAATTGTTGAAATACTGTAGAAGGGGGACTTATTGTTATTTTCACATCATCTTTCTAATTAAATTTGGCAATACAAGTTTGTTTCTTTCTTTAATCTTTTTTTTTTTTTTTGGGGGGGGTACCTTCTTTAAGAGCCTTCTAAGTATTAAATCCTTCCACGAGGAGCAATACACTACAAGAAAGAAGTAAAGATAATTGCAAATAATGTATGAATATCTTAACAGCTAGGTGTTGGTTTTTAGCTGAGTTGGGTTTTATAAGTTGATTATAGAATGGACCTGGCCTATAGAAGCTCTGCTTGGATCCTAACTTTGAGATTGTGCTGTTGCATGCTTGAGGCTTTCCCGTTGAAGAACCGTAAGGATAGGATCATCCTGGTCGATCATTTCTATGATGCAATATTTTATAGAAGCTCTGCTTGGATCCTCGGAGATGAGACTGAAACTCCTATCTCCATTCTGTGAGTTGAGAATTCACTGTCTCGAAATTTGGAAGTAAAATTCTGAGAACTCAAGTTCTGCAGCTTTGGATCAAAATTCTTGATACTGACTTGAGTTTCCAGGATCTGATTGTAGAGACAAGAAGCCTAGAATGTAGTATCCGCCAAGTGTTATTTATCAGATCAGGAGCTCCCTTCTCAATCGACAACTCCGAAGAAGAAGAGATACTTCAGAAATCAGTGCTCTCCACCTCTCATGATTTGGAGGGAATGATTTGTTTCCAACGTTTGATATTTGTTTGGATAACAAAATAGCATTTTGGAGGCCTTTTTGATACGGTACTTTCTTGCAACAGCTCGGATACCTGTGTAACTAAATAAAAGGGGATTTAAGACAACATTAGCCCACTCCATTGATCCGGGTTCCACTCCCGAGAGGGTGTGAGTGTCGTCATCTCCACACGGCCTTTACAGAACAAATACTAACCTACTAACCGGGGTTGCGGCCTAACCGTGTGTCTCTCACCAAAAAAAAAAAAAGTGTATAGACTTTCGCAACTTGAATAAGGGTAGCCAACCTAATAAGAGATGCAACCCCAACGTACCTAACCCATTTCCACGAATAATTAAATTTATTTTAAATTAGAATAATACATACATTTAGATTTAATATTTAATAAATAATTAAGAATATAATAATATGTATCTACCATTAAGTATGTTAAGTATTTTACTATTTATTTTTATGATTAAGTATATATATATTAATAAGTTAATATCTTCAATTATAAACGGGTTGAGAAACCCAACCCATGGGTGCATCAACCTAATTGAACAAATGAAGTCAATCAGCTTTACTCGCGTGGATAGGTGCATCAGAAATTGCCACCCTTATTGAAAACAATATAAATAAGAAGAGATAAGATTATAATTTTTTTGGGAATCTAAACATAATCCATAATAATTATGAGTGAAATTCAGGGCAATGAAAATTAAATGGGCATGCATTTGTACTTAAAATAGAAAGACTCTGTAGATTGTTGAAAATCCTCTGTAATCTTTTTTAAATAATTTTTATACCTATTTAGCCTCTAAATTCAAATCGGTTATAAATATTTTTGCACCAAGGTTTTCTATATGAACCGCCTACTGTCCTATGCATTCTATCTATGCAAGTGTTTTCTTTTTATATTATGATTATTATCTAAGATGTAGACTTCACTTCTCATGCGTGTATTGAAGATGTCTGTAGCAGACTGTAGGTCGAAGAATGGTCCTTGTTCGTGGCATTCCAAGTCGACAACGAGCTTATAGCCTTGATAAAACAAGTGCTCAAACCTCGAAGTCTCCACAGGCAGATGTAATTTCTTATAATTTTTTATGTTTAATTTCATGCAATTTCAAATTGTTGAATTAATGTAGAAAGGGAATTGTTGTAACATTTAATAGTATATTTGCATATATTTTTATCTGAACAGAATTACAATTTAGTTTCTTTCTTTTCCTTTTTTTTGGGTACTTTTTTAATAGTGTTCTTAAGTATCAACAATACACTGATAGAAGTAAGATAACCGTCCTCTGTAACTTTAAAAATCTTCTTACCCTTAAAACATTGGTGTAAAAACCTCCACTTTTGCGGGGGAAGGGATCACTAAAGTCTCAGTTGTGGACGTGATAGAGGACAATGCTAATTATGTAACCATGGATATGTCAAGCCGTCTAAAAGTGGTTGGATAATAGAAATAGGCATGAATTTCTTCATAACCATCGATATAGAACAATCCCTTGACTGATGAGAAGTGAAAAGTGAGCATGCACCATCACTTCCTAAATTTTTTTTAGGCCGCCTAGCCATCTGAAAGGAGATGATGGTACTGAATGATACTTTATGACTAATGCAGCTTTGGGTTGGGATTGCCACTAAGCCAATACCAAGTTAAGGAGCCGTGGTAGCTCCTACTCTCGGGCAATCCCTACTCTTAGCGAAAAGCCAACACCTAATAAAGCAAGGATAGGTGTTAGTTTTTGGCTGAGTTGAGCTTTCCTCTATTAAAGAAATGAGCCAGGCCTATACCAAACTTTTAGGTCTCGTTTGGGGCCTAGGTATTAATGCTATGTCAACCCAAATTAGTGACAAAACAATTTCGTTACGGGCTGGGGCCAAGTCAACCTAGACTCATAGCTCCAATGTTTTTCCTTGTGGGAAATGGGGTCTGAGTAATTCTTTATCTACGTGATCAGGGAGGATCTTGTCATAATAATACAAATGCTTAATAAATATTAACCATTGAGACGTGGGTCAGCTAATGTAGTAATCATAGTTGCAAAATCTGCATCAATCGGATAGTTCCAATCGTTCATTTTTGTTATGGTAACTTCTAATTTTTCAATTGATGCACTTTGTTTGGTGTATATGCTGACCAGTCAAAATCCAACCTGCATGACTAGCATTGTCTTGCATCAATTGGCCTGTGAAATCGTCCTATGCCGAACTTTGGGATCGTTACATATAAGACCCAGGATTCTCTCAAGTTGCAACTTGAGAGAATCTCTCAAGTTGGAACCCCTAGAGGTCACCACTTGTCTCCTTTGACTCCCCTTAACCATGGGTAAGATTCACCCACCCCTAGGGTTCACTCACCCATTCTTGGTTTTTTTTTTTTTTATATTAATTATTATTATTTAAATTTTTAAAAAAACTGTTAAAAACTCTAAAAACAGTTTTTTTAATTTAAAAATTAATAATTAATATTAAAAAAAAAACCAAGGATGGGTGAGTGAACCCTAGGGGTGGGTGAACCTTACCCATGGTTAAGGGGTGTCAAAGGAGACACGTGGTGACCTCTAGGGGTTCCAACTTGAGAGAATCCACTCCCTACATATAACTATTTCAGATTTGCGCCTAGCCTATTAGGCCATTACACGTTGATCTTAGAAGTAAGCCTAACTGAATCCAAGAAGCCAACCACGGGCTCGAAACCTCAGCCCGTGGGTTTGTCGGCCCATGAATTGGCACACATACATTGAGGAATGCTAAGCATCTTCTCACAATTCAAAAAGTTTTCAAACTCCTCCCATCATAAAATAATTTTTTTCAACAGACAAGTCATTTGTTGGGTCAGTGTATCTCCCCAAAAGGGACTTGGCTTGTCTCTGGCGAAGCCAGAAAGGGCTTGACTCGGGCTTCCATAGAATAGAGGACAAGTGGTGGAGAAGTCAAAATCATGGGTCCCATGATTTTGACTTCTCCACACACAAATAGACATGTGGCGATAAGTGTGAGAATAAGAGGGAGAGATATCAAATGGGGAGAAGTCAAAAATCATGGGGAGAAAATAAATGACTTTTCCCCATTTTTTTGCCAGCTTGTCACGGTTAAAAGTTGTCGAGTACTATCATGACCGTGATATTGGGCTGGGATGGCCTGAGCATGGGCAAAGGATGCCAGTACGGTGCCTAGGAAATAGGCGAGGCACTACGCAAGCGATAGCGCAGCGTAGTGCAAAGTTGGTGTCTTAGTATTGAGATATCGAAGTAAAGGGACATGGAAGTGTCTTGATGTTGTATACGAGGTACTATGGTTTGGGTGAAGTGCACACGAAGAGTTATGGAGTGAAGCTTGAGTTTGGTGCTTGGCCGGACACATGTGGGCGAGTGTTATGAGACCCACATGGTATGTTGGAAGTAGGGCCGATAGTACCTTCATTCGAAAAGAAAGTTAATACAAGTTTAATGGTATAAATGGTTTGTGGATATTCAACTCCCTTGCCCCATTCATACAGAGGTATGCCTTTTGGTTTTCCGCCATCAACCGTAGCATCTAGGCAAGCCTGTTTCCAAGTACTGTTCCCTAAAAGACCAATATGACTCCACCAACAATGGTAATGTTTCCTTCTAGTAAAGGGTGAAAGGTTTATCATCCACCTTGAGGAAAATAACATAGCTCTCTACCTTCCCTTGTGGCACACCTGGGGCCACCTAATGAGCAACCCTAAAGGAATTGTGAGCGGGCTCTAAGATCTTAAAGGAGATCTTGGAGTCTCCTTGGATAGTTGTTGGAGCATCCAAGGACAGTGAAAATGAGACGAACATCCTAGCACTGCGCAAAGACCTTCGGGCAAGAGGTTTCACCCTAGTACGACCTTTAAGCACGCGGTATGCATCATAGTCGTCTAGGAGGGATGCGAGGTATGGTTGGGATACTCGGTCAAAAGATCGAGGATCATGTTGTGGGCGTCATGCCCTCAATGCTTGGTAAACGGGGCAATGATGCTCCTAAGTTATCCGTGATGCGTGGGAATGACCGATAGTCATGTTCGAGAGTATCGGGCCGTGTTGGATGTTCGGCTTTATCGGGAAACCTTAGCATCCTGAGAGATGCGCGGGACAGAACCTCGGTGATGCGAGAACCTTATGTGTTGGACGAGTGTCAGGTGTGACACGATGAAGTAATGCATAAGCCAGCTGAGCGTAGCTTAGCGGATGAGACTCGGTAGTGGGTCATACCTTGTCATAGCATTGTAGCATGAGATGTTGGGTCGGTTGAGTGGACGGATAGTGTAATGGTGTAAGGCTGACGGAGATCATGGGATGATTGAGGCATCGTACGGTTGTTCCGCAAAATCAAAAAGTTGATCGTGACAAGCTGCCGCACAATGTATGGAACCCCGAGAGCCCTTTCTGGCTACGCCAGAGACAATCTGAGGGAGGTAGTTTCCGGGCCCTATCCCAAGAGGGGAGCAATGGTTCTAATATCCACCCTCTAGCCTTGCTTCAAATGCTAGACATTAACCCATTAACTTAAAATTAATACCAACATTACTAATCAAGGTATCGATTAAAACAAAATCTAAAAAAAAACTACAAACCGGGGTTGTGGCCTAAGCGCATGACTTGTATCCAAAAATAAATAGTCATATACGCTCGCTGCTAAAAATCCCTGACCCAACCTAATAAGAGTTGCCCCATTTTTTAATGAATAAATTATTATTTTTAGATTATAATAATACATAAATTTAGATTTAATTAATAGTATAATTATGTATTATAATTAAATATATGTGAAGTATATATATATAAATTGCCATTAAATGTGGAACCATATTAAATTATAAATGGATTAAGATATTAACCCAAACTCAACCTAGGGGTGGCATCAACCCAAATGAACAAATGAAGTTAGTCGCGATGATTGGTGCATCAGAATAATTGCTAACCTTCATAAAAACAATTTAAATAAAAAGAGATATGTGTTAATGAATATGTTGTGAAATCTACACAAAAGCAACAATAATTATAAGTAAAAATCATGGTAGCACGAAAACTCAATGGACACAGCATTATACATAAAATAAAAAAGGATTTTGTTGGTTTAGAAAATCATCTATAAAATTTTAAAATTAATTTCTTGCCTTGACTGGTGCATCAAAATTTGCCAACTCTAATGAAAAAAATTAAATTAAATAAGAAGATATATTTGATAAAGAATAATTTGGAAATCTCCATAAAATTAATAATAATAATGAGTAAAAGTCACGGCAGCACAAAAATCCAATAGATTCAATATTATACTTAAAATAAAGATATAGTTGGGTGTAGAAAATCTTCTATAGTATTTCAAAATTAGTTTTTTCCTCGACTAGAACATCAGTGATCATAAATTGTCAACCCTAACGAAAGCAATTTAAATAAGAAGAGATATGTGATACATAATAATTTTAGAATTTGCACAAAATCAACAATAATTATGAGTAAAAGTCATGGTGGCACGAAAATTCAATGGACACAACTTTATACTTAAAAAAAATATTAATTGTAAATTTTTTTTTGTAATATTTTAAAATTAATTTCTTGTCTCAGAAAATGTCAACACTGTTGAAAACATTTTTTTTTTAAAGATATGAAAGTGATAATGAATATAGTAGGAATCTACAAAGATAATGAACATAGTAGGAATCTACAAAAAATCAACAATAATTATGAGTAAAAGTCATGGTAGCACGAAAATTCAATTGATACAACTTTATACTTAAAATAGAAACTTTTTGTTGGTTGCTAATTTTTTTTGTAATATTTTGAAATTAAATTATTGCCATAACTGGTGCATCAAAAATGGCATGCCAATCCTGATGAAAATAATTTAAATAAGAGATATGTGATCAAGAATTTGAAAATCTATGCAAAAATAATAATTATTATGAGTAAAAATCATGGTAGCACAAAAATTCAATGGACACAACTTTATACTTAAATAAAAATAAAAATTATTGGTTGTGGAAAATCTTTTGTAATATTTTAAAGTTGTATTAGCATTGACTCATTAATGCGCCCTCAAGGAGCAGCCTAAGGAACAGGGAAGAGGCTCAAAGGGAGACTCGCAACTCAGCACCTAAGCCCTAATTGAATCAAGATTAAGCAACTTGTGCAACACCTAATTTCTTGCTTCGACTAACGCATCATAAATTACAAATCATAATGAAAATAATTTACATAAGAAAGGGATATGTGATAATGAATAGGGTTGTCAACAAAGTGACTTGAGAGCAAGCAAAAGAAGGTATATCTGAATTCATTCATATCTGTTTACATATAAACATATTCGACAAATCATTATGCAATTAATTTATATAAAAAGAGATATGTAATAATGAATTGGGTTGTCAACGAAGTGAATTCGGAGCAGATAAAGGAATATCTGAATTCATATTCATTTACATATTCAATTATCCCAATACAAATAAATATTTGTTGGATAGTGAAATATGATATTTGTATCCAACTCCGATTACTATTTGAAATTTAAAAGAAATAAAAATGCATAAATATTTTTAAAATGTGAAATTTATTTCTGAAAATAACAAATTAATATTTTATCTTCATTTATGTTAAAAAATAATTTAATTTCGTAAATTATCCTAATACAAATAAATATCTGTTGGATAGTGAAATATGGTATTTTTATCCAACTCCGATTAAAATATTTGAATTTTGATAATATCTAAATTATCCGAGTACTATTTGAAATTTAAAAGAAATCAAAATGCTAAAATACTTTTTTTTTAAATGTGAAATTTATTTCTAAAAAAGTGAATTAATATATTATCTTCATTTATGTTAAAAAAAATAATTTAATGTCTTAAATTATATTAAAGTATATATTTATAAGGTTATTTTAATTTTGTAAACTTATAATATATATATATCGGTAAGATATTTATCAATTCGGATATACCAATATCCATATTCGCATCCAATTATAAACGACATGAGATAAGTTATTGAGCAGATATTCCTCTGCTCTCCAATTGACAAAAAACAAAAACACAATTAAAAGCAAACTGTTAATAATAATAAACAAAAGCAAGGTATAGTATAATGCATCTCAGATGAGATGAAAGATCAATCCTGATAAATAGGATCTTTCAAGATGGTAGACTCAACCTTTGGGATGAAGTTCTCCAAAAATGGCTTTAATTGTTGACTATTCACTTTGAAAGTATTGTCAGGTCCCATAAGGATAAACAATCTTAATAATAAAATGACCGGTCCATCGGGACTTAAGCTTATCGGGAAACACATATAATCTGAAATTGTACAAGATAACTTTTTGTGAAGACTTAAAAGATTACAAAGAATGTTCTTGTCATGAAAACCTTCATTCATTCTTTGTAAATTCTCACATTATCATAAACCTCATTTTGAATTTCTTCCCGCTTATTGAGTTGGAGTTTGGGGAGCGAGCTAGCATTGTTCAAGTATAAATTGAATTTCTTAATAGCTCAGTAGGCTTTATGTTCCAGCTCCACAAACAAGTGACAAGGTTTTCCATAGACAAGTCGATATGGAGGCCTGTGTGACTCAGCTCAGCTTGAAGCTTGGTTCAATTGAGGCTCGAGCTCGGCTTAAATATTATATAAAATAATAATAATAAATAATGTATTATATATATATATATACTATTATAATGCGAGAGGCCGGCATAGCCTGATTTTTCCGAAATTCCTAAACTACCCTCATATAAAACAAACTTTGATTTAATGTTTTACTTTAATTTACCAAACTACACCTCGTTCATTTATCTATTTAAAGAATAGAATCACAGCCAATCGTGATTGAACTTGGGGAGAGTTCAATTCAATCGCACCCGCGGATTAACATGTGTCCCTTTTAACTCCTATTAACTGTGGTTAACTCCTTCCCCTCGCTCTCACATGCATCGCACGTGCCACCCGCTAGTATACATAAATAATAATTTTTAAAATATTATTAAAAAAAATATTATATTAAATAATATATATATATATATATATATATATATATAATAATTTTAAAAAATATTATTGTTTTTATTTAAAAATATTTTTTTTAATAAATCAAGCCAAGCTCTAGCCAACCCGAGCTCGGCTCGAGCTTGAATCAATTTGAGCTCGAGCCAAGCTAACTAGATTGGAGCCGAGCTTTTTGAGCAACAAATTGAGTCAAGCCAAGCTCGAGCCTAGATAAAACATTTCAAACCGAGCCGAGTTTGGCTCGAATACACCCCTAAGTACAGGTCACACTAGCACGAAAGTTCAATGAACACATCTTTATATTTAAAATAAAAAGATTTCGTAGATTGTAGAAAATTTTTTGTAATATTTTAACATTAATTTCTTGCCTTCTTAGCCCCTCAATTAAAATAGCCAATAAATATTTTTACACCAATTTTTTCTATATAAACACTAATATTGCACAATGCATTGTATGGATGTAAGTGTTGTCTTTGATATCATTCAGATGTAGCCTTTACACCCCTTGCGTGATCTTTGGGTGCTACTTTGGTATCTTGCTGTATTGAAGATGTTTGTAGAAGCGGCTTTAGATTGTAATCCTCATTCATGGTCCTTGTTCTTGGCATTCCATGTGGACAGCAAGCTTATAGTCTCGATAAAATAGGTGCTCAGAGCTCAAGCTGTCCACAAAAATATGTAATTTTTTTTTATTATTCTGGTTAATTTCTTGAATTTTTGAATTGATGTATTAATGTAGATAGCTAGTTTATTGAAGTTTTTTCTATTATCTTTCTGTAGGTTTTTAATCTCAGAGAATTACTAATTAGTTAATTTTTTTTAATCAAATTCTTTTTTTGGGTACCTTCATTTCTTTTTTGGGCAAAAAAAAAGATGCTATATAAATTATTGGGAAGGACATATGCTTCTCTAATTCCCGCCAAAATTTCTATATGCATCGACATCTACTTGCAATCTTGGATTTAGACCATCTTTTCGATTGTACGTCAATACTTCGTCAACAGTTGTGGTGGTTTTCTCTTTTTCTTTTTTTTTTTCTTTTTTTTTTGGGGGGGGGGGGGGGGGGGTAACAGAGGTATCCGGGCCTCTTAGAGCACCCCCACACACACAATTGAGTAGGGATAAATCCCTGAGGGTGGCCAACAGGGGGAAGAGCATGCACTCTCACTTGCAAATTTTTTTGTAGCCTAACCTTCTCAAAAGAATGATGGTTCTGGTTGACACATTATGACTAATGCAGGGTTGGGTTCGGATTGCCACTAACACAATCCCATGTGTAAGCATCAAATTTTTACACCCCACCTCCTTAACTACGGTTAATTAATTTAATCATGGTTAACTTGACACAACCCCGGTCCAAAACCCATGTGTTGTTATTTGCTTAGGCCTAGCCCTAAGGCCAAGCCATTGCTAAAATCTCAAGGGCCGAAATCCCTTCGCCCGAGCCTTGGCCCGAGTCCAAAAACCTAGGCCCAGTCCATGACCCGTGAGCAATACCCCAAGCCCATGGCCCAAGCTTTGACCCAGGGTCCATGACCCGCGGTTTAAACCCAAGGACCATCCACTATCCTACTTCATGTTCACCCACAGGGGACTTTTAGAGATCCAGGTTGTTTCTTGCACAAGAATGGAATTGGCGCAGCCTACCCCCCTTGTCTCTTTGCCTCGAGCTGCCTCCGCCCCTCTACCCTGCTCCTGCCGAGTTCAGGTTGTCCCCCAAGCTCAGCCTTTCACTTTTCCCTCCCATTTTCTTGTTCAAAATTTGAAAACCCTGGTTCACCTCCTCCTATAAATCTCAGCCTTTGGTGAGCTTTAAAAGAGGAAGGTTCAAAAAAAAACCCTAGCAAAGAATCCCTATAAGATATCCAGGCGAATCCAAAAAATCGGGGTCTCAAGGAACATTCCAGTTCTTCCCCTCTAGGAAGGTCTCTCACGCACAGCCCACTTTGCCCCCATTACCAGAGCTCGGAGGGTAGAGGGTAGGGACACCCTTCTTTTTCTTTTCTTTTTTACTTTTTACTTTTTTGTTTTTGTTTTTGTGTTGTGTTGCATTTCATTGCAAAAGCCCCTGGTCCATTCCAGGTGTTTGTGTTTGTTTTTAACCCTAACGAAGGGTCCCTCTTTGCCTGCTTCATAGGCAAAGGGGGACCTCCATTAAAGGACATGAAAAAAAAAGGGGGTTTTATCATGGCTTGAATCTCTAACAAGTAGAGGATGAGTCTGCAGTTCCCCGAGCACTACGTGGCACTCCAAGTCCATGGAGGTTTCTCCAGAAGTGCTGAGACTCAAGGCCATGGGATAGAAGTTCGAAACCTGGGTTCTTGATGATAACAGTGTTACTCACCTTTCGCTTGCGAATCTGGTCCATTTCTAGAATTCGGACTCAGCTTCTGGGGTCTACCTAGTCCTCTCCTCATGACCCTTAATCTTCTGAAGCTTCTTAGAAGCTTTGGCCCTCCATTGTCAAAAATAGAAAAAGGAAAACTAGGAATGGAACGATTTCACCATTTTGGAGGTATAGGCAGAACGTCTATCTTGCTCACCCACTTCTCTGGAGATCCTAGTCACATTAACTATGGCTAAGATAACCTTGGTTAAGTCCCCTAATCTAATATGGATGCTGCCCAGGTTGTTATCACAAGACCTGTAATGGCTCTAGTGGACCCATGGCTATCATAAGAAATTTTCTTATCCATTGGCTCATTGGGCTCAAGACATCCTTTAGACCCTTAACTAGACTTCCATCTATGGTTAAGCTCAGTATATCCTTTGAGCCAAAACAGTGCTGAAATAAGCATTGTCATGAGAGATATCATGCGGCAATCATGCATGTTGGGATTTGCAATTTTCCATGAACCATGGGACCTTTGACCAGACCATTGTCTAAGGGTCAGACCTAGCCCTACTTAGACCCTTAGCTTTGGTTAATCTAAATGCTTAGAGACTCTCTATCCAGAGGGGAAATGGTGTTCTTTCCTAGTTTTCCATCTCAAGATCACTTGCATGCTTTCTTTGTGATGATCCCTTGGTTAGCCTGAATTTTAACCCATGCACCCCGAGTGCATATTCCCCTTACCAACCCTCTTTCCCAATATTTTTCAAGGCCTTATGAACCTTAAAATACTAGTGGCATAAGGGAAGCATTTCAGTTCATGAAGGGGTGTATTTCTTTTTTTTTTTGATATGGTTGTGCAGTGTTCAGAATCGGGCCTGTTGTAAAAGATGTCAAAGGTTCAAGGTATAGCAAATTTTTAGTGGTTGTTGTGGGCCCAACCAGATTGCAAAAGGGTATCCAAACTCCAATTTTGGAAGGCTAGTACAGAACTTTCATATTTGCTTCAAAAACGCAAGTTGGTGTGAGTCTTAATAGACTCAAAAAAAGTTGGACTGAGATAGTGCTCTGAATTCAGTTGTTGCCGGTGACTTTGAAAGAATTTTAGCAGCCCGGATGCTACAGTAAACCTGACGTCATTTGCATGGAGGGGAGCGGAGTAACCTTACCCTTGAAGGCCTTTCATTAGGCCTGAGCGTGCTGTTTTGCAGCACACAAAGCATGCCCATACTTTTCTTTAAAAACTCCTCTGTTGAGTCTATTTTGAGTCAAGCCTAATCCATTTTACAAAACCCCATCCCATTAGGCCCATACTAGTGTCTCCCAACCCAATATTAGAGGCCCAAGGGCTGTTTTCTACAGCCATCATCAATGGGAAATTTGCACATACCGACCACCCCATCCTTCCGTCTCGACTTGACTTACCCAAGACTTGACATTATCTTTTAATCTCTAGGCATGGTTAGACCTCACAATACCACTTGACCAGAACTCTAACTAGGGTTAAAATTAACTCTAGTTAATTCCCCTTTCACATAGACCACTAACTAGGGTTAAACTTAACCTTAATTAATTCCCTTCTCCTAGGTTGAACTTTTATTAAGAAAATCCTGAAAAATCCCAAAAAAATCAGCAAAATATAAAAAGACCAAAAATAGTTTTTATTTTTATTTTCTTAACTATGGTTAGACACCCTAATCATGGTTAACTATCTTCTAACTGTGGTTAGACTTGACCTTGCACTTGACCAACCCGGTCAATTAAACTCTAGCCTCCGGACTAGACCTTTGACCACCCTATGCACACACACACACCCCTATCCTTGGCACGGGCTCATGTACCAGAACTTCGCTCGGTCTGATCTCACCTTTATGAGTACTTAGGCAATCCTACTCGGATTCGACCCTAGTCCATCTAGCTTTCTCATTTTCTTGGATTAGCATTTGATTAAACACTTACGCATTTTAATTAATATTGAGATTAAAATTTGCTTAAATTTAGGAAGTAGGTAGCCATTGTAAAATGGAGGTCCTGGAGTGCTTAACACTTTCCCCGAGACTTAATCGAGCCACTTACCCTAATCTCTGATAGACCACTTGCCTTATTCAAATTAAATCTCGGGACCTATCCCCTAGAATGAATAGGTGGCGACTCTCAGTCAAATCATAAATGTAAAAGTGGATAGGAAAATCTCATACTCACAGCTCTGGCGACTCTGCTAGGAAATGAGTTCAAGCCGGAACCTAAATTTAAGCCAAGTAATCTTAAAATTAATTGAAATACCTAAGTATTTAATTCAATACTGATTCTTTACATCTCTTGGATGATTCTTATACAATGCATTTTCATACATAGCATAATAGTGTAACAACTCATTTACCCATAGTCAGGCTTATTACGCTTACGGCTGTTCGATGAGTATCCTCAGTGAAAGATGCTTAACAGTCTTGCAGGTCTGCGGAATTACTCCTAGTGGGTGACTACCCTCAAGGAAGGATTCTGAACGCTCTCGTTTACACCAATCGTCCTTTTTCAGGTATGTTTTATACTGAGGAGTCGCATATACGGTGTTAAGTGACCCTATCCTTTATGAACACTCTTGCATTACCTTTGCATGCATACATATATACTAGATTATGGTATAGTCTATAAGCAGCCCACTTGGAGGGCTACTGTAAATCTTAACCTGCTTATACCCTATATCTGTCCCCTCAATCATAGTTGACTACCCGGACACATTCTACCCGGATAAGCACCCACCCAAGGGCATGTACTGAGCCATTTTTTGTGCTTGTAATAAAATACACCCTACCTTATCTACAATCATGCAAGGGGTTAGCCCATTAAACCCGCATCAACTTTAGCCCAGTAGGCCTTGGCTACCAACAACACAGGTTAGTAGGACGAAATTCTCTCCACCTACCCTATCGGGCCACATCTGTCATGTCATACCCTATTAAAAAGAAAAATCAGAAAATCAAAATCAAAAATCCTCTCTCTTGCATGTTATTCTGAATTTCAGACTAGAGGCATTGTCCCTATGTCATTTAGACCCTGCTAGGTCATCTACATGCTTTTCAGTCTTCCACTACTCTTACCTATTCCAACTCTTACTCTGTACATTTTAATCATTTCAGGAGCAGACCCTGAGTCGAGTACATACTTGGAAAGCACCACCAGTTGATACCTGACTAAGCTGTACAGTATGGATCAATTAGTGGACGGACGTGAGATTGATCTTGATATACCGACATCACAACAACTGCAAGCCCCGAGTCTTGAGGCAAGAATAGCAAAAAATTCCCAAAATCTTGAAGAACTGAAAAGCATTGTGCATGATTTTATGCAGGCCATAACACATGCTCTCTCCTCCTCAAATCCTCGATCGGCCGACGTGCCAGGCCCATCACAAACCAACCTGCCACATGTTACCACTCTTATCCCTCCGCCACCTGTTATCAACATTCCACTACTAGTTCAACCACAACCGCTACATACCCTCAACATTCTTCCACCACCTAGTCATCCACCGTCAGAATTCACTTTCAACATACCACCCCCACCTGTCCAACCACAACCCATTCCCCGCATGACACGACCTATCATAGACCAATTTGAGGAGGAGGAAGTCGGGGCCGGCAGAGATCCTCATACCGGGTCTGCTCACATATCTTCTGACTCTGCCCAGATCCCTGATGCATACAGGGAAAGAATTGAGAAACTAGAAGAGTTGGTAAGGACAACTCAGGGAACCTGTAAATTTATCGATTTCAAGGACATGTGCATGCACCCCAGGGATTCAAGTACCCCAAGATTTCAAGATACCTGACTTCGAGAAGTACAACGGGAAGGGATGCCCTGAGACACACTTAAGAGTTTACCGTGGAGAACTGTTTCAATTGGAACATAATGATAAATTGTTGGTAATTCTAGTAATTCTGGTTGTCTAACCTCACATGGTGATAAGGGTATTTTTGTCATTTTAAAATAAGTTTTAAGAGAATTATCTTACAAAAAAATGACATACAAATATTTAAAATTTGAGGAGTGCTAGCCCCAATCGCATTTACTCCAAATTTTTCCATAAACACAAGATGGGCCTAACACTTGGAGATGTTTTATTATTTTAATGGGCTTGGGCCAAGTGTAATGCAAATACTTATTAACCATTGATACATCAGTCAGGTCAGCTAATGTAGTAATCATAGTTGCAAAATCTGCATCAATTGGATGGTTCCAATAGTTCAATTGTCGGTGTATATGCCGACCATTCAAAATCCGACATGCATGACTAGCATTGTCTTGCACTAATTGTGGCCTTTGAAATGGCCCTAGGCCGAACTGTGGGATCTTTGCATATATCTATTTCAGGTTTGAGCCTAGCTTATTAGGCCTACTGGGCCCTTACACATTGATCCAAGAAGTAAGCCTACTGGACCCTTAACCAGTGTTTTTGAAAATTGGACCGACCAGTTGAACCAGCAAAACCAGGAACCAGCCAAACCAGTCTCAAAAACCCCGAAAACTGGACTCTTTTAAAAACCGCTCTTAAAACATAAAATTGGAAGAACCAATCGGTTCAAAACCATAAGAATCGGATTAAAATTTTGTTTATTGAGGTGGTAGTGTTGAATCTTCAATAAGTCAACATATGTTGGCATGTTGCCTTATCCGCTAAAAATATGTTGCAGATCCCCCCAAATGGGGTATTTTGTTCTTAGTATCCTAGTTGATCTACTAGACAGGACCCACCAAATACCATCCTTTGGGTCTACTATTTACCAGCGAACATAACTACCTTAACATGCTCAACTCCCAAGCCAGTAATTTAATGGATAATGCTAGCATCACTTTCTTTTAAGACACTCTTTTTGATTTGAGAGAGTTTTAGTTGAAAACATGTGTCTTTCTCTAAAATGGAAGACAGTAACACATGTAAAGAAAATGAGTTTAAAAGAAAGTGTAGCTAGCTTGCATGATTTATAGCCAAACAATTAAATAATAGGGTTTAATTTCGAAGGCAATGAAAAATGGTATTGAATTAACTAAACAAGTAGATTATGTAAAATTCAAAAGTGATCCTATGTTTAGACATCAATTAAGATATAAATTTTCTAACTCTCAATTTATTTTCTTTAGAAATATATTTTGAAGGACATATAATTGGTAAGCACCCCATTTTTATACCCCTGTGAGCTTAGAGAAACCATTGAGTTTGAAAGAGAGATTTTCCAAAATCCCAATCTTTTTTAAAAACTTATCAAAATACCCCCTTTTAAAAGTTACCAATATACCATTTTCCAAATGATTAAAATGCCTTTACTTTTTTGGATAAAGCTTCTAAGACCCTCCATTAGGGGCAAGACCACCGAGACCATGCTCTAAGAGCATGGGATTTCAGGTGGGGCCTACCATGTGAAATGGACCCCACCTGAAATCCAATGCTCTTAGAGCATGGTCTCGATGTTCTCGGCCCTAATGGGGTCTCAATAGCAAAGTCCTATTGTTTTCTCGTCTAAAATACCTCAACACTTTTTTGGCCAAAACATTTCTTACCCCCTCATCCTAATGACCCATATATATATATAAACTCTATAACCCAATTTACACACCCAAACCCATACCTAATAATCCATTTAACCCTCCAGAAAAACCCATGGGCCATAACCTAACTCTCACCAAGTCCCTAACTCCTAACCTAATTCTCACCTAAACCCTAACCCTCACCATCCCCAATAATATTCATACCCCAAAAATTACCATTCATATAATAAAAGAAAAAGCTCCCATGAAAAGAGCTTCAAACTTCCGCCGCTTGCTCCAATGGTAGGGTGTGGCCTCTCCTTGGCGAGAGGTCTCGGGATCTAATCCCAACAAATGATGAGTAACAAGTGCTCCACTCCTCATTGCTAACCTAAACTAAATAGATATTAACACACTGGGTTGCGGCCTAAGGGTATATCTACGGGAAAAAAGGGGAAAAAATAGCTCCTTCGAAGCCCTTGCAATTTTTTTTTGGTAAGGAGATAATATATTCAAGGATGAACCAATACATGACTCCAAGGGCCCCCAAATTGAAGGGGGGAGAAAGAAGAGGAGCCATCAAAAGGAAAAGCCCTCGAAAGACTAAGGTTCAGAGCCCTTTGAGCTGCACTATGGGCTAACAAATTTGCTGTTCGGCTTATAAACTTAAAAACCACTTGAGCGCAACGATCCTTTAGCCACATAATATCAGCTATGATGGTAGAGATCTCCCAATGATGTTGGCTTGAATCACCTTGAAGAAGCTCCACAATACCCTTGCAGTCGGACTCCGCTAAGATATTGAGCTAACCCTTGGATATAGCCACTTTGATCCCGAGCCAAATGGCCTCAGCCTCGGCTACCCGAGCCGACCTTCCCATAAGAGGAAGAGACACAGTAGCGAGGATGGCCCCTTCTAGGTTACGAGCAATGATACCAGCGCCAGCCACAGTACCATCAAGGGTGGCCGCCCCATCGACATTAATCTTGATCCATCCCAATGGAGGAGATTCCCAAACCGAGGAAAGAAGGGAGGTATGAGTAGGACCCGTGTGGGCATCCATCGAACTCCACATAGCTTTCGGACTTGCTAGAAAATCAGCCGAAAGAAAATTAATCTGAGATATGGTAGTGACCGGGTTGGGGGGGATGCCATTGAAAATCACCTTGTTCCGAGTCTTCCAAATACACCATAGGGTAGTTATTAACCGGGTGAGAATAGATTTATCGCCCCCTGCTCCACATACTGAATTGTTGACCCACTCCCTCCACCAAAGATCAAGCGACAGGGGAGCCGTGGGAGGGAGAGTAAGCGAGAGTTGGGAACCAAACCAGATCCTTCTGGCCCAAGTACACATGCATTAAACACAACCAATAAGGAGGAGACTTAAAAGGACTGAGAGGAGGACCCCAGGGTTGTCTGTAACAAGCCTAAATAACTCTAAATATGAAAAAAAAACACAACAACAATCAAAAAATCCAAAATCCAAAAAGATGAAAACAGTCCTGAGCCAACATGAACAAGAATTGGCGGTGGCTTGATCCCCCCTCGGGTATGTAGGCACCCCTTATAGGTGCAGCCCCCTACCTAAAACATTTAGGTAGGTTTTCTCATTTCATGTTTTGTAAAGTTCTTTTCTTGCAATAATTTCTCCAACAAAGTTCCTTTAATTTTAATTAGGCTTAAGGAGTAGGTAACCTTCATAATAAGAAGGATAGGGGTGCCTAACACTTTCTCCTACCCTACCGAATCACTTACCCAAAGAATTTTGTAGCGGGTCCAATTTTTTCAAAAAGAATAAATAGATGGCAACTCTCAAGTAGGCAATTTAGCTTTATTTCATTCTCTCGTAAGAAGAGATTAAAACTCTTTCGTTATATGATATGTCCAACTCAATACCGAATTGGTTTGCTAAATCCTAACTCAAATGATGTACACATTAAGAATTTCAACAATTAATACAGCTTGTCTAAATATTTACAGAAATCTCTTGGATATGCAGATCAACAACAATGCCAAAGCTGATGGAGTCTGTATTTGGCGAACTAGGCGAACGTATATCTCTTCTCAATAGCGGTTAGCCCCATTTCAAACATGCAAGAAGCTAAGCAATTTCACGCTCACATAATAACCGCCGGACTTCAACAATAAGAGTATTTACCTTGGAAAGCTTATTACCACCTTCTCACTCTTCAATCCCTCCACCCTCAACTATGCTCGCCTGGTTCTCAATCACATCGAGAACCCATCAACCTTCATCTACAAAACCATGATCAAAGCCTACGCTTCAAGCTACGATCCTCATCAAGCCTTCCATCTCTACACCCAATTGCACAAACATGGTCCCCAACCCAACAATTACACCTCCTCGGGGATCTCCGAATAGGCGATGAGGTTCATAGCCGAGCGATCAAGCATGGGTTCGAATCCAATATCTTTGTGCAGAATTCACTGATTCATCTCTATGATTCAAATGCCAAGATCAAGATGGCTAGTCGAATTTTCGGTGAAATGGGTCATCGAGATGTTGCTACTTGGACTACTTTAGTAGCTTGTTATGTTAATTTTGCTTCCATTGAGACAGCTCGTTATTTGTTCGATAAAATGCCGAAGAGAA
Source organism: Tetracentron sinense (assembly GCA_015143295.1). Classification (NCBI taxonomy): domain Eukaryota; kingdom Viridiplantae; phylum Streptophyta; class Magnoliopsida; order Trochodendrales; family Trochodendraceae; genus Tetracentron; species Tetracentron sinense. The sequence goes on along the minus strand of CM026566.1, from coordinate 39,020,220 downwards.
GTGTAGTTTCTTATAGTGCTATGATCGCCTGTTACTTTCGGCATAGCCAGTTTAAGGAAGCATTGGAATTGTTTCGTGAGTTGCAGATTGCAAACATGGAGCCCAATGATTATAAAATCATGAGTGTTCTCTGTGCTTGTGCTAATTTGGGGGCTTTAGACATGGGGAGATGGATTCATTCCTATATTCACGAGAAGAAAGAGAACCGATTTGTTAGCCAAATTACTACGGCTCTAATAGATATGTATTTCAAGTGTGGCAGCAAAAAGAACGTCCTATACGTCTTCTCAGGATCCATGGAGAAGAATGTGGGTGAATGGACAGCCATGATTTCAGGGATGTCCATGCAAGGTCATGATGAGAATCAATAGAATTGTTTGAAGAGATGGTGGGTTCGGGAGTTAAGCCCAATGTTGTTACCTTCGTCGCGCTTCTCTCTGGGTGTAGCCATGCAGGATTGGCCAGTGAAGGTTTGAGATATTTTGAGAGAATGAAACCAGATTTTGGGATTGAACCCACAGTTGAACCCTTTGGTTGCGTGATTGATCTTCTTGGTCGAGGTGGATTTATTGATCAAGCAACTCAATTTATACAGGAGATGCCATTTGAAGCTAATGCTGCCATCTGGGGTGCTCTTCTGAATGCCTGTAGGGTTCATAAAATTGTCGAGGTTGGCGAATTAGCAGCGAGATGGCTAATCAGAGATGAACCATCGAATGGGGCTGTTTATATGATTTTGATGGGTTTGTACAGGGAGGTTGGGAAATGGGATGATGTGGAAAAGGTAAAGAGGGAGATGAAGATTGTTGGTTGTAAAAAGAGCCCTGGTTGTAGCTTGATTGAAGTGAATGGTGTTTGTTATGAGTTTGTGGTGGGAGGTAAATGGCACCCTTGTGCTTTACAAATGTGTTTGAATTTAGGTGAACTTGTCATGGAAGTGAAGGATAATAAATGGGCTTTTACTTGATGCTAACTTTGAGATTGTGCTGTTGCATGCTTGAGACTTTCCCATCGAAGAACCATAAGGATATGATCATCCCGGCCGATCATTTCTATGATGCAATATTTTATAGAAGCTCTGCTTGGATCCTCGGAGATGCGACTGAAACTCCTATCTCAATTCTGTGACTTGAGAATTTAGTCTCGAAATTTGGAAGTAAAATTCTGAGATTTCAAATTCTGCAGCTTTGGATCAAAATTTTTGATACTGACTTGAGTTGCCAGGATCTGATTGTAGAGACAAGAAGCCTAGAATGTAGTATCCGGTAAGTGTTATTTATCAGATCAAGAGCTCCTTTCTCAATCAACAATGCCGAAGAAGAAGAGATACTTCAGAAATCAGTGCTCTCCACCTCTCATGATTTTGGAGGGACTGATTTGGTTTCCAATGTTTGATATTTATTTGGATAACAAAATAGCATTTTGGAGGCCTTTTGATACAGTACTTTCTCGCAACAGCCCGGATACCTGTGTAACTAAATAAAAGGGGATTTAAGATAGCATTAGCCCTAATATTTGGCTCAACTCCAACTAAGAAGAAATATGTGAATGTGTATCGACTTTTGCAACTTAAATAAGGCTAGCCAACCTAATAAGAGATGCAACCCTAACCTGCCTGACCCATTTCCACGAATAATTAAATTTATTTTAAATTAGAATAATACATAAATTTAGATTTAATATTTAATAAATAATTAAGTATATAATAATATGTATCTACCATTAAATATGTTAAGTATTTAACTATTTATTTTTATGATTAAATATATGTTTAAGTATATATATATTAATAAGTAAATATCTTCAATTATAAACGGGTTGAGAAACCCAAACCCATGGGTGCATCAACCTAATTGAACAATTGAAGCCAATCAACATTACTCGCGTGGATAGGTGCATCAGAAATTGCCACCCTTATTGAAAACAATATAAATAAGAAGAGATAAGATTATAACTTTTTTGGGAATCTAAACATAATCCATAATAATTATGAGTGAAAATCAGGGCAATGAAAATTAAATGGGCGCATGCCTTTGTACTTAAAATAAAAGATTTTGTAGATTGTTGAAAATCTTCTATAATCTTTTTAAATTAATTTTCATACCTATTTGGCCTCTAAATTAAAATCGGTTATAAATATTTTTGCACCAAGGTTTTCTATATAAACCTCCTACTGCCCTATGCAATCTAGCTATGCAAGTGTTTTCTTTTATATAATCTAAGATGTAGACTTCACTTCTCAGGTGGGTATTGAAGATGTCTGTAGTAGAGACTGTAGGTAGAAGGATGGTCCTTGTTCGTGGCATTCCAAATGGACAACAAGCTTATAGCCTTGATAAAACAAGTGCTCAAAGCTCAAGTCTCCACAGACAAATGTAATTTCGTATATTTATTTTTTCTGTTTTAATTTTACGAAATTTTAAATTGTTGAATTAATGTAGAAAGTGAAATATTGTAACTTTTAATATTATATCTCCTTATATTTTAATCTCAACAGAATTACAAGTTAGTTTCTTTCCTTTCCTTTTTTTAGTACTTTTTTTTTAATAGCATTCTAACTTTTGTAAGTATCAAATCCTTCCATGAGAAACAATACACTGATAGAAGTAAGATAACTATCCTCTGTGACTTTAAAAATCTTCTTATCCTTGAAACATTGGTGTAAAAACCTCCACTTTTTTTTTGGGAAGGGGTTACTCTGAAGTCTCAATTGTAGACATGAGAGGGGACAAGGCTAATTATGTAACCATGGATATATCAAGCTTCTAGAATATCACTCAGAGCCGGATGGATGATTCTTCGTGGGAAAGTACAGGCAAACCGCTTTATATTTCTTGGTCCATGGATGATACCCGAAGCTTGGTGTCTCAGTTCCATTTTAGCTTACGCTACTTTAGGAGAGAGTGATAAATTCTGAGAGGGGTAGGATAATAGATAGAGATTAATTTTGAGCCAGTGCTCTACTTCACGGTGTTGAAGCGGAGCTCTTCTTTTTAAACTAAGGCCACGGCACGCACGTTTGTAATTATTGAAAGTGGCAGGGGTAATTTTACAACCCACCAAATTACAAGATTGTCACTGTGGTAGTGTAAAAAGGGGAGCTCAGCTCAAAACCATGAAGCAGAGCTCCTCCTCTTTGTATTTACACTGTAGGCATGAATTTCCTTATAGTCGTCGCTACAAAACGAAAAGTGATCATGCACCATCACTAGCTATAATTTTTTTTAAGGTTGCCTAGCCTTTTGAAAGGAGATGATGGTACTGACTGATACATTATGATTAATGCAGTGTTGAGTTTTCAGATTCCCAGTGGTTGTGTATCTCCTTTTGGGGGGAGGTGTGACTTGTTCGAGTCTTAGTGTGGCCATTGAGCGCCCATGAGTTCTAACCCCTTAACCCCTAATCCTAGATAATTGATTAGCGCCTACAAGAAAAAAAAAAGAGTTATGGAGCCGTGCTAGCTCCTACTCTCACGCAATCACTACTCTCAGCTAAAAGCCAATGCTAAAGCATGGTTTTTGGCTGAGCTGGCCTTTTCTCTATTAGTCCATTAAAGAAATGGGCCTAGCCTATACCAAACATTTAGGGCTTCTTTTGGTTTGGATTTAAACCTAACAGGCCGAGTGTTAATGCTATGTCAACCCAAACCAGTGACAGACAGCTCCGTTACGAGCTTGGGCCAAGTCAACCCATACCCATAGCTCCAAAGTTTTTCCTCGTGGGAAATGGGGTCTGAGTCATTATTTATCTTCGTGGTAAGAGAGAATCCTGTCATAATAAAAATATAAAGGGAAAGGGTGCAAATCCTCTCCAGTTATAACCGGATGTGGCACATCCGGTTATAACCCCTAGAGGTCGCCACGTGTCTCCTTTGACACCCCTTAACCGTGGGTAAGGTTCACCCACCCCTAGGGTTCACCCATCTATTTTTGGTTTTTTTTTTTAAATATTAATTCTATTTTTAAAATTAAAAAATTGTTTTTAATATTAAAAAAAACTTTAAAAACATATTTTTAATTTTAAAAATAGAATTAATATTTTTTTAAAAAAAACCAAAAATAGGTGGGTGAACCCTAGGGGTGGGTGAACCTTACCCACGGTTAAAAGGTGTCAAAGGAGACACGTGGCGACCTCTAGGGGTTATAACCGGATGTGCCACATCCGGTTATAACTGGAGAGGATTTGCCACCAAAGGGAAATGCTTCTGAGACCGTCTTAGGGCGAGATGGTGCTGTTGAGCACAGGTTTTTAGGTGGGGCCCATCATGTGAAAGTGGCCCCACCTGAAATCCTGTGCTCAATAGCACAGACTCGGTGGTCTCGTCCCTAGCTAAGACGGAAAGCAAAAAGTCCTAATAAAAACATTCCATACATGGTAGTGAACACTTATGTTTACACAATAGAGATTAACTAGATCAGGACCTCCGGTTGAACAGTCAACTAGAGCAACCCAAAATTTTTGCCTTGGGAAGTGGTAGTTTGGTAATTATGAACACAAAGAAGGATATTTCTTAGTAGTAAGTTTTTTTTCATAAATACCCATTCCCAAGGCAAAATTTGAGTTGCTCCAATTGACCCTTCAACTAAAGCTCCTGGTGATAGTTATTATCATGAGATTAACTAGGAACATGAGCTCTGATTTAATAAAGCTGGAGCAACACAAAATTATCCTATGACAGGTATTTTTTTGGGAATTACAGAACGTTTATAGTGGATAGAAATACCCTTCCTTTATATTTATAATTACCAAACTGCCCCTACCATAAGGCAAATTTTTTATTGCTCTTGTTCAACTAGAGCTCCTGTTCATATTTAATCTCGGTAAATAATAAGAAGAGAACCCTGTCAAAGGCTAATTTTGTGTTGCTCTGGTTATCTGTTAAACCGGAGCTCCTGTTCCTAGTTAATCTCTTATTTATCGTGATGATACTATGTAAAAGGTTGTTAAAGGCGTAATATAGCCAGCAAGATCTAATAATGCATCAAACACCCATCTAGCAATGGGTCGAGCTTGGGCTTACAGTTTGTCAATTTTTTTTTTTTTTTTTTATAGTAGCGACCCGAGTCTGGCCGGCTCAGCTCAAATTCGGCCCACTAACACGCTATCATCATCTCTCTCTTGAGTGTTTCAAATCTTTATTATATGCCTTTTTAAAACACTAGAGCTTGACAGAGAGCTAAACAAATTAATTAAGAGAATTAGTATGGATAATCCATGGGAAGCAAATAGTCTATAGCATGCCCTGTGAGCATAGGTGTTTAAAGGTCAGGATGCTTGGTCTCGTAAGTATTTAACAATTGTACAAGAGGAGATCATGGGCTTTAAATACTCAATGTCAAAGGGAATGCGACGGGGAATGCCATAAGACAATTTGGTTCCCCCATCCATGATGGAAATTTTTAAATTTCTGCCCTAACTACTAACGAACATAGTCGAGAAGATTGGCAAGAAACTTGAGCAGAGATGATCGACCTAGAATCGAGATGATGTCAAGGCTTCGGATTTTCTCTGGCGGACACCCGAGGTGGGCGATTGGGCGTCCACAAACCAGTGGACATAGTGGCGATAAAAAGGGGAGAAGTCATTTCATTTTCTCCTCATGATTTTGACTTCTCCCCACTTGATATCTCCCCCTTTTTATCGCAAACATGTCCACCGGTTTGTGGACGCCCGATCGCCTACCTCGGGTGTCCACCAGAGAAAATCCGAAGCCTAATGTCAATATATAGGTCAGTGAGATGTGCCGAAGCGTCATTCCTTGTCAGTCAATGGTAATTTACGAACATTTGGTAGTCATGCAAATGCCTTTTGGCAAGTCTCAGCTGCATCCTCCTTTCTTGTGTTGCCTGATGCTAATTATTTTTAGAGTCCTTAGGGGTCCTCTTTTAAGCTGACCGCAGAGTCCACGTGTTCCTTTTAACACCTCTTTAACCATGGTAAAGCTTAAATTAATTAAAATATAAGGGAAATGGAAATGGAAAATGGATCCAGAGTCAACTTAGAAGCTCACCCCGAAATCTCATTGGTCCACCCCCCCCCTTATTTACCACCCATCAACTGTGGTTAGGATTCACTCACCCCCTATACACTTATATATTTATGACTAAATAAGTATTCAGCATATATATATATATTAATAATTTAATTGGCCCGTCTAGAATGTGGAGCAACAGATTGAGAATCCAGACCATGGTTGCATCAACCCAACTGAACAAATGAGGTCAATCACATTGACAAGTGCATCACAAAATTGCAACCCCTTATGAAATCCATTTGAATAAGAAGAGATATGATTATGAATAATTTTGGAATCTTAACAAAATCAACAATAATGGTATGTACAAGTGGTGTAGCACGAAAATTCAATGGACACGTCTTTTTATTTAAAATAAAAAGATTGTGTAGGTTGTAGAAAATCTTTTATAATATTTTCAAATTAATTTATTGCCTTCTTAGCCTCTAAATTAAAATAGCTAATAAATGTTTTTGCACCAATTTTTTCTATATAAACCCTAATATTGTACACTGCATTGTTTGGATATAATTGTTGTTTTCGATATCGTTGGGATGTAACCTTCACTTCCCTTGTGTGATGTTTGAGTTTGGGACCTTGGGTGCTACTTTGGTATCTTGTTGAATTGAAAATGTTTGTAGAGGCGGATGTAGATTGTAATCTCTACTTTGGTCCTTGTTCTTGGCATTCCATGTGGACGGCAAACTTATAGTCTCGATAAAATAGGTGTTCAAAGCTCAAGCCGTCCACAACATTATGTAATTTTTTATTCTATTTATATTCTTCAAATTTTGAATTTTTGTCTTAATGTAGAAAGGTTGTTTATCGAAGTTTTTATTATTATCTTTATGTAGATTTCTAATCTCGAAGAATTACAAATTAATTAATTTCTTTAATCATATTCTTTTTGATTCCTTCTTTAATCAGGTCGAACTTCGAAGTATCAAATCCTTTTGTGGAACATTGGTGCAAACACCTCCACTTTTGAGGGGAAGGGATCACTTTGAATTTTTAATTGTCTACCTGAAAGGTGACAATGCTAATTATGTGATCATAAATAGCAAAGCTTCCAGCATATGGCTCAGAGATGGTGGATGATTCTCCCCGTGAAAGTACTCCATTCCTTTTTCGAGCTTATGCTACTTTCTGGGAGAGTAATAAATTCTCAAGAGTGGCAAGGATAATAGTTACAGACATGAATTTCCTCGTAGCTGTCGATACAGAACAAATCCTTAACTGAGAAACGTAAAATGAGCGTGCACACACTTGCTAAGTTTTTGTGGCCTAACCTTCCCAAAGGAATGATGGTTTTGATTAGATATGTTATGACTAATGCAGGGTTGTGTTCGGACTGCCACTAACCCAATCCCATGAGTTACCTTAAGTTAGTAGTTAATACTTAAGAGTTCGTTTAGTAGATCTTCTCTGATGTTATCTATTTCAGACATATCTAGTCAAAATAAATCTGTGACAGAAAGATCTAACAGAAATAGACCTATAGACAGTAAAACTATTTGGTTGTCTACAATAATAGACAGAACTTTATTAAAAAACCTTATTTGGTAACATCATCTTACTGCAAGGGCAATTGAAGTTATTTTTAAAAAAAATGGATTTTCATTTCAATGACTCATGTTCTTAGGTCTTATAATGACTTTCAAAAAGGCACCATTGGGAGGGACCATCCTCTAACAATGCCATTTCCAATAGATGAGGTGGAATTTTGAAGTTTGACTTACCGATCACAATGCAGTAGGCATGTGCAATTGGATTATTAACCAAAAGATCGTTCTATATTTTTGGTAAGCTGGACGCGAGTCCAACTTATGACTGTAGTCCAGTACCCAGTGATATGGATCGACAGTCAATTCAGATCCCTGTTTGCTAAGATCCATTTGGGTACTTTGCATCTTCTCTATCTTTTCACTTTTCTTTTGTGGAGATATGTTTTATAGTCTAGAAAGAATAATAGTGCAATCGTTATTTCTCCCATCTTAATGTATGTGTATATAATCCTTGAGTGAAGCTGAAATTTAGCCCAGACAATTTTATTTCCACAAGTTTCTTCAATAGCTTCTTGAATCACTCCTTCCTTAGGCGTCTCATAGAAGGTATGAAATGCAATGGGAGAACAGAGTACAAAAACTTCAAAAGGATCCAGCTCTTTTAAAATTGTTGCTAAGATCCATTCGGAAATCTGTTTCTAAAGATCTCTTTGGGTACATCTCCATCCAAAAAAATAGCAGCAAGGTGGTCAAAAAATGCCTAAAGTATGCGTGTGTATAATCCTTGTGGGGGAACTAGGGTTAATATTAGTGCTAATAATTCTGGTGAGTTGGTCTGACCTCACCTAGTGATAAGGGTATTTTTATCATTTTAAAAATATGTTTAGGAAAATTTTATTTTACGAAAAAAATGAAAAACAAATATTCAAAATTTATGACCATCCATGACTTCTTGGCTTCTTCTCCTTCAACATTCCTTTGTTATCATTTTCTTCTGTGGACTTCCAAGTCTTCTTCATGCCTGCCAGCACGAGCTAGTACATCAACCTTAATGAAAGGCACGACACATGGAATTGAAATACCTCCCGCCTCCATGACCATCCATATATGGCTACAAGCTGATAAAATGCCTGTGAAGGTTACTTCATTAGCCTTCAACTTTTCCTTTCCTTCAACATTTCATCAAGAAGTGCAAGGGACCCGATGCCATCCCCTTGCATTCCATATCCACCCACCATGGCACTCCATGTGATTGTGTTCTTCTCTCCCATTGAATAAATACAACCATCTTCTAAGCAATCATTTTGTACATACCCCACAATCACGGAAGTCTTAGAAACTATATTTTTTGTTTAGAATTTCTTCAAACACCCCCACAGGCAAATCCGATCTCTCCGCACTTGGCATACAAATCGATAAGATCTGTTGATACAAAACTATTAGGATTCCCCACTGTCTATAAATTTATAGTGGACATGTACCAATTGAAGGGCTCCACAGTTATTATTGCTGAATCAATTTATAGGGTTTTTGATCTATGAATATGTTCTTAGACGATATGCAGGAAGATGATTTAAAGATATGAAGGTTTTTTCATCATTTTATCTTTATTTTATTGTTTAACTAGGATTTCTAAGAATTGGTGTATATCAGTAAAAGTTGGGGTGCGTGTAGCACCACCTTTTTTTTAATTATATACCAAGCTTAAAAGGCATTAATTGGGCAGTATTAAATTCTTGAAGAACATCATTCTAATAAGAATTTGAATAACTATATATGTATATTCAACAAAATGAAAGAAAAAATATTAAAATTTATATATTCATCCAAATCATAGCTTCTCACACCAACTAATCAAGGCATGCTTTGAAAAATGTGCTCAATGAATAATCTACGATAATATCAATAATCATAATAATGTTTACTGACAACTCATCATCATTCCTTGAAGGAGTGACCTCGTCGCGAAGGAGAGTCACTGTAAAAGAGATATTTTTTTTTATGTTGGTGTATGGGAAGTTGGGGTGCTCGTAGTAGCACCCTTTTATTATAAGACGATTTTTCACTCTTAAATGTCATTCTACAGATTTTACCTATTCTGTCACTGCTAATCGTTGAGAGATTTAGAGGATTGATTAACTTAACTTTCATGTTTCTTAAATTAGTTCCAAACAGGGTAACTCTAGTCACAATTGCATCTATCATTTGTAACTCAGATGGCAGGTTGTGTCCCTCTTGTGAGGGTGGCTAAGGTGATGTAGCAAGCAGGAGACAATGCATTACCACTAACCTAATTCCTAATCTAACTCCTATAATGAATTAACAGTATATAAATGATGGCTTCTCGTGTGCGTGGTCTTACTTGTACCCACAAATAAAATTAAAATTCTAGCCATTACCTTCTTGTTAAGGTCTATAAATTAGCTCCATTCATTTGTTTGTCAGTTTTGTTCTCTCGAGTATTTTTCATCTATCTAGTAATCGAACCTTTATAATTTCATTCCACAATGCAAATTGAGTACAAAATGATATATCTAAGCTTAGCGGGGATTCTTGAACTTAAAAAATATCAGAATTTTGCACTTTACAACCATAGTTAGCCAAAAAGTCTGCCGCCTCATTAGCTTCTCTATAAACATGATCACAAATTGAATAACAAATATCTCTTAGACGACTTATCTGTTTGTTCTAGTGGCAAGCAAGACCACGCACACGTCTCTGTTATATTATTGCTACAAATGTCATAGAATGAGAAAAAAGATGGTATATAATTACCATCATAATCTCTAATAATTCCTCCCCCACCTACAGAACCTGGATTACCTCTTGAAGTGCCATCAACATTTAGTTTTATTCTCCCTTGAGGATGATTAACCCACTTAACATCAATGGCAAAAGTATTTCTATTGGTATGAGGAATAAAAATAGTAATAGGGGATAGGTTTAATCCCCTTCTCTTAGTGTGGATACCAATCTCATAAATCCACCTTGTAATGTTTCCATAATATTTCCAACAGTGATATTCTATGAATGTTACTGAATTGTCTCTTGCATCCTTCTTGCTATATCAAATGAAATAAAATGTCCTTCATAAATTCTAACATAATTATACGGAAAATGCTACTCCAATTCTCTTATCCCCACTTTCTTTAGAGAGAGACAAGTGTCTTCATTATTTCTTAGTACTTTTTATGGTCGGTCAAAGTTTCAACAAGAATACAAATTTAAACACTCCCTTTAACCGCCTGTAAGGTAGAGGAAAACAATGAAGATAGTGTTCCTCCAGAAAAGTAAGCAAGGGAGAAATTGGGGCTAAAATTTGACTAATTGTGAAAGAGGTATGACTTAATTGATTCATTATTTCTACATACTAAATTAATCGAATTGGGATGGACAATTTGCTAGTTTTTTTCAATAAATATGAGGGATTCATTAAAATAGAGAACTAGGAGACGAAAGATTCACAAAAAGTGAATAGAGTGAATAGAGAACAAGAGGAAAAAACAGAGCATGTGCTAGACAAAAGAAAATATCATAAAAGGCGTTGGATTCTCAAATAGCCCCAATTAGACAAAGAAATCTAAGACCTCCAACCTCTTTGATTCAACCCTGATCGAATCCCAGCCCACAATAGGTTGTATTGGGTAAAACCTCAACCCGATCTTGATATATTAATGAAGCGTTAATATGACATACTCAAAGCCGACCCAATAAGAGATGTCTCATTCTAACAAACACCTAATCCATTGTAAATTAAAAAAAATTTCATTAAGGAAAATTTAGTTATTAATATTTAGGACTTTGCTACTAGACTGCGAAAGGGCCGAGACCATTGAGACCATGCATCCAATCACGGGATTTCAGGTGGAACCCACGTTCACATTGTAGGCTCCACTTGAAATCCCGTGCACGGTCTCGGTGGTCTTGGCCCTTTCACGGTCTCAAAAGCATTTCCCTAATATTTATAACCAAATTAATTTTCCAGTCTGGTTTGGGAAGCCCTGTCCAAATACAATTGAGTTGAGAAAATCAGTCGGAACCCAACCCATGGGTGCAAAATCCAACCCCAACTCAGGAAAATTAAAACTACGTGGATTGGCAGGTTCAACCAAATTGTCACTCTAATAGAAACACTTTAAATAAGAGATATTATTATATTTTGGGACCTAAACAAAATCAATAATAATCATGAGTAAAAATCATGGCAGCACGGATATTGAATGGAAATGGATATATACTTAAAAATAGATAGATTTTGTAGGTGGTAAAAAATTTCCCTAATCTTTATAAATATCATTTTCTTACCATTTTAGCCTCAAAATTAAAATAGGTCATAAATGTTTGTGCACCAAGTTTTTCTATATAAACCTCTTTGTTGCTCCATGAATTGTATCTATCCAAGTATTTTTCTTTCCATTATTTAAGACTATTATACAAGATGTAGCCTTCACGTTGCTTGTGGAATCTTTTGGTGCTATTTGGGTGCTGTGATGTATGTGGTGGCATACGTGGACGGAAGGATTGGTCCTTGTTCTTGACATTCCATGTGGACAGCGAGCTTATAGCCTCGATAAAGCAGGCGGAGCGAGCTTATAGCCTCAAAAAAGCGAGCGCTCAAAGTTGGGGTCTTCCACAAGTTGTAATTTTTATAATATTATTTTTTATTTTATTTTTTAATATCTTTGAATAATAAGTTTTTCAAGTTATGTAAACGGGGGGTTGTAGCTCATAATATTATGTTTGATTTTTCTCATATTTTTTGCATAATTGCAAGTTTATTAATTTCTTTAATTATAGTGTAAGTCTCCAAATCCTTCCATCCCTATTCAGTATGTCATTGTCAGAGTAATTCGATGAGGATTGAGGAGCATTACACTGATGGAAGGATCTGAGACAATAGTAACTGATTGAAAATAAGTAAGAAATTAGAAACCAATTCAAATTCGATGGAAGATTTTATAGTCATACAACTTTTCAAATGGATTCAAAATAATCCCACTATACTAGGGTTGCCTGTCGAGTGTTGGACTCCATAACCTCTAGATTAAGGCTGGTTAGGTTTGGCCGTTCCATCGGAAACATATCGTCTGCGTTCGTATCTGTGGCCTTCCCTATGGCCAGGGGTGTTCATGTCTTGTACGGATTTAATAGTTGTACAAGTAATCTTAACCTTCAAACACCCTGGCCAAAGAAGATAGATATAGTTCCCCTGTGAACCTGCCTGCCATAAGTGGCAGATTTCTGACCCAATCATTCCGGAATCCAGACTCTTGAGCGTTCTAACGCCATTAGAATCAGCTTCTCAAAATCTCTGATTACGTATGTTTGCATTATCCCAGTATACTAAAAAATAAAAAGTTACTATAATTATATATTTTTTAACAAAACAAGCGGATCAATTTAGGACAACAGCAAAAAAAAACTAGAAAAATAAAAACCCACACGCAAGTGTCTTGGTTGCTGATTTACCAATCCTGTATCCTACACTCCGACCACCAACGTTGAGTTTTCCGGCAAGGTTGTTGGAAAGGAGAGTAGGTAGACATCAGAGGGTACAACCGCAGAAGAGGAAGAAGGAGCAGAGCATGGCAGCTAAGGCTAAGGACTCCAACACTGTAACGAAGCTCCACAACACGTTATCTACCATCGTCAAGCCCAATCCCGGCCACCCCAAACTCTCTGAACTCCACCTCATCCTCAAATCCGAGCTGTCGAATTCCGGCAAACGAAATGCCAACGAAGACCACCTGGAACGCATATCTCTCTCTCTCTCTCTCTCTCTCTCTCTCTCTCTCTCTGATATTTATGAACCCGGCTCTTCTTTAGCATATGGTGAAGTTTGGTTTAAATAATTTCTTAGGATAGTCCCTGGATCACAGAGGGCACAGGGAACTAACCACGGGTTGACACATAAGAGTTGACACAGTGATAGAGGAATCGAGAAATTTCTACAAAATTGTTGCTATCTCTTTTCATAATTACAAATTTGTCTTTCAAAGGAAAACTTGAGCTTAAACCAGAGCTTATAAGATAAGACAAAGATAATGTCACTTGTAGCCCTCCTAAAATATCTGTCTTCCTCTCAACCTTTCCCCTCCCATAAAATATCTGTCAACCAAAAAACAAGACACTACAAACCAAAGTCAAAGGTCATTGTGTTATTGTGTTCTAACATAAAAATTAAAAAAAAGCTACTCATAAAGTGCCATTCGGTTGGTACCCATTTTGAGATTCACTTGGGTGAAGCTTCATGAGGTGAGTAGGTGTGTGGTCTGCATGATGTGTGTTATGTACGGTCTCCTTTCAATTACCTACAGTACCACTTTGTGGTGTTACTGTGTTCAATCAAAAAAACAAAGAAAAAAAAGGCCAAGGCCCTCAGTTTGAATTATAGATGCTTAAAGCTTCATTCCCACCAAATAGGTTTGAGCGGCCCTAAAGTGTTCCTTTCTTCATATTTCAAATTTTCGAAAATGGCGCAATGGCAAAAATTGACGTAACTTGATGTCAAATAATTCTTAAGACCACCTTAAAAAACAGCCAAATGACATTGTTGGATCGACTGCTGTGACATTTTACCAAAGATGGAATGTTTAAAGTTAAATCAGTGGCTCACCTTGGCCACCAATTAATCAAGCAAAAGAGGCCTTCTTCTAGTTCTGCTCAAGGCATCCAGAGAGCTAACTTTTGGCACCAGATCTGGTAAAATCTTGTCCCTCCAAAGATTCAAGTCTTTATATAGCGGATGTGTCAAAATGCTTTAGCACTTGCGGATAATCTGAGAAGGCGTCACATTATGATGGAGGATAGATACCCCTTATGCAACAGTGAGAATGAAACTGCTGTCCACTTGTTCTTAATGTGCCATTGTTCACGGATGATATGATTTGGGTCCAAGCTATCTATTCAGATCCCGCCAGAGGCACCCAGTTTTCTTCAAATTTGGTGGCAGAAGTGGTCGTCTCATAGAGACTTTTGTTTGGGGAAAAAAGAATTGACTATTCAGTTTTGCTCAGTCCTTTGGAGCATATGGAAACTTCGAAATGATGTCTCATTCAGGGGATCTCGTCCAAACCCAAGTTTAGCAATGAAATATGCAAATTTTATTGCTTCTGAGTGGCTGTCAGGGGGCACAGCTAATATCTCAATCTCGTATGAGGAATCTAATATGGTCTGGAGATCTCCTAGTGCGCCTTGGGTGAAAGCAAATGCTAATGGTTCGGCTATTTCTTCGGGGCTTGCGGCAGGGGCTGGTTTAGTGGTAAAGAACAGTGAGGGTATCTGTATTCATAGAGAGGCAGTTCCTCTTCTAAGGGGCTCGGCAATCTTGGTGGAAGCTTCGGCAATTAGGTTGGGTCTCTTCTCAGCAATAGCAAAGAAATGAGATTATGTCATCTTAGAATCCGACTCCAAGAGCATAGTGGATATTCTTACTAAAACAACCAGTCAAATTCCGTGGGATATCATTTCTAATATGAAGATTTAGTTTGTCAATCGGGAGGCAAATGAGGAAGCTCATGTTCAAGCTAAGATAGCCTTATCTAGTAGTTTAAATTCCTTTCTTCTGAGAATGATGGGATTACAGTGTCCCCTCCACCGGACTATATAATGAATTGATCTCAGTAATGAAGCTAGCTTCTTGTCCAAAAAAAAACATTAACGATCATTGAGGGGGAAAATCCTTCCATCTTGAAAAAAGTCAAGAGTTAATTTCAAACCATAGGCAAAATATTCCAATCACTAGCAATTTCTTAAGGGTGGCAATCGGGCCGAGTTTAGGCTTCAAAGCCTGTGTAAATGTATTAAACACAGTTGAAGCTATTAAAAAATAACTGAAATTCAAGTTCAAACCCAGCTTTTATTGCTCATGCCACCTCTATTCCTCGTGAATGGTTAACCCCACTTGTAGGTTGCCACCTTTGATTTTTAATCGTAGGGCTTTATCGAGAGTTCTAAATCACTTCCCTTGAATTAATTTATCAAGATTTTGGAGAATATTTGTGAGTACCCATAGACTGACTCCAAGTTTATACTATATTTTTTAATTTTCTAACCGGTATAGCCATAGGCAATATGCTCCTAAACCCCACGGGTTAGCACCCCTTACCCATAATATTTCGTACTATTTAATCATCCTCATAAATCTATTACTAATTACTAAATATTAACATTATCAATCATCCATCACTTGACCCCTACAATAAATCCTGGCTCGGTTGGTTTGTAGATACTTAGTTTTGTTGCAATTGTAAGATCAATTCACTTCTCACTCACCAACGTTGAGAATCGGTCAGGATGGAAGATGATGAGAGTTTAGAATGTAATCAAGGGCAAAGGGACCGTCCTTTTCATCTTATCTGAGAGGAAAATCCTACATGCTAAGGAATGGATGCTAGCGATTGTGATGCCTTGGATTTATTTATAAGAGTTTTGAAGTAAACATTGGAGCTTTGCTAAAACAATTATTGAATAAGGGTTTTTTTTATGAGAAAAACCATACCTGTTTAGCTATTTGTAAATACCATTGCATTTTGTTGATTTGTATTATCCCTTATTAACTTTTAAATCTTTTCAAATCCACCATTTCATCCATAACTTTATTAAACGGATGTTAGTTTTTTTTATGAAATGCCCATTTTACCTCTTTTTTTCAGTGAGATTTGCAAAATAATTTCACAAAGAGAAGTGCTTTGAATCCACTAACTATGGTTAGCATTCACTTACCCCTAAGCAGGGGTGAAGCCAGGGAGCAAATGGAATTGTGGGCCCCTCAAATTATTTTTTTTTCCATAGTGAGCCCCCCAATGTAGCCTAGTTATGCTCTTTAGGTTGCCACATATCCCTTTTGACAACCCTTAATTATGGTTAAATTCTTTTACTTTACACATGAAACATTCATTTGCTTTACAAATGACTTTTATAGGAGTATACACATGACTTTGACTAATGCTCTACCTAGAGTGGTAGAAGTCCATTAGCATTCACATACATAGAGCATGCCTAATGCTCTACCTAGTGATAGAAGTCTATTAGCAACTTCATCCACCTCGTGAATATCTTTGCACATAGTTTACCCGGAACAAATGTCAAATGTAGAGTGGTAGAAGTCAATTCACATTCTTCTCATACACATAGCTTCACTTGAGATCATATGCCCAATGCTCTATATAGATTAGTAGAAGTCCATTTGCATACTCTCAATACACATATCTTGCTTAACATCATTTTATTTTACTCTTTTTCAATACACATACATATGAGAAATCCGATCATACAACACATATGCACATATACAATTGTGAGTGAACATGGTATACAATTGGAAACACATAAACACATAGAACATGTTTTTCTACTTCATTTGAACTTCACATAAGTACACACATAGGCAATACACTTAGCTTCATCAAAATATTCCATTTTCATCATTTCTTTTAAGTACAAGATCATTACAACTTAACTAGTAGGATTCCCTATTAGCTTCACATAAATTTCATGTTTCACATATTGGTTTTTCAATAAGAATTACAACAAAATCACTTAGTAGAGTGTATTTACCTTTCCAAGACTAATTTTCTTTAGTCTAGCGCTTTGGAAAGACACATTGATAGCAAGAAGGCTCCTAGATCAAAAATCTCAACTCAAGAACAAACCAAACCTTCCTTTTTCTTCTCTCTCTTTTCTCTTCTTTTTCATCTCTCAAATTTAGTCTAAGGGTTGTGTAACCCTTAACCCACGAAATGAGTTTTATATAGACCATTTGGAGTTTGGTGAAATACCCAAAAGACTCTCAAAATATCCCATAAAGCAGCAAACTGGCCTGAAAAAAACTCACAGTTAGTCGACCGGATAAGAGAGTCGGTCGACTGACCTTCTCAAAAACCCTATTGTAGCCCTGTTTTGGGCTTCCATACAGGCGGTTGACCAGCTAGGAGGGACGGTCGACCAGTCTCTGTGCATTTTTGTCATTTTTCCCTATTCTTTCCTTTTTTTTTTTATCTTTTGATACTTAGAGTGTTTCTGCTCTTATTCTAACACCCTTAGGATCATTCTCAAATACCCATAACACTTTTATTTTATATTAAACCCTCATTTCATTCATCAAATATCAAAATACAAGGAGGAAGACCTTTTGGCCATTCCAACACTATTCATAGATATTATTCACTGCACTAATCACTATACAGTGAACCCAAGATCCGAGGTTCTACCTGGACTCTATTAAATTCTTAAGGAAAACCATTCTAATAAGAATTTGAATGACATAATCAACAAAATAAAAGAAAAATATTAAAAATTATGCAATTCATCCAAATCATAGTTGCTCACACCAACTAATGAAAGCGTGCTTTGAAAACTGTGCTCAATGAGTAATCTAGGATAATATCAACAATCATCATAATGTTTCAACGACAACTCGTCGTCATGCCATGAAGGAGTGACCTCTTAAGGAGAGGATTTCTCTCTTCCCAGTATGGAATGAATGCTAGGCTCAATCTATATGAAACACACTGGGCTTTTTGTGTTTCTTTTAGTTTCATTGATGGCAGAAGAGCCTTACTCTATAGGGGCGCTAGCGTGCATAGCCTGAAAAACGTAATAGGCTACTAATCTAGGCTCGCTTCACTGTAACAGAGATGTTTTTTTATGTAGGTGTATGGGAAGTTGGGGTGCTCATAGCAGCACCCTTTTATTATAGGACGATTTTTAACTCTTGAATGTTTTCTACAGATTTTACCTGTGCATTATATATAGGTACCATGTTTAATTATGTCACTACTAAGCGTTGAGAGGTTTAGAGGATTGATTCACTTAACTTTCATGCTTCTTAAGTTAGTTCTAAACAGAGAATCTTTAGTCACAATTGCACATGCCATCTCAGATGGCAAGGTAATGTGGCAGGCAGGAGACAATGCATTACCACTAATCTTACTCTTAACCAATTAACAGTATATAAATGATGGCTTATATCCACAAATAAAGTTACTAGCCATTATCATCTCGTTGAGGTATCTAAATTAGTTCCATTCATTTGTTTTGTCAGTAATGCTTTCCCGAGTATCTTCATCTCTCTAGTAATTGGACCTTTATAATTTCAGTCCACAAAGAAAATTGAGTACAAATGATAGTTTTTCTTGCTGCATCAAATGAAATAAAATGGCATTCATAAATTGTGACATAATTATACAGAAATTGCTAGTCATTTCTCTTCTCCCACTTTCTTTACAGAGGAACATGTGTCATTATTTCTCACTACCTTTACTGTCGGTCAAAGTTTTAGCGAGAATGCAAATTTAAACACTCCCTTTAACCGACAATAAAGATAGTGTAAAACAATGAAGACAGTGTTCCTCCTGAAAAAATAAGGAAGAGAGAAATTGGAGCTAGCATTTTTTTAATTGAGAAAGATGTGTGAATTAATTGATTCATTATCGAATTGGGGTGGACAATTCGCTAGTTTTATTTTTCGATAAGTAATGAAGGGATTCATCAAAATAGAAAACTAGGAGACAAAAGATTTACAAAAAGTAAACTGAAAAAAAAAAAGCAAGTGCTAGACAAAATAAATTATTAGAAAAGGCTCAGATTCTCAAAAATAACCCCTAGATAAACAAAGAAATCTAAGACCTTCAACCCCTTTGGTTCGCCACTGATTTAAACCCAGTCTGTAATAGGTCGTATCGGGTAAAACCTCACCCCGATCTCGATCCATTAATGAATCTATAATATGACAAACTCAAAGCTGCTCAATAAGAGATGTCTCACCCTAACACACACACCTAATTCATTTCAAAATAAATAAAAGAACAATAATTAAGGAAATTTTAGTTATTAACATTTATAACCAAATTAATTGAGCTAATCTGGTTTGGGAAGCCCTATCCAATGATAAATTAGTTGAGAAAATCAGTCGGAATCCAACTCATGGGTGCAAAATCCCAACCCCAACTCATGAAAATTAAAACTAGATGGATTGGCAGGTTCATCCAAATTGACACTCTAATTGAAACACTTCAAATAAGATGTATTATTATATTTTGGGACACTAAACAAAATCAATAATAATCATGAGTAAAGATCATGGCAGCACGAAAATTGAATGGAAATTGATATATACTTAAAATATATAGATTTTGTACATGGTAGAAAATCTTGCCTAATTTTTAAACTTTATTTTCTTACCATTTTGGCTTCAAAATTAAAATAGGGCATAAATGTTTGTAGACCAAGTTTTTCTATATAAAACCCATTGTTGCTCCATGTATTGTATCTATGCAAGTGTTTTTTTTTTCCCATTATTTAAGTTTATTAAAAAAGATGTAGCCTTCACGTCCATGGTGGAATCTTTTGGTACTATTTTGGTTTTAGCGGTGATGTCTGTAGTAGTATCTATGGATGGAAGGATGGGTCCTTGTCCTTGACATTCCATGTGGAGGTCAAGCTTATAGCCTCGATAAAACGAGCGCTCAAAGCAGACTCTGCCACAAGTTATTACAATATTTAGAATAATATTTTAATTTTACAGCTAAAAGGGCGGACCCCGGGAGAGGTTTAGAGAGAGCACACAACAGATTACCCGCAGAGTCTCGGGCAATCATACCCGCTCCTGCAGCAAGAGACGACGGTAAGGCAGCACCATCGACATTAACCTTTATCCAAGGGGCCTCTGGAGGACACCATTGGGGTATCCGCAGCAGCTGACCCTGTTACGCCCGGGAAAGAGTTGTGGCACTTCAGGCGGTTGGTGCTCAGAGAAAGGATTTCTGAAGTGAGTGATCTGCCCAAGCGGCCTGAGATGGGATTGGAACCACTCCCTGGAAGAGGGCAGCATTCCGAAGATTCCAAATGCTCCAAAGAGTAACGCTGGTTCGAATAGCAAAACAAATAATTAAATAAGAGTTTTTTTTGTTGAAAAAACTACCATTTTTGCTATTTGTGAATAGGACTTTGCTACTTCGAACCTCTTAGGGTCGTGACCATCCTTTAAGAGCACATGATTTCAGGTGGGACCATTTCACATGGTGGGCTCCACCTGAAATGTCGTGCTCTTAGAGCACGGTCTCGGCCTAACAGGGTCTAGAAGCTTTATCCTTATGAATCACATTGCCTTTTGTTGTTTTGTATTATGCCCTACTAACTTTTAAATTTTTTTTAAATCCACCATTTATCAATAATTTAAACGGATGTTAGTTTTTATATGAAATTACAATTTTACCTCTCTCTTTTTTAGTGAGATTTGTAAAAAATAATCACAAGAAAAGTACTTCGAACCCACTAATTATGGTTAACATTCATTGACCCTTAAGATTCATCCATCTAACTTTAATTTTTAGAAGAAAAAAATATTAACCTTAGGTTGATTATGCGTAATCACAGTTAAGAAGAGGGCTCTACAAGCCGCCATATGTCTCTTTTAACACCCACTAATTGTGATTAAGATTCAATCATCCCTAGGGTCCATCCATCTAATCTTGGATTTTAGAAAAAATATTAACCTTAGGTTGATTATGCTTAACCATAATTAAAGAGGGCTCTAAAAGCCTCCATATGTCTCTTTTAACATTCACTAATTGTAGTTAAGATTCACTTAAAAAAAAACTAAAAAATATTAACCTTAGGTTAATTAAGGTTAATCACAATTAAAGGAGAATGAATGGGACATGTGGTGGCCTATAGAGGTGTGTGTTCCATCCAACAGAACGCACACAAGTGAGAATTAGGACCCACTAAAAAGGTTTAAATAGTCGGGCTTTTTTACAAAAAAAATCCATAAACAAAACAGTGAAACCTGTATTTTGTTTCCAAAAATGTGCTCCGTGACTAGGGATGGCAACTGGGCGGGTTTGGGCTAGGCCCCCCAACCCTACCCTGCCCCTAATGGGAAGACTCTTACCCTTTTTCCAGTCTAAACTCGGGCCAAGACGAGTGACCCCATCCCCGTTTATTAAAACCCTTCTTGGCCCCATCCCTCCCCATCTCGTCTGGTCCTATTAAGCACTAATCAAGGCGGGGCGGTTCAGTATTTTATATTATAGGTAATATGTTAAGGTGAGTTTAGAATTAATTTTAGAATAAAAGTAAGCATTTAAATTATAAACGGGGCGGGATGTGGAGACTTAAATTCATCCCCGGTCCGAACCCGAGTTGGGTTTACCCATCATTTCCCATCCCCACCCCTACCCGATTTATGAACCTCCCAAACCTATCCCAATATGGTCGGGGTGGGTTACCAGATTAACCCGACCCATTAACATCCTCATATGTGACGTGTGAGATCTTATTTTATGGGTGCTGCTATGACCACACAGTTTATTTTACTGTACACCAAACATAACATTTATTGACTATATTATTAAAATAATGCATTAAATTTTACTAGCACACCCAAGCAGAAAAGTCATCTATAATCATTTTTAATTATATACCAAACTTAAAACGTATTCATTGGACACTGTTTAAATTCTCGCCATTCCAATAAGAATTTGAATGACATATCCAACAAAATAAAAGAAAAATACGAAACATGTAATTCATCCAAATCATAGCTGCTCACACCAACTAATCAAAAGGGGCTTTGAAAAATGTACTCAACGAGTAATCTACTAATCTTCTAAGATAATATCAATAATGATGTTACACGACTACTCATCGCCATGCCATGAAGGAGTGACCTCATCGTCATGCCATGTAGGACTCGTCGTGAAAGAGAGGGTTTCTCCACGGTCACCGTAACGGAGATGTTTTTTTTGTTGGTGTATGGGAAGTTGGGGTGCTCGTAGCATCACCCTTTTATTATAGGACGATTTTTCACTCTTGATTGTTAATCTACAGTATTTACCTGAATATTATAGGATAATGCTTCCGAGACTACCGAGACCGTGCTCTAAGAGCATGGGACCCACCTGAATCTTGTGCTCTTAGAGCACAGTCTCGATGGTCTCGGCCCTAACGGGGTCTCAGTAGCAAAGTCCAATATTATATATAGGTAACCATGTTTAATTCTGTCACTTTAGAGAATTGATTCACTTAACTTTCATGCTTCTTAAGTTAGTTCCAAAAAGAGTAACTGCCATCTCAGATGGCAAGGTGATGTGGTAGGCAAGAGACAATCTATTACCACTAAACCAACTCCTAACTAATTACCAGTATATAAATGATGGCTTGTACCCACAAATAAAATTAAAATTCCAGCCATTATCTTCTTGTTAATGTCTCTAAATTAGTGAACAATTTGCTAGTTTTATTTTTCGATAAGTAATGAGGGGATTCATCAGAACTGAACAAAAGGGAAAAAAAAAAGCATGTGCTAGACAAAAGAAATTATTAGAAAAGGCCCGGATTCTCAAAAATAGCCCCTACTTGAGCAAAGAAATCTAAGACCTTCAACCCCTTTGTTTCGCTCCTGGTTTAAACCCAATCTGCAATAAGTCATATCGGGTAAAACCATGGTTTTAAAAAACGCCGAAACCGTTACGTAACGCCCGTTACGTAACGGTTTCGGTGAACACCGTTACCCGTTACCGTTACGTTACACCTACATATTTTATTTATTTATTTTTATTTATTGTGATTTTTTTGAATTTTTAAGCCAAAAAAAAAAAACTCCGTAAAGGCCGAAACAGTTACGTAACGGCGTTACGTAACGGTTTCGGCCGTGTCCGTTATGGTCTCCGAAACCGTTTTTTTGAACCTTAGGTAAAACCTCAACCCGATCTATTAATGAATCGTTAATATGACAAACTTTTTTTTTTTTTTTGGTTAGAAAGATAATTGTATAGATGTTAACGAGTGAGAACAGCAGGGTTGCTCTGGTGTTGAGTCCCAGAAGAAACTCCGAGAGGTGAAACATCACTAAAAGAGAGATTGAGAATACTCATGTTAAGAGCCTTCTGTGCCAGGTTGTGAGCAGCTGAGTTCATGAATCTAGGAACGAAGCTAAATGCCACTTCACCACAAAGCCTACTCAAGACCTGGATATCTTCCAATATGGGATGAATGTCCGCATGACTTATATCTGAGGTACCATTCAGGAAGTCGATGATCTCTTTTAAATTGGATTCAATTATGACATGGTTCCAAGAGTTGGAAATGGCAGTTTGCAGGCCCATACGGATAGCTTCGCCCTCTACTATTCTTGGGGATCCACCAAGTAAAGGTTTGCTAGAGGTGCGAATAAAACTACCTTGGCTATACCACTGGGGAGGGCTGATCCACATTAACTTTTATCCAACTAGGGTCTGAGGCCGCCAAGAGTGGGAAATGGACAGAGCAGCTTAGCCTTGGTTGGAATTTCTAGTAGATGCGTTTGAGAATTCTTGAATTAATGCTTCCAGTCTGTGGATGGTAGAGGAAGGTTCAGGTTTTCTACCATTAAATGTCACTTCATTTTGCACCGTCCAGATACACCAAAGTGTTGTGCTTAAGCGGACTGGCAACAGGTAGTTATCCGCCATAAAATTCGGGTGTTTCGACCAACTTGCCCACCAAGATTGAAAAGAGGAGTTGGATCGGGGGGATATCTGAAGCGAGAGTTGGGATCCGAACCAAATTCCTCTCGAGAAAGGACACTCTAAGAAGAGGCGAGTAACCGTTTCAGAAGCATCCTTGCAAAACGGGCATAAGTCGTCTACAGGAATATTTTGTTTACGCAAATTTGAAGCCACCGCTAAGGCATTATGGTAGGCTCGCCAGATGAATAGCTGAATTTTAGTTGGTAGCAGGATTTTCCAGATACGCTTCCAGACTTTACTCTCGTCCAAAGAAGGTGAGTAACTTGTCGACGGTTAAAGGCTTGTACTGGTCTGCTTGGCCTCTTGAGGGGCCAAATTAACCTTGAATTTTCCAGATTTCGTGGAGTGCCACAAGAGTCTATCTTGGGCGTTGATGGTGCTTATTGGGATTTTGCGAATCTCTGTCACTGCTTCTGTAGTGAACAATTTCTGCAAGCTAGTAATGTCCCAGCAGCCCTCTTCTCTGTTGATTAGCTGATCAACGCGAAGATCACCACTGGAGGTCGCGGGTAAGAGTTGGGGTTGAAATGAAGGCTGGTTTGGCGCCCACGGATCCTTACCAGCTCGAACTATATCTCCCGTACCAATCTGCCACCGAATATCATTTTGGAGGATTGGTCGCCCTACTATTACACTTCTCCAACCCCATGAGGGTTTGTTGCCGCACTTTGCCTCCATAAATGATGAGTTTGGGTGATATCGAGATTTCATGAGTATTGCCCATAACGAATCCGATTGATTTAGGAGTTTCCATCCTTGCTTACTTAGGAGACCGAGGTTGAAAGCATGGAGATCCCTGAATCCGGGTCCCCCTTAATCCATAATTTGTCCCATTTCACCCAATGGATTTTATTCTCCTTCTCATGACTCCACCGGAACTTTGCAATTGCGGAATTGATTTCAGAAAGCCATCTCTTCGGGAGCTTGAAGCAGCTCATGGCGTATGATGGGATAGCCTGCACTATAGCTCGAATTAGAACACCCTGGCCAGCCTGGGTTAATAAGGAGCCCTTCCACCCTTGTTTACGCTTGAATATACGATTTTTTAAACTCTCAAAGACCTGCATTTTGGATCGTCCAAATTCTGCTAGCAGACCCAGATATCTCTCTAGAGGAGAAAGGTTTCGTATGTGCAAAATGCGAGTTATCATGCGGCGAAAACACCATGGGGTGTTTTTACTGAAGGAAACACTCGATTTGCTACCATTAACCTTCTGACTTGATGCTTTACTGAAATTCTCTAAGATTTCCATGAGGTGAGCCGGCTCATCAAGGTTGGCCAGGAGTACGAGACAGTCATATGTGAAAAAAAGGTGGGAAATTCTTGGGGCCCAACCAGCTATCTGAATGCCGCTAATTTTCTGATCAAGTGTAGCCCTTTGGATTAGGTTTCAGAGAGCATCGGCGCATAGAAGAAACAGGTAGGGGGATAGAGGATCCCCTTGGCACAAACCCCTCGAGGGCTGAAAATTTCCCTTTGGTTCTCCGTTTAGGACCACAGCATAAGACGCGGTCATGCATTGATTAATAAATCGGATCCAAGTGCTGCAAAAACCCATCTTCTCCATTAGAGCAAATAGGAACGGCCACTTGGCTCGGTCATAGGTGTAATTCAGATCAATTTTGACTGCCATGCAGCGATCTGCACCTCTGGAATTTTTCTTGAGATGGTGACTATTTCGTGAGCTATTAGAATATTGTCTGTAATTTGAATACCTGGGATGAAAGCCAACTAGGAAGGATGGATGATTTCATGGAGATATTCTCTCAAACAATGGTCAACACTTTGGATATTACTTTGTACACCATATTACAAAGGTTGATTCGGGCGGTACGGGCACAAACTCTTTAGGTGGGCGACTTTGGGGATTAAAACTATGTGTGTAAAGTTTGCTTGTTTTAGGATGTAATCTATCCTGAAAAAATCCAAAACAACAATACACGGATCATTTCCAACAGTATTCCAATGCTTTTGGTAAAATGTACCTGGCATTCCATCCGGTCCGGCACTTTTAATATGACAAACTCAAAGCCGCTCAATAAGAGATGTCTCACCCTAACACACAAACCTATTTCATTTCAAAATAAATAAAATAAGATTAATTAAGGAAATTTTAGTTATTAATATTTATAACCAAATTAATTGATCTAGTCTGGTTTTGGAAGCCCTATCCAATTATAAATGAGTTGAGAAAATCAGTCGGAATCCAACTCATGGGTGCAAAATCCCAACCCCAACTCATGAAAGTTAAAACTAGATCGATTGGCAGGTTCATCCAAATTGCCACTCTAATAGAAACACTTTAAATAAGAGATATTATTATATTTTGGGACACTAAACAAAATCAATACTAATCATGAGTAAAAATCATGGCAGCACGAAAATTAAATGGAAATTAATATATACTTAAAATAGATAGATTTTGTAGATTGTAGAAAATCTTCCCTAATCTTATAAATTTTATTTTCTAACCATTTTAAACTCAAAATTAAAATAGGTCATAAATGTTTGTGCATCAAGTTTTTTTTATATAAACCTCATTGTTGCTCAATGTATTGTATCTATCTTTTCCATTATTTAAGATTATTATATTATACATGATGTAGCCTTCACTTCCCTTGTGGAATGTTTTGGTGCTATTTGGGTGCTGTGGTGATGTCCGTAGTTGCTAAGCATCTATGGATGGAAGGATGGGTCCTTGTTCTTGACATTCCATGTGGAGAGCAAGCTTATAGCCTCGATAAAACGAGCGCTCAAAGCAGACTCTGCCACAAGTTATTGTAATTTTTAGAATAACTTTTTTATTTGAATAATTTGTTGTCAAAGTCATGTAGAGTGGGGTGGGGAGGTTGTATTGTAGCTCTGAATACCATGTTTTATTTTTGCAATCTCACAATTACGAGTTTAATTCGTTCTTGAAAGTAAGTAAACTCAAATAAGAAATTTGGCCCTTGGAAGTGATGTATTGCAGAGTGTTGGCAGGCCAACATTCCAGAATCCAGACTCCGGAGGAATTATGCTAACCTAAGTTCCAGAACCCAGAATCCAGTATGTTAGCATAATCCCAGTATACTAAAAAATAATAAAAGTTACTATAATCATATATATTTAACAAAAACAAGCGGATCAATTTAGGACAACATCAAATAAAACTAAAAGAAAAAAAAAACTAGAAAAATGGAAAGCTACGCGCATGCGTCTCGGTTGCTACACTACAACCACCAACGATGAGTTTTCCGGGGAGGTTGTTGGAAAAGAGAGTAGTAGAGATCAGAGGGTACAACCGCAGAAGAGGAAGAAGGAGCAGAGCATGGCAACTAAGGCTAAGGACTCAGACACTGTAACAAAGCTCCACAACACGTTATCTACCATCGTCAAGCCCAATCCCAAGCTCTGTGACCTCCACCTCATCCTCAAATCCGAGATGTCGAATTCCGGCCACCGAAAGGCCCACGAAGAGCACCTTGAATGCATCTCTCTCTCTCTCTCTGCTTTTTTTTCCCGACCCGGCTCTTCTTGGTTTAAATAATTATAGGAGTCATTTTGTGATGCTTACCACATTATTTTATAGGATGAGCAATGCTAGGTCCATTACTCCGTTAAATTTTATTATTTTTACTTAAGAGGACAAAATAAATATGATGGCCCCCCAAAAAAAAAAAAAAAAGTGTCTTCTAATTTTGTTTTCTTGTACAACAATTAGAGAAAGAATAGATAACCAGAAAAGAAAATAGACCTAACATTATAGGAATCCCGGTATCATAGAGCACATGGAACTAGCCACGGGTTGACACATAGAGTTGACTCATTTATATAGGAATCATGTAATTATATAGAGAAATATCTTTAAAAAAATTGTTCCTATATCTTTTCATAATTACAAAATTGCCCTTACAAAAGTAAACTCAGCAACTCGAGCTTAAAGCATAGCACCTCATATTAACACCTTCTAAGATAAGACAAAGATAATGTGTTACATGTAGCCCTCCTAAAATAACGAATTCAAATCATAGCCAATTGTGATTGAATTCAATCACATATACAATTCAATCACATATGTGGCACACCACTATTGGAAGAGAGCAAAATGGTGGGAAAATTTTTGCTCTCTTCCAATAGTGGTTTGCCACATATGTGATTGAATTCAATCACAATCAGCTAAGATTCAAACTCAAAATATTTGTCTTCTTCTCAACCTTTCCCCTCCCCCTAACATATCTGTCAAACCAAAAAAAGGACACTGAAACCAAAGTCAAAGCCCAAGGCCCCCTCATTTTGAATTATAGATACACAAAGCTTCTTTCCCACCAAATAGGTTTGAGCGGCTCTACATTGTTTAATTCATCTTTCAAATTTTTAAAATGGCGGAATGGCAAAAATTGACATAATTTGATTTCAAAAAATTATAAGAATAACTTATAAACAGCTGAATGAAATTGACGATCACGGCAGGGGAAAATCCTTCCATCATGAAAACAGTCAAGAGTTAAAAAAAAATTCAAATCATAAGCAAAATATTTCTAATCACTTGCAATTTTCTAAGGGTGGCAATCGGGCTGTGTTTAAGCTTCAAAACCTTTGTAAATGTATCAAATGATTGAACATTCAAAAACCACTAAAATTCAAGTTCAAACTCGGGCACTGTTTGCCACCCCTATTCCTTGTGCACTTGTCATATGAAAAACCTTTGGCAATTACAAATGTTATGTTTTCTGTGTGGGAATTTTTTAGAGTGGGAATTTTTCAGAGAGTCCACGTGTCAGCAGTTGCTCCAGAAGCTCTGGTTTACCATTAGAAGGTTGAAGGTGGAGGGTTTGCACCCTATCTTGCACTCCGATGCCAAAGTAAGTATGTGGAGAAGATGATAAACAGTAAGCACAAATAAGAGTGAAATATACGAAATTTCTTAGTCCTGAATCACTGAATCTCTTGGGGTATTTATAGGTTTAGCTCAGGATGCCCATGGATGGCCATGGATGACCATGTCACTTGCTTTATGATCATTACCAACTATGTCAAACGGATCTTGAGCCTAACGTGTCACACTTGTGAGCCTACTATTAGTTTGGTCGGTTTAGGTTTGACAGCACACAGATGTGACTAGCATTAAATGTCAAGACAGTGCTTTCCACCTATCAACAAAGTCAAGTGATCGCCTCCTAATCACTTCCTCCTGCGAGTCTATCTTGTTGTTGACTCAAGCTCGGATCCGTTGTATATGCAAACATGGATACAATAATCGTTGTCAAAAAAGGTTGGAAATGTTTGTCCCGTAGATAACGAATACGTCGTCCATAAGATAACGAATACGTTGTCGAGTACATTGTCGTGAATACAACAGGAACGTTGTAAATAAGACAACGGGTACGTTGCGAATAAGACAACGTGTATGTTATAGATAATACATTGGGTCACTACTCTTTTTGGCCACTTGTCTTCCATATGTTGACATATCAATGAAAACTAACTCGTTCTTCAGCACTTAATCATTTTTACGAATTTTATCATTTATATTTTCCATTAATACTATTTAATGTTGTGTTTTCCATTAATACTATTTAGCTCAACATTGATCTTAGAGGTGGTGTATATTGTAGAGCTGCGAGAATCCGGGGGGGTAGCGACCACATGAATTTTTAAGTGAGTCAAAAGTTTTTAATCACTATGGGAACTCCCCATATATTCCTGAATCTTGACCCTTTAATTTAAATATTTAAGTGTCAATATTAAGTTTCATTTGATTTATTTTATCATTTCCAAAGTCACATCAACACTAATCTTATTCCTTAAATATTTGAATCAAATTATTAAGATTTGGGAGCATGTTTGGGAGTACCCATACACTGACTCCAAGTTTATACTATATTATTAAATTTTCTAACGGGTATAGTCATAGACAATACCCTCCTAAACCCCACAGGTTAGCACCCCTTAAACCTATAATATTCAGTACCTATCTAATCATTCTCACAAATCTATTACTAATTACTAAATACTAACACTATCAATCATCCATCACTTGACGCCTACAGTAAATCTTGGCTCCGATGGTTTGTAGATACTTAGGTGGCTTTTGCTAACACTAGACTTATTTGAAAAGTATGCTTAGTAGGACTTTAGATTGTTAAGTTGAAGGTTAATTACATGTCTACATCTTTTTGAAGTAAAGATTTTATATGTAAAAATCTCTTTTTAAAAAATACTTCATAGCTACTTTGTATTTTAGAGATAAAACTCCTACTTCAAAAAGATGTAGATATGAAATTAACTTTCAACTTAATAATCTAAAATCCAACTAAACAAAATTTTCAAATAAACTCTACCTTTTTAGATTAGTGTTATCAAACGCCACCTTAGTTTTGTTGCAATTGTAAGATCAACTCCCTTCTCACTCCCCAACGCTGAGGATTGGTCTAGATGGAAGATGATGAGAGTTTAGAGTGTAATCAAGGGCAAAGGGGTCATCCTTTTCACTTTCGCTAGGGAATGGATGCTAGAGATTGTGATTCACCTTAGATTTATTTATAAGAGTTTTGAAGTAAACATTGGAGCTTTGCCAAAACAAATAATTAAATAAGGAATTTTTGTGAAGAAAAAAAAAACCTACCTTTTTAGCTATTTGTAAATATCATTGCCTTTTGTTGTTTTCTATTTTGTCCAACTAACCATTCAGCAATAATTTAGTTAATCGGATGTTAGGTTTTTTTTATATGAAATGACCATTTTACCTCTCTTCGTTTTAGTGAGATTTGTAAAAAAAAAATTCACAAGAGAAGTGCTTTGAACACTAATTATGGTTAACATTCATTGACCCTTAAGATTCATTCATCTAACTTCGGTTTTTAGAAGAAAAAAATATTAACCTTTAAGTTGATTATGCTTAATCATAGTTAAAAGGAGCTCTACAAGCCACCATGTGTCCCTTTTAAGATTCACTCATCACTAGGGTTCTTCCATCTAACATTGGATCTTAGAAAAAATATTAACCTTAGGTTTATTATCTGTAACCACTGTTTAAGACGGCTCTACAAGCCACCACGTGTCCTTTTTAACATCCACTAATTGTGGGTGTTAAAAACCACTCACCCCTAGGATTGGTCCATCTAAGCTTGGTTTTAATTTTAAGATAAATATTCTTAGCCTTAGGTTGATTATGCTTAACTACAGTTATACAGTTAAAGAAGGCTCTATAAACCGACATGTGTCTCTTTAATATCCATTAATTATGATTAAGATTCACTCATAGAAAAATACTACAAAATATTAATCATAGGTTGATTAAGGTTAATCACAATTAAATGAGAATAAATGGGACACGTGGTGGCCTGTAGAGGCATAGGTTCCGTCCAACGGAATTCGCACGAGTAAGAATCAGGACCCTTTACAAAAGTTTGAATAGTTTTTTGGGTAAATTACACTCACCTCCCCTGAGGTTTGGTGTAATTTCAAAAACCTCCCCTCTTGTTTCTGAAATTACACTGACCTCCTCTGTCAGACTCATCTTATTAACTCTGTTAACTAATTATATTATTTTTCAAGTTTACCTTTATTACTTAGAAGAAACACGTAAGTAAACTTAGTTACTTTGAAAGTTCAACAAAAAAAAACACATAAACATCCCAAGCCACACATGTCCCTTTTAACACCCATTAACTATGATTAAGATTAACTCACCCTTAGGGTTTATCCATCCAACCTTAGTTTTTAGAGAAAAAATAACCTTACATTGATTATGCTTAACCACAATTAATGGGGGCTCCACAAGCCGCCACGTGTCCCTTTTAACACCCATTAACTGTGGTTAAGACTCACTCACCCCTAGAATTCATCAATCTAACCTTGGTTTTAAGAAAAAAAAATATATTAATCCTATGTTAATTATGTTTAACCATGGTTAAAGGATCTCTACAAGCCGACACTTGTCCTTTTTAACACCTACTAACTATGGTTAAGATTCACTCACTCCAAAGGTTCATCTAACATTGGTTCTTAGAAAGAAAAAAAAAACTTAGGTT
Organism: Tetracentron sinense; assembly: GCA_015143295.1. Taxonomy (NCBI): domain Eukaryota; kingdom Viridiplantae; phylum Streptophyta; class Magnoliopsida; order Trochodendrales; family Trochodendraceae; genus Tetracentron; species Tetracentron sinense. The sequence continues at coordinate 38,988,175 of CM026566.1, read as the reverse complement.
GGTTATGCTTAACCACAATTAAAGGGAGCTCTACAAGCTGCCACATGTCTCCTTTAACACCCACTAATTGTGGTTAAGATTCACTCACCCCTAGGATTCATCCATCTAACCTTGGTTTTTAGAAAAAAATATTAATCCTAGGTTAATTATGTTTAACCACGGTTAAAGGATCTCTACAAGCCATCACTTGTCCTTTTTAACACCTACTAACTATGGTTAAGATTCACTCACACCAAAGGTTCATCCATCTAACATTGGTTCTTAGAAAGAAAAAAAAAACTTAGGTTGATTATGCTTAACCACAATTAAAGGGGGCTCTACTTGTCTCCTTTAACACCCACTAACTGTGGTTAAGATTTACTCACCCCTAGGATTCATCCATCTAACCTTGGTTTTTAGAAGAAAAAAAATACTTAGGTCGATTATGCCTAACCACAATTAAAGGGGGTTCTACAAGCTGCCATGTGTTCCCTTTAACATCCACTAATTGTGGTTAAGATTCACTCACACCTAGGATTTATCCATCTAACCTTATTTTTAAGAAAAAATAAAAAATATTAACCTTAGGTTAATTATATTTAACCCCAATTAAAGTGTCTCTATAAGCCACCAATTGTCTCTTTTAATACCCACTAACTATGGTTAAGATTCACTTACCCTAGAGTTCAAAGGGGTGGACTAGTGGTTCCTGGGCCTTTCCCCAAGTGGGAGGTCTTGGGTTCCATTTCTCACTCCCCCTTTGGGGTCAGCCCCGCATGGGTTAACTCGGACTTATCTGGTGTGGTGGGTTGCAGGCTCACGTCGCACCCTCGGGGATTAGTCCTGACCCATTGGGGACACCCCAATTTCAAAAAAAAAAAAGCATTGATTTTTAGAAAAAGAAATATATATTTACCTTAAGTTGATACTATTTACCTTGATTTTGGAAATATATATTAACTTTAAGTTGATACTACTAAACTTGGTTACTAAACCCAATTATCATTTATTTTATTGTATTAGTTGACTTTTTAAAAGATAATTTAGACATTTTAAAATATTTAAATGATGACATCATCAAATTACATCCATAAAAGTAACAACCAACTAATGGAAGGAGGTATCTGTTACAAAAATCAAAATTGAGGAGAGGTTAGTGTAATTTCAGATTGAAGAGGGGAGTTTTCTGAAATTTCACCAAACCTTAGGGGAGGTGAGTGTAATTTACCCGAGTTTTTTCATAAAAAATTTCACATTTGTTAACTAAATTGCGGATGGAATTGTGGATTTACAAAATATTTGAAAGTTAGTGGGGAAAAGATAAAATCACAAAATCCAATGGGGTATTTACAAATAGTTGAAAAGATAGGAGCCTTTTTACAAACAAAAAAAGTCGGAAAAGAAAACATGGGAACCTGTATTTTGTTTCCAAATTTGTGCTCCGTGGCTAGGGATGGAAACTGTGCGGCTTTGGGCTAAGCCCCCCAACCCTACCCCGCCCCTAATGGGAAGACTCCTATCCTTTTTCCAGTCTAAACTCAGGTCAAGACGGGTGACCTATCTCCGTTTATTAAAACCCTTTTTAGCCCCATCCTGCCCCGTCTCATCCCGTCATGTTAAGCACTAGTCAAGGTGGGGGCGGTTCAGTATTTTATATTATAGGTAATATGCTTAGGTGAGTTTAGAATTAATTTTAGGGTAAAAATAAGCTTTAAATTATAAACGGGCGGAGTGTGGCACTTAAATTAATCCTTGGTCCGAACCCGGGTTAGGTGTACCCATCATTTCCTATCCCCACCCCTACCCGATTTATGAACCTCCCAAACCCATCCCAAAATAGTTGGAGCAGGTTACCCGATTAACCCGACCCATTGTCATCCTTATGTGTGACGTGTGAGATCTTATTTTAATGGGTGCTGCTATGTCCTCACAGTTTGTTTTTACCGTACACCAAACATAACATTTATTGACTATACACTACTAAAATAATGCATTAAATTTTATGAGCACAACACTCCCACTTTCTTTAGAGAGGAACATGTCTTCATTATTTCTTACTACCTTTACAGTCGAACAAAAGTTTCAGCAAGAATACAAATTTATACACTCCATTTAACCACCTGTAAAGGTAGCTAAAACAATGAAGACAGTGTTCCTCCAAAGAAAGAAAAGAAGAGAGAAATTGGAGCTAGCATTTTTCTAATTGTGAAAGATGTGTGAATTAATTGATTCATTATTTCTACAGACTTAATTAATCGAATTGGGGTGGACAATTTGCTAGTTTTATTTTTCGATAAGTAATAAATAATAAAGGGATTCATCAAAATAGAGAACTAGGAGAAAAGATTCACAAAAAGTGAACCCAAAACAAAATGAAAAAACAAAGCATGTGCTAGTCAAAAAAAAATATTACAAAAGGCCCGGATTCTCAAAAGAGCCCCTTGTTAAACAAAGAAATCCAAGACCTTCAACCCCTTTGGTTCGCCCTTGATTTAAACCCAATCCGCAATAGGTCGTATCAGGTAAAACCTCAACCCAATCTCAATCTATTAATGAATCTGTGTGAGAATTTTCTTGAATGTCCACACGTCACTTGCTCCTTAGATTCTGGTTTACTGGTAGAAGAAATAATAGAGGTCTCCGGATGCTAACAAGACAGAAGTGAGGGGTGTGCACCTTGTAATACACTCCAATGTCAAAGTTAGTATAGAAAGAAAATTGAATATAGTAAAAGGTTGAGACAATAGTAGAATTATGAATTTTGCTGATCCTTATGCACTGAGTCTCTCGAGATATTTATAGGCTTAACTCTGAATGCACATTCATGCCCATAGATGTCCATGGATGACTATGCTACTTGATTTATGATTAACACCAAATATGTCAGACAAATCTTGAGTCTTACGTGTCACACGTGTGAGCCTACTATTTCTAAGGTCGGTCTAGAATCGAAAACAGGTTGAGATGACTAACATTAAATGTCAATACAGTGCTTTTCACCTAACAACAGAGTAAATTGATCGCCTCCTGATTATTTCGCTCTACAAGTCGGTCTCGCTATTGACTTAAGCATAGGTTCATTATGTACGTGAATACGGATGAAATAACCATTGTCCAAGAATACGGCTACTATACTCTTCTTCTGGATAACGAGTTCGTTGTCTAGAAAAGCACGAGCTCATTCTCATTATGAATACGGATCTCTCATCCGTTGCTAGAACAACGAAGATTTGCTCGTCTTGGTAACACTTGTTCACTTTACGAATTTTATCCATTACAAAATCATTAATATGACAAACTCAAAGCCGCTCAATAAGAGATGTCTCAGCTTAACACACGCCTATTTCATTTCAAAATAAATAAAAAATAATAATAATTAAGGAAATTTTAGTTATTAATATTTATAACCAAATTAAGTGATCTAGTCTGGTTTTGGAAGCCCTATCCAATTATAAATGAGTTGAGAAAATCAGTCGGAATCCAACTCATGGGTGCAAAATCCCAACCCCAACCCATGAAAGTTAAAACTAGATGGATTGGCAGGTTCATCCAAATTGCCACTCTAATAGAAACCCTTTAAATAAGAGATATTATTATATTTTGGGACACTAAACAAAATCAATACTAATCATGAGTAAAAATCATGGCAGCACGAAAATTAAATGGAAATTAATATATACTTAAAATAGATAGATTTTGTAGATTGTAGAAAATCTTCCCTAATCTTATAAATTTTATTTTCTTACCATTTTAATCTCAAAAGTAAAATAGGTCATAAATGTTTGTGCATCAAGTTTTTTTTATATAAACCTCATTGTTGCTCAATGTATTGTATCTATCTTTTCCATTATTTAAGATTATTATATTATACATGATGTAGCCTTCACTTCCCTTGTGGAATCTTTTGGTGCTATTTGGGTGTTGTGGTGATGTCCGTAGTTGCTAAGCATCTATGGATGCAAGGATGTGTCCTTGTTCTTGACATTCCATGTGGAGAGCAAGCTTATAGCCTCGATAAAACGAGCGCTCAAAGCAGACACTCTGCCACAAGTCCTTGTTCTTCTGCATTTTGATCGATCTGAGAACGGCTTCCCCTGATGGTTCATTTGATTTTTCTCTTTTTTCTTTTATCCGGATGTGATGAATAGATTTTCAGTATGGGTTGATGTAATGGCCTTGAGGACTGAAAATATTTGTATGCAGATTGTTATGTGTAAATTCATTGGACAACTAGGATTCAATCACAATGGTCTGATTCATTTTTTGGGCAAGTTAGTAATGCAAAATTCTTGCTGGTGATAATTATAGCATGTTTACAGAATTGTCTGCATTTGAGTTTTGAATCTCTTGATGGGTAGTAGAAACCATTTTTGCTGAAATACAGGAGAAAAACAAAAAAAGAAAAAAACGAAAAAAAATTAATTTTTTCCGGCTCTTTCTGGTTTTGACCAGGAAGCTTCTTGTATGTCAGTTTTTGATGCAAAGGGATTCTTGTTGCTGTAAAGCAGGGGTGAAAATTAAGAACCATTGAGGGAAAAGCAAAAAAAGAGGGGGGAAAAGTGAGCTTTTTATTGCTTTTCGTTTCCAGATATGGAGGTTACAGAGGTTTGTTGCAGATTTTGTGGAGTCTGTTAGGATTGTCTAGTTTCTGGGTTTTGGGTGGATGATGGTTTTTGATATTGTCCCATAATCCTTTGATTGGTTCTCTTCTAAGAGCATCTCCAAGACTTCCGTAAACAAACTCCTTGGTCTGTTTAGGGAGCTGGATAAGGAAAAAGGGGCTCCAACAGGCTCCTTTAAAGTATAATGTCAGAATAGGGAGGGCGTTTCAGCTCGTCAACTGAAATGCTAGTCCACTGTAGCGAGACATTTCAACTCTCTAAACTTATTAAATTATTTTTTTTAATAAAACTCCCTAAAAACCGTTTGAACCTTCAATTAGCCAATTGGGATTGAACTAATAAGTGAGAGTTCAATCGCACTCATAGGCCAACACGTGTCCTTTTTAATTTCTACTAACCGTGGTTAAGATTAATTAACCTTGGGTTTTAACAATATAATCTTAGATTTTAGAAAAAAGTATTAAAAAATATTTAACTCTAGTTAAAAAATTTTAATTCTTATGGTTAATTTTTTTAAAATATTTTTTTGAATACTAAAATTATATTGTTAAACCGCATGGGTTAGAGAAACTTAATCATATTTAATAAGTATTAAAACAGACGTGTTGGCTGGTGCGATTGAACTCTCAATGATTGTGATAATGTTAAAATAAAATGAAGTAAATGAATATTTAATATAAATTGAGAATAAATAAGGAGTAGTGTTAGAGTTGCAAGAAAAAAAAAAGTGACTCCCTACTTGAAAAAACTATCAGTTTTAGAGAAATAATAGGGAAGTTCGAAAAATAGTGTTGAAGATGCTCTAAAATATAGCTAAAAATCCAATCTTTCTTCCATTTTGAAGCTTTATGGTGGTTTTCCATTTTGAAGCTTTAAGCTTTATGGAAAGACATTAGGAATCTGCCCCTCCTTTCTCCCACAAAATGATCCGGAAACGTTTGATCCCCCAAAGGTTAAGATGTTGGTATGGACCCTAGCTTACACAAAGGTGAACACATGTGACATCCTTCAAAGAAGAAAGCAGAAAAGACCTTATCTTATCTGTTCATATTTGCATTGGTGCAGGGAAGATGGTGAATCCATCAACCATTTATTGATTCATTGTTCCGTGGCAATAAGATTTGGCAGTGCTTCCTTTCATTGCTGGGTTTGAATTGGGTCTTCCCCTATGATCTGCCGGATTTTCTAGTCCAATGGTCCTTCTAGGTTGGGCGAGAGGGGCAGGCTGATGTGGCTTAGTTCCATCTAAGTAATCCTATGGATAACTTGGAAATAGGAAATAGTAGAATCTATTGTTCTAAATTTACAAAAATATATTTAAATGAATATTTTAAGATCAATTTCAAAAGAACAAGGAATAGATTAAGAACTTGCAGAATTTCCAGCAAGTTGAAATAGCAATAAACAAGAAGAAATTAGCAAATCCGAGCCCTGTGAATCACAGTTCCTTTAAAGCGAATTTACTCCCTCTTGGTGTTTAAGGTTAAAGAGTAATCGTTTCCCAAGATAGAACCGATTTCGGTTATGTAGAAGTAGCACTACAATCTGCAGAACCCAACGAACCGATCAAAATATGTACTCGAACAACAATGATTAGGAGAGAGAGATATGCAATTGATTCTTCAGAAAAGAAAACCGATTATTTGAATGAAGGAATGGGAGTCAAATACATAAACTCTCTTGTGACTGTTCGAACTGAGATGACTTTCCTGAAGAGACACTAAAACAGATAGAAAATCCAGTTATTGAAACATCAACGGACGCCCAACCCAAAACCCATATCCATACCCATACCCATATCTATTCAGGTCAAAAAAAATTTCCTCACACATTGCCTATTTTCCGGGTCAAGCAGGTCGCACTCCGGGTTTCTTTGTCAGGTCAATTCTCATTCACCAACATATGGTAAATCCCTATTTCCAACAGAATCTTCCAATATAAGGCCTCTGGACATTTCTGGTACTGGAATCCCCCTTTGGTCTGATAAAAACTCTAGTAAAACCCCATAGCCTTGTTTGGAGAATAGGCACCCATGGGAGAAACTAAATTCGTAATTTCTACTGTAACCAATTAGATAAATGAGAACACTTAAACCTAAGGAAAGGCATTACTACCATGTTTTCATCTGCTACTATCTATGGAACTTCCTAGATATGTCAGCCCCTCAGTTATTCCAAAAATAATAACAAATCGCTGCTGCCAGCTTATCCATGCATTCCAGCTCTTTTTGGTTTTGATTATGAAGTTTCATTACCTCCATATGCAGGTCTGCTAGCCATCAATGGTTTTAAGATTATGCTATATTAGGATGATATTTGATAGGTTTAAGGTAAATGCAATGCATTCAGTTATGGGAAACATGGACTCTTTTTTAGGTGCAGAAAGTTTCTTCTTCCTAATTTGGATGTGTGTGGTGTTCATATGAGGGAATTGGGATCACCCCTCAATGTGCAGCAGAGGAGTTCTCTTAAATCTTGGATAAGTAATCAATCAAAGCATATGCTTCTAACCATACAGACTATGAACCACTTTTTTTTCTTCCTTTATTTTTGTATTTGTGGGATGCATTTACCCCTTCAAAGGAATATTGTTACAGTTTTGAATATTGTTACAGTTTTGTAGCCTGCTTAGTTTTATTGCTAGCAGCTATCTCCAATCCAGCAGGTGTAATAAAAGAAAGTCGTGGATTGGTTTTTCGAAGGGAAATAGTTAACGTACCCGTGGTTTCCATTTGGAAACAGAATGGCCGGTCCTCATTGGTCCATGCCCCATTTTTAAATATTCACCTACTCTGGTTAAGATTCACTCACCCCTAGGGTTACACTAGACACCTCTTGCAGCCAACGACAACGAGAACATGATCTCCTTCGTCTCCATTGTGAAGCTTACCGCCACTTGATCTCGTCGTCAGAACCGGAACCCTCGTCACCGGAATGGGTTCTTCCTCTTCGAAAGCCTTCAAAAGCTCCTGGTTAGTAGCTGATTAACCCTCGTCGGTCTAACCATTGTGAAGCACTTGGTTAGGGGTTTTGAGTGAGTCCCTGGAAAGTTAAAAAAAAATTCTACAGAAGAGAAGATCCTTGAAAGAGCTGGTTTAACTTTGATCCATTGTAATTCGAAAAAGAAGAAGAAGAGGGAGAATTATCAATTTTGGCGCCCATTTTTTTTGGTCATTCAAACCCTTAAGGCATTTAAGACCTCAAACTAATCTTGGGCCGTTGGATCACGAGTAAAGAGAGGTGTCGTGCTGGGAATAAATCCCAAGCACGATCCCAGCATGGGCTTGCCAAGCAGACGAGCCGGATCCAGTCCGATATACTAAAATGTAATAAAAGTTACTATAATTATGTACATTTTAACAAAACAAGTGGATCAATTGATCAATTTAGGACAACAGCAAACAAAGCAAAAAAAAAAAAAAGACTAGATAAATGAAAGCCACGCGCATGTGTCTCGCTTGCTGACCACCAACGTTGAATTTTCTGGTGAGGTTGTTGGAAAAGAGAGTAGTAGAGATCAGAGGGTACAACCACAGAAGAGGAAGAAGGAGCAGAGCATGGCAACTAAGGCTAAGGACTCCAACACTGTAACGAAGCTCCACAACACGTTATCTACCATCGTCAAGTCCAATCCCAAACTCTGTGACCTCCACCTCATCCTCACATCCGAGATGTCGAATTCCGGCCACCGAAAGGCCCACGAAGACCACCTTGAACGCATCTCTCTCTCTCTCTCTCTCTGCTATTTGTTTTTTCGACCCGGCTCTTCTTGGTTTAAATAATTATAGGAGTCATTTCACGATGCTTACAACATTATTTTATAGGATAGTCCCTCCTGGATCACATTGAGCACATGGAACTAGCCACGGGTTGACACATTGAGTTGACTCAGTGATATAGGGATCTTATAATTATATACAAAAATCTCTACCAAAATTGTTGCTATCTCTTTTCATAAGTACAAAATTACCCCTCAAACGGAAAGCTCCACAACTTGAGCTTAAAGCAGAGCTCTACCTCATATTAACATCATATTAGACTAGCGGGTGGCACATGTGATGCACGTGTGAGAGAGGAGGAGTTAACAACAATTAAAAGGAGTTAAAAGTGACATGCAGGAGCCCAATTGAACTCTCTCCAAGTTAAATCGCGATTGACTGTGATTTGATTCTTTAAATAGATAGATGAGCAAAGGATAATTTGCAAATTAAAGTAAGACATTAAATAAAAATTTTGTTTTATATAGAGATTGTTTAGGAATTTTGAAAAAATCAGGCTATGCCTACCTCTTGCATTATAATAGTAAAGCTAAGACAAAGATAATGTGTTAGGTGCAGCCCTCAACTAAAATATCTGTCAACCCACAAAAGACACTACAATCCAAAGTCAAAGCCCAAGGCCCCTGATTTTGAATTGTAGATGAGTAAAGCTTTTTTCCCACCAAATAGGTTTGAGCGGGCGGCTCTACATTGTTTAATTCATCTTTCAAAAATTTTAAAATAGTAGAATTGCAAAAATTGACCTAACTTGATTTCAAAAATTATAAGACTAACTTTAAAAAACAGTCTAATGGCATTGACGATCATTGCAGGGGAAAATCCTTCCTTCTTGAAAAAATTCAAGAGTTAATGGCAAAATAATTCTGATCCCTAGCAATTTCCTAAATGTGGCAATCGGTTTGAGTTTAAGCTTTAAAACCTTTGTAAATGTGTCAAGTCGTGAGCCTATTAAAAAATAATTGAAATCTATCTACTATACTAAAATACAGTGTGTCCACATGGACACCCTCAAAACTCTTTATTCTTCTTCTAGGTTGTTGCAACATGAGCCTCCCTTTAAATGACACCTTTGCACCTATTTTGATGCCACATAGGACTCCTCTTATTCTATTAAGCCACGTCACCTGACTCTCATCTCCGCTCATAAATGGCCATACCATACGTTTCTTACCTAAGGAGGTGGCTCTCACTTAATGATTTTGAAAATCCCTTTTAAATCTCCTAAATCGGTGATAATTGCTTTTGAAACTGATGTAGTTGGGGGGCATTATTAGGGTTGTCAAAGGGCAGGGCTAGGGTCAACCCTAGCCCTACCCTTCCCTATAAGAGTAGGGCTCTAGCCTAGCCTTAGCCCTTCAAGGGCCAGGATTGATTGGGCTCTAGCTCTGCCCTCAAGGGCCAAGGCATGGCCAAATGACCGAAAGAAAGCAAGATTTTTTTTGTGATTTGAGATGACGAGATTTTTTTTCTACACCGACTATCAACCTGCGAGTGGGTCTCACTATTGACTTAAGCATGGATTCGTTATATACGTGAATATAGATGAAATAACAGTTGTTCAAGAATACGGCTACTATACTCGTCTTCTGGATAACGAGTTCGTTGTCCAGAAGAGCACGGACTCGTACTCATTATGAATACAGGTCTCTCATCCGTTGTCAGAACAACGAAGATTTGCTCGTCTTAGTGGCACTTGTTCACTTTACGAATTTTTTCCATTCCAGAATCATTAATATGACAAACTCAAAACCGCTCAATAAGAGATGTCTCACCCTAACACATACGCCTATTTCATTTCAAAATAAATAAAATAATAATAATTAAGGAAATTTTAGTTATTAATATTTATAACTAAATTAATTGATCTAGTCTGGTTTGGGAAGCCCTATCCAATTATAAATAAGTTGAGAAAATCAGTCGGAATCCAACTCATGGGTGCAAAATCCCAACCCCAACCCATGAAAATTAAAACTAGATGGATTGGCAGGTTCATCCAAATTGCCACTCTAATAGAAACACTTTAAATAAGAGATATTATTATATTTTGGGACACTAAACAAAATCAATACTGATCATGAGTAAAAATCATGGCAGCACGAAAATTAAATGGAAATTGATATATACTTAAAATAGATAGATTTTGTAGATTGTAGAAAATCTTCCCTAATCTTATAAATTTTATTTTCTTGCCATTTTAACCTCAAAATTAAAATAGGTCATAAATGTTTGTGCATCAAGTTTTTTTTATAAAAGCCTCATTGTTGCTCTATGTATTGTATCTATCTTTTCCATTATTTAAGATTATTATATTATACAAGATGTAGCCTTCACTTCCCTTGTGGAATCTTTTGGTGCTATTTGGGTGCTGTGGTGATGTCCGTAGTAGCTATGCATCTATGGATGCAAGGATGTGTCCTTGTTCTTGACATTCCATGTGGAGAGCAAGCTTATAGCCTCGATAAAACGAGCGCTCAAAGCAGACACTCCGCCACAAGTTATTTGTATATTTAGAATAGTCTTTTCATTTTTTTTTATTTTCTTTGAATAATATGGTGAAGTAATGTAGAGACTGGGGAGTTTTGTAGCTCTTAGATTATATTTTACTTTTCTCATCTTACACAATTACAAGTTTAAATCTTTTTTTAAACACAATGTAAGTCTCTAAATCCAAGCATCTGTAATGTATTCCACTTAAGACGACAATGTATTAAGCATTGAGCTCCAAGTCCAACACTCTGCAGCCCCACTTTACTCTACCAGTGGGGTTGGGGCTGTAGAGTATTGAAATCGGACTGAATAACCTCAAGATTAAAGCAAGCCAACATTCCAGAATCCAGACTCCAAGGATTTGTGATAACCTGGGTTCCAGAACCCAGAATCCAGACTCCAGAGAGCATTCTAACGAGCTTCTCAAAATCTCTGAATACGTATGTTAGCATAATCTCATATACTAAAATATAATAAAAGTTACTATAATTATATATATTTTAACAAAACAAGCGGATCAATTGATCAATTTAGGCCAACAGCAAACAAAGCAAAAAAAAATGACTAGAAAAATGAAAGTCACGCGCATGTGTCTCGCTTGCTGACCTCCAACGTTGAATTTTCCGGCAAGGTTGTTGGAAAAGAGAGTAGTAGAGATCAGAGGGTACAACCGCAGAAGAGGAAGAAGGAGCAGAGCATGGCAACTAAGGCTAAGGACTCAAACACTGTAACGAAGCTCCACAACACGTTATCTACCATCGTCAAGCCCAATCCCAAGCTCTGTGACCTCCACCTCATCCTCAAATCCGAGATGTCGAATTCCGGCCACCGAAAGGCCCAAGAAGACCACCCTGAACGCATCTCTCTATCTCTCTCACTCTGCTGTTTTTTTTTTTTTGGAACCGGCTCTTATGGATTGAAATAATTATAGGAGTTATTTTATGATGCTTACCACATTATTTTATAGGGTAGTCCCACCTGGATCACATAGAGCATATGGAACTAGCCACAGGTTGACACATTGAGTTGACTCAGTGCTATAGGAATCTTGTAATTATACAAAGATAATGTGTTACTTGTAGCCCTCCTATATCTCAAACTTTCCCCCTCAACTAAAATATCTGTCAGCCAAAAAAAAACATTACAAGCCAAAGTCAAAGGCCAAGGCCCCTTATTTTGAATTATGGATGTGTAAAGCTTCTTTCCCACCAAATAGTTTTGAGCGGCTCTATATTGTTTAATTCATATTTCAAAAAATTTTTAATGGCCGAATGGCAAAAATTGACCTAACTTGATTTCAAAAAATTATAAAACTAACTACCAACTTTAAAAAACTAGTGACATTGACGATCATTGCTGGGGAAAATCCTTCCATCTTGAAAAAATTCAAGAGTTAATTTCAAATCATACGCAAAATAATTCTAATCACTAGCAATTTCTTAAAGGTGGCAATCGAGTTGAGTTTAGGCTTTAAAACCTTTGTAAATGTATCAAGCTACGGGCCTATTAAAAAAATAACTAAAATTCAAGTTTAAACCTGGCTCTATTGCTCATTGCCACCCCTATTCCTAGTGCACTTGTCATACGAAAAACCTTTGGCAATTGCAAATGTTAAGTTTTCCATTAATATTATTTAATGCGGTGTTTTCCATTAATACTATGTCTCAGCATTGACCTTAGAGCTAATTAGATTCATAAAAAAATAAAGATAAAAAACTAACTCACAAACTGAAATTTGGAAGTATTTGTACGTTTTCTTTGTGATCGCAAGTAGGGATGGCAATCGGGCGATTTCGGGCATCAAAACCTTTGTAAATGTGTCAGGCTTCGGGTCAGGCCTATTCAAAAATCACAAAAATTCAAGCCCATTACCATCCCTAATTACAAGAGAGTTTTTCTTTGCAACCCCAAGAAATTCATCTACTTTTTTAATCCACTTATTGATATTTCCATAGGATTTGGTTGGCCAATGGCCATCCATTATAACAAATTTATGCCATAACTACTTAGCAAATATAGCCGAGAAGATTAACAAGAAACTTCCATAGAGATAATCAACCTAGAACTAGAAGCGAGATAATGTTAATATATATGTTAGCGAGATGTGTCAAAACTTTATTCCTGGAGTCAATGGTGATTTATGATCATTCGGTAATTCTACAAATGTCTTTTCACATGTCTCTGCTTCATCCTCCTTCCTGTGTCGCCTGATCATAACTTTTTTAATTCCAAATTATGGAGGGCTTTTAGGGTTGTCAATGGGCCAAATTCAAACCTCAAATATTTGATAGACCCGAGTATCAATGGTTGGCAACCAGTGAGTGTGAGCTCAAGCATGATATGGGAGAGGCAGTACATACATTAGGGCTGGGCTGCGAAGATCGAAGGGGGTAGCTGTCACATGAACTTTTAAGAAAAGAAAAAAAGTTTATGAACCAGTCTATGAGTGACACCCCGGGGGTATATTCCCAAATCTTCACCCTTTAATGAAAGGAAAATAGTTATTTGACCTAAGATTTCCATTATGTAATGCAACAGCCGATCCTCATTGGTCCACATCCCACTTTTAAACAAAATCCAACTGTGGTTAACATTCACTCACCTTTAGAGTTAAACAATTCAACCTTAGATTTTAGATAAATAAAAAATCAAAATTTTAACTTCAATTTTCTTAAGTTTAACCCGAGTTAAAGGGGCGTTAAAAGGGACATGAGGACACGGGGGTAAGATATGTAGCGGACCCGTGGATCCGCTAATCACTACTCTTAATTTAAATATTTGAGGGTCAAGATTAGATTTTATTTGGCTTATCTTGCCATTTTTTAAGGTCACATCAGCACTAATCTTAATTCTTAAATATTTGAATTAAATTATCAAGATTTGGGACTATATTTGGCTATAGACTGACTCTAAGTTTATACTACGTTATTTAATTTTCTAACGAGCATATATACTCGTGCGCAATTTGCTCGTAAACCCTACGATTAGCACTAGTGTTGTCAGAACCAAACCGGACCGGACCGGTCGATCGAACCAATGGAACCGGGAACCAGTTCCCAAAACCCTCAGAACCGGCCCAATTTCAAAACCGGGATATTTAGTGAGAACCATAGGAACCGGCCGGTTGAACTGGGAATCGGTGGTCAGAACCGGTCATATATGGATAAAAATGGATTTAAAAAAAAAAAATTTTAAAAATGACACGGTTGAACCGGACCAGTCGAACCGGGAACCGACCACTCAACCAGTTCGATGATCTGTCCGTTCTAATAACATTGGTTAGCACCTCTTAAATCCATAATATTTTGTACATGTTTAATCATTCTCCATAAATCTATTACTAAATACTAACATTATCAATCATCCATCACATGACCCTACAAGAAATCTTGGCTTTGATGGCTCGTAGATACTAGTTTTGTTGCAAGTATCATATCCTCCCTTCTCACTCACCAAGCTGCGGATTGGTCTGGATGGAAGATGATGACAGTTTAGAGTGTAATCCAAGGCAAAGGGGCCATCCTATTCATTTTCTCCTTAGAGGATCGAAAATCCCACACGCTAGACATGGACCACTAACTAGTTTTTTTTTTTTTTTCCCAAGATAAGTAATGAGGGGATTCATTAAAATAGAGAATTAGGAGACAAAGATTCACTCTTTGTGAACTAGAAACAATAGGAAGAAATAGATCATGTGCTAGAGAAAATAAATTATAAGAAAAGGGATCGGATTTCCAATAAGAGCAATAGTCCCTTCGTCGGCCGAGGAGGGGACTATCCCTCCTCGCTCTCACATAGCCGACCTTCACCTCCCATTAACTAGGGTTAGTTTTTTTTAAACCTTTAGTTATTTTTTTTTCTAAAAACAATGGTAATGGATGAACCCTAAGGGTGGAAGAATCTTAACCATAGTTAAATGGGTTAGAAGGGAGACATATGACGAGAAAATGGGAGCCGAGACGCCCCTCTTTGTGTCACCGACGGAGGAGGTGATTATTTTCCTTCCAATAATAGCCCCCCTGATCGAAACCTAGTCAGCAATAGGATGTAACGGGTAAAACCCTCAACCCGATCCCAATCTATTATGAACCGTTAATATGAAAAACTCAAAGTTGACCCAATAAGAGACGCCTCACCCTAACACGCACTACTAATCCATTTGAAATAAATAAAATAGTAATTTAAAATTTTTAGCTATTAATATTTATAACCAAACTAACTGTTTGGGAAGCCCTATCCAATTATAAATGAATTGAGAAAATCAGTCGGAAACCGACCCATGGTTGCAACATCCCAACCCCAACTCATGAAAATTAAAACTAGATGGATCGTGAGGTTCTTCCAAATTGCCAATCTAAATAGAAACATTTTAAATAAAAGATATTATCATATTTTGGAACACTAAACAAAATCAATAATAATCATGAGTAAAAATCATGGCAGCACGAAAATTGAATGGACGTGGATATATACTGAAAATAGATAGATTTTGTAGATTGTAGAAAATCTTCCATAATCTTTTAAATTTTATGTTCTTACCATTTTAGCCTCTAAAATTAAAATAAGTCATAAATGTTTGTGCATCGAAGTTTTTTCTATATAAACCCCATTGTTGCTCCATGTATTGTATTTATGCAAGTGTTTTCTTTTTCATTATTCAAGATTATTATACTATATGTAGCCTTCACTTCCCTTGCAGAATCTTTTGTCGCTATTTGGTGGGAGAGGAGTGGCGATGTCTGTAGTAGCATATGTAGATGGAAGGATTGGTCCTTGTTCTTGACATTCCATGTGGACAGCGAGCTTATAGTCTCGACAAAAGAGGCTCTCAAAGCAGACTCGGCCACAAGTTATTGTAATGTTTAGAATAACTTTTTATTTTTATTTTTAATTTCTTCGAATAATTTGTTGTTAATGTAGAGAGGGGGGGTTGTAGCTCCAAATATTTTATTTTATTTTTCCAATCTCACACAATTACAACTTTATTTCTTTCTTTAAACACGATGTAAGTCTCTAAAGTGATCCAAAAAAAAATGCAAGTCTCCAAATCTTGCATCTGTATGCCGTATGTCATTGTTATAGTAATTCGAAGAGGAGCAATACACTGATGGAAAGATCTGAAATAATAGTTATTGATTGAGCGGCCGATATCTGACCCAAACATTCCAGAATCCAGGAGGATTAATCCTGATTCCTCTTGGATCAGCTTTCAGAATCCAGAATCCAGACTCTTGAGCATTCTAACGCCATTAGAATCAGCTTCTAAAAATCTCTGATTACGAATGTTAGCATAATCACAGTATATTGAAAAATAATAAAAGTTACTATAATCATATATATTTTAACAAAACAAGTGGATCAATTTAGGATAACATCAAACAAAGCTAGAAAAACTAGAAAAATGAAAAGCGACGCGCATGTGTCTCGGTTGCAGATCTACCAATCCTCTATCCTAACACCAACGTTGAGGGAGTACTAGGGGTCCGGAGAGGTCAGAGGGTACAACCGCAGAAGAGGAAGAAGGAACAGAGCATGGTAACTAAGGCTAAGGACTCCAACACCGTAACGAAGCTCCACAACACGTTATCTACCATCGTCAAGTCCAGTCCCGGCCACCGGAAACTCGGTGAACTCCACCCCGTCGTCAAATACGACAAGTCGAATTCCGGCCACCGAAAAGCCGACGCCGAAGACCACCTCGAACGCATCTCTCTCTCTCTCTGCTATTTTTTTGTTGGACACGGCTCTTGTGTAGCAGACGGTGAAGTTTGGTTTAAATAATAATTGAGGATTGTTTATGATGCTTACGATATTATTTAAAAGTGTAGTCCCTGGATCACAGAAAGCACATGGAGCTAGACACGGCCCACGGGATGACACGGAGAGTTTCCTGGAAGCAAATCGTCTATGGCCTTTCCTGTGGCCTTCTCTGTGTTAAGGGGCGGGATCTCTTATGGGGGTGTTTGGATTGGAATTTTGTTGGCAAAAAATCAATTCTGGTAAAATTGATTGTGTAGAAATTAATGTTCAAATAATCATTTTTTCAAACAATAGTATTTGGTGAATACCCCGGCGAGTCTCAACTTCGTATTCTTCCAACGTTATTATTTGAAAAAATGATTATTCTATCATGAATTTTTATCCAATTAATTTTATCATAATTGATTTTTGGCCAAAAATATCCCATGCAAATGCCACCTTAATGTACAGCCCATAAATTCATAGAAGGTAAGGTCACAGACGATTTAACTCAGTGATAATCTGACGGGTCAGTAACTCAGTGTGTTTGGAAGGTAAAAGGAGATTTCATCATAAATCTCCTGAGTTCAATCCCATAGTGATGCTTAAATATTGGAGAAAAAATTTGTCGGAATCTTCATTTTCCCCTTCTTTTCTCTTCCAATAGTCAAGCGCCACAGCTACGATTGAACTCAAAATTGAGTTCAATCACTATGATCAGATCTTAGGTAAAATGTATTACCGACCAGGGTAATATTTAACCCACGACAAGGCACGACGCATGATTATGTAGTCAAATATTGTGTCCATGTATCTTTTTTAATATCCCTTTAACTATAGTTAAATTTAAGAAAATTAATATTAATATTTTCTTTTTCTTTTAAAAATCAAGGTTAGGTCAATTAACTTAAGAGTGAGTGATTCTTAACTTCAGTTGATTGGTGTTAAAAAAAGGCATGAACCAATGAGTACTATACATTCCACTACATGGTAGATTGCGGTAGTAAGTTAAACATTTTCCTATGGACAAATATGGAATACCTATCTACAATAATCATTATTACAATAACGCGTGTAAAATCAATGTCAATCTTGTTATTATGAAGAGAAATCTTTTTCCAAAATGGGATCTCTTCATAATTATAATATGGACTTTGCTACTGAGACCGCAAAGGACCGAGACCATGCTTGTGATGTGCGGATCTCAAAATTTCATTTAAAATTTTGAGATCCGTGCATCACATACACGGTCTTTGTGTGGTCTCAGCCATTTGCAATCTCACTAGTATTTTCCTTATAATATTATAAGTTGTAACCGGTGGTGCATTAAAAAGGAGCTCCACGCCTTGAGTTTGAATCAACACTCTTTAAGATAAGAAAAAGTGAAAGAGGTTTAATCATCTATAGTTATAACCAGATTCAAGGGAGTCCAGTTATGCCCATGAAGTCACCACATGTCCTTTTGACATCTTTTAACTATGATTAAGATTCACACCCTCTATTTCACACTCCTATCCTTTATTTTTTGAAAAAAAAATTCTGATTGAAATTCACTCACTTAGAATTAATTTTTTTAAAACTAATGATAAATGGGTCAATCTTAACCACAATTAAAGGGTGTCAAAAGGGACACATTTCCACCTCATGGCATGACCGGACTCTCTGGTTATACCCATAGAGAATTACAAGTCCCTCCTAAAATATCTGTCCTCCTCTTAACGTTTTACCATACACTACAAGTCAAAACCCAGAGCCCCACATTTTGAATTATAGATCGCGTAAAGCTTCTTTTCCACCCAATAGGTTTGAACGGCTGGACATTGTTTAATTCTTCATCGTTCAAAACTTCAAATTTTAAAAATTGGCGGGATTTTAAAAATTGGGGGGATGGCAAAATTGACCTAACTTGATTAGAAAGTGATTGAAAACTCTGGATGACCAACGACTAGGAGATCTGATCACAGCCAATTGCTATTGAACTCACATATATGGCTCTTGACCATTGGAGATGAAGAAAAAGTGGGGGAAAAAAAAAAAAAATTTTAAATCTTTACCAATAATTAAGTGTCACATATGAATTGAATTCCATTGAGTTCAATTGCAATTGGCTAAGATTAGATCTCACAAGTTTCACATTATTTAAATGGTGGACCCCACTTAAGTATTTACATATGGATTTTCAATCCTCCGGGCTTTGCTCTTGAGAGTACCTATTATTAGGAGTTTTAAATCATTTCCCAAGTCTTAAAAAACTATAAAATTAAAAAAAAAAAAAACAGTCGAATGACAGATCACTCCAAATGAAAATCCTTCAAAATTCGGACTCAATTCCTAATCATAGGCAAAAGAGAAGTGATTAGTGGACACAGGGCCCGCTACTTAACTTACCATTGTGTCCTTGTGTCCCTTTTAACACCCTTTAACCCTGGTTAAGCTAGGCCGGCTCATCCATTAAGCCATCAAAGCCCCCGCTTTAGGCCTCAAAAAAATGATTTGGGCTTTGATGGCTTTATAAACCTGATTCAGTTAAAAGAAATCCTAAAAAAATGTCCTATTTATGAACCTCATTTTATAGCAAGTCCAATTTTTATAAACCTGATTCAGTTAAAAGAAATCCTAAAAAAATGTCCTATTTATGAACCTCATTTTATAGCAAGTCCAATTTTTAAAAATCCAATTTTAGAATTATTGTTTTAGGCCTCCAAATGGCTTGGGCCAGCCCTGGGTTAAGTTAAGATTTTTGTATTTTTTTTCTAAAAATAATGGTTAAATTTTTTTAACCTAGGCGTGGACCAATCAGGACTGGCCATTTCGTTACATAATAGAAACCGCGAGTAAGCTAAATATTTTCCTAAGAAAAATATATCTAATTACTCACAATTTCCACAGGTACTTGCCAGGTAAGAAACCCATGGCAAATACAAATGATGTATTTTTCATTGATACTATTTAGCTCAGATCTTAGAGTGAGGCATTGCAGGCAATTACAAAGGATGGTTTTGGGATTGCAATAGAGATTCCCTTGCAAGAGCTACAATAAATTCATCTTATTTTCTAACCCGTTTGTTGATATTTATTTAAAGGCTATAATTTGACTCAGGATCGTATAGCCAGATACCTCCTCTCGCTGCAATGCTATCATGCCAATTGTTCAAAATATCTATCATTTTGGGCGCCTTAACCGTTTCTCCTTATTCTTTCAGGTAATTACTTCCAAATTAGGCAGTTATATGACACTTGTCATAATAGCATTACAGTTAGAGAGGATGTCTTTAGCCATAACAGAGTCTGATCCTAAGTCGTATCTCCACCCCCTAAATATAAGATATTGCTAATGTTTGGCTTTGAGGGAAAGTTGTACCACTTGATCCTCTATGATAGTTATTAGATGATTTTCGTCTGGTAGCCACAAAAAATGCTAACATGTGTCTCACTATTCTTAGTTTGGACAATACTAACCCTATTCTAGCTAAGAAAATTTACTCCTATCAAAACCTATTTATCCTTGAATGACATATAAGTGCCTCTTTTAAAACTATTAACTTTCAAACTATTGGACAGCTCGGGACTCGACGTTATATTTGTCTAACAAGTGTTTGTGTTCTTACTTGAAATACCAAAAACACCCCTGATAATAAGCCCTTAGGGTTGCACAAAGCCCGATTGGCCCATTTGTGTGACTTGGCTCGGCCCGAGATCGGCTCGAATTTTAGGCTTGATTGGGGCCAAGTCAAGCCTAAAAAAAAGCTTGAAATTTCAATCAAGCCGAACTCGGGCCAACCCCTATTTGATTTAGCTCGGCTCGATTGAGGCTTGGTTCAGCCCGAGCTCGGCTCGACTCGGCTCGAATATTATTAAAAAAATAAAAATATTATTTATATATCATTATTATATATAAAAATAATATTATATATATATATTTATTTATTTTTATTTTATTTTATTTTTTTAAGTATTCAAGCTGAGCTCGAGCCAAGCCAAGTTCGGCTCGAGCTTCAATCAATTCGGGCCAAGCCGAGCTTCGAGCCAGGCTTTTGAATTCGGGCCGAGCTTTCAAGCTTGATTTCGGGCCGAGCCGAGCCGGGCTTGGCCAAGCCCAGCCCGAATACAGCCCTACTCATTCTTGTTCACTTTTTAAAATGTAAACCCCTTACATGAGCTCTCTCTCACACTTGCAATAGTAGCGTTGAAATACAAAACCTCTCACCAGCTGATGCAATATCAGAGCCTTATCCAGAGACCTGAAGCCCATCACTGGACCAGTGGTTTTCTATGCCAAGAAATATCAGACATAGATTATAGTAATTGTGTGCTCTACCGCATTACTTTCGACAATCAAAAACAAATATGTAGAATGGTCTAGTAAAAGGTCTGTAAAGCTTATGGTTAGGATAATCTCCTTGTATTGACTTACGACAAAGGAGATAGCATTGCCAAATCCAAGCTGCCATCATGTGTTCTACATGTACAAATTTCTTTTTTGTAATGAAACATAAATATAGCATTGTTGTGTAATAGTCGTAGCATTTTCAAAATATCTTTAGACTAAATAACATCTTTTTGGGGAGATTATCTTAGTTTGCTTTTTTATATGGTGGCCTTTGTGCTTTATCCATGGACAAACAATGTCTTTCAGTGGGCCAAATTTCAAATAGGAACCGTTACCAAGTTGAAAACAGTTGTAAATCAACTGCGACTTGATCAAAAAAGCCTGATGCATTCCTAGATCAATATTATTTGATTTAGAGGCTTTCTGGTTTCAATATTAATTTTACAGGGCAACTTCATTGGATGGGGTTTGTGTAATACAAATCCGAGATATGCAACAAATCCTTTAAAATTTGGTTACATTTGAATTAATGGTATCTGAATTTACAGGTTGTCTAAATCTTTGCAGGGTATACCAATCGTTTTACATTATAGAGTAACTGAACTTGCATGTTTGCTCATGGGAATAAAACATGAGATATCAATCGTTTTCATTTACATGGTATCTAAATTGTGCTATTTTAACCGATAAATAATGGCAAAGGCTTGTTTGACAGATAAAAGGGAATAGAAGCGGTTTTGGGTTACTATAATTGATTTTTCATTTTTTATATTTTGAAAGTTTTTTTTCGGTTAAGGCAACTACACTGCAGTCAAAGCAAGGAAACACTACCCCCCCCCCCCCCCCCCCCCCCCCCCACACCACAACACACTCTCAACCCTTTCAACCCTTAGAAGCTTCACCCAAACACTCCCCAAAACGGATACCAATCGTTTGGGGGGCATGATGGAACTTTTAAGGGATTGAGAGCTCGGAACCCTGTCCGACGTGGAACTAAACACAACATTGTTTTTTTCGGTTAAGGCAACTACACCACTAGCCGTAAGCTGCAGTCAAAGCAAGGAAACACTACACACATGTAGGGGACCAAGAGGCAAGGCTAGGTAGTGGGAATGAGCCATTATCTTGGCCCTGATATATAGAGCCACAGTAGTTGTTGTTGTTGTTGTTCTTCTCCATGAAATAAAAACATGTGTTGGGGTAGTCACGATTTTGTTCTCTCTCTCTCTCTATCTATCTTTTGCAACTCTCCTTCTTACCAAATATTTTTGCTTTGTCCTTCTTAATCTTGAGCAGTGTCAAATGGAGTTCTCTCTTTGGGGAGTTCAAGATTTCAGAGAAGATTAGTGGCAGCAGCCTCTTTCACTGAGGTAAGCATCATTTCACCCCCATTATTAGTTTTTGTTACTACATCGATCCGACAACTCCTGTTTACTGAGATTATCTACTGTTTCGCTCTTCCATTTCTCTCTTGATCTCAGTCTCTGTTGATGTAGTGTAGCTTCATGCATGCCTTTTCAGGGAGTTGTGGGGGGGTGGATATAGATGTGGTTAATGCGTTGGGTGTTTAAGTTTGAGGACCATCGGAATTATCGATGAGTAACTCCGTCAGGTACGATCCGTCTTGACCTGTGCTACCTGTGATCAAGGCTACCCTGAGCCGGGGAGGTGTCAATAGCAGAGGATCCGGTTCTGGGGTGTCGTTCTCGAGGGCCATTATTTGATTCCAAATCGCTTTCTTCTGGGGCTTGATGAAGAGAGATCGAATGAGATGAGCAAACCGCTTTTCCCTATCTCACTTTGGTCTTCTCAGTCCCCTATCTCTCTTGATCTCAATCCTCACTCTCCTCTACAACTCTCGATTTCTTTCTCTCTCTCTCTCATATATCTCTCGACCTCAGTCCTCTCTCTCTCTCTCTCACGATCTCAGTGCTCTCTCTCTCTCAACCACTTGTCTTTCAATCTTAGTCGCTTCTTTCTCACACCATTCTCCTACTTTTAGCACTTGGGTTCTGTTGTTCCAAATTACCTGTAAATGCTAAATCCAGAAAGGCAAACCCGGAAAATCACGAACAATACTGCTACCACGAACTCAGAAATAATCCTGCACTTGAAAATTGATTAGCAACTCGATAGCTCCTGTGAAGTGAGACGCGGATCACGTCGCTCTCTTTAAGACAATTCGCGCCCCCATAGATGCAATGAGTTGTTGGTCACGATGTCTCCCAGGATACAACAGCTTCACAGATCTATTCCTGACAGTACAAAATGCACCCTCTACTATCGTACACCACTCTGTATTCTTAGCCCAGCAAACTCGAAAATATTGATGAAAAAAAAATACCCCAAAACCAGAGGAAGAAAAGAGATGAACTCGTATATACTAGCTTGCTTATTGGAAGAACCCAATAAAAATTCTGTGTATATACCTGTATAGAAACCCTCTTTATATAGATTAGGAAATAGTAAGAAGTCTGTTAATTTCCAATACTGAATTTTTAATACCCAAAATTAATCTAATTAATTACCACAACGGTAATAAAACGTGAATAAAATAATCACTAGTAATTAGAGGTATGCCGAAGGGTAATAAAACGGTAACCATGATTAATTAAAAATTAATAATAAACATTGTATAAAAAATAATATTTTATCAATGACCCAACCCGACCGACTCGACTCGGTGCGCGCGCGTGTGAGTTGTGGCATAGTATAGTCACAATGTGCAATGGGTGGGTAGACAACAAATTCAAAGGCCCTTGAAGGTCCAAGCCTTCTTCCAACTCTCTTTCTTATAAAGAGGTAAAACTATTCATAGTTTTTCCTTGTGGGACTAAAAGAAACACACAAACTTAAAAACCAATGTTTTTCCTTTAGTTTTGAATCACACCAAAAAACACAACAGGTTCCTCTGGTGGAGAAAGAAAAAGAGGAAACCATACTATCTTAAGCATCAGTGGTCAGTGAATCAAAATCCCAACAAAGAAACCCTATTGGTTAAACCTTATGTGTTCTAGGTTTTGTCCCAGATAAGCAAGAGGAGGGTCTGATAAAGCATGGGGAACTTGAGACATTTTACGTTGAGAGAGCTTCAAGTAACAACAAAGAATTTCTCTTCAAATTGAGCGGGAACCCCTGAGTACTGCAAGTGAAAGTCCTCTCTCTCTCTCTCTCTCTCTCTCTCTCTCTCTCTCCCTCTCTCTCCCTCCGGTAGCAGCAACCAGTCTCACTTCCAAGGGAAGTGTAGCAATCAATGGAGCACATGTTTAAGATGTCATGGACTTCTTAGTACTTGCAATAAGAAATAGTAAAATCTATCTAAATTCCAAGTTACCAATCCACTATTCCTAATTTCCTACGCTTTCCAAACAACATGTCTGGCTTCACAACCAGTTTTGTGGATGAAAGCCATGGTTCTCTGTTAATTCGGCGAAGTCGGTTGCTTCCTTAACAATTAAAACATGGTTAAGATTTACTCACCCCCAGGGTTAAACAATCCAACCATGGTTTGCAAAAAAAAAATCAAAATCAAAATCTTAGTTTTAATTTAGTTAAGCTTAATTAACCAAGGTTAAAGGGATGTGAAAAGGGACATGAGGACACGGGAGTAAGATATGAAATGGACCCATGGGTCCGCTAAGCAGTGCTCAACAAACAATATAAGGTAGCTCATCTTTTTGTGGGTTCAAGAGTTCTTGATTAATATTTTCAAGTTTAATTAGTACCTATAAGAAGGCAACATACCAGCAAAGCAACCTGTTAAAGAGTCCAATAGTTCTTACCAAAAAAAAAAAAGAGTTCAATAGTGCAAAGTCATCTTTAGCAATGCATTAAACTCTTATTTATTATGCTTGGGGCAAGGACCAACAACCCAAGTGATATTCATCTCTCTGTCCTCACTCTAAAATCACAAACATTTAGCCTTTCAAACGTTTTCACAGCCACCTCTCTTCCCAATCTTTCCATATGTGCTCACAGTCTACTGTCAATCTATCATCCTTTCATAGGTTCCCACGAGTCCGTTTGGTGTTTGCAACTTCCCACACAGATCTTGTGTGCCCCCACTAACTATTAGGGCATGTTAGTGAAAACACTCAAGATAAAGGGTAAATTCATTTTAAGTGGTTTTACCAATATACCCATAATTTGTGTATGGGGGCCAACAAGATCCATGTGGTTGCCTCACAGCCATTTAGGTAGGAGATAATGTTAAGATTTGCTTAATCAGTGGCTACGTTTGGAGAAGAACAGAAAAATAAAAAATGAGAGCTCCGCTTTTCTTCTGTCGTTGTATATATAGTCTAAAAAAATTACCTATAGTACTAACTAATTTTTTTTATATTAATTCTAGCTACAAAAGACACACAAACTAGAGAAAAGGCTAATCAAGTCAAGCTTCAACTTCAAACCATGCGAGGTAGTAAACTAAACAAAAGTAGCGTGTTATTACCTATTTGCTTATACAAATTATTACCTCATCACAATCACTAACAATTTATTTTTCATCATTATTTTTTGAAGAAGAAGAAAACTACACACCTTCTGAGGAAAAATATTGATCAATTATGATTTCACATTGTGTGATTTTTTTAAACCTTATTCATACTTATTTGTTGGATTGTTGAATTTTGATTCTCATCCTATATGTTGTTGTGATTGATATCTACTATTTGTGAGTTGAGTTCCACAAATTAACTTTACCCTCCTATTATAAGAGTGGGTGTATTTTTTTTCCCTAATTTTCGGTTCCTATCATTTTAAAGTTGTAAGTCTCATTTTAAATTTGGTCCCGTGCATTGCACGGGTTGTTTGCTAGTACTTACTAATACTATATGCCAGTTGATGCCACGTGGCATATCTAAAATTTCTCGATTCTTGCTTCAGGTTAACGCCATGTGTTTGCTAATGTGACATACTACCCTTAGTTGAACCAATAAGTTGACGCCACATCGTCACTAATTAATCCAAGTAATGGGTCAAATTGTGGTCCCATTAATAAATCTCCAAAATAAATTATATTTTGACTTAGCAAATCAAGAGTCTCATACACTCCTCCTTTACTTTAATTTTTATTAATTACTACTAATGAAACATGTGCATGTGCATGTGCGTTGACATATGGTGGCCTTGATTTACCCCCCTTAAATACCTCTCTACGTTTTCTTTTATTTTGGAGAAAGAAAATCTCAAGCTTTTCAATTATGAGGGGATCTCATGAGTTTCAAACATAATGAATGCAATATTGGTTGTGGTAGAGCAGTTACAACCCTTCACAGTACTCCTCATACAAAAGGTTTTAGTCTTCTCATATAAAGAGAGATCTAGAAGAGAGATATGATCATATGGCCCTACTACTATTTTTACTTCTTTATTTGGTTTCCAATTAAGCATTAGTCTGAAAACCTCTTCTTTCCATGCATGCTTTGGGGTGAGGATGGAGGAGGCAAGGAATGGGAATAATGCACAAAAGTTGTAGTCTCTGCTTTGAGAGAACATATAAAGGTTTGAGTTGTACACTACAATATTGGTTGACAGGAAGGAGGTGTATTCGAGGTATGATTTGTGGGTAGATGCAATGCCTCCTCAATTTCATGGTTATATCCTTATCTTTCTCATTGATTTCATTGTTTGTGAGTTCTCAAAATTGTTTTGTAATCTACATCATATCTGATTATTTTTCTCCTTTTATCTATAGTCAAATTCTTGGTGGGTTTTTATTGCATCTCTGTTTATTAAATTTATTTATTGATATATTGTCTCTATGCTTCTTTACAAGTTGTAATGGAACTACTGATAAAAAATTTTCATGTCTTTCGTCATCCCGTGCATTGCATGGGGTCTTTGCTAGTATATATATATATATATTGTCGTTAGAGCTCTCCTACAATAGAAGAAGAATGAGTGGCTTGGATTAATTAGAGAGGAATTTGGTCAGAGTTTTAAAATTACAAAATAAAAACAAACAAAAAGAAGCAAATGGTCTTGAACCCTGGTCTCTAACATGATCTCCCCCGGCCTTTGTCAATTAAGTTTACTTCTTTCTTTGTTTTGTAACGAATATTAATCAATTGAATCTTTTTCTCTTGAAAATATATTCTTTGATTCTTTGGCGCCTTTTTCAGTCACTAGCTCAGCCCATGTTTGGCCCAGTTGATAATAGATGTTTTTCATCGCTTAAAAACACGCTATTATCAATATTTAAAGTGTAATCTAAATCCTAAAAAAACGCATTAGAATGATATAGGGATTATATCGGATGTCGAATCCTCACTTGTGAACTTTGGGGTTACTATAAAGAAAGAAATCAAAAAAAAAATTTGTAAAACGATGAATGAATGAGAGTAGTGATTATTTAGAATTTTTATAACAACTTTGGGAGAGGTAATTAAGATCTACTAATTAAATAACATGAAATTAAACAACTGAATTAAAGAAAGACATATGAAAACATTAAATAAGAAGAACATTTATTCATTGCATTAAATAAAAGTCACGTACAAAAAATTAATCGAACTCACAATACATTCGTGAAACAAAATTTTCAGCAACCGAAAACTTGCACTAAACATAATTGCAAGTGTTCCGAATGAGGTTTTTGAGATGGGTGTGAGAAACGAAGAGGTTGAGAGGCTTAGATAGAAAATTATTGAGAAAAGAATGGGTTGAGAAATGATAGAGGTATGTTATTTCCCTAGGCGTATGGGTGAGAACGTGAGATAAAGATGAGAAGAGAAGTTAGGGGGAGGGAAACATCTATAAGAGAGAGAGATGGATGAGTACTTATAAAGGATAACTATGGTTTTATAAAGATTAGGGATTAGAAAAGTGGGTTAGAGATTTTAGAAAGAAATGAGTAACTAGGATTAAAGTTTAGTGATAGAGAAGAGATTGATTGTTAGGATTTTGTGAAGAAAGATATTAGGGTTTTAACACAATAGAGAATTTAGGAAGAACAAAAAAAGGAAAAAAATATGAAAAGATATTGTGGGATTAGAGTTGTCATGTGAGAGAAGGAAAGTAAGGATTTGAAATGAATAATTATGATAGAAGAAGAATGAGTGGCTAAGATTAATCAGAGAGGAATTTGGTCAAGGTTTTAAAATTACAAAATAAAAGCAAATAAAAAGAAGCAAATGGCCTTGAACCTTGGTTTCTAACATGATCTTCCCCAACCTTTGCAAATTAAGCTTGCTTCTTTCTTTGTTTTGTAGAGAATATTTATCAATTGAGTCACTTTCTCTTTGAAATGTATTCTTTGGTTGTTTGGCTTTAGTCGCTAGCTCAGCTCATACTTGGCATGTCTCTAGATGATGTAGCATGTTAAACATTTAGCTTTCAATAATGGGGTTTCGATGGTTGCTTTTGGCTTCCTGGTTTATAATAACAACTTTGAATCTAAACTTTCAAAAACATGTTAAATTCATACAAAACTATCATTTTTACCAGAAATATGTGTGTTATGCAATTGAGGGAAACCTTACGTAGAAAAATTTGTAAAATTAAAAGTTTACGTAATAGAGTTTGACAACGTCTCAAAAGATAATATAATAGTGAAAATAAAAACATTTAAGCAAATATCAACTACCAATAAAAGATCTCACGGATGTGGGAATCTCTCAAGTGTTGACAAAGGCTCTAGTTATGGAAGTAATTCAAACTATTTAGTCATGATAATATCTCCACGAGGTGGCAGCAACTCTTCTTCATAAAGAATTCAACTTATTTCTTTTCTCATGTAAATCTCTGCACAAAAGGAGAGGTTATACACTATAATAGCTTTTAAATAATAGTGAAACAAGAAACCAAAGTAAGGTTTTCAATCACATGCTCACCTCTTTGCAAGAGTTTTTAATAATTGTGGAGAGCAATTACTAAATTGTAACTATCTCTCCATGATTATAAAATTGTCAGGTATATGCATTTATGGGGGAGGAATATCATGTGGGAGAAGTCAAAATCATAGGGAGAAAATGAAATGACTTCTCCTTTTTTAGTGTCATATGTTCACTGATTTGTGGAATGCTAGAAAAAAAATTCTTGACATGCCAGAGACCATGAGTCATTTATGAATTGTCACATGCAATTAAACATAGAGCACTACTTAAGCTGCTTGAAGCATAGCTCCACCTCATTTAAAACTCTTGTTGTCAAGTTTCATTCACTTCTCTACCAAAATGGGGAAGTGGGTCCCCTGTTTAGCATGTCACTCCCAAAAAAGTCTTTCCTAGTTCGTAGACCCTAATGAGGCCCACATCTTGCTTTTCGAGTTTGGGTGCTATGGTCAATTTGTCAAATAAATAAATAAATATATATATATATATATATTTAATGATAATAATAATAATAATAATTTTAGAAAATGCTTAGCTTGTGGAAATCATTGGCACTCACCCTAAGGCTTTAGTTTTTTTTTTTGTAAACTCAATAAGTTCCTTGGCGCCTCAAACGATTGGTACCCGTTTTGAGGAGCTCTAGGGTGAAGCTTATTTGGGTTGCATGTGTGGTCAGGTCGGCCGTCCATTAGGCCAACAAAGCCTTTGCTTTAGGCCTCATTAAAAAAAAATAACATTAAAAAGGCCCCGTTTAGAATATTAAAAAAAATAAAAGACCCATTTAGAATATTAAAAAGATCACATTTATAGTTAATTTTTTTTTAATAATATTTTTTTTTTTAAAAACCCCTATTTACAATTTTCGTTTTAGGCCTCCAAATGGCTTGGGCCGGCCCTGAGTGTGGTGTGTTGTTTGCATGTTGTGTGTATTTGCATGGGTGGTGTGAGTATTTTCCTTCAGTTGCCTTCGGTAATCATCTTGTGGTGTTATTGAGTTTACCAAAAAAAAGGAAAGCATTTGCACTCAAAGTTCAACACGTGTTCCCTTTAACACTTATTAACTATGATTTAATTCTCTAATACTTAGTGTTTAATAATTTAAGTTTAGTTTTTCGGAAATTATTTTAAAAAATATTTAACTCTGATTAAGAATTTTTATCTCTTAGGATTAATATTTTTTTAAGAAACTAAGGTTAGATTAGTAAATACTAAGGATTAGAGAAACTTGATAAAGGTCAAAGGAGACACGTGATGACTTGTGGGTGTTATTGAAATCTTCCTAAATTCAATCGTGCTTGCCTATAATTGGATCTCCATTGGTCCAAATCCCTTTTTTAAACACACACTAATTATGGTGAAGATTCACTCACCCTAATCAGCCTTAGGGTTCTTCCAACCAACCATGGTTAAGTGGTTGCTTTTTTTGTTTGGGAATTTAAAGGGTCACGGCGGTCAGTCACATATCACTGCCAAAAAATCCATTACATTGCAAGGTCTTCCGAGTAAATTTAACATAATATTGGGAGTATTTCAGTAATTGTGTGAAAGTAATTTCTGTTTTTGCGTGTATAAAACAACGCAGAAGCCCTAATCCTAGGAGATCTTCTCCAGCGTCTAGGGTTTCGATTCTGGGGCAAAAACCAGTCGCAGAAGCCATTGAAACCTCGGATTCATGGCTTAAACAGGCGAACTAGTCGCACGAACTTCAGAAAGATCTCAAATCGTTTGCGTCTCTTTTGAGGGTTTTTGCCGTTTTTTTCGGGGAGTAGTTTCCAACACTTCAGGTGTTTTTGGTTAGGGTTTTTGGTTTTGGAATTTACAGAGGAATGGGGACAGAGAGAAAGAGGAAGGTTAGCTTGTTCGATGTGGTGGACGAGACATCTATCTCGGCCAAAATCGCTAAACTTAACGGTGGCGCATTCAACAACCCACTCACTAACCGATGGAACGGACGCCCTTACTCGCAGCGCTACTATGATATTCTTGAGAAGAGGAAGACGCTTCCTGTCTGGCAGCAGAAAGAAGAATTTTTGCAGGTTTTGAAGGCTAACCAGACCTTGATCTTGGTTGGAGAAACCGGAAGTGGGAAAACAACTCAGGTCAGTATTAAAAGAATACCATGATTATGGGTTTCTCTCTGTTGTAATTTTTTGGGATTTTTCTGCAAATGTCATTCTTTCTGTCATATGATAATTGTTCTAGTAGTACCAAAAATAATAACTATGAATTTATGTTTGGTCTAAGTTAGACACGATACAAAAGTTAGGAGTCATGTTATGGGTTCCCTAAAGAGGCATGCTGATTAGTTCTTTTCATTTTTTTTTTTTAAATCAATACCCAATTCGTATTGGGTGTTTGTTTTTATTACTTGGTTTATAATTATATGGTCTAGTGAAGAATTCCCAATTTTTGATAGGAATAACATTGGGTCACCATGGTGCAGTGTCCAATACTTCCTCTATAATGTAATATGCCAAATTCCCCACCTAAAAATTGTAGAATAGTAACTAATTGACATCCACTAACTGGGATTGCCTCCCTGGGTGTGAGGATCAAACTGGATATGCACACACGCATCAAGATTAGGTTATGGATTCATTGGAAATATACAGATGTCAGAAAGCTGATATGGAGTTTATATTCCTGAAATTGATTAGTAAATTACATAATTAGTGGGATTTTTATGTGTTTTGACAAGATCCCTTCTATTTTTTGTGGGAATAGATACTCTTTTTATTTTCTTATGAGTAACTTTAGAATGCTATCAAGTTAAGAGGAGAACCTCACATACCTGCTCCTCTAGTTTATTTAGTGAGGTGTGCCCTTCTCATGAGGTTTGTCCTGGGATCAAGTTCTAGAAGGGGAAGCTTTCCTTCGCTAATGTGGCAAGCAGGAAGTCACTAGTTATTCCCCTTTTATTTTTGTGGGAATAGTCGCTCTTTATTTTTATTTTTTTATTTTTCTTATTAGTAACTTTAGAAGCAACACATATTAATGCAAAACAAGGGATAAATGCAAAATAAAATTGTAGAAGAATAACTTGGAATCCAAGGGTGTTAAAATAAGTTGAATTAAGACAAAATAATCAAAATGTAATTTTAGTAAGAACATAAATAGAGTGGAGACAATTGATAAGATAGATAACTAAGAGATACTCTAAAGCGACTAGTTTTGGTATCACAATTATCCTTCATGGAGCATAATGTTGGGGTACTAAGAAGCATCATATTGATATAATTAGTATTACTGAGATGAGGTTGAGATGGATGAGTGAGAATATAAGGAACGATAATATCATAAATGAGCACATTCGAAAGAATTTAAGAGTAACTCCAATATGTGATAAAATAAAGAATAGTCGGTTTAGATGATTTGGACATGTTCAGAGAACACCACTAATGGTTTCAGTAAAAAGTGAATTTATGTAAGTTAAGGGCTATAAAAGGGGGGAAAAAGGCCAAAACTGATGTCGATGGAACATAATTGCATAGTAGCTATGTATAGGTTGGTGGATTTACTCTTTGTGAAGCTCGCTTCTATCACATTCCATTTAGTAGTCAAAGAATGCTATGTATGTGAGATGTGATGTGATTGACTTGAGTCTTTAGCCTATACCTTACATTGTAAACCTAAGCAAGTGTTGTTGTATTGGAACCTTCTTGGTAGAGGATTGATAGAACATAGTGCAACTCTACACCCATTGTAGAGGGGTGTTTTGATTCTTGAAGAAATGGGGTTTACTGCAACCTCAATCTAGCCTAAATCTGATACCCAGACCGTTCTAAATTGAGTTATTTTTGGAAGAAATGATTCAGAGAACACAAGAAAGAAAAAAGGGAAAAAAAGAAGGAAATGATTCAGAGGGAGAGAAGAAAGAACGATGAAGAAAAGTAGTGACAGAATGTTTTTCTTGATGAATCCTTTACTTTCTCTCTCTGTAAATTCTTTTTAAAAAATCTGGTTGTTTTTGGAAAATCTTCTGGGAACTCAAGGAAAGTCTCTCTCTAAAAAAAAATCTCCCTTCCAGAATTTTTTTTTTTTTCTCAAGGAGGGGTCACCTCTATTTATAGGTGATTTATCAAAATTGTAACTAACTTGTACAGCTGTCATAACCGTTTTTGTAACTGTCTTTTAGAGAGAAAATATTGGATTCTATCAAGATAAAGGCGTTTTGTCACCATACCTCCTTTAAGCTTTTATGACCAAAGTTTTCAGATATATTCTTCAAAGGTTAAAAGTGGTATTCTCAATATCCATCTTTTAACGAATTCCATCTAAGCCCTCCAAACCACAACTCATCATCCTCCCCCAAAAGCAATTGGTAACCACATCGTGAAAGCGGGTCATACGCTTTCATGGTGTACTGTCCTACTGAGGTAATATATTAGTGTTCAGACAGTCAACACTCCTCTAGAGTAATAATCATGATAGTAATAATAATAATAACGATGATAATAATTCATCTAATAATCATCTCAAGTCCTATAGGGAAATCATAGGTGTTGGACGAAGACACCCTTCCCGTAGCTCAGGTCCAATAGGGAAATCATAGGTGTTGGACGAGGACACCCTTCCCGTAACTCAGGTCCAATAGGGAAATCATAGGTGTTGGACGAGGACACCCTTCCCGTAACTTAGGTCCAATAGGGAAATCATAGGTGTTGGACGAGGACACCCTTCCCGTCAGGCTTTAAGAGAAACTGAGGAAAAAAAATCATCCTCAATGCTTTCTCCCTGACTGTCAGCCCAGGAAGTAATCCATGCTCCACTGGAATAGGTAATGAGGGGAAACAGCCACACTCATTCCCACGGGGAGGTACCAATCCATACTGTTCACCCCTGACAAATCAAATCTCCTTTCTGGCAGAAGTCCTCAGAAAGGCATACAAGGAGGTGTACAAATCCATACCACACCCATCATC
The DNA here is from genome assembly GCA_015143295.1 of Tetracentron sinense. NCBI lineage: Eukaryota > Viridiplantae > Streptophyta > Magnoliopsida > Trochodendrales > Trochodendraceae > Tetracentron > Tetracentron sinense. Next base: position 38,954,486 of record CM026566.1, on the reverse strand, counting down.
ATGAGAAAGGCGTTGTAAGCCAGAGCGAGGTACTGAAGCCATATAGAATATCCGAAGGCGTTGAAGCTTGAATCAATATCAAAGGCATTAAAGCCTGAAACAGCATCCAAAGGCGTTAGAGCTTGAAACAATATCCAAAGGTGTTAGAGTCTGAAATGGTATCTGAAGGTGTTAGAGCCTGAAATGATATCTGAAGGCGTTAGAGCTTGAAACAATATCCAAAGGCGTTAGGACTTGAATCTCTGTCAATAGCGTGAAAGACGCAATAGTTTCAACTTTCATCAGTGACATAAGGGTAAAATTGTCATTAATAAGCAAAAAATCCTTTTATGAACTAAAAGCATAAGGACTTAAAATCATTGATCATTAATGACCAGAGCCATCATTATCAGATAAACATGGAATTCTGTTAATCAATTCTCAAAAAGGATTTTAGTATGTGTAATATGCTAGAACGTCCTTTGAGCCACGTGTCATTATTTTATTGAATTATGAACAACGTCCTTAAATTCAAAATTTCACAAATCAAACTTTTCAATAACCATCATCAACACCCATTTATGTAAATCCTACATGAATACCTGTAGATTAAATATTATTGCTATGGGATTTTGATATTGCTTTTACTATTTATATTATATTATCCCGAACCAAGAACAAAAGTTTCAAATGGTTTCTACAAAATGTCCACTATACTCTTAAGGCTCCCATTTTTTCACACATCTTATGTAATGCAAGTCTCAAGTAAAGTTTCAAATTTAATGAGGGTGAGACAAGTATGCATTTTGCTTGTCGTTTTTCATGAATGTCTTTACCTTATTTTCTGCTTCTCCTTTTGCTTTGGTAAATATGGAATGGAGTTTGTGAGAGAAAATTGATAACACGACTTAACCCAAAGTTTAGTAACAAAGACGGGGGTTCAACAATTATTTGGTTATGAGAAAAATTGTCAACCAAATCAAAAGTTGGAAATTTCAGAAAAATGTTGGACAAGATATGAAAAAAAAATAATAATAATATTACTATTTATGCAAAAATTTAAATAAATATATTTCATAAATAGATATTTAGTCTTTTTTTTTTAATTTCGTGATAAATTTGCGTTTAATTCGTTAAATTCGTAACTTTTTGAAAAAGCCGTGCTTCATTTAAAAAGTTGTGATTACTTAGTGAATTAATCGTTTGATGAAAACTTTACGAACTATTCGGGACTTTTTTGAAAAAAAAAACAGAGAACTGTGTTTTACTATGAACCAAATGTATGACTTTTAATAGAACGGAATGATGGAATAAGATTTATGTTGCTGGCCCCAATTATATGGAAAAATGCAATGATCATGATGATAGTATTTCATATTGTTCCGAATTTGATTTTCGTAATTATATATAATCATCTTTTAGTGTATATATGAGTATGCTGAATTGCTGATTGGTTATGTATCTTGGAGTAATTGCAACACAATGGATATCAAATAGTTTGAGAAGTCATCTCTTATGGTTAACACCAGATAAACATTAGCAACATTGTCATTCTACAGATTCCTCAGTTTGTTCTGGAAGCTGTTGATATAGAGTCTTCAGACAAACGCAAGAAAATGATGATTGCCTGCACCCAACCTCGTAGAGTGGCTGCTATGTCTGTTTCCCGTCGAGTTGCTGAAGAAATGGATGTAACTATCGGGGAAGAAGTTGGTTACAGCATCCGTTTTGAAGATTGCAGTAGTGCAAAAACAGTGCTGAAGTAAGCTTGCCCATCTGTACACAAACCCCCTTCCCTCTGAGTCTGAATTGTGGCTCTAAATTTTTCCTTTGTTCTGTTTCTGTGTATCTTCATGTGTTCTTTCTTGCTTAGTTTCGGAATGTCCTATCATTTGGCAGGTATTTAACAGATGGTATGCTTTTAAAGGAAGCCATGACTGATCCGCTTTTGGAACGTTATAGAGTCATAATTCTAGATGAGGCTCATGAAAGAACTTTGGCAACAGATGTCCTATTTGGACTTCTGAAGGAAGTATTGAAAAATAGACCTGATCTGAAACTGGTTGTAATGAGTGCAACCCTTGAGGCTGAAAAGTTTCAGGGTTATTTCTTTGGTGCACCACTTATGAAAGTTCCTGGAAGGCTTCATCCAGTGGAGATTTTCTACACACAGGAACCTGAGAGGGATTACCTGGAAGCAGCAATTCGGACAGTTGTGCAGATACACACGTGTGAACCACCGGGCGACATACTTGTTTTCCTTACTGGGGAGGAGGAGATAGAAGATGCATGTCGCAAAATAACAAAAGAAATCACAAATATGGGTGACCAGGTTGGGCCCGTGAAAGCAGTGCCTCTGTATTCTACACTTCCTCCAGCTATGCAGCAGAGAATATTTGAGCCTGCTCCGCCTCCGCTGAAGGAGGGTGATCCTCCTGGAAGGAAGATTGTAGTGTCAACCAACATTGCAGAAACTTCTTTGACCATTGATGGTATAATTTATGTTATCGACCCCGGGTTTTCTAAACAAAAAGTTTATAACCCACGGGTGCGCGTTGAATCTTTGTTGGTGTCACCAATATCGAAGGCAAGCGCACACCAGAGATCAGGGCGTGCTGGAAGAACACAACCAGGGAAATGTTTCAGACTCTACACTGAGAAAAGCTTCAATAACGATCTTCAGCCACAGACATATCCAGAAATACTGCGCTCAAATCTTGCAAATACTGTTCTCACCTTGAAGAAACTTGGGATCGATGATCTGGTCCATTTTGATTTTATGGACCCTCCTGCCCCTGAGACATTGATGCGAGCATTAGAGGTACTGAATTACTTGGGCGCGCTGGATGATGAAGGAAACTTGACCAAGCTGGGAGAAATCATGAGTGAATTTCCTTTAGATCCTCAAATGTCGAAGATGCTTGTTATCAGTCCTGAATTTAACTGTTCGAATGAGATTGTGTCAATTTCTGCCATGCTTTCAGGTATGTATGTATTTTCTCTTTTGCCAGTCTTAGGTTGTTTCTAAATACCGCATGGATGTAGATCTCATTGGGCCAAGCATGCATGGTTCTACATTAATGAACATAACTGTATGCTCAACTGTATCAGCATATGCACAAGCTCATTTCTGTGCATTTGGTGTTGCATGGCCAATCTGTGTCTACATTTATGGGTGAAAAAACCATGCCATGAACTTTGCATGTCTGCAAGTATATGCGCATGTGGTTAGAGTTGTTTTAATTGTCCAATTAGGTTGCCATCAGCATCTGTCGTGTCTGGGTTCCATGCCCCTAGTTGGCATGCACCGTAGAATTTCTAAGTAAGTGCTGATGCAGAAAGTTGCAGTTTCTCAGTATTCTCTCATGAAGCAATGGTGTCGTCTCGCTATGCATCTGCTGACCTACCGTGGGCCTCCTCTGTGATAACCAATTTCTTTCTATAGTACCCAACTGCTTTCTCCGGCCTAGGGAGGCTCAAAAAGCTGCAGATGAAGCGAAAGCTCGGTTTGCACACATCGATGGAGATCACCTCACACTTTTGAATGTGTATCACGCATACAAGCAAAACAGTGAGTACTGTGTTTTTTTTTTTTCATTGACGTTATTATCAAGCGAATGGGTGTTAAGCATCTTATTTATTCTTGAATTAAATTTAGCAGATGAAGATCCTTCATGGTGTTACGAAAATTTCGTCAATCAGAGAGCACTGAAATCCGCTGATAATGTGAGGCAACAGCTAGTGCGTATCATGGCCAGATTCAACCTCAAGCTATGCAGCACAGAATTCAACAGCCGTGACTATTATATCAACATAAGAAAGGCTATGCTGGCTGGATATTTTATGCAGGTAGCCCACCTTGAACGTACCGGACACTATTTGACGGTGAAAGACAACCAAGTACGTCTCGGTGGATGATTTCCTGCCCATATTCTAGATTTTTTTTTTGTTGGAATATCTATTTATATCTTGATTGCAGGAAAAACTATTTAGGAGCTGTATATTTTGTCTGTTTTTTAAAAATATATTTCCTTCGCAGGTGGTTCACTTGCATCCCTCAAATTGTCTAGATCACAAGCCAGAGTGGGTCATTTACAATGAGTACGTCTTGACGAGCAGGAATTTCATTCGTACCGTTACAGATGTTCGAGGGGAATGGTAAGTTGCTCTTCTTTATTTGTCTGACTTTGTGCATGTATCTTGAGCTGACTTCATTCTACCATATTGCAACCAATGTCCTTTATACCACGGATTTGGCACATGAAGACTCCACATCTCTCTAGACAGTGAGAATCTCTTCTCTTCCATTACACTTGCACATAGTTGTGCTTAGGGTAAAACCTTGGTTTAAAAAATCACCGAAACCGATACATATCACCCAATCTGTATCAGTTTCGGTCAGTGTTGTCAGAACCGGACCGGCCGGTCGAACTGGTAAAATCGGGAACTGGATCCCTCACCAGTTATCAAAACCCCCAAAATCCGGAAACAATTAAGAACCGTGTAGTTTTTAGAGTATTAGAAGAACCGGCCGGTTGAACTGGTGGAACCAGTGACCGATTACCATAACTGCTCAGTTCCATAGTGAGACATTGTTTACGGCGCCGTTACTGTTTTCCAGCCATTTTGGCCAGCCAAATGCCCCCAAAACTTTTTTTAAAATAATAACAATAATAGGATGCCCATCATGGGAGAACCCAAGGCTCGAAAACATTGGAAACTTTCTGGGTCTTACAGAGACTTTAGAATCTCAAGGACACAGAAGCTGAAACTCGCCGTCCAACCGGCTTCCAACATCAACAAACAGAGTAGAAAAGGAGGGATTTAAATAACAGATATCGAGTTCGGCGACACAGAAGCACGGAAACTTCCGGAAAACACGATGCCTTGGACCTCCATTGCTTGGATTCAGTGCCAGAAACACTAAGCTAAATTTGCACTGAAAATCTAATAGCAAAGAAGTAGAACTCTTTCAAGAATTTTAAAAAAATGAGGTAGAATTCTTTTACTATGGTTTTTTACTTTTCATACGGAAGGAAAGAAAGGAAAGCTTGAAGCCTTGAACCAACCACTTTGACACATTCGTCTTTTCGAGGTGAAGCTCACGTGGTGATTAGCTGTCATTTGGCATCTTGCGGTGGTACCTTGTTTTTTTGCTACGTGAAGTCACGTAGCTGCTAGTTTTCTCTTTTAAAGGTTTTTGGAAGGTTTACTCCCGAACCATTCGGATCAGCCGGTGGAACCGGGAACTGGTCCCCCAACCGGTTCGAAGGCCAGTCCGGTTCTGAAAACAATGATTTCGGTAGAACCTGTTATCCGAAATCGTGCATTTACGGTTTTTTTGAAGAAAAAATAAGACTAGTCACCCGAGTCCTACGATACGTAACGATTTTGGATGTAGGACTTAGTCGCAATTTTTTTGTTAAAAGGGGTTACGTAAACCCCTAAAAACATACTAAAACCACTTCTTTCGATTATCTCTTCCTCTCTACCCATTCTCAGCCTTAAAACTTAAAATCCTTCAAATTTTTTGTGATTGAAAACTTGATTTGGGGTTTGAATCATCAATTTGAAGAAAGCCTATGTGGCTTTAGCACTTGGTAGTATATGTTTCTACTCTCGACTCTTCTACTGCCTTATATTTCATTATTTTTACATTTTCAACTTGATCTTGGCTTTAGAAAAATATTGTTACTCATCTTCTGCAATTTTTTTTATTTTTTTTGTAAATTTATTGCTATTTCTTAGAATTTTTTCAAAAAATTAAACGGCTAACGGTCGGGACTGTTACGGTCCCCGAAACCGAGTTTTTAATCATTAGGTAGAACCTTGCTGAATCTAGTTTGAGAGACTGATCCTGAAGTTGGAGGATGGCAGTATATTGAATTCTTTGGCTAACTGAATTCAAGTCTATTAACTTGTGGGCATATGGTAACATATATGGCTGCAGTCTTTAATACCATGAAATATGTTACTTTTAAACCAGCTAAAGGTTATACCAGTTATCTTTATGATCATCTTGCAATATTTCATGGTATTTCTTTTGTATAAGAGATACAACAAAGTGGTCTGCAGATCTATCTATCAAGTTTTACAAGTAATGAAACCATTCCCATCTTGCAGACAGTAGAGGTACATTCCTATCACTACTGTTCTGAATCAGTTGCATACTGCTATGTATGGTCATTAGGGTGTTTCAGCTTCACCTTTGGATTGCACTTATGTTCCTAACAAAGATGCATTACAAACTTTTACCCTCAAATATTGGAGTAGATCTTATGTTCCTAACAAAGATGCATTACAAACTTTTACTCTCAAATATTGGAGTAGATCTCTCTCTCTCTCGCTTAAGATTGAAATAAATAAAAATGGATGGGCATAAGGAATGCCAATACGTACCAAAAAAAAATAGATTTTATGTTGGTATTTATTCTGGGATTAGTTAATTAAAGCTTTGGGACTAATATGCAATCTAATGATCAATGTACCTATCATTTTTTGTACAGGCTAGTTGACTTAGCACTGCATTACTACGATCTTGAAAATTTTCCCCAGTGCGAGGCAAAGCGCGTGCTCGAGAAGCTTTACAAGAAGCGGGAGATAGAGAGGGAAGAGGGCAGAACCAGGAAATAAAATCTATAAAATTGTTCATTCACTCACTGAGATCTCTTTTTTCTCTGGCAGTGGGGGAGGAAACTTTAGGAATTTGATTTGTGCAATCCTTACCTCCTTGAAGTCCATTTGAAGGAGTGAGATTGTCGGGGAAATGCAGTGAGGAATGCTGATGACGCTTCCATATACAAGACCCAAAAGTAGTTTGGTAAGCCTCGTGTGAGGAATGACATTCCAAATATGTTCTGGATGTATTTTTCCTTTTTGTTTTTCCTATTCCAATATAATAATACTTCTGGTCTTTAAAGTTATTCATGACTATCAGATTTTAGGTTTTTCTGTTTCTAGAGAGAAAAAATAGTTCATCAAATTTCAAGGTATTTTGTGTAACCAGGTTATTTAATGTTTGTCCATATAAGAAGAATGTTTTAGGCAGAAGATAACTGACTATCGATAGCTATGATTTGCGGTTGTTCTGTTGGACCGCTAACTGGTTTCTTTCTTCCAGTTCCACTACGTATATAGGTAGAATGGGTTCTGGATACACCACTAGACTCTACTAGGAAGCATTGAATGGCTGTGGGTATCAATACCTGTGTGTGCCTTTGCAGGGTGAGTACTCAAAAAGTAGCTCTCCAACTAATCCAGTCCTCCACTACCTTTCCCTTGACTAGACTTGCGTAAGCTGTCATATTCCTGCCTTGTTCTTTAAGCTTCATGGGCATTAGAGCATTCCTAGCAGTCTCACCAAATTTTACTCACCAAAATTTTCAGAATTCACTTTTTTTTCTTTTCTGACTATCCACTTTTTTAAAGTACTCCCAGCAGCAGTATCATCGATTTAACCAAAAAAAAAGTATCATCAATTTAACAAAAAAAAATAAGGGAGAGAGAAACATTATTTTATTATGTGTGGGAAAACAAAAAAGGAAGGGGGAGATAAATATTTGGTTTTGCGCGTACAGTACTCACCAAACTAGTTTGGTGAGTGTACAGTTTCGTGAATTCTGCCAAAATGGTTACTTTGACGTTTGGTGAGTGTACAGTTTGGTGAATTCTGCCAAAATGGTTACTTTGAAGAGACTGCTGGAGACCCCTTGTTGCATTGTTTTGTGTTTTGGCTTACCAAAATAACCAGAAAGTTATTTTGGTAAGGCTGCTAGGAATGCTCTTAGTTACTTGTTCATGGCATCCCCCGGTGGGTCCGGGTTCAATTCTATGTTAGCCTTGCCAATTTTACATTCGGGGGTTTTCGCAGCCAGATTGATCCTGTCCAATTGCAACTGAAATCTCCCGAGTTCAATTGCACTCGCAAAGTCCCTTTTAAACTCTAGTTAAAAAGTTTTAATTAGGGTGCGTTCGTTTGGCAAGAAAGTTGGTGAAAGAAATGAAATGAAAATGAAAAGAAACTTAAATTTTCTTGCAAAATAATCATGAAAAGTTGAATAGAGTTTTTGGCATAAGGTTGTCACTATTGACAAAGTGCAATAAAATGAAAATATGTTCCTTGCAAACCAAACACAAGAAATAAAATTTTCTTACTTTCACGTCAAACGAACGCAGATTAATATTATTTTCCTAAAAACCAACAATAAATGGTTGAACCTAAGGGTTAGTGGATCTTAATCACTATTAATGGGTGTTATAAGGGACACGTGTTGACATAAGGAGGCAATTGAACTCACGATTGAATAATATCCCAATTTGCTTTCATGAAATTGTCTAGTGCCTAGGTACAGGACCATAGTCAGTTAAGCGAGTTTTCAATACAATGTGTATGACTCCGTAAGAAAATTTTCGAGTGGGTCAATACAATGTGTATGACTCCGTAAGAAAATTTTCGAGTGGGTCGGTGCATACATGCCTTGCAGACACCCGTAGGGACTAGACCATGCCTCGAAGGGTTTGGGATACCCTCCGTTAGGGGTATTAATTTAAAATGCCTTCATTAATTTGATTGGTTTAGGTGGTGTTTGGATTGGATTTTTTTGGCCAAAAATCAATTCTGATAAAAATGATTATGTAGAAATTCATATCAAATAATCATTTTTTCAAATAATAGTCTTCGGAGAATATGGAATTGAGACTCACCAACAACGTATTCTCCAAACACTTTTATTTGAAAAAGTTATTATTTGACCATTAATTTTTACACAATCAATTTTACTAGAATTGATTTTTGGTCAAAAAAATCCAATCCAAACGCCCCATTAGGTTATTAAAAAGAATCTGCTTTTCACAAAATATGCCACCCAATTTCAGTGCAGATGTGAAGGATATGCGCAAGGAACATCACACAGCATTTTGGTGAAATTAGTCTCTGGCAGTCCCACACAGTAGTGCCATAAAGAGGCTATATGCACTACCCTTTTTTTTTTTTTTTGGTAATTACCTCACCTGGTAAGATTGAGCAAGAGGAGATGCATCCATACCAAAATGCATTTGGCACACTGTTTAAAATAATGATTAACTGAATATAACTATAATGGAGAAAATTTTGATGAGGAGGCAAAACCAAAACACCACCTCAGTTGGAGGTTTAATCCAATACCCACCCTTTTCCTATACAAAAGAAAGTATCACAACCTAATAAAATTAACAGTGGCCTACCATTTTAACAGCTGGCCACCTCCCAGTGATAATAGCCACTGATGCACCCATTGTCGCAACTCTGTCGGACTCTATTGTACAGGTGCAGACATCTTGCTGTGAAACAATATCCTTCCAATGTGTGAACAGCACACTGTAAATTGGTGATGCACTCAAGCTTATATATCATCTTCCATTTTTGGACTTCTCATCCCTGCAGGTTTTAAATAGATCAGCAAAGTTGGAGATTAATGATGACACTGTAGCAAAGGATAACATTATGGTCTTTGCAAAAGGCCAATCGTTTATATCAGTCTCAGGCGGATTGACATCTAGGGTTATCTTCCATCTATATTAGGTTTGCATGAAGGTTCAAGGTGGGAGGCATGATCCCTCCAGAAACCTAAATGCATACCTGAAATGGATAGCAGATGACAAGCATAAATGAGGGTTAATCTGCCCCAAGCTGATTGAATCAGTTTGGTAAAAAAGTCTTACCAGCATCCAGGGAATTTGTAGGAATATAAAGGACAGAGAGTACAAGACAGCTGAGATTACTGCCGCTGCAATCATGTTGTACATCAGCCGTTTGTTGTCTTTACTGGGCACAAATGCTGTCTTCAATGTATTTGTCAGTTCAAAGAATCTGTATGAAATCTGCAAGCAAGGAATTGGCAATAAATGATTTCATATTTTTTTCTTTCTAGTCCTCAAGATTTTATCATTTTTGTCACATACCGCAATGTATATGGAAGTAGTGAGCATGAAGGTCAGCATTGGATAGTCTGGTATGAGAGAAAGCAACAATTTAGGTTGTCCATCCGGCACACTTGATCTGAAACATTTAAAATCATTTCCAATTAACTGCAAGAAGCTTAAAGGAGATTATCTACCTTTTCCCTTAGCCATTCTTCCCTAAGTGTACCAACCACTCCAATCAAGTGTATTTTGGCTTAAAAGACTAGGGCCGGTGCCTCCCCTGAGAAAGCAGTTATACCACTTACATGCCGTATGGTACACAGTATTTGGACTCTAAATAAAATGTATTGAAAGGTAATACATTTGGAGATTAAAATCCCGTGAATAACTTAAATACTTATTATTTGCAAAGTAACTTATGCACCAACTGATCCCATGCTGTTGACGAAGTGTAAGACACCAGCAATCACCCAAACCAAAAGTAAGAATGGATGAGCTTATCCACATACCTTAGCCAGATATGGATCTGCGAAATGTAGGTCTCCAGTGTTATCTTTCCAAGCCATCTAAAAAACCAAACACAAAATATCTCAAAATTTTCTTTAAAAAACAAATATGTCAAATTTACAGGCAAAATCTGCCAGAGTTCATTAAGTTTGCCCCTGATAGCATCTGCAGCAAATGCATAACTTATCTAAATGATGGGACGTACTCTGAACAGTTGGATCAAATCAAAGTTTCACTTACGCAAATAGGGTCAAAGAGAAGTTACGAAGCTGCTGAGTGAAATTCCGCAAACATATGTAGACACTGATCAACACAAATCAAAAGGGAGACATAAATAAGTAACTAGCCCCATCTTCTAAAATAATTCAAAATGCCCAAATCATTCAGATAGAAATTATACGTTATGGGAATCCATGATGTGTAAGGGTGGTACTTATTGTATGCAACTTTGTCAAGCTTGTATATATACTCGAACCACAGATATCCCACCTAAAATTGGTTCAAAAATATGTGAGCATCAGACATGAAAAGTTACGCAAAAAGACGGTCAAAAAGAAAAAAAATCACGGAAGTTACTCAAAAAAAAATAATAACGGAATTTTGCAGGTTACCACAACGGAAATTGTCACAATAGTCGTTTTGATTGATATCCTACGTCTCACTTCTGTTTCCTCCAGTTTCTCCATCCACCTCTCAATCTAACAAATGCAATAATTTAGGACACAAGAAAGAAACAATCTATAAGGAAGGAAGAACGCAAAATTTTTCCAGTTCAGCTTTACCTCTTAAAACATATGAAAAATGTTTGAAATTAAATTTATCCTCGGAAATTCTAAAAGCAGTGTATGACTGCTTCATAAACTTACAGTGGGGTGATAGTAAGCATATATCATTCCGATGATCCATATATATCGATCAAGGCCCGAGCGGAAATGCCATTCATGCAAGCGGGAGAACTTTGGTTTTGAAGGATCCGGGTCAGCGTAACCTGCAAATTTTTTTGTGTGGGTTCAGCAACAATCAAGGTGAAGCTACTGAAAAATAAAGCAACAGCGTGTTACTGACCAAGAAGAAAAGTAAGTGGGCTCCAAGCCAACTCAAATACTCCAGGTACTTCCCATATCAGAATAACCACCATGAAGCAAGCAATGATTTTTAAAGCCATGACTGATCCAATCTCATTGTACTTGTTTAGGATACCAAGGGCCCCATAAACCATAAGAGTGAAAAGGGTGTGCATGGGACAGATGTAGTATAGCATGTAACTGTTGTTAAGGATAATGCAGCAAAATGCCACTAAGAAATTAAGTCGCCACATCATCTGCTCAACAAGAAGCTCTTACTGTCAGGAGCAGATTCATTATGAAGAGAAGAGTGATTAAGACGTTAAAGAGACTAATCACCTGAGCAAATCTGGCAAGGCTGAAATCTTTCCGAATGTAATAATATGAGAAGTTCCCAAATCCAGTCATCCACACGTATGCAGCAATAAAAATACGGATTGCATTATATATTTCTGTCGCAGCGAAGTAATGATACATCAAAAATAATACCTGGAAAAATTGAAGAGAAGGAAGTATGAGTCCTATAGTCCTGTTATAGTGTGGCATTGCAAACCCATAGCCAAAACCAGTTTATGTAAAGAGTTGTGGACACTGAAATCCATCTGTTATGATCCAAGATTCATAAGTCAATGAAAAAGTACACACAGAAATGGTGCAAAGTATTCTTCAGTGCATATGTACCCACCATGAATGAAATTTTTACTTCTCTTTATTGTAGATGGACACAAGAAAGACACTTTTCTTTGGAAACAGGTACCTAAATAAACTATCCAAGATATATGTACCCACTGTGCATGAAATTTTTACTTCTCTTTATTGCAGATGGAAACAAGAAAGACACTTTTCTTTGGAAACAGGTACCTAAATAAACTATCCAAGAGAAATTTAGAGGTTTATACAGTCAAGACTTCCATTAATCAAATCTAAGTTTTTTGACAAAGAATATCTAGAAACCCAAATATATGCATGATAAGGAAAATGTCTAGCAAACTATGTATAAGCATATCCAGAAGATGGGGATGTCCTTTGCAGCTCTGCTATATTTCCTTTGATCAAACATAGACCCAAGGATACTGGAATGATCCTTCTTTGCTTATCCAAAAAAATTGTAAAAAGCCATGTTGATGTTTTATTATTGGTTGGATGTGAGCACACAGCCTGATGGTTGCAATGCGTTATGTCAACCTTTAAGCTATGGCCTCGAGCCCAAAACGGTATGATAATATTTTTTTGAATCGGTAACGATATGAAGCCCTGTTGATATTGTTCAGATATAAACCTAGAAGACAAAACCATAATAACCCATTAAAAAAAAAGCAGTTCATGCCAGACATAGCAAATGCGAAGTACTTTCAAGAATGCTCACAAACTGGTCAGCTATTAGGAAGCCCATCCATCAAGCTGGATAGAAAACTGCATCGCTTAACAAACTCTAAATGAAATTCTATGCGTTGACATATAGGGGAAAAAACAATAAAGGAGATGAATGGAATGGTAATTTATCAAACCTTGAATATCTAAAAATTGAGGAAAAATAAAAGAATATGCTCATGAATCAGCATATGGTGAGAAAATAAATTCCCAGAATGAGATGCATCATCTTGCCGGATGACTAACCTGCATCCACCCTTTCCATTCCTCAGTCTGATGCCTGTTCAGATAAAGTATGGATTTCCCTGAAAATGGTGACTTATCGTGATGGATCTTAAAAGAAGTCATCGCCGACACTATGATGAGGAGGAAGTAGAGAAATAGGAAAAGATCCCGATTGTAATTCTGCAAACACAATTGATGGTTGACAGAAACAACCTAATTAGATGGCAAAATAGTTACCATGAAAGCATGAGCAAATTAATATTCGACAATTAGACCAGCATAGAATCCATCACCCAAGCAGTCAAGTCACATACTGAAGAAAATCTGAGCTAATTAGTGCCGAAGAAATGCATAAATTCAACAATGGAGTCAATACTGATTTACAAAATACATATAAGTACAATAGGACCAGTATCTTAAAGCTGCTGATATGTCTACATGAATGATGCAACTTCAGTTGATTTTAAATGTAAATCGTTGAGAGTTTCTAGGAGTTTTCCTCACATGGAGGTAATTCAGTTTTCTTCTTTTAACTCATTCCTCATCTAAAACCCTTGAGAGTTAGTCTGCCACTACTACTGTTCCATGAATAGTGCATAACCCCACTGGGCCATGACAACATTATGTATAAGTCTTTGGGTCATGATAGCATGATAAACTTTATTCTTCCACATGAAATAGGTCACCTAGCATGGGATCGGAGCTATGTCAGATTTAGTATTTCACAAAAATTTGTAAATAATCATGAGGATAGACAAAATACATTTTTTCACATAAATCAAGAAATGAAGCAGATGTAAGGAAAAAATAAAAACAGAAGTATATTATTATCTTGATTATGGACGTGAAAACTTAATCATCTTTTCAATGAATTTAATATATATATATTATACATACGTGTTAGGTGTTGCCATATTGGCTGGGGCAGTCAGTCCAACACTTATCTCAATGCCGAGACACATTTCAATGTCCAAGTTATGCAGTCCAATAGTGACAAAAAATAGTTGGCACAAACACAATATTCACCCTTTCATAAAATATATTTCCTTTCTCCATTCTCTCAGATGATTATAAATTTCACAATGAATAATCAACCACACGCTGCACCTAATATAATCTTTTTTTAATCAGTAATCGGTTGTTTTAGGCACCTAATATAATTTTTTGACTTCCCCAATGAGATCAAAGGGATGTATAGAATAACAAAAGGGTAAATTTCGTATAGATACACCACGTCACCTTTTTTGATTCTCCGAATAGACTTGTACGGTCACATATGTAGAAGTAGGCTAGAAGGGCACCAAATTCAGATCTGAAAATTCAACATTGTAACCAGCCAAAACAACTTTATGAATCTTAAAATATTCAGTCTCAAGTCTTTATGGTGATTTTACTTACATGGATCTCAACGTCAATCGATTTTCAACCAAGAATGACTCGTCCATCAGAAAGAATCTGAACAGATTCAGGCCAGATAAGCATATGTCGCCCTAGCCAAGACAAATCAACAAAAAAGCATAATAACATAAGAAACCAACTGCTTTCTGCTACAAACCTGATAAGGTGAGATGTGATCGATGAACTGCGAGCTTTAGGAGAAGCTGATTGGAGACCTCCCCCCTCTAACAAGACAGCTCTGTCATCTTCATTAACCGTTTCCATTCCCAACTCAACCAAATTGATATCCGAATGCCTGCCACTGGAAAGGAATATTGAATCAACAAAATGAATCACCACCTAACATTGGACAGAGAATTATACCATTTTGAATGCTCATTAATAAAACTTATCCAGCGTCTAAGGTGTAAGGTCCATATAAGAAAGGAATACAGCATATCTAGTAGTGTCTCTCAAATACTTGAGGTGCAAATAGGCATGAATGACTTGGTTGATATAATTAAAGTACATAGTAACAATAAGTACTCATAACACACGCATATTATTCAATAGCACATATGCTGTATGGGAAAAACAAGTAACACAAATCTAAAATGAGAGAGTGCAATTGCTGGCAAACCCGTGATCCTATGTGTACATACTAATTGCTGGCAAACACTACTAAATTCATGAAGTGTTTTGTAAACGTGTACATACTAATTTTGTACACGTATACAAAACACTTCACGAATTTATGTATTATATGGTCTATCACTACATACTAATTTTCTACACGTATACAAATCACTTCACGAATTTATGTAAATATGGTCTATCACTTTCTTTTTTCATTGAACTTCTAGATACAAGACTGAAACATACCAGACTTGATGGGTTGGCTCAAGTTCCAAGTTGGCTAGTCCAATAACAAGGTTGTAACCTTGTTTTGAGGATGAGAATGTGCAAAAGGAGAGATGAGATCCAATTCCTAAACCTAACTTTCCAAAATTTAATTGTCGTCCCTGCTCAAATATACTCAACATCAGTGTTACAAATCTCTTCCTCGGGTTTTTATCGACCAAAGTTTTTCTAAATCTGAATTTTTTTCGGGTATTTCTCGCCTAAATCTCGGCAATGATTTAAAAAATATATTGAAATTACAGAAAATAGTAATAAATATCATCAAGTTATAAATTCATAAAACCAATAACATTATGTATTTCTCATGATATTTTAAAAATCTCAGTTAAATATCGGCTAAATCTCGCGATATATATAGGGATAAAAAGATAAAATTATATTTCCCACGAGATTTTTAAAATATCGTGATAAAAACAGAGTTTTAAACTTTAGATGTTTTTCTCGAAAGAAATTGAGTATTTCTCGGGAGATTTGTAACAGTGCTCAACATCATAAATTTGACCTACGAATTCTTTTATCAATTCCCATAATTAAATAATATGTACATAAAAGTTAAGGATTCATTTCGCAGAATCAATTGTGATGAGAACTAATTGTAAATAAATCAATTGTCCAACAAGCATTGTTATAACTAATCCTGTTTGGTTAAAATGCTGGACAAAATCGATTCTATGTAGAAAAGAGAATTAATGTAATAATCATGTTTGGTTCATACAGAAGCACAAACTGTTTATTAAAAAGCCTTACTTTAAAATAATAACTACAAACATAAAACAAAATAGCATAACAAACAAAACAAGAGTTTGGGAACAGTAATTGTCTTTTGCTCTAGCTATATATCTTTGCATAAAGCCCATACCATATGCACACATACGTTTGGGATAATTTCCTATCATGAAAGTACTCTAACCTTCTATACCATTCTTCTTTAGAAGACATAGTTGCTTGAAGTCATTCTAGAAGATTCTCCCACGGGCATTCTTCCTTGACTGATTTTAAGGAGGTGAGGAAGAAAGGAGGAGGACGAGGATGGGGTGAGATGGAGAGGAAGATACCTCCATTGTTGTTTGTCACATGTCGTCCGCCGTTTCTGTCCATCAGTCCTCCATCCACCCTCCAATAGAGAAGAAGAGAGAAAAATGAAAGAGGTCCCCTTTCTTTTCTCCCACCATAAAAGACGTATCGTCGAAATCAATTCCCTCCCTATCAAAATCACCCCCTCCCTATTTGAAATAATGTGGTTTTTGGGAAATTAATTATGATAAAATCAATTTTTCTAGGTGAACCAAACACGATTCTCAAGGTATAAAATTGCCAGAATCGATTTTAGCCGATGAAATCAGCTAAAAAAATCCGAACCAAACAACCGCTAAATGAATCCTGAAGTGAGAAACAAAATTAATTACCCAAAACTATGACACTGGAGCAAATCTTTCAGAGGAGTAAATTGAGGAGAGCCGTATATAGGAAATGAACTGGTACTGTAGTGAATGAATTACAGCATGTGCTATCAGCCTATCACAAACGTGCACACGCACACGCACACACACATAACATCAAGAGAGAGAGAGCTGATACCAATTCATGTTAGAGTTAATTATTATTTTTTGATTGATCGTTGATGTTACAGTCAATTCTGGAACATTGCAACATCATTACATAATGCCTAGTGAGCATCATTAAAAAGAACAAAAGAGGAAAATCTTAACCCACCTAGTTTCTATGTCTCCAACATCAACAATAGGACTCAAACTTCCTATGCTGCATCTCTCCATGAAAACCTCTCTCAACTGTTGATTTGTAAGGATTTGAAGCCAGTCATTATTTGTGGTTTGGAACTCTACTAAAAGTATAAAACTAAGAAAATGAATAGCACACCACAGAATAATTATTACTCAAATAATGTCAAGAGATCCAACATCAAATTCCAAAAGAGAATCCATCTTTCAACCGATAGTACACACAGAGATAGAACAAAAAGTTGAAACAAATGCCTTTAAAGTCATGAACTTGTGCAGTGCACGGAGGACTAGACCATTCCAAAGTAAGGCACCATGTATTTCAAAAGGGAATAGCAGGTGCTATTATGAATAATTTGCATATGAGCAGGGATCAAATAAGCCTAAAAAATCAAATTATTATCTAACTCACACTTTCAAAGAAATAGAATTTCTCTTGTATTCCAAAAACTCGGAATAAAGCCATGCTGCAAATATTGGGATGATTCCAAGGAAAAATGATACCTGCAATAAACAAATACCAAACTACTGATAAAAAAACATATACCAAACTATATCAAGTATGGATGTCATAATAAAATGCTTCCTTGAACCAAAAAAAAAATTTGCAACCAAAGCATGGCAGAAAGAGAAAAGAAGTAAAGATAAAAGGGGAGAGAGAGAGAGAGAGAGAATCAATTTCAGTACAGCTCTCAATATCATTATGCATTAACAATTAGTATGAAAATAGAGATAAGTATTGGGTCGGTGCGGATACCTGAAAGCTTTGGGACACCCTCCGTTACCAAAAAAAATAGTAGAGAAGTATTGATGGCTACTGGCTACTGGCTACTGGCTACCGATGTGTCTAACAAAGATTACTCATCAGTAATAGTTTAAAATTCCAAGATAAGCACAACAAGCAGTATACGGTAACACACTTATGTGTACTAAAGAGAGAAATAGAACTCTACTTTCTTCATTGTGAGAAAGGGGATTGGAGCAATTCAATCTGTAGTTCATCAAAATGGGATATGGCTAAAACAAAGGTTTGGGAATGATATGAGTTCAGAACAGTTTTAGTTTTTAGAAAAAGGCAAATAAAAATTAAACCAAAATTAAGTTGAGTGGATAGTAAAAGTTTAATAAAGTCTTGGCTTCGGTAATCGAACTCAAAAAAGTGTGTAATGTAGGAGCAAAATTTAGCCAAGAAGATAAATAGATCAGATTTCTTGGTAGGTCTTGGCCATAGGGCCTGAACTAATACAAGTCTTTGAGAACCACTGTAGAACCCCGGAACTTTTGTACATGTCTCGGGATGCGTGTCAAGGCATGAAGCCTTTGTAATGTTCAAAATTCAATAAAAGAAAATATTGAAATCATGTATATGTTATTTCATAATATATAAGTATTAAGAAGATAATAGGTGTTCATTTTATGATGGAAAAAGCGTAAGGTTTTTCCTTAAGCCTATGAGAGTGAAAAACAAAAGGAAAAAAGGGGGTTGGAATAGAAGTGGGATAAGTTCAAGTAGTGGAATTGAGTGAAAAATGGACTCAGTGTCAAAAATTGCAGAGCACTAATCGCTCAGTCCAAAGTAGCGATCGCTTGGTCCAAAACCGAGCGATCGGTATCTATCGACTGGTCCAAAAATTTGTATGGGGAAAAATTCCAGAGAGGGCGTTTCAACCGATCGCTCGGTCAAAAACACCGATCGCTTGGTAGACCACCGATCGCTCAGTCATAAGCACCGATCACTCAGTCTTTCGCGCTTTTGCAAATTTCATTAAGGGCATTTGGGGTCTTTTGGCTTCCACCCTTGGTCTTTAAAGACCACACTCGAGCCAAGGGTGTTCATTAACACCCTTAGCATTATATTTGAGAGAGAGAGAGGAGAAAGGGGATTTCACCTAAGGCATCCACTTGAGAGAAATCAAGGGTTTGAGAACCCAAGATCTCCCCAAATCAAGCAAGGCTCCTTCATCTTCAAGATTGGGTTCTCCTCTTCCAAGTTGGAGCTTCAATCAAAGATTTTCTTCAAGATCAAGTGTTGATCAACAAGGTTAGTACACTCTTATAGCTAACCTAGTATTAACTTATGTTTCTATTAAAAATGTATATGGATTCAAGTTCTTAAGTTCTTTCATGAAACCTATTATATGAAAATAAGATAAATGGAAATGTATGGATGTGTAGTGAATGTATGGAGGTTAAGGCGAATGGATGCCAAGTAGGATGTGATGATGTTGTGTGGTGGAAAGGATGGATGGGCATCATACCAATAATGAATACACCTATGATGTTTGATGAAATGTGAATATGAAACCACATGTTAAGAGACTTAAGAAAGTGTTGAACACCACGTGATTGATGAAATGCATGAATGAGGACTAAGTTAAGGAAATGAAAATATGATTTAGGGAGTTTTTCCCCAATTGACAAATGTTAAGTGAAATACTCTGTATGTTTACTTTCAAGCTTGCCTAGTTCAAGAAATGTTCTAAATGCTATATCATGCTCTTTTAATCGTTATATGTTATTATGATTGCTACGATTTTGTCAAGCACGAACACGCACATTTGCATGAACCGAGGTTTTCTCATAAGCATGTAATTCAAAAAAAAGCATAAGAAAGGTTTTAAAGGCATTCCTAAGAAAGAAGCATAAGCATTGACAAAGCCAAACTTTGGATTGGTATTCTAAGATCGGTTAACTCATGCTCACAAGGATCAAGTCTAAAATCTTGCATAAACTCCACGGATCATAAGTCTCGCAAGGCTTTTCAAGAACTCATAAGAATCTCACAAGTCTAAGATCTTGCATATGTCTCTACGGATCATAAGCTCACAAAAACAAGCTCACAAGAAGCTCACAAGCTCACAAGAAGGCTCACAAGAAAGCTCATAAGCTCACAAGAAAGCTCATAAGAACTCGTAAGCTCACAAAAACTGATAAGAAACCACGAGACTCACAAGCATTCATAAGAACTCATTAGCATGCATAAGATGGTTTGATTTCCAAGAAAAGCATAAGTTTTATGAAAGGTTTTCTATGACGGGTTTTAAGCATGCATTTTGTGAATTGTATTCTTGTACGCACGGGTATGTGGTATTATGATCGTTATAGTATTATTAGTTATTAGTTTGTGCTCGCTGAGTATTCCATGCTCAGTCGTACATTTATGTCGGTAGGTACACGGGTTCCCTTTGACATCTGTGATCAGGGGCCTTGGATAGAGGAGGATTATAGCGAGGAGGAGGCAAAGAACTTAGACCACTGGCCTTTTCAGGTTGATTACTGAGAGAGATAGAGAGAGAGAGAGTGTGTGAGAGAGAGAGAGAGGTCATTATCATTTTTTATTTTGATAGGTGGGCATGTCCACCTTTACTTTTGGTTATGTATGTACAAACTTAGAATACTGCTGATGTATAGAGAAAAAAAAATTTGGATTACACTTCCGCACACGATTAAGCTTCCGCATTACTTTATATTTCTATTATATATTGTCTTGTGTATTTTACAGGATGGTTTGGTATCGGATATTTGCACATCATGAGCCAAAGTATCCCTAACTCCTATGGGGTAATTTGGGTCGCGACAACCACGACTCCACATGCCAACCAACCCATATATATGGGAATGAACTCCAAATCACCCTCCAATTGAATCCAAGAGAAACAACAAAGTAAAATGAAGACTTAAATAAGTCTTGCAAGGGAGCAGTAAAACCAACTATAGGAAATTTCAAGAGTGAGGCCCATATGGACCCATTAGGATCAACCCAACTAACCACATAAAAGATGGTGAAAACCCCAAAGGTGCGGCACTTGAATGGATAAAAACAACTTGGGGTTTGTGAGACATTAAAAATCTCCCAAGCCAGTGGCAATTTTTAAATACAATGATATTTTTTTAATTCCAAAAATAGGGTATTTACTTTTAATTTAGGGAAGGTGCTACTGATATACCATGGACGGCGAAGGAGCTTTTGTTGTTAAGGGGAATGTGCCGCTTGCGGTTTGCTAAGCCAACTCTTTTGGCAAAACCCCCCGGCCTCATTAGTGCTGCTTTCCAAAGGTTCCTCTTACTATAGCCGGGGTAAGGTTCAGGAGCCTTAGATGCCCTAATAAAAAAGAAGGGTTCCTTTTTCGTGTTGACAAATAGGAAAATAATCATATTTAAAATGCTCCTAACCCATGTTTAAAACATTGGCTTTTAAAAAGTGTTTTTTGCTTGTATAAAGGTTTAAACGAAGTTAAACAAATTATGAATGTTTCACATTAAAATCTTTTTTTTTAATATTTAAAAATAATATCGGGGGTAGGTTGACTCTAATCAGAAGTACCCTTCGGAGCCTCCCCACTTATTACCTCTCTACCTTTACCATTCCTCGATCCATAGCTAGGATTCTTGCTCGCCTTCAGCGAAACTTTTTGTGGCATGAGCGAAGTGACAATCGGAAGTATCACCTCGTCGATTGGTCTCAAGTCTGTATGCCATTAGCGGCGGGAGGGCTAAACCTGGCCCCCCTAACCGCGGTAAATAGGGCGCTTCTGGGTAAATGGGTTTGGCGATTTGGTGAGGAGAGAGATAGTTTGTGGCGGCAGGTCATTGTGGCTAGACATGGCCTTGATTCGGTGTGGGCGCCGAAAACTGTGAGGGGTTCCCACGGGGTAGGGCTTTGGAAGGGTATCATGGATGTTGCCAAGTCACTTGACCCATTCATTAACTTCAAGTTGGGCAACGGGGCCGATATCCAGTTCTGGCTTGATGTCTGGAGCAGTCAGTCGCGACTTAAGGACGATTTTAGCTCTTTGTTCTCGTTGGCCATAAACAAAGGGGTGTCTGTTGCCGCCTGTGTAGAGAGGATTGGGAGCAATTTAGTGTGGTGTCCTAGGTTGAGGAGGGCTTTGAATGATTGGGAAGTTGAGGAGATGCAGTGTCTTTTGACCAGGTTGAGTTACTCCGTCCCCAGATCCCAGATTAGTGACAGTAGGACGTGGGCCCGTAGCAACAACGGTCGATTTTCAGTGAGGTCACTATTGCAGTCCTTTGAACCTGTGCTTTTGCGTTCATTTCCTCATAAGGCTGTGTGGGCTAACCAGGTTCCCACGAAGGTATCGTTCTTTCTCTGGTCAGCTGCATTAAATAAAATTCTTACTATAGATAATTTGAAGAGGAGAGGGTGGAGCTTAGCCAACAGATGCTTTTTGTGCCTAAATGCGGAAGAGTCAGTGAGTCATTTGCTCTTACACTGCCCGGTTGTCTTTGGGGTCTGGGCTTATTTCTTGGCTCGGATGGGTGTGGAATGGGTCTTCCCCTCCTCCGTCCTGAGCTTCTTATCTAGTTGGCACTTGACGACTTTGGTGGGTGCTGAGGAATCCATCTGGAAGTTTTTGCCCGGTGCCATTTCCTGGGTCATTTGGAAGGAGAGGAATGGTCGCGTCTTTGAAAATTCCTCTTCTTCTGATCAGCGGATCCTCTCTCAGGTGAGACGTTCACTAGTGGAGTGGAGCTCGCCTAGCTCGGTTGGTCAAGCAGTGAGGGATGCTCTGTTACATTGAGGCCAGCTAGTTGCCACATTAGCATGTTATTTTATTCCTTTTCTTGTTGCTCTTTCTTTTAGTTTACTACTCTGTAAACTCTTTTTAATCTATGATATATCTCCACTTTACTGATCAAAAAAAAAACAGGTTGGCCCCATGACTCAATATTAGTTCTGTTTATCTTCTTTCTTTATATTGATAACAGTAAAAATTGGAAAACAAATGATACAAGAGAGTGAGGGGAAAAGAGAGGCCATAGGGGCCAATTAGAGCACCCAGCAGGAAAGACAGAGAGCAAAATGAAAAAAAGAAATAACAACTTAAAAATGTCACAAGCAACAGAAGTGGGCTGTCGGTCTTCTCTTGCTTGTGACGAGGATGATGGCCCAGTTTAATAACAAGGTATATTGGTCCATGATAAGTACTATTCCATAACTACTAATGTGACGGTAGGCTGGGGTCAGTCGCACAACTTCACGGTTAAGAACATCACTCAATTGAGCCATGGACGCAACCCCTGTATATATTAAAGGCATAGGTGGAAGATGCCCCTTAACATTTAACAATGCTGTGCTACCCGAAAGACCTCAGATTGCCCCCCATGAATTAACCTGATCAGCAATCCAATCTCCCTCAAGTTTGCAATTGGCTGACTTCAAATTTCCCTGTTTAGGGTAAAGGAAATAGAAATATGAACGCAAATATGAAAAAGAAGTTAAAGATGCATATCTAGAGCTTGTGTGCAAAGCATTATACTGAAGTAGATATTCTAGAAGAAGCCTCTAAGATGTTGATATTGCCTAGGCCAAAATATTCTCCATGAGGAAAACCCTAAGAAGATAATACTATACAATTGGTAATATGAGTATAAGGAAGTGTGACATTCTTATACTTGAATCTTGTTGGGTAGCTTTTATACATTTCGTGTTTGATAAGGCTTGAACCCAATTAACCCATCACTAATCCTATTACCAAGAGAATCATGGATTATGATTTAGGCATCAACTACAGCCAATCAATTTTGGATGCTACAATCGAGCTGATTTAGCTGGAAACAATTGGATGCTTTCCTCTCAAAATATTTGAATGTTAACTTGGTTTTATATAAAACTGAGATGCTGCAAAATGTTGAATTCTTGAAGGAACTCTTAACTTCAGTTTGTGCCTGGACTGCTCATAAAAAACTTCCCCAAAACTAGATTTAGAAGTGTAACTTCTCATCAAAACATGAGAGATTAACTTCTTTCACCAATAAAAAATTTCACAATTACATTTTCAATACTCATATTATCTACAGTTCAATTTCATAAAAATTCACGAAAAAAGTACATCAAATCCAACATCCCGCCTTTCAACTAGAACACCCTCAGAAATACAACAAACGAACTCCACAAATCTCCATGAATTCCAAAAATTCAACTAGTTTACGGATCGTACTCAAACAACTTCGCAAACACTTTCAACAATGCATGATCTGAAAGCATAAAAGCTCGAAATAATATTCCGGCAGTTAACTTCAAAATCTCATACCTGACCAGGACTTATTGGTCCATAGATCGCCATTTTTGCAGAGGAAAAACCACCTCAGATAATAATTTACGGATAGAAAAGCTGTAAATCAACGAGCATTTCAAGAAACCGACCAGATCTGATCGAAATCCGAGCGCGTAATCTGGTGTCGCAGGAAATGAATAACAGAAAAAAAAAAAAAAACCTAGATTTGTGTGGAAGCCATTGTATTGAGATTGATAGGCTCGTATAGAAATCGAGATGCATGTGAATATGAAAAAAACGAGTGGGAAATAGAGAGACAAATCAATAAATCATAAATCCTATTTCTGAAAAATATTATTTTGAGAGAGAGACAAACAGAGGTCCAGTGTTCAATTAAGAAGAGTAAATTACGAGTTTAGTTGAGATTTCAGAGTCGTTAGTTGGGGAATCCCCTGCGTTGCTTGTAATAAGAATTACGAAAGTACCATTGGACTCTTAGTTTATTATTGTAAACATAAACATCCCACTTTATTTTTTAATCTAAGGTTGGTCCCAGACTTATCAACCGCTTGATCTTGGCCATCGATTTGATGGGACCACACACATTAATGCTGTACATCACCGCAGAAAACTCTTCTTACGGCACTCTCCCTTTTACTGTAAAAGAGACAGGAATTTTGTGGTGGGACCGCAATGACTTAAGTCACAATTATTGTCTTTTTGCATGGAAGTTGGGAGAGTGCAAAAGGAGGAGACTAAGACTGCACTCCCCTTAGTTTAATTAGTCGTGACTATATGTGACCCTTTGCGGACTTTTTAACTATTCGGGTCGAGTTTTGGACCGTAAACCTTAACCCACTTATCTAAATAATAAAAAAATTCAAGTTTTTCTTTTTTTTTTCCTTGGGTAATCTGTTGTGTCGGTTTGTTTTTTAGCTTTTTAGATCCAGCGTGTATCCATCATTTGTTCTTCCAAAGTACCTGTAAATGCTAAACCCAGAAAGGCAGACCCGAAAAATCACGAACAATACTGCTACCACGAACTCATAAATAATCCTGCACTTGAAATTGATTAGCAACTCAATAGCTCTTGTGAAGTGAGGTGCGGATCACGTCGCTCTCTTTAAGACAATTCGCGCCCCCACAGATGCAATGGGTTGTTGGTCACGATGTCTCCCAGGATACAACAGCTTCACAGATCTATTCTGACAGTAGAAAATGCACCTTCTACTATCGTACACCACTCTGTATTCTTAACCCAGCAAACTCGAAAATATTGATGAAAAAAAAATACCCCAAAACCAGAGGAAAAAAAGAGATGAACTCGTATATACTAGCTTGCTTATTAGAAGAACCGAAGAAAAATTCTGTGTATAAACCTGTATAGAAACCCTCTTTATATAGATTAGGAAATAGTAAGAAGTCTGTTGATTTCCAAAACTGAATTTTTAATACCCGAAATTAATCTAATTAATTACCACAACAGTAATAAAACGGGAATAAAATAATCACTAGTAATTAGAGGTATGTCAAACGGTAATAAAACGGTAACCATGATTAATTAAAAAATTAATAATAAACATTGTATAAAAAATAATATTTTATCAATGACCTAACCCAACCCAACCCAACCCAACCGCCCGACCGACCGACTCGACTCGACTCGGCTCGGCTCGGCTCGGCTCGGCTCGGCGCGCGTGTGTGAGTTGTAGCATAGTATAGTCACAATGTGCAATGGGTGGGTAGACAACAAATTCAAAGGCCCTTGAAGGCCCAAACCTTCTTCCAACACTCTTTCTTATAAAGAGGTAAAACTATTCATAGTTTTTCCATATGGGACTAAAAGAAACACCCAACCTTAAAAGACAATGTTTTTCCTTTAGTTTTGAATCACACCAAAAAACACAACAATCCCCCACTTGATTCAAAAACAATAATAATATATTTGGGTAAGATTAGATTTAATGCGTAAACAAAAGTGTCACGTAGATTTGAACTTTTGTATAGTTTAAAGTAAAATTCTCACCAGATACTCAGTTACCATAGATCATAAATCTTAGTATTCAAAACTGAGATCTTTAATGATGAGTCTTTATACTTTAAACACATTAACTCTTACAGAGTCTACAGGTGTCTTAGCCAGCACTTTTCGGCCATGTGCTTTTATCCCAGTTTAATAAGTGCTCTAGAGAAATAGCCAATTTCTCATAAGAAGCGGCTCCCAGCACTTTTCGGCCATGTGCTTTTATCCCAGTTTAATAAGTGCTCTAGAGAAATAGCCAATTTCTCATAAGAAGCGGCTCCACTTCCACACTTATATAGGTGAGTCTATCAAGGATGCCTATGTGACTCCACATCCCACTCAACAGAGCTATAGATCTCATTAAGAAGAAACCCTCAGCCTCTAATCGTCACATACTTTATGCACTATTTATACCATAGGAAATGACTAGAAGAATAATAATATTATTCTTCTTTTATAGTGCTTTCACCTCAAACCACTCAGTAACTCGTTCTTCCCATTAAACCTGTTCTTGGGATCTCCAGTCTTCAGGTTGGGTATCCATTACAGTTGGTTTATTTTCAATTGGCTTAAGTCTCATTCCCTTTGATATGGTCCACACTTTTTCCCTTACTAAACCTTTAGTTAAGGGATCTGCCAGATTTTCAGGTGATCTGATTTCATTGACAGATATAACTCCATCTTGTAGGAGTTCTCTCAAACATGCATGTTTTTGACGTATTTGTCGAGATTTCTCATTATACTGAGTATTATTAGTTCTTCATATTGCAGCATTGCAATCACAATTAATTTTAACAGCAGAGACTGGTTTATTCCAGAAAGGAATATCGAACAAAAAGTTCCGAAGTCACTCTGCTTCTTCTCCCGCTAAAGAAAGAGCTATTAATTCTGATTCCATAGTGGAATTTGACAGAATTGATTGTTTCTTGGATTTCCAATAAACTGCACCACCACCAATGGTGAATATATAGCCACTTGTTGCTTTATATTCATCAGAGACAGAATTCCAATTAGCATCACTATATCCTTCTAATACAGGAGGATATCTACCATAGTGAAGACCATGATCCATAGTTCCTTTTAAATATCTAAGAACTCTGCTAATTGCATCCCAATGTTCCCTACTAGGATTACTAGTGTATCTACTTAACTTTCCAACTGCACATGCAATGTCCAGACGAGTACAATTCATAGCATACATTAAGCTTCCAATAACACTAGCATAATCATTTTGGTTTATACTATCTCCTTTATTAGGTGATAGGTGAACACTAGGATCATAAGGAGTACATACATGACTATAATCATAATGATTATACTTTATTAATAATTTTTTAATGTAATGAGATTGAGATAAAATTATCTCATCATCTCTCCTTATTATTTTAATTCCAAGAATTAAATTTGCTTCTCCAAGATCCTTCATATCAAATTGGGAAGACAAAATTCTTTTGTCTCATTAATGATTTTATGATTTGAACCAAAAATCAGTAAATCATCTACATATAGACAAATGATAACTCCACAATCACCATTAAAATTGTAATATATACATTTATCACTTTCATTTGTACTATATCCATGAGATATTAACACTCTATCAAATTTCTCATGCCATTGTTTTAGAGCTTGTTTTAAACCATATAATGATTTTACAAGTTTACACACTTTATTAGATTGTTCAGGAACAATAAATATCTCTGATTGGTCCATATAAATTTCTTCATCTAAATCATCATTCAAGAATGTCGTTTTTACATCTATTTGGTGAATGATTAAATTATGAATAGATGCAATAGCAAATAGTACTCGAATAGAAGTAATTCTTGATACAGGTGAATATGTATCAAAATAATCTATTCCTTCTTTTTGCTTAAACCCCTTGGCTACCAACGTAGCCTTATATTTTTCTATTGAACCATCTGCTTTAAGTTTCTTTTTAAATATCCACTTACAACCTATAGTTCTAGTTCCAGGAGGAGGATCAACTAATATCCAAGTGTGATTGGACATTATTGAATCCATTTCATTTTCTACAGTTTATCTCCAAAAAGAAGAATCATGTGACTCAAATGCCTCTTTTAAAGAAATAGGATCGTTCTCTACCATATAGGTATAAAAATCAGATCCATAAACTTTACTCTTTTTAACTCTTTTACTTTTCCTAGGCTCAATTTCAGCCTCATCTGAATCGATTATTTCAAGATTTTTAGAATTAGGATTTTGGTTTATTAAACCCCCACTACTTGAAGAATTAAAAGGAAAAAGATTTTCGAAAAAATCAGCTTCCCTTGATTCAATAATCACATTATTTTCAATATCTAAAAATCTATATGCTTTACTATTTATTGCATAACCAATAAAAGCACATCTCCTAGATTTAGGTCCTAATTTATTTATTTTAGGATCATTAAATCTAACCATTGCTAAACATCCTCATGTTTTAAAATAACTTAAATTTGGTTTTCTCCCTTTCCAAATCTCATATGGAGTCATTTTAGATTTTTTACTAGGTATTCTATTTTGAATACAACTAGTAGTGATTAGAGCTTCTCCCCATAAATTTAAAGGTATGCCTGAGCTGTTAAGCATTGCATTAACCATTTCTATTAATGTTCTATTTTTTATTTCAGCAACTCCATTTTGCTGAGGAGTATAAGGAGCAGTAACTTGGTGTATTATTCCACTTGATTCACAAAATAAATCAAATTCATTAGAGGTATATTCATTTCCTCTATCACTTCTTAATATTTTAATTTTTAAATTTAATTGATTTTCAACTTTTGCTTTATAAATTTTAAACATATTTAAAGCTTCATCTTTAGATCTAATTAAATACACATATGTATATTTAGATTTGTCATCTATAAATGTAATAAAATATTTTTTACCACCTCTTGTGACTGTTTCTTTTAAATCACAAATATCAGTATGAATTAGGCTTAGGATATCTGATGATTTGTCTACTTTATGAAAAGATTTTTTAGCTATTTTTGATTGACTACAATACACACATCTATCAAAAACATTATCATTTAATTTAGGAATTATTCATAAATTACTCATAGTTTTCACATATTTTTCATTTGTATGTCCTAATCGATTATGCTAAAAATTAACTGAACACACAATATAAGCAGAAGAAATTTTATTGCTCAAAACATTAAGTTTAAACATGCCATTGGTTGCATAGCCTTTTTCCAACAAATTTTCCATATTTGGAAATTACATAGTTATCAGACTCTATTACTTGTTTAAATCCAGCCTTATTCAGAAGATAGCCCGACACCAAATTTTTTCGCACATCTGGAATGTGAAGAACATCCTTCAGAGTTACAGATTTCCCTGAAGTGAAATCGAGAGTGATATCTCCAACTCCAACAACTTTAGAGGTTGAGGAGTTCCTCATCTGGACATTATGGTTGCTTTTGACAGCCTCATATTTTTTAAATAAATTTATGTCATAACAGACGTGCCTCGTCGCACCTGTGTCTGCCCACCAACCCTCACTGAAACCCATCATGTTGATTTCAGTGATCATAGCAACTAAGGGTTCTTCCACCATATTTGCTTGAGAATAATTCATTTTTTCCGGAATTGACAATTCTTAGCAAAATGTCCAGATTTTCCACAGACGAAACATCCACTCCATTTTGAGCTTTCTCCTGTCTTCTGAAAAGGTTGATAAGGCTTTTTATTCTTCATAAGCTTCTTGTTGGTTTTCAAGAATTTCTGTTTTTTATTCCCCGAAGAATCAACAAAATTAACCTTTGAAGTCATCTCAGAATTCTCTTCTTTTTTATCTTGGGCTCTAGATTCTTCTTCAATCCGAATTCTCATTACTAAATTTTCAATTGAAAATTCATTTGATTTGTGACAAAGAGAATTTCGGAAATCCTTCCATGAAGGAGGTAATTTCTCTATAATAGCAGCCACTTGAAATTGTTCTGGAATTTTCATTCCCTCAATAATAATCTCATGAATTATTATTTGAAAATCCTGAGTTTGTTTTACTACGGATTTATCATCAACCATTACAAACTTTAAAAATCTGCTCACTGCATATTTTTTAGACCCAGCCTCCTCAGTTTGATATTTTTTCTCTAAAGCTACCCATAAGCTTTTTGCAGAATTTTCAGTGCAATGTAAATCATACATTGCATTAGTCATGTCATTTAAAATGTGCCATTTGCACAAAAAATCTGTAGATTCTCATCTTTCCTTATAATGAGATCTACCCAGTTCTTCTTCTTCTTCATTAGGAACATCAGTTAAAACATATGCTAATTTAAGCGATGTGAGCAGAAAAAGCATTTTCTATTGCCAACGCTTAAAGTTAGACCCATAAAAAATTTCAGTCCTAATCACAGAATCATTTGTTCTAACATTCATAGAAGTCATGTCGAATGTCTTAAAATTGTTGTTTCAAAATACCTGTAAATGCTAAATCCAGAAAGGCAGACCCGGAAAATCACGAACAATACTGCTACCACGAACTCAGAAATAATCATGCACTTGAAATTGATTAGCAACTCAATAGCTCTTGTGAAGTGAGGTGCGGATCATGTCGCTCTCTTTAAGACATTCGCGCCCCCACAGATGCAATGGGTTGTTGGTCACGATGTCTCCCAGGATACAACAGCTTCACAGATCTATTCTGACAGTAGAAAATGCACATTCTACTATCGTACACCATTCTGTATTCTTAGCCCAGCAAACTCAAAAATATTGATGAAAAAAAAAATACCCCAAAACCAGAGGAAGAAAAGAAATGAACTCGTATATACTAGCTTGCTTATTAGAAGAACCCAAGAAAAATTCTGTGTATAAACCTGTATAGAAACCCTTTTTATATAGATTAGGAAATAGTAAGAAGTCTGTTGATTTCTGTGAGGGGAAAATACCGGCAAAGACACGCGTCAGCAACAGCTCATTCCACGCTCAGGTTTACTGGTAGAAGGTTGGAGTGGAGGGTGTGACACCCTGACCTGTACTCCGATGCTAAAGTCAGTAGGTGTAGAAGATGATGAACAGTAAACACTAGAACAGTCACTGAAAGTTACGCAAGGCACTGGAAGCACTGAACACGTATATTCTCAGGTCTGGATCAATGAACAAGTGTCCTGTACACTAAAAATCACGGGGTTTTTATAGGGTAAGGTTGGTATGGCCATCGATGACCATGGATGGCCATAGGTATCCATACCACGTGTATTTGCACTCATTGCCAAATATCTTAGACATATCTGCTGCCGGTTGCATCACACGTGAGAGCCTCCTATGAGTCCAATCGGACGGGATCGGACGGTACGCAGAAATGACCAGCATTAAATGTCAAGACAGTGCTTTCGGCACGAAACGGCGCGTTCGGCACACTTGTCGGAATTATGGATCGCCTCCTGATCACTTCCTCCTACGAGTCGGTCTCGTTGTTGACTTGAGCTCGGTTACGGCGTAGATGTCTTAAAACACAGCACGACATCGTTGTCGATGAGATAATGGACTCGTTGTTCGCTTAACGACAAAGACGTTGTCAAGAGTACAACGGTCACGTTGTGCTTCGAACAACGAGCACGTTGTCCAAGCCACAACGGAAACGTTGTTCCGCAAGAGAACAAAGACGTCGTAATGCGCACAACGGGATCGTTGTGCATCAGACAACGTGTGACCCCTCTATTTTAAGCACGTGACCCCAACTCGTGTCCACGTGTCACTTTCGTGAACAAAACAACAAAAACGAGCTTGTTCTCCAACGCTAAGTTGATTTTACGAATTTTACCCGTTATAATTTCCAAAACTGAATTTTTAATACCCGAAATTAATCTAATTAATTACCACAATAGTAATAAAACGGGAATAAAATAATCACTAGTAATTAGAGGTATGCCAAACGGTAATAAAACGGTAACCATGATTAATTAAAAAATTAATAATAAACATTGTATAAAAAATAATATTTTATCAATGACCCAACTCAACCCGACCCGCCCGACCGACTCGACTCGACTCAGCGCGCGTGTGTGAGTTGTAGCATAGTATAGTCACAATGTGCAATGGGTGGGTAGACAACAAATTCAAAGGCCCTTGAAGGCCCAAGCCTTCTTCCAACACTCTTTCTTATAAAGAGGTAAAACTATTCATAGTTTTTCCATATGGGACTAAAAGAAACACCCAACCTTAAAAGACAATGTTTTTCCTTTAGTTTTGAATCACACCAAAAAACACAACATCATTTACTAATTGTTAGTCATTTGTTTTTCGCATCGAAGTTTTACTTGTGTAATCAACTAAAACACTATTATAGTGTCCGAAAAATAGTCATTTTAATTGATTGTACACTGTCAAAGCAAATTCATGTGTTGCCTTTTGGTGAGTGAATAGAGCAAATCTTCTATTAAGTATTTAATACTAATTTTGATACTAAATTCTATATTTTCTAATAACATGCTATACTTAAAAAAAAGACCAAAAAATTATGAGATTAAACTATGTTCTTCTCATGTTTTTTAAAAAGTACGGTGTGTTGCGTTTTATTATTGGCAGTGTATGCATGGCACCGGTCTTTAGTCATAAGACCCAAATCTAGGGAGGGTGTGAGTGTTGAAATCTCCACCTATTTCTAACCTAGAGCATATACTAACCTTAGTAATTAAGATTGCAACCTAATAGTATGAATTCGACCTAAAAAGGGTAAAATATGACACCAAAATTCTATTAGGTAACAACAGACTCATTGTGTCAATGCATTTAATGTGGTTACAATTAGCATTTTCGTTAATGAGATTAATTTTTTATTAGGCAACAAAAGACTCATTGTGTCAATGTATTTAATGTGGTTACCATTAGCACTTTCATTACGAGATTAATTTTGAGCTCTGAGTTCAACTTCATGGCGTTGAAGCAGAGCTCCACTGTTTTCACTATGGCTATGGCACATTTATAATTATTGTGTGAGGAGCAATTTTGCAACATATTTTTCATCATAATTATAAGATTGTCACCAGATTTTTGTTTGTTTTAGGAAAATACTTAACTTACTTGTGTTTTTCATTTTGTAACGGAATGGCCGGTCTTCATTGGTCCATGTCCTAATTTTAAATACTGATTTACTCACCCTTAGGGTTAAGCAATCCAACATTGGTTTTGTAAAAAACAAAATCTTAACTTTAATTAAGTTTAGTTTAACCAGGATCAAAGGGATGTTAAAAAGGGACCCGAGGACACGAGGTAAGATAGGAAGCGGACCCCTGCTCTTTATTTTAATCAGGTTAAGCAGCTGGATTGGGGGTTGATGAGTTCCTGATGGGTTTGCGTTCAGATGTCTAATGGATTTTTTCCCGAACCGAAGACGCCCCAATTCGGGCCCAATGTTAAGTCAATACATGTGTGCGATTAGGTGGGCGGGCCATGGATTTTGACGTGTTAACCTCATATATTTAGATTTTACCATATACTTTTGGTAAGAAATAGTGCCTTCTAGATTCCTATAACCACATTTGTGTGGTTTTTCTTATCGTTATTTATTTTCCCATCCAAATGGGCGGAAAAATGGAAAATATGGGGGTAAGGATGGAGTATATAGCGATAACTAGAAATTCAATCGTATCCGTCAATCACTTGATCGATGGATAGGATTGGGGTTTCCTAAACAAGGATCGTCGGTGCTTTCGGAGGAGAGGATGTTTTTTTATTTTTTTATTTTTTTTGGGTTGAGAGAGGATGTTGAATCACCGACACTACTACGAGACCGACTCTTTAGTCTTTTAATGTACTCGCATTTTTGGCTGTTCTTTCATCTTTGTCGTTTACTCTCTTTTTTTCGCATAATTAGTTCTCTTTTTTTTTTTGGTTAAGGCATAATTAGTTTTCAATCCATCGATAAACGCGTAGAAATTAATACAAGCGTCACAGACCCTGCTTGTGCTAGTAGGCATTGTTTATTCGATAAAGCTTCCCAGCCCCTTAGGGTCGAGACCGTGCACCACAGAATTTCATGGTCTACCCCACCTGTATCTCATTCTCTTAAAACACAGTCTCGGTTGTCTCGGCCCTAAATGGACCTCAATAGTAAAGTCCTTGTTTATTAGTTGATGATGGATTCATTCTTTGAGTTGTCACCGCTTAGCCCAACTTCATGCTCTAACCTCAAATTGGGCAACGGATGTTTTTCTCGCAGATGCCCGAGTT
This sequence comes from Tetracentron sinense, assembly GCA_015143295.1. Taxonomy (NCBI): domain Eukaryota; kingdom Viridiplantae; phylum Streptophyta; class Magnoliopsida; order Trochodendrales; family Trochodendraceae; genus Tetracentron; species Tetracentron sinense. The sequence goes on along the minus strand of CM026566.1, from coordinate 38,920,174 downwards.
ACACCTCTTTTTGCATGACTGAGTGATGACATTTAATTGAAGAGATGGCAGATGCCCGAGTTACACCTCTTTTTGCATGACTGAGTGATGACATTTAATTGAAGAGATGGCAGATGCCCGAGTTACACCTCTTTTTGCATGACTGAGTGATGACATTTAATTGAAGAGATGATAGTGTGCATGTGCCATAGGGCGATATCATTAGATGGTACACGTACACCTCCAAAGCTTGTCACATGTCTTCTTTGACATCTAATAAATGTGGTTAAGAGTCCCTCACTCTTAGAATTAAATAATCTAATCTTGATTTTTTAAAAGAAATAATAATAATAATAAATTGCATTAGTGCGTGAATCATAAGCAATGTTAATTTTTTTTTAATATTTTTTTCTAAAAACTAAGGTGAGATCATTTAACCTTAAGAATAAATGAATCTTAACCACGGTTGATGAATGCCAAAGAGGACACATGGCAAACTTTTGAGGTGTGTGTACCGTCCAACGATACATGTGCATGCATGCTATCACCTCTTCAATTAAGTGTCTTCTCACGCGTCATGCAAAGAGGTGCATGAGCGAGCATATGCCTGAGATAATCTGTTGCCTCAAAATGGAGGTTGCCTAACCGTATTTAAATCTATTTTTTATTTAATTGCTTAAATTTGATTATGAAGGGTTTTGATAAAACTTAGAATAATTTATTAACTTATTTTACTAAATTAAGCACTTATTTAATATAAGACTATTTGATAATATTTCAATGAAGTCTAAGGTGGTGTTTGTCAACACTAGTCTAAAAAGAAATACTTATTTGAAAATTATGTTTAGTTAGACTTTAGATTGTTAAGTTGAAGGTTAATTACATGTTTACATTTTAGAGAATTTTTAGAGGTAAAATTTCTACTTTAAAAAGTAACTCCATATCTACTTTTTAAAGTAAAGGTTTTTACCCCTAAAATCTCTAAAATGTAGACATGCAATTAACTTTTAACTTAACAATCAAAAGTTCAACTAAGCATAATTTTCTAATAAACACTTTTTTTAGATTAGTGTTGACAAATGCCACCTAAGTATTTTAGCAATAAGCAATTTAAAGCTACATTTTAAAAAAAAAAAAGAAAAAAGAACTCAGAGGCATTTGATAAAATTTAAAATAAAAGTTTATTGATTTATTATAATATATTAAGCTCTTATTCAGTAAAAAGATTGTTTGATAATATATAGTTATGTCTAAATGTTTTAGCAATAAGTAACTTTACTACTTCTTCAATAAACCATCTATAGTTATTTTTTGAAAAAATAACTTATTTTACTTATACACACAATGTCGATTTTCGGATAATTCTATCATTATAGATAATTTTTAATTTTTAAAGCTTAATTGAAAAGCACTTATTTGATAAGTTTTATAAATGCCCCTTTATTTTACTTATAACTCTTAATTTTTAAAGCTTAATTAAAAAACACTTATTTGATTAGTTTTATCAAATGTTCCCTAAGTAATTTTAGATCCGAGAATTATGTTTGATTCACTTATAAACAAATAATTTTATTAGAATTAATTTCTAACAAATCATATTATTTCAAATCAAATGAGGGTAATTTCAAGAAGGAAAATTTGATTTTGAATTTTTTTTTTAATTATCTAATGAGAAACCATTGTTCTTGAATGAATACCATGATAAGTAATTGGATCTCGATATCCTTTTCATGGGTTTTCTTTGTATTATATAAACACTTACATAATCAAATTTACAGTTGTTAAATTTGAGAAGTATTACATTTAAGAGGTAACTGAGATACAAGGAGACGATAAAAGTTTTATCTAAAGGATAAGCCTTATCTTGAAAGAGTCCTGAGAGTGAAACTTGGTAGCAATGCTCATTGTAGCCCTGGGCTACAAAAATCTAATAATTGCCATCCATGTCAAGTTTGAGTGCCACTAGATGCCAGGTTGGATTATCATAAACGGTAAGCCAAAAACTCCATCCAAGGAAAAGTTTAAAAAGCTGTCAAGATATTTATTAATTATTAAAATACAAACAGTTTGGAAAGTGTGTATTGATAAGTTGAAGGGACGTATGAGTGAAAGACTCCATTTTCCTCTTATCACTCTCTAAAAACTCAACTCCTTCATTTGATTACAACTCATTCGTTTTGCTATGGCGATGATAGGAAGACATGAAAGCTGATTCCTGAAATGTTCAAAGCATGCTCTGGTTTCTACTACCTAATAGCCACTCCTGATGATGTTGTGAACAAGGAGCTCTATTCTCTCAAAGCTTCTTCAAACAAACTAAAGGTGTACTTAAGAGGAGTAATTTTTGGAAGGAATTGGGGCAGGTCCCAATAAGAGCCGATCATATTAGAAGATGGGTTGGAGCATTCACTTCTCTGGACAACCAATTGCTTGTAGTAGATGGAGCCTCTATTTCTTTTACAGACTATGGAATGAAGATGTTAATAATTATAAAATACAACATATTCTTCATTTCATGGTGGTTTGAAATTATGTCCTTTGCTATGTACCTTTGGATGGTGATTTGTAATAATACATATATAGAGTACTTAATCCAACACGCTAAAATGGGTAAGACAAGAGAGATCAAATCATAGCTAATCACGATTGAACTCGAGGAGAGTTCAATTACAGTCACAGGTCAACACTTTTCCCTTTTAACCCATATTAACTCTGGTTAAGATTCACTAATCCTTAGGATTCAACAATCTAACCTTAGATTCTAGAAAAAATACTCGAAAGAATTTAACCATAGGATTGAGAAATTTTAAACCTAAGGTTAATTTTTTTTTCAAAATAAATAAAATTTTAAAAAGTAATGTTAGATTGTTGAACCCTAAAGGTTAGTGATCCTTAATCACAGTTAATAAAAGTTAAAAGGGACACGTGTTGACCTCTCCCCGAGTTCAATCGTGATTGGCTGTGATTCAATCTCAAGACAAGAACATGTTCTTCACTTTGAGTGAAATAGAAGAGGAATGTTCAAAACATGAGTTGTAGAGTCCAAAAGAGAAAGATTGAGTCTTTTACTCTCAGACGTCCCTTCAACTTATCAATACACATTTTCCAAAAATTTTGTATTTTAATAATTAATAAATATCTTGATAGTTTTTGTAACTTTTCTTTGGATGGAATTTTTGGCTTACCGTTTACAATAATCCAGCATGGCATCTAGTGGCACTCAAGCTTGACATGGAAGACAGCTATTAACGAGCATTGCTGCCAAGTTTCACTCGTCCTGAGAGATAGAAGAGTCATGAATGTTTTGTGGCTCTTGAGAGTCCTCAGACGAGAGGTGTCTAGCAAATTGAACAAAACTCTATAATCATATGAATTCATAAAAATGTTATTCATATAATTTGAATACAAAGGGTATGGGAAAAATGTGTGAACAATAGAACCATTCGTTGAATGGCCTTTTTAAAGCCTTTTCTTTCTCTTAAATATCGACCTTAACAAAACTAACAATGTTTTAAGTGGTGGGTGTGTGTTGTTAATTATGTGTGTGCGTTGTGTCGTTACTCTTAACCAAAAACCAAAAATAAAACTAGCAACAACCGACTCTATTCTTCCTCTAACTTCGATTCTCTTTTTGCATTAAAATCCATGTGAGCGCGGAAATTTTGCTCACGGGAGATACCCTCACAGGGGTGTGAATGTTGAAATAAGAGTCGCCACTTATTTATTTAGAAGGGATAAGTCCCCCGAGTTTGGATAAGGTCTTGGTCTGCGAGTGAGATCAGGGCAAGGGGTTCAGTTAAGTCCGGGGAAGGTGTTAGGCACCCCGAGGCTTCCGTTTTACAACGGTTCCGTACTTCTCAGGTATAAGTCAATTAAAGTTAATATTGTTTAAAATGTCAGACTATTTAAGTTCACACTAATCCAAGAAAGGAAAAGCTAGATAGGGTAGAACCCAGGTTAGGTTGCCTACGTACTCACAGGGTGAGATCAGACCGAGTGTAGTTTTGGTACGTGAGCATGTGCCGAGGCTAGGGGCGTGTGTGTATGCACCAAGGGTGACTAACATGGACTAGTCCGATAGACTAGAGTTTGATTGACCGAGGAAGGTCAAGTGCATGGTACAAGCCCGGTAAGCTTAGGGGTAGTCCGGTAGAGTAGAGTTTGATTGACTGAGGAAGGTCAAGTGCAAAGTATTCAAGACTGATAGGCTTAGGGGTAGTCCGGTAGACTAGGGTGGAGCTTGGCCAGGGTTAGGATTGCTAACCGGGGTTAGGCGAAACTAATCATGGTTAGGGTTGCTAACCACAGTTAAGGGGATGTGAGTTTTAGGCCAGTAGGCTAAGGGGAGGCCTTGTAGGCCGATGATAAGTTCGGTAGACTTGGTTTTTAGGCCCGGTAGGCCATAAATCAAAAGTAACTGCGATTAAGGTTGCTAACCAGAGTTAAGGAGGGTCTAACTATGGTTAGGGTTGCTAACCAAGGTTAGGAAAGAGCCAAAGTCAGTTTTATGGCCCAAGTTGATTTTTAGGATTTTTTGATTAATTTCTCAAAATTTGATGGGTTAAGGGATGCTTAACCATGGTTAAATATTAACCGAATATACATTTAACCACAGTTAAGGGTATGGTTAAGTCCAAGGTGGGCCTAAGGGGCTAGGCAGGGCCTAAAGTGACCTCCTACCAGGCCTGAACCCCTACAAAAGCCCAAAATCAAAATAAATTTAATGTCGGTAATAGTATTACTGACATTAAAAATGTATTTTTAACCTTAGTTTTGTACACTGTTAACTAGGGTTAGGGTGTAATCCTGGGTGATCTGAGACCATGAGGATGTAGAGGGGAGTCCAGGGAAGAGTTCCAGCTGGGTGTGGGCCCCAGGGGGTGCCTGGAGTGGGCCCCACAGAGGTGCAAAGGTACTGTAACAGAAAAGTGCATATTTGCGGTAAATGTTTTACCACCAATCTGAAAATAGGCAAAAAATTATTGGCGGTAGAAGGTCTACCGCCAATAAGCATAGTATTACTTTATCATGGATTAAACCATGGTTAGGCTTAACCCATGCACCTGGAAGGATCAGGTTAGGTAAAGGGGAATGAGAGGGGTTCAACCTAGGCCCTGGACATGGACTAGGGCCCACCTAGATAGGCTAAACAAGGCTCAAACAATAAAGGCCAGGAATGGCGGTATTGAGTTTACCGTCATTCCTGGTTTTGCTTGAAACCGGGATGGTGCCCTTGGGGGCTATGCACAGGGATGTCCGGGGGTTCCCTCATGATCTGAGGGACCCCCAGAGGGTTTGTGAAAGCCTGCAAAGCTCAGAGGATGGTGCTATTGATAAGTGCTTAATTTTGCTTAATTATCCTCATTTAAATAAGCATTATCATACTTTTTTGGTTTATATCTTCATTTTTACACGTAAAGTGGTGTATTCTCTTCTTACCATTGTGTTGTCCTCTTTCTCTTAATTTTCATGATACATTTGCATGTATTCATACATGTCTTGGAAGGTCGCATGCAAAATATTTTTAAGAGAGGCTTATTACGTGTATTTATTTTTTGTAAGAATCCTAACCCCAGATTACTCTCGGGATTCAAGAAGTCCAAAGTTTCAAATAGCCCATGTTCAACTCAAAGATCTAAAGGAGTTAGAGCCCAAGCCAAAAGTCCAAGAAGCCAAGTCTCAAGTCAAAGAGTCAAAGCCCAAGAGCAAAGCCCAAGACCAAGTATAGAAAGATTCTACAACATGGCTGGAGAATCTTAGGAAGATATAGATTTATATGATTTTGGCATAAAAATGGTGGAACTCTCTTGAATTAGAAAGAAGAAGTGTGCTATATTAATGTTTCTATTTCAGAAAAAAAAGGAGAAAGTCTATTTTGGTCACAAGAACTCTCTATTTTGGGTGGATTTTGGAATTCAAGTAAGGAGCTTAATGGAGGTCAACTAAATCTACAAGAAAGGCAAGAAATTTCGTGGATGGCTAGAGGAGTGCTATTATTTAGCAACCAATCTCAAACAAAGAATGAGGATTTCCCGGATTCCCGCCTAATCTACACAGTACTTACTAATTTGGACATAACTTTTGACTCAAAATTCAGATTAAAGCAAGATTTGATGTTTTGGAAAGAAGACTTAAAGGGGAACAAAATTGTATTTCACAAAGATCCCCTAATTCGGACGTTTAAGAGGCCAAAATACGTCATCAAGTGAAGGAAAGTGCAATTTTGGTTGAAATTTTGGAATTAGAAGTTTCTCTTTTGCTTTTTTTCCCTTCTCTTTTCCCTTTAGTCTATATAAACATAAAGTGAGAGACTTTTGGGGCTCTCTCTGATCTTTTTTCATTCTCTTTTCTCTCTTCTTCTTTTAGTTTTTTTTGGAGTTATTTTATTGTATTGTTTGGAATACCATTAAGGAGGATGACAACTCCAAACATGATTGGCTAAACACCCTTCTAAGGTTAGGGATTTGAAACCTTTTTCTAATTTATGTGGACGATGTGGATAGTTTGATTATTTATTTTAATTGAATAATTTTCTTAGTTTGGTTAATTGTTCCTCTCTATATGTTCTTTGATTTCATATGATCGAATGATATATGGAATGCATGGATCCCCTGTGAGTTAGATACAAAGTGATTTTTTATTTCTCTAATTATTCAATTGAATTTAATGGTCAGTGGTTTTATCGTATAATTTTCCATCTAGATTAAATTATTATTTAATTCTAGATGTGTTTTCATCCAAATCTAAGCATAAGGAGGGGAAGGTGGATTTTCCTGAAACGTTAGACCTATTTTTCATTGCTTTACAGTAACAGTGATTTTTGCTCCATTCTCATTGAGTGGAAAACTGATTTTAAATCTTTTTTTTCTCTAGATTTCGTTTCCTTAATTCTTGTTGCACAATAGTCAGTCCTTGTGGATTCGACCCTTGTGCTCACCAGATACATCAACTGTGTCACTTGTGCACTTGCAAGTATATTATTTTTACTCTTGATTTTATGTCCATTAATTTGGATTAAATTAAGTTGTAACAGCTATACCCGTAGGGGTTCACCACACCTATGACAAAGGTGGGTGAACACCCTGTGAGGGCTTTGGTTATGAACTAAACACCAGCAATGAAAACAAATAACTCCCCTGGAACTGACCAGGGGCTCACATGAATGTTAAACCAAGAAGAAAAGGGGTGCAGAATGCCCTACATTGAGCTCTGTTTTCTGCCGAATAGATTGTGGCTTGTGCACGATGGTGGCACACTGGTGGTGTTGTAGGGTTTGGACCAGGGTAGAGCTGGGAGCTCTTAGGTCTTAGGTGAAGCTTTTAGAAGCTTGATATGGGTTTAGGATTTGAGTTTTGCAGCAGGGTCTTACCTATGGAAGTCTTCGGATCCGGATAACAGTGGTGGAGGTTTGGTTATATAGGGAAAACTATAAGGACCTATGAGAGATTAAAAGGGAAGAGGGAGAACCTGTATGGACCAAAGGGAGGTCGACTAAGGGCTGAGACATGATGGTGGAGTGTGCAGGGCGTCTGCAGTGCTGCAAACTCGATTCAAACAATGGCGGTAGATGGTTTACTGCCATTGTTAAAACAGGCACTGTTTTAATTGTCGGTAGACCCTCTACCGACAATAAGAGTTTTTATTTGAATTGGGCCTGACCCAGTACAAACAGTTATGGGGGGTTTGCTTTAAGGTTTTTGGGCCTTATGGGCCCATGCCAAGGTTCAGGCCCTAAAGGCCATAGAATCTAGGGTTTAAGCCCTAAGGGCTCTAGGGCTAGGCTAGGGTCACCTAGGGCTAGGTTTTGGACATTAGTTTTATACTAGGGTTGAGTCCCAGGGTTAACTAGGGTTTGGGTCCTAAGGTTTAACTAGGGTTTACCTCGGGTTCACCTCGGGTTCACCTAGGGTTTGGTACTAGGGTTTTGACTTAAGGTGAGTCCTAAGACCAACTAGGGGCTTACCTAGGGTGTGGGGGACTTGGTAGGGGGTAGCCATGGTTAAAAGGGTTTAACCAGGGTAAGACAGGGGTGTAAAAATTGGGTGCTTACAGCTGCACCTCTTTGCTGGAGAATGTCAGGGTTGGCGATTTGAACGATAAAGACTGGAATCTTCCTATTTTTACACCGAGCTTGGGTATGGGGATACAATATGATGATATGTATGCATGCAGTGCAAATGGTGGGTGCAATGAGGCAGTATGACCACTACTGGGGGAGAGCGAGTAGTTCAGTCTACTCACTGGGGATCGATATATGCAGGGATGGCACAGCTCGGAAGCATTAGCCGGAGGGATTTGATCGAGTTGATCGAAAAGACACACAAGGCGTCGAGAACGCCCAGGGTGTTGAAGGGGCGACATGCGGGTAGTTTATACTGTAAAGATACACACGGGATGTCGAGGACACATGGGGGTGTCGAAAGGAGTGACATGTAGGAGGTAATATTGAGGTATAACGAGATTGCCAAGGAGGACACCAGATGTCGAAGACACGCGGAGGTGTCGAAAGGGGTGACATGTAGGAGGTAATGCTACGGTATAGCGAGATTGCTAAGGAGGACACCGGATGTCGAAGACATGTAGGGGTGTCGAAAAGGTGGCATGCAGGAGGTAATGTTGCGGTATGGTGAGATTGTCAAGGAGCATACAGAATGTCGAAGACACGCGGGGGTGTCGAAAAGGTGGCATGCAGGAGGTAATGCTGCGGTATGACGAGATTGCCAAGGAACATACCGGATGTTGAAGACACGCAGGGGTGTCGAAAAGGTGGCATATAGGAGGTAATGCTGCGGTATGACGAGATTGCCAAGGAACATACCGGATGTCGAAGACACGCGGGGGTGTCGAAAGAGGGGCGGCATGTGCAAGAGGCACTAGCTGGATTGATTTGAAATGATCGAGAGGCACTAGGTTTTGATCAAGTATGATGTTAAGGAGTTTGGTCACACCGGGTGTGATGCTATACAGGGATGTCATGCAGAGGATAAAGGCGAGGATGCTTTCCCATGACCCTGCTGATTGCGACTCGTGGGGATGCACGGTGTCGGCTTCTTCTGCTATATCTTGCCGGGATTGCTCAGTGCAAGCTGGTATGACCAGATCTGGATACCAGAAGGTCTAGATTTTGAAAACATTTTATAAAAGGTATTTGGACTTTTGTAAAAGGTTTTGATTTTAACAGCAAGAATGTTCAACTAGCTTTTAGTTTTGCTAGGAAATTACCTTAGTCAGGGCTTGGGGATCATGTAATCTGTCTTTCACTCTTGGAGAGCGGAGTATGACCCAGAAAAGGTTTCGTCACCGCTGAGGATGTTTAGGAGTAGACTTGTTTGTCTTGTCACTAGAGAGTAGACTATGGCTAGGGAGAAGCTTTCTGGGGAGCAAATTGGGTGCTTCTATACTCTTGTTGGGGAGAGTGTATGTAGAGAGCAATGAGAAGCTTCTTCTAGAGATTCACTGGGGAATACGACACCGTTGTCGACCGTTACTGGGGATCTGCTAGGGGATATGACACTGTCATAGATCGCTGCTGGAGATCTGAATTCTGTTGAAGACTAGTGTCGGGGAAGCTGCTCTTCCATGCCATCTACTGGGGCCTGCTGCAGGGGATTTGTCTGGCTAGACTGGCTGTTGCTGGATTCTGTTGTCAAACTGTTCTTTAGTTTTTCTCCATTTTTTACCTTTAGAATGACCAAGTCATGAGGTTCGCATAATTTTTGCGCGATGAGGCCGTTGCCGATTTTCCTCATGCTTGCGAAGTTTATTGGTTTTGTCCATTTTTTGCTCCTAGTCACGAGACTAGGTCTGGGGATCGCGTGATTTTTGCGCAATGAGGTCATTGCTGGTTTTCATTCATGCCCGCGATTACTAGGGAATTTGTATTTGATGGGGAAAATTGATCATCTCCCGTCATTGCTCTGAATGGCGCCCCTCTGGGGATTGGGAGACGATATTTCCGCTGGAGATATAGATATGATATTGCGCTTGCACTTGTAGTTTCTAGGGGATCTAGAAAGACTTGGAGTAAGACGAAATGTAGGCCGGGGGACCGAAATTTGGGACACCCTGGGATTTCTCCTGTTGTTGTTGATTTACACTCCCTTGGAGGTTTTGGTTTTTGATATGGTTGATTTTCACTCTCTGGGGAACTCTTCTGTTGAAGACTTGTACCTTTGGTTTCCCGATTTTTTTTTTTTTTTTCAAGGGTTTGCCGGGGCATTCGAGAGAGGTTGTCTCTGCTTGGGTGGGTGAGAGAGGTTGTCTCTGCTGAGGATAGAGAGCCGAGTTTGTCTCTGAAAGATTTTTCTGTTGGGGAAAGAGTCCGGAGAGATTGTCTCCGTGGGGAGTCTCTGGCTTTTGAAATGTTTCGACTTCTATTTTGGGTTTTCCTTTGATGGAAATTTTGTACCATTGAGAATCGACTCGTCTGGGGAGTTTGAGAGGATTTTTGCTCCATTGGACTCTGTGGGAAGAGGCTTTGGTTCCACTAGGGATGATCTGGCTCTGTATGGGGGAGCGGGGGAGGCGTGTGGCTCCTCTGCCAACCTTCTTCTCATTCTTCTTTCGCATTAATAGATTTTTTTCAATAGTTAGGGAGGCAGCTTCCTCCTTGCCCCATGGCTATGTCATGTTAAATAATTAAATGATAATATAAAATATTTTTGTTTCAAAAGCTCAGGGGGCAACTACTCCTGGATTCGCTCTTGGCTATGCCCCTTGATCCATGACTATTCATTGTTACATTATTAAATAATATAATATAAAAGATTTTTTTTCCAAAAGTTCAGCAAGCAGCTGCCCCTTGACTCTGGCTATGTCCTTGATTAGTTGACTCGTTTACACAATAAACCATCAAATATCAACTAATCCATGGTTGATTTTTTTAAAACTAATCAATGAACTATTTGTGTAAATGAATAATTAGGTGATTCCACCTTAAGGAGAAAGAGTGCAAGGGAGGGGATCTATTGTTAGTTATTAGGGGGTTAATAAATGGTGAGTGGGGCCTCTGCTTGCCACATTACTAAGGGAAACATTCCTCCTTGCAACTTGATCCCAAGACCTCTCTCAAAACAAGGAGCACACATTGCATCCGAACTAGAGGGCTAGGTGCAAAAATAGGGTTCATTATGGACATATATTCAAGTCAGGATAAGTCGAGTTTCACCAAGCTTGAGCTTGGTTGGAACATACTCGAGCTCAATTCGAACAAACTTGACCCATATCAAACTGACTTATTTAAACATTTGAGCTCAAATAAAAGCTCGACTCAGCTGGTTCTAACCTGAAATACCTGAGTTTTGACTTCACAATCCTACTCATTGAGTGTAGCCCTAGGTGATTGTTGTTTTTCTTAAGAGAGAGTAAATTAGTAGGTATTGCAATTTACAAACTTGAACCCTTACTAACATTAATGTGACCATAACGATTGGTGTGGTTTAATTCTACCTAGGGCAGTTGCTACTTGATGTCATGCAACCTTAATAAACCCAATACGAAAAATTGTTCCAAGAGTTAATTGGTATTACTTTCCAATATGAAAATATGATTTAGGTTAATTGAAATTGACCTCCAAACTCTATGAAGCCAAAATTTTTAGCTGATTTGACTCCCAATAGGCTCAAGAACTAGAGCTATATGTTGGTGTCTCAAAATTTACTTGGAGTTTCCTCTATTATTATGAGGTATTCTTTGTTGCATTGTAATTTAGAGAATTTTACAATTGATTAGATGTTTGTATTTAGGATTCTACGAATAGATTTAAGGAACATGCTTATTGAGAAAGTTTGAGTGAGACTAAAAAGGGCTCTCAAGAGTAGCATGCATCTTTATGGAGAGTGGCCTTGTGAGTAATTCCAGTTACTCACGCCAAGAATAAATAAAGCTCGGCTTCTAAAGAATGAAAAAATACATTATTCGTTATAATATCAATATAGTAAAAGTTATTTGTTTATTATTCGCCTATGAATGTTTAGTCATTCAATTGACAAATCACATATATTTTGTATTATGTAATTTCTTATTTATTTCTATGTTATCTCTATATTTTTCACTTGTCATCATCAACCTAATGATCCTATTTTTGCACAACAAACTAATATCACAATGAGGCTTGAGTTTGTGATGAGTCAAAGTACAATACATGGTGAGTCAACTGGATTTTTTACAATATTGTTTGTGAAACAAATACAAAGACGTTAATTCACATGAAAATGTCTATGCTTTATTTGGACCTGATAAATACAAGGCTAATTGAAGACATCTTATAGGATGTGGTTGAGAAGATGACCTGGCGATATATCTCAAGCCTAGGTAAAAATTGTTATAAAGTGTTGTGAATTTAAGTTGAGTAAACATTTCTTATTATTGGATGTTCCTTGCGTTAATGATTTAGGAAATTTTCTAATTAGTTAAGAACTTGTATACAAGACTCTCTTTATTGGTTTAGATCAACACTCATTATAATGCCGAGGTTGTGTGAGTGAACAAAGCTCTCAAGAAGAGTAAGTTTCTCAATAAGAGCTTATGACTATTGAAAGAACAACTTATAGGTAATTCACGTGGCTCTTATATAGAGCGAGGGAGCGGAGCTCTTTTTTGGCTCGGGCTTGGGGAGTTGGGGGGGGGGGGGGTTCGGGGGGTCCATTCATTGCATGAATGGCGGCCGCCCCTAATATGGTACCTGAAAGGGAAAAATCTCGTACATGCCACACGTCTGTAGCTGCTTTGCTGGTAGAGGAATAATAGCAAAACTCCACCTGTGAATGAGTCTAAGGGGGCGGGTGTGCACCCTGAAATAAGCTCCGATGATAAAGTCAGTATAAGGCACAAACACATGAACATATGAACATAATAGTATAGAGATACTTATCGTGAGGTCACTGGGTATATGCACTTGAGGACGAGCTCTGGTGTTATGCTCTGGAGATTGTAACTCAGGAGGCACAAAGAATATGGCTCAGACAACATAGCTCGGATAAGGCACAGACAACGTAGCTCGGACAAGGCACGGACAATGTAGCTCGGACAAGGCACAGACAATGTAGCTCTGACAACGCAGCTCGGATAAGGCACAGACAACGTAGCTTGGACAAGGCACAGACAACGCAGCTCAGATAAGGCACAAACAGCGTAGCTCTGACAACGTAGCTCGGATAAGGCACAAACAACATAGCTCTGACAACGTGGCTCGAACAAGGCACAGACAACGTAGCTCTGACAACGCAGCTCGGATAAGGCACAAACAGCGTATACGTTGTGCATCAGACAACGGGTACCTTGTGCAACTCACAATGGACAACGAGCTCAGCACTATTCATAACAGATAACGCGACAACGGATTCGGCACTATTCACAGCAGACAACGCGATAACGGATTTGGCACTATTCATGGCCTATTTGAGAGAATCCGGTGACCATAATAGATTGTGAGGCCATAAAGAGCATCAAGTAGCCGGATAACACCAAAGGAAAATGAGAGAATCAGGTGAGTGGCCGCCTGCATAGCCCTTCGGGGTAGGGGTGTGAATGACTCAAGCTTCTCAGATCTCCTTCTTCCTCTTCTTCTTCTGCCCTTTATTTCCTCTCTTGCCTTCCGCACCATCCTCCTATTCTTTCTGGTGATTCTTGCTTATTTATAGGCATTTGGAGTCATCATGACTTGTGTAGTCATGATGAGGTCACCTGTCAGACAACACTCAAGAGAGCCAGCACATAGCCCAAGTGGGCTTATGTCGGCTAAATTGTTAGAATTTGTTAGCATGAGAAATTCCTATTTTACCCATTCTTTTTACTCTTTTTTACGAATTTTATACCTTACAGTACCGAAGGTCAGGTTTTGTAACTCTGTTTAATACATGGTGCAAATGTTGTTCTTTATCGATTTGTTGCATAGTGAAAGTTTTGTATTGTCTTGTAAATTTGCTATTTCTTTTTATGTATTCTATGATATTTTCACAGTACCATTATCCTGTTTCTTTACTTATATTAACGATTTACTTTAGTAATTTCTTAAAGTAAGATGTGTCCACACTATAAGTCTCACCACACTTTTCGTCTCTTAGTACCTCTTTTTCCTTGACAAACCTCATTATCCCTAAATCTTTCTATTGTATAAAACATACTAATATAAATAACTTGTTCTAAATAATAGTAGGTTAGGGACGAGCTCCATTTGCACCATTTTCCTTCATCTTCATTGAGATTGTTGAATGAAAGATAGAGGAATGTTAGCCCTACTCGCTGTCAACCCTTACTCAACCTCCATCAACCATTATTCATTTTTTTGGTGAGAGAGTGCTTTAACTTGCATAATGGACAGGTGGTTGGTGGGTGCTGAGAGTAGGGCTAGCACTCCCCTAAAAGAAATAGATTGTATATCAATATTATTATATACTGGTCCAAACGTTCCTCTCTAAATAGTGTTCGACACTAATCAATATTGACATTTTAATATTAATTTTTATCTATCAAAATAAATCTAGTTCTCACCGGTGATCAACTTGACAAATATTTTATAGTACAATTTAATTAAACTAAAATGGTACTTGATTTCGATGTGTTTAATTTATTTTATCTCGCTAGAGCATACTCTGCACCAAAAAGAAAAGCAATTAAACCCAAAAGTTTTAAGGATCTGAATAAAATCTAGTTTATGGGTCCAACATACTTGATGAAGATCTTCTTTACACCTTGAGATAATGATATTTTTCATTATGAAAACTTGTGACTTATAAATATGCAAAAAACTGATGATTGCGAAACAAAATTTTGAATTAAATAGAAGAAGGGTTGGCATCAGGTTAGTACCTGATAGAAGTGTCTGAAAAAATTAGCCTTTGAGAATTTAGCTTAGGCCTAACCAGTTCAGGCCCTTCAAATGTCGCTAGGGCCAGATCTAATAAAACCTCAGCTATGCCTTTGGCTGGCCTTAGTGAGACCTAGGCCATGCACTACTCAACCCTTTGATATCCTTACACATGCCAAGTAACAATAGATGTAATTTCAATCTTGAGGCACAATCAATTCTATTTACATGCGATTTAGTCAACCTTTATGCACAATCAATTCTATTTACATGCGATTTAGTCAATTTTGTGATTGTAGCGGACATGTTAAGTAAAAGGGGAACGCTCATGATAATCATTAATGACCCTATAAAAGGGGGAAAACTAAAACATTTTGAATGTGGCCTACAAAAAATGTTTAAACTTTTTCATTATATGAGATGATTATGGTTGACACAATTAGGGCTAGTAGCACATTGAAAGAATAATATAGTGCTAATTACATCATCCCTTAATTGCGACATCTTAAATGACAAGATCAATTACATTTAAACGTGGACGTAGTGTTATTAAAACCGGATCGACCGGTTGAACCGGTAAAACTGAGAACTGGCCAAGTTGCTGGTTTCGAAAACTCCCAAACCCGGATTAAATTAAAAACCAGTAGAACCGACCAGATTCGACCGGTTCAACTAGAAATTCAGGATTAAAATCAAGTAAAAACTGGTAGAACCGGCTAAGAAAAGAGACAAAAAAAGAAAAAAAAATGATTATTTTACAATATTGGGCATGATCGAAATCGGGAACCAGCCACTCTACCGGTTTGAGGCCCGGTCCGGTTCTGAAAACACTGCGGGGACGATACTAAAAAGTAATTTGACTTTGCCTGTATTGACGCTAGCATTCTCCTAAGTAACTGTTAAGAAAAAAAAAGGGCCCAAGATTAGGGGTGTATCCAAGTCGGGTTTGGCCCTGCTCAGCTCGACTTAAAAGAGTTTACTCTAGGCTCAGAGCTCGGCTAGGCTCAAAATGGTGCTCAAAAAAGCCGGCTCGAAGCTTGGTCCGAATTCATAAACTTGGCTCAACCTGATTTGATTCAAGCTCGAGCCGGGCTTGGCTCGGCTCGGCTCGTGCTCGGCTTGAATACTCTCTTTTAAGTTGAATAAAATAATAATATTTTATGTTATTTACATATGTCATAACGATATATATTAATTATATATATATATATATATATATATATATTATTTTTAAAAATAATATCTGATTCTTGGGTCGAATTGGGCCGACTCGAGCTAGGCTCGAAAATATTTCAAGCTTGAAAACTCGGCGTGGCCCGGCCGATCGAGCCTAAAAATCAAGCTTGAGGTTGGCTTGATCGGGTTGAGCCGCAACCAAGCTAGCCGGGCTTGTGTACACCACTACACCCCTACGCAAGATCATCGAAGTCGGAGGGCATTAGGGTAAATTCAGATAACAAAAGCAGCCAAACAGGGGGGGATTGGAGGGGAAAGGCACAGCCTCAAGCCTCCCCTTTTATAACTTCTACTTGCAATTCATCCATTAATGATTACTCCCTAGTCCCTTCCTTCGATTCCAAACACATATCCACACGATTTCTTTATTCATTCCTTCTATCTGAGGAATTTCTCCAAACAGAGAGAGGGCGAGAGAACTTCAGAAACAATGTCTCTTCGACCCAATTCTCGAACCGAGGTTCGCAAGAAATCTTACAAAACTGGCGTCGATGCAGACGAAGCTCGCCGAAGGAGAGAAGACAATTTCGTCGAGATCAGAAAGAACAAACGAGAAGACAATCTCCTGAAGAAACGGAGAGAAGGGCTTCTTCAATCTCAGCAATTAATCGAACCTTCTCAAGCCTCTGTTGGGATCGAGAAGAAGGTGATCTTTCTTTTGTGTTTCAAGAGTCAATTTCTGTTTATTCATCGATCTTCGACTTATTAGGGGCTAAGCTTTCTAGTTCTGCTTCTGGGTCGATTGATTATAAGTTGTTTGATTGTTATTTGGGGTAAATAAGTGTTCTTATTTTGGATCGTATAATAGGGATTGATTGATGAGTTCTCGGAACATTTCCCCTACAAAACATTGAACTTGTTCTCCTAGCAATCTCATCAGGCATATTTATTAATCAAAGTTCCATCCTTCTACTTTTTTCATCTTTTGTAAAGAGCGGGAAAACTCCAAGATCTGTTTTTATTATTATTTATGATTTTTCATTTCAGACGAATGTGGGGGAACTCTGAGAACTGTCTTAGTTCGAGTCGGGTTATCTTAATTTTGCTGAAAATCTAAGAGGAGAAAAAGGCACAACATACCGTAGTGCCTTAAGGAGTTTCTAATGCTGTTCCTACAGTGGACGAGTGATGCAGCCAAGTATGGAAGTTAATGATGATGATTCACACTTTAGTAAGGATGGCGACTTTTCAGTTATGTACCACTACCAGGCTAAACATGGTTATAATGGGAATTACCGAAAAAATGAGAAGGGAAATAAAATACAGCATATACAACTTTGGTTTAAGAATAGTCGGCTAATTTTGGGATTAGGTTGAAAATCCAACTAGGTAATTATAAATGTTTCATTTACCGGCGTTGATTGTTCAAGTGTCAATGCATTAGAAGTCAACTAGGCCTTTATTATTGTTTACTTTGCCTAAGGTGGCGTTTGGATTGGATTCTTTTGGCCAAAAATCAATTCCGATAGAATTGATTATGTAGAAATTCATGATCAAATAATCATTTTTTCAAATAATAGTGTTCGGAGAATACGAAGTTGAGAGACTCACCTACGTACTCTCCGAACACTATTATTTGAAAAAATGATAATTTGACCATTAATTTCTACACAATTAATTTTACCATAAATGATTTTTGGCCAAAAAAATCCAATCCAAACGCCCCATAAGTCTCCATGCATTGAAACTTATTCTACCATTTAGTGTAGCTCATTTTCTATGTTTTGATAGTTAGCATCTTTTGTGGGAACAATGCAACTCTTTATGTTAGGTTGTCTATATGAGCTAGGAGAAGGTCCATCATTAGATATTATTATATTTCATTTATATACCTTTGAAACATTGTATACTTAAAATTTTATTGAGTAACGAAATTAGTGGAGTTTAGTCCTATTTCTTTCACTTTGTATTGGGTAATGCTTTTGTTTGAGACATTGTTCAAGGCTCCATGCTTTTAAACTTTTTCTAGCATTTATGTAGCTCATTTTCTATGTTTTTGATAGTTTGCACCTTTTGTTGGAATGGTGCAACTCCTTATGACAACTTGCTTATATATGCTAGGAGAATATTTATAATTAGACTTTATTATTCTTTTTTTTTGTACTTGTGAAGCAATGTAAGGTTGAAACTTTTTTTAAAATAAAGAAATTGGTGGAATTCGACCATATTTATTTCACTTTATCTTGAGCGATGCTCAAGTTTGAGGCTTTGTTAATCACTAGGAGCCCTTTATGTTATTTTCTCTTTGGTTGATCTCTCACTCTAGTGGTAGTTATCCCATTTGGTTGATAATAACTAGGAATCCTTTCTGTTCAACTACTTCATCGGAAAGTTGTACAGTACCAAGAACAGGAGGTTGAGGCACCAATTAAAAAAAATCAAACTTGAGGTCTTGTTATTTTGAGCAACAAATCATAATATTGGGTAACATCACCAATCCTCGATGAATATACGGATGGTGTATATTTAATCAAGCCCGAAAGCCCGATATTCGAGTTATTATTTTGCGATAGAAACCGAGTCATGCATGAATTGCTTAAAGTTATTCTTGAAGTTCTTGATGAGAAAAAAGGAAATAATCGAAAAAAATAGATTTAAATACTTGTCAAAGACATTTTAAAGAGCTCAAAAATCCAAATGAAGAGGAAACACATTCTAGGATACTTCAAAGCAACTTTGATACCAATTTACTAGTTTGACACATAGATCTTCTATTAGATATTAGAGTTAAAAAACATGCAAAGATATGCAAGAAAATAGTTTGAAATAAAACTTACAAATATATACTTACAAAGGGGGAAGAAGAAAAGTACAGTGCAGCGGAAATGAAATACAAAGAAGAACAGACTAACTTAATACTTGAGATAACTCTCAGACTAATTTTGCCTAACACTAGAGAAGAGGCTGCCTTTTATAGAACATAAGAAGTATTCTCGAAACAAACTATATTGAATACAATTTGAATTTTAGAATTGATTTGAAGTAGCTTTGAAATTCGAATCTGTTTTCAGTGCGAGAAACAGACATCCTTTGTCGGTTTGTATTGTTTGCTACAGTAAGAAATGACTTCTTACTATTAACTTTTGATATTTTGAGCATTTTTTATCATATCACAGTATCTTCATACAGTTTGAGAAGATTGTTCATCATTGAGATTTTGAACTTCTTTAGGAGAATCTTTCAAGTGCATCATTGAGATTTTGAACTTCCTTAAAGTGTAGGAGAATATTTCAATGGTTTGACAAAACTAAAGTATGATAAAGTAATATTAATTCCTTAACAGTCATCTTCATTGCATTGAACAAAATTTGTGGAAGATACCTTAGCATCATTATCTTCATCACTATTAGAGATTTGAAAAAGAGCGTCCAACATGGCTTTTTTAGAATCACGTTTCGAATTGACACCGACTATTCTTGTCTGTAATTGACTTTTGATTAAAAGAAATTCTGATTATTGAGGATTTGATTGTTTGTGAGTTTGAAACCATGAAAGGAGAGCTGGTTGAGAAATTTGATCAACTTTACAACGATTTCATCAATTTGTTTTGAAACGACGAACAAATAAAGAGGGAGAATATTTGGTTTCAGGAGGAATAATATGAAATTCCCATAAAGTAATCCAAGTAAGAGAAAATGTCAGAGAAAGTGAAAGAGGGGGGAAACAAAGATCTCTAGGTTTTGTATTTACATCAAAGAAGTTTGCTGAGAATCGTTGAAAACTATTTTGAATGGAGGAGATAAAATCTGTTCAATAGGACCAAAGTAATTCCATCATTGAGAGAACCAAAGAGGAATAGTCGAAAAAGTATTAGTACTATGTTCTTTGACAAAAAGTCAAAAACAGAAGAGTAGTGTGGAAAGCTAGAAAAAGGAGTCATGGACTTGGATCTAAATAGAGAATTTATCTTGTACCTAAGAGTCTCCTACAGTTCATAGAATCACACTATCTGTAAACCAACGGATTCACTACCTCTCTAGGTCTTACTACCGGGATGCAAATAGTAAAGTAACTTTAACAGGAGTAAAGTGACTTTAACAGTCGAGTTTCCTAGGTTGGGATGAATACACTATTCTAATAATAACAACTATGCACATCATGATAATTTTAACTACGATTATAGCAACTATATAAACAATGATGATTTTGACTATGATTCTAATTTTGACTATAACTATAATAATAATAATAATAATAATAATAGTGATAATTTAGATTATGATTATAATGATTATAATAATTATAATAATAATAGTAATAGTTTTAATCCAAATCCTACTATTGCAAGTTTTGAACATCTTAAAAATAATTTTAATAATCAAACTATTTCAAACTCCAATAATCTACATAATAATAATCTTCATAATAATCTTTCGTCTAATATTTCTTCAAAATTCACTAGTCCTAAGACTAATTTTTCACTTTTATTACCAAAATCATCACAAATAAATACTTTTATTATAGATAAATCATATCTAAATACTAATTTTACTTCTCTTGAAAATAAAGACAGAAGAGAATGACATTTCAAAACTTTTGCTAAAAAACAAACACAAGACTATTTGCAATTATATTATAAATTTTTAAATAATATTCAAAAACAAGTTTTCTTTTTTACTTGGTTTGAATTATATGCTTCTAATAATAATATTTTTTACTCATTCTCTATTTCAATCACTAATTCTAAAACAAAAAATTTATCCGAAGTTTCTTCTAACATATCTCATAAATTTACTACTCAACTTAAAGAAGAAACGATTGCATGTGCTAGTTCTTCTTTAACACTACAAATCAATAAAATAATAGATAATGTTATAAGCAGTGAATTTTGTCTTCTTTCTACTATCGATACTTTAGTAAATCCTCAACAATCAGAATTTCTTTTAATCAAAAGTCAATTACAAACAAGAATAGTCGGTGTCAATTCGAAACATGATTATAAAAAAGCCTTGTTGGAAGCTCTTTCTCAAATCTCTGATAGTGATGAAGATAATGATACTGAGGTATCTTTCACAAATTTTACTCAAGACAATGAAGATGACTATTATGGAATTAATATTACTTGATCAAACTTTAGTTTTGCCAAACCATTGAAATATTCTCCTACGCTTTAAGGAAGTTCAAAATCTCAATGATGTACTTGAAAGATTCTCCTAAGGAAGTTCAAAATTTCAATGATAAACAATCTTCTCAAACTGTATAAAGATGCTGTGATATGATAAAAAATGCTCCAAATGTCAAAAGTGAATAGTAAAAAGTTATTTCTTACTGTAACAAACAGTACAAACCGACAAAGAATGTCTGTTTCTTGCACCGATAACAGATTCGGATTTCAAAGCTACTTTAAATCAATTCTGAAATTCAAATTGTATTCAATATAGTTTGTTTTGAGAATGTTCTTTATGCTCTATAAAAGACAGTCTCTTATCTAGTTTTAGGCAGAATTAGTATGAGAGTTATCTCAAGTATTAAGTTAGTCTGTTCTTCTTTGTATTTCCTTTCCTTTCCAATGCATTGTACTTTTCTTCCTCCCCTTTGTAAGTTTTATTTCAAACTGTTTTCTTGCATATCTTTGCATGTTTTTTAACTCTAATATCTAATAGAAGATCTGTGTGTCAAACTAGTAAATTGGTATCAGAGCCATGGTGAAGAAAATAGATTTAAATACTTGTCAAGACATTTAAAGAGCTCAAAAATCCAAATGAAGAGGAAACACATACAATTTCTTGTACTTACAAGTCACAACGATCCACTTTTTTTTTTTTTAATTTCTTCAAGAATGAGATCTATGGTTTTTGGTGCTCTTGAAAACAACCACTCCAAGTTTGGAACACATCCTAGAAAGTGAAGCCAAGTGAACCCTGTATAGGAAGTGGGGGAACCCATCAACTGATGCAGTCAAGAACTGATATTTCCTTGAAATTACATTTAAAAGAATAAAATGGGAGTATTGGGCGAGCTAAAGGCTAAAAATCAAGCATCAATTAGAGACTCAAGTCAACAACAAACTTGAGGACGAGTTCCTTCCAACGGGGAGGTATGATGCGGTTCCAACTTCCAAGCATGGAAGTAAAAGATGATGATGATTCACACCTTAGTAAGGAAGAAGACTTTTTGGTAATATACCATGCTAATCATGGATATAATGGAAATGTTGAAGAAAAATGACAACGAAAAATCAAATACAACTTGAGACAACTTTGATATAATGACAATCGAGTAATTTTGGTATTAGGTTGAAAGTCCAGCTAGGTATTTACAAATGTTCCTTTTCCTAGGTTGATTGTTTAAGTCTCCATGCATTGGTAGTCAATTAGGTATTTATTATTGTTTACTTTGCCTATGTTGATTGTTCGAGCCTCTAGACATTAAAACTTATTCTATCATTTAGTAGAATTCCTTTTTCTATGTTTAATAGTTGGCACCTTTTGTTGGAACGGTGGAACTCTTTATGACAAGTTGCCTATATAAGTCAGGAGAAGGTCCTAGTTAGACATTATTATCCTCCATTTGTATATGTTTGAAACATTCTGCATGTAGTTTTTCTTCAGTTTTAGACATTATTATCCTCCATTTTTATACGTTGGAACGGTGGAACTCTTTATGACAAGTTGCCTAGGTTGATTGTTATTATATAGGATTGAACTCTTTATGACAAGTTGCCTAGGTTGATTGTTGTTATATAGGATTGCTATGATTTTTTTGTCAAATTGTGTAGCTTTTTCGGAAACATTGAGGAAAAACTTACTAGGAGAGCCACGACACCAACGGCGATCAATAGGGATGTCTCTCCCTCTCTCTTGTTGCTCCTTTTTTTTTTGATCGAGCAGAAAGATAAATAAATAAAAAGGGAGCCTACATAGCGGAGTTCACCTCCTTCTCTCTCTATACAAGTATTTTTTTGTAACTTTAGTATATACTTTTAAAAAATAGGGACAGGTGGTTCCTCCTCTCTATCCTTGTTATTATTTTTTTAAAAATTTGAGATCATATATTACATATAATAATTAAAAAAAATTTGTCTGTGCCGCCGTATTTGGATTTTCATTGCTTGTCGTGCCGAACACCTCTAGACACCTGGACACTTGGCACTCGTACCATGTGCCTAGGTAACACTGTTTGAACACCTTTTGAAATACAGGTTTTATCTTAGATAAAATTGGTATTTGTAGCGATAAGATATTTTCCCCTAATTATAATTGATTTCAACTTTATATTCTTCTTTCGGAGTAAGGCCTTAATGGGTAGGGGTCTTTCCCACCCACCCCCACCCCCACCCCCACCCCCACCCCCACCCCCCACACATTGGGTGGCTTTAAAAAAAGGAAGAAAGAAAGCGTGTGGCCCTTATTTTGGTCATATATGGAGGTTATCTCCCTTTGGATCTTGCTCATGATGTAGTTGTAGACTTCATGGTTTTAAAAAACGCCGAAACCGTTACGTAACGCCCGTTACGTAACGGTTTCGGTGAACACCGTTACCCGTTACCGTTACGTTACACCTACATATTTTTATTTTTATTTATTGTGATTTTTTTGATTTTTTAAGCAAAAAAAAAAACTCCGTAAAGGCCAAAACCGTTACGTAATAGTTTCGGCCGTGTCCGTTACGGTGTCCGAAACTGTTTTTTTGAACCTTGGTAGACTTCTTGTGATTTATTATTCATTTTATGTGAGTCATCTCCCTTTGGATCTCGCTCGTGATGTAGTTGTAGACTTGTAGTCCTTCAATATTCAGATCTACATTCATCGCATTCAATTTCACCAATATTTTAGCATGTTGCAACTATCTCTAAGTAACTCATGTTGAAGTTTCTAGTTTATGTCATCCATTTGGATTGGATTAGATATAGGAACCACAATGCCAAGCAAACACAACAGGTGACTTAAACTTAACAAAAACCTTGAAACAATTTATGGGTACTTCCATAGAGATTCTTCGTCGTCTTCTCTATTAGAGATTACATGATCAAAAGTTATATCTGATAAGTATCGAATTACTAGCATTATTGTTGGGTACTTAATGACACAAACATTTACTATCGCAAGGGTTTACCTTTCATTTCTATAGTTCGGTCGTGGAACCTTTCTATTTAGATGTATTCTTTGATGTATGAGGGCTGGCTCCGCAAAACATCACTACTTAGTTCCAAGACGTAATATATCCCGATTACACGGTTGTTGACTGTAGAAGTTAAGTTGAATTTGAAGTTGTGTGGTTGATCAAGATGTGTTCCATTTGAAATTAAATAGACTTAAAATTCAATCCAGTTCATGAGGGTACGGAATACAAGTTAATTTGAAAAGTGGATGTATATCAGTAAATTAGATTTGCTCCTACCAATTAGCTAAAAATGTAAAATAAATTTGAAAGCTATTGGAACAAAATATCATTTAAAGATATACTTAAAATGTCGAGTAATCAAGTCCAAGTTGACTAGAAACTGGGCCAAGTGAGTCAAGTTTTCAGGGTAGAAACGAGTAATCAGGAAATAAAAGGAAATTCAAATGCTATTAATTAGTATAGTTAATACTGAAATCTAAAACACAAAACATTCTAAGACTTTATAGAATATATTGCCCTGGGATCTTGTGGATCAAATTTTGCACGCAAGTAGAACTCATATTAATACCATGGCAAAGGATATCCTCATAATATCTAAAAAAAAGGCTTGGACCTAGTAAGGAAAACAACAGAGACCGATAAAAAAAAAGGAAAACAACAGAGAATCGTGGAGTTCTGCAGTGGAAAACTTTTTCTTCAGAACCAAAGAGAATTGAAAGGAATTCTTAGATTGAAAGATCTGTTGAAAAAGAAAGTTATTGTAGTGGTGAATTTAAGGTTGGTCCTTCTCAAACCCTGAAAAATTCTGAGCGAAATTGAATAATATGTGGCGAGGTTCTTGATTGCTTTGCCGTGCTCTGTAAGTCACAAACTGTTTTTGGTTATTTTTAAGTTTTTTGATCAAGCTTTTTTTGATATTAGACTTGCCGAGACCACCTAAAACTCAGCCTAGTCTGGATTGAACTGATCCAACTTACTATATCTGATCCACTTTCTAAAAATTGGTGTTTATAAGGATGAGAAAAATAACAGTTAATTAGAGATCTATCAGCCAAAGTGAACATTTAATGTTTTCCACTCACTACAGTTTGCTTTAATAACCGTGTATTCAATTTTTTAATTGTGGTTCTTGGTACTATCTGACAGTTGGAAAGTCTTCCTTTGATGGTACAAGGGGTATGGTCTGATAATCCTGCTTCGCAATTGGAAGCAACCACTCAATTCAGGAAGCTATTATCAATTGGTATGTGCACAGTTCTTGCATTGGGGTGTCTTTGTTTGAGCAAATTTTCTGCTTTGGTTTTGAATCGTGGTTCCCACTATATGTGCAGAGCGCAGCCCTCCGATTGAGGAGGTAATTAAAACAGGTGTTGTCCCTCGGTTTGTGGAGTTTCTTGGAATGCATGATCTGCCTCAACTGCAAGTACAGACTGTTTTTAGTTTCTTTTTCCACTTCAGCTAATATACCGTGTGCAGAGAAACTGTGTCCTCAATTTGTTATCCAATCTAATTTGCCTTTCTGTGGAGTTTGAGGCAGCGTGGGCTTTGACCAATATTGCATCTGGAACATCTGAGCATACACGAGTTGTCATCGAGCATGGTGCGATCCCTAAGTTTGTGCAACTTCTCAGCTCTCCAAGCGATGACGTTCGAGAACAGGTAAACTCTAGTCTCTTCCCCCCCGATTTGCTAGTTGGTAGGTCAGGTAATGAACATACATTTTTGTTGTGACTAAAAATGGGTTGTTTGCAATCTTAACTTTCTTATCTCTTATACAGGCTGTATGGGCCTTGGGAAACGTTGCTGGCGACTCGTCAAGTTGTAGGGATCTTGTTCTTAGTCATGGTGCACTCTTGCCACTATTGGCTCAGTTAAATGAACACTCAAAATTATCCATGCTAAGGAATGCCACTTGGACTTTATCTAACTTCTGCCGGGGCAAGCCACCAGCACCATTTGAGCAGGTGGGACGCATTTGTAGTTTTCGTTAGTTTGCTAGAATGACAAGATTATGTATCATAGGGTTATGAATCTCAATTCCTTATGGACTTGTATCAGGTGAAGCCTGCATTGACAGCTCTTCAGCACCTTATCCACTCAACTGATGAAGAAGTTCTAACAGATGCTTGCTGGGCCCTGTCTTATCTTTCTGATGGCACAAATGACAAAATTCAGGCTGTTATTGAGGCAGGTGTCTGTCCACGACTCGTGGAGCTTCTGCTGTAAGATGCTATTGACACACTTTCCAATATTTGGGTTACTTTTCTTCACAGTCACTTTCTCTTTTACTAATGTAGTCATTGAGACATATTCTCTCTTTTTTAATTATCACTGGAACATTATGCATTTATCTACAGGAATTGCTGTAACAGGCATCCGTCGTTTCAGCCCGATTTTGTTCTGTTCTCTGTCTTTATAGTTTTGGGATCTGTTACATTACATATTTTTTGAGGCAAGCTATGTTACATTACATATTATTTCTAACTAAGATTTGTTTTCCTCCAGTCATCCATCACCTACGGTTCTTATACCCGCTCTTCGGACAGCGGGTAACATTGTCACGGGTGACGATTCTCAGACTCAGGTATTTATTGCATTTGGAAGCATGTACGAGAATATAATTGTATCTGCTTTTGTACAAGATTACTATTATAAATTTTTATAATCATGATCAGCATTGTTATTATTATTAGTTATGCGAAAGAATAAATTAAGAAAATAGAGTAAGCTAAATGCTACTTCCAAGCGAACAAGTTCTTCAACTTGATATAGAATTAAAATAATTGATCTCTGAATCTTTTGTTCATATGCTCAATATGTATGAGATCCTTTGTTGCCATAAGTGCATTTTGTGATTGCTTTCGAAGTTATATGTGAAGCATTTTAAAATGAGGAGAGAGCCTCCTGTGCGGTCCAAGAGATGCTGAATCGTCGTACCTCCAATTTTATTTCTCAGCATTGGAAACTAAAGAACTTATAGTTCTCTTCTGCACCTTTTCTACCAAAAAGAAGGAAGATAGTCAATCATATGCGGTCAGTGAAGTCCCTTCTGAGCTTAAATCTGATTCACCCATTTTCCTCAGATTATTTCAGTGGTTGCTCAATATTTCTTCTCTTTCAGCTCCTTTCAGTTGTCTTTCTTCTCAGTTTATTTATTGGTCAATTGCTCAAATGTGCTGCATGGGAGAGGCAAAGCTGATACCAAGGCTCATATTAGGAAACTCAGCCTTCTCTCTACAAAATTTGGAGAGCGAAACTTTGATGGATGCAGTGCCCAAATTAGTGTCAGCTGAATTACAAAGGTTTAAATATATCTGTGGATTGACAGTAATTCGCCTTTTGGAACTAAGTGGGACATTGAATTCTCAATTAGGACCTCTCTCCAACCATGATCTGGCAAAGCATTTTGATTTTTCATGGATAGTTTCATCCCTGATGAATTAGGGTTGGTGAGAACATAATCTCTGTGTGTGGCTGGAGAGTTCATACTTTATTTCATTCATATAGACCTTAGGATGTTGATGTCATCCTCGAATTTACAATCATGTCAGCATTTTCAAGTTGGTCATATTATCATGGAAGAAAATTATTTTTGGATGGCTGGGCTTATCTCAGTGTTGGACTTGAGGTTCAGATTTCTGGGGTTCCATTCTGATCAACTCAATTTGTGTGTGTTTAGGTGTTCGATTTCATCATAATTTCCCACCATTTATCCAAAATGGTCATCAAGAATTGAATAAACCTGTATATATCGTTTCCTTAGGCTCTGTTAGTTTGTAAGGAAAATAGATGATGAAATTAGTTTCCCAAGGAAAAGAATGCTTTCACCTGTTTGGCATCTTGGAAAATGTGTTTTTTCCTAGAAAGTTTTTCTAGCAGAGAAATCTTTTCCATTTTATAGAAGGAAAAATTTTCCTTCAAAAACGAAGGGAAGTTATTTCCATCGAAGCTTGATGATGAACGCTAATGCTCGACGCTTATCCTTGTTCTTCCTTCTCCACTACCAACGACAATTGTGCCAAGATCAAATCCGACCCCAAAACCACCACATCGAGATTGATTTACAGGTTTAAATCTCCCATTGCCACACACTAGATCTGAAATCTAGCGTTGTGGATTTTTTTTTGATAGATAATGAGAACATTATAAAAGAGGCAAGAATATACAAACGATGCAAGGAACATCGCCTCGAAAAAAAACAAAAAGTCAAAGCTAAGATGCTTGACCAGCTATACAGAAAATCAGACCAATGCACCTGCTTAAAATCAGCTAGGACAGAAGACCAAGAAAATAACAACCACCCGATCTTTAGGATGACTTTGGGAATCGACTCTTCCTTATCTTCAAAAATTTTGCTATTTCGTTCCCTCCATACACCCCAACAAATTGCCGCCAGAAGCATCTTTCACACCTCATTCCCTTTCCTGTTGAACACACCTTTCGGCCATCCCAATACCACTTCCCCCAAACCCCCTTGCAAAACCCAGCTCATCCCAAAAAGGCCCAAATAATGATTCCAAATAACCTACACTTGCGGGCAATGAAGGAAAAGATGATGTACGTTCTCCTCCGCTTGCCTGTACATTACACATCTATTGGGAATGACCATTCCCCTATGCATTAAGTGATCCACGGTGAGAACTTTGTTTAGAGAGGCAGCCCAAATAAAAGCCTGTACCTTCGAGGGAATCTTAAGTTTCCAAATCTTCTGAAAAACATTGTTGCTCCTCCCCCCCTCCTTCTTCCAAAGCATCGAGTAGCAATGAGCTGTTGAAAACTCCTCCTTGGCACCCCCTTCCCATCTTCGTCTATATTCCATATCGAGATGAATCACACACACCATGAGAAGTCTTTGCAGCTCCAACCAATCTCCCAAATTCTCTTTCCCCAAAATCATCCCTCCTAAACCGCGAACCCCATCGAACCTCTCCATCGTGAACCTCATAACAGTCCTGCACCTTCACCTCTCTCCTCACCACCAATCTATAGAGATTTGGAAATCTCGTAAATAGCTTCCCTTCCCCCAACCAGTCATCTTCCCAGAAACGCACCCTGCTTCCATTCCTTACCCTGAATTTCAAGAACTCCTGAATCGAAACCATAGATGTCATGACCCCTTTCCAAACTCCTACTCCATAAGACTTCTTCACCGGCTTTGGATCCCAGTCGCCCCTAGACACCCCGAATTTGTCCTTAATTACCCTCCTCCACGACGCTGTCTTTTCCGTATTAAAGCGCCAAATCCACTTTCCCAATAAAGCTTTGTTTATACACTTGATTCTTCTGAAACCCAAGCCTCGAAATTCCTATGGTCTCGTAACCTAATCCCACTTCACTAAATGCAATTTCCTGGAGTCTCCCCTGCCCCCCCACAAAAAATCCCTCTGAAGTTTCTCCAACCTCATTATCACCGCCCGAGGAGGCTTAAATAAGGACATTTGAAAAATGGGGAGACTCGCCAACACACTTTTTATCATTGTTATCCACCCTCCTAAGGACAAAAATCTTTTCTTCCAACCCGCTAATCTCAATTCAACTCTCTCCACCACCGGATCCCAAATGGCCGTCGATCGCGGGTTAGCTCCTACAGGTAATCCCAGTTACCTGATTGGCAAGGACTCCAAACTGCAGCCCAAACTTTGAGCACTTCTTTCTAAAAAACCCCCCTCCACCTCCCCCACCCCTATCAACTTACTATTGGCAATATTAATTTCCAATCCGGATAAGGCCTCAAAACATCTTAGAACACCTCTCATATTGGCCACCTGGACCTCATCCGCCTCTAGAAAGAGAATGGTATCCTCTGCACACTGAAGATGTGAAATAATAGGCCCCTCCGGTCTCGCCTGAAAACCCTTAATCATCTTCAAATCTTCTGCCTTTGAAAGGAGTTTACTAAAAGCTTCTGCCACCATGATGAAAAGAAAATGCGATAAAGGGCAGCCCTATTGCAAACCTCTAGAACTAGGAAAAAATCCATGCGGGCACCCATTCACTAGAATAGAGAAATGAGACGACGAAACACTCCCTTCATCCACCTAATCCATCTCTCCCCGAACCCCATAAAGACGAGCATCTCTTCCAAAGACCCCCAATCCACATGGTCATATGCCTTTTCCATGTCTACCTGGCAGACAAGACCACCTGACCCTTCTTTAATCCGAGTATCAATACACTCACTAGCAATCAAGACACCATCGACCAGCTGCCTCCCTTTTACAAAAGCGCCTTGATAAGCCCCCACTACCTTCCCCACCACCATCGACTAGCGTTGTGGATTGAAGCATTGTTGGCCTGAATAAAGCTTCCGCCAAGGGTGCTTGTTCTTCGGGTCGGAGTTCATGGTATCCACATCAAGATTGCAACAAAGGGTTGCAGCTGAGATCAACCAAATCCATGGCGTCCATGAATTCTATTCAAGGATTCGTTGGATGTGAATCAGAAGTTTGGATTCTAGAGAGGTTGGAGAATTTGAAGGGTTGTTTTGAGGTCTTAAAATCTGGAATTGGGAATATAATCAGAAGTTTTCATTGGCTTCGAAGCTTTTTTATGATTCAAACTCTTTTGAAAGCAATGGCTTTTTTTGTGAACTGACCAACATTCCAATTTTTGATTTTTTGAATTTTTTTCCTTCTAGCCAAACAACATAAAATAGAAGACAAGGAAAACTTTTTTCTGGAAAATAATTCTCCGGGAAAAGTTTTCTTTTTCATCACATTTTCCTTGCGTTTAAACACAGCCTTAAGTTTTAATTTGTATTCAGAAAGTTTCTTGTCAATTTTCAGTTATCACCTTATTATTGGGTGAGTTTTCTAATCATCTTTATATCAACTTTTCTTATGATAGAATGAGATTGTAGATAGAGAAACAAAAAGCATATAATTGGTGAGTTCAAGACATGCCGCATACCTGCAAATACGCATGAAAATTTTATAAATGGACATCTTGTGCATGCTATCAAAATTTTTACCCCATGGAAGGCTTTATCTCACTGTGCACATTGGAGATCTTTAACTTTGAATGACCAAGCAATAGGTGGTACTGACCATTCTTGAATAGTGATTCTGCATATTGCAAAATGGTTGACCAATGCTTTCAGTGTGAAAGAGAGGATTCTCTCGAGTTTGACTGCCTTCACGGGTAGAGAGAAAGGGATTGCAGAATGGTTGATCAATGCTTTCAGTGTGAAAGAGAAGATTCTCTCGAGTTTGATTGCCTTCACGGGTAGAGATAGAGAGAGAGAAGCAGGGAGGAAAAAGTCTCCCGTTTTAGTGTGAAAGAGAAGATTCTCTCGAGTTTAATTACTTTCACGGGGGGAGAGAGAGAGAGAGAGAGAGAGATCCCCTGCAGTAAACCTGGGCCCTACCAAGGTTTTGATTGCATGAGATCCAATATAAATGATTTGGCTTATATTTGGAGGACTTTTCGCAACATAAAATTGCTAAATTTGACTGATGAGAAAAAAATGATCTGAACATGTGACCATCATCAAAATAGGAAAGATCATTTGAACATGAAGAATGGGGTAGTGTTGGTTGTGTCGCGGCCCAAAACCCCACCTTGGTCATAATAGGACTTTGGGCCATGACACTGCTTATCCCTGCTTGACTTTATAGCACACAAGGCAATAACTAAATATCAAGTCTCCCAAAATGACAACCATAAAATTTCGATATAAACAAACTATCCTGTACATCATGAGACCAATATGAACACAACTCATAATACGATCAACCTCCGTGATCTCCAAAATAAAACCAAGTCTAAAGCGACATCGACTAAAATTATAACAAGTCTATTACAGTTCTTCTCTCAATAAAACTAGGTAAAAGTCTAATAGTAAGGGAACTGGTCAAGGTCCCGAACTCTCTTTGCAAAGGGATCGCCTTCTTCTCCTTCCTCCTGATAATTCTCAACCCAAAGTGAGGCAAAAGACTCCTGATCTAAACTTGATGACAATAACAGGTCGACTGAGTATTGAATAACTTAGCAGATATCCAGTCTAACTAAAAATAGCAATAACAAGTGTACATAATCAATGTTAGGTTCATGCAATAGTTTATATAATCAATAATAGTTTCATATGACATTTACATAATCAGAGTGCGGAAAACATGTGAGCATATCATGACAACACCTTGACTTGTGTACTTGTGTGACACTTGGACTTGAACCGTGAATTTCATGCATATGTATTCCCCATGAGATAATATTTAGGTCTTATATCATATCCATGGAGAGCATTGACGGTGAGCCTATGCCTCCAGAGCTCTTCGTGATCAAAATCCATGATGCATTATCCAGGACTTGCAATCGTATCCATGGAGAGCATCAACGGTTTCCCGGAGCTCCTTGTAATCTAGTGTCCATGATTCGGTACTTGTACTTCAGTGTCCCTGATTCAGTATTCTTGTAAAATGATGCACAATGTCCTTGTAATTCAGTGTCCATGTAAAATGATGCACAGAGTCCTTGTAATTTAATGTCCATGTAAAATGATGCACAAATTGCTTGTAAAATGATGCACAGTATTCATGCAAAGTCAATGTCATGCTCGTGTACTCATGAGACTTTAACCTACCACACATGTGAACTTGTGCTTGAGTGTCATGATTTATATTCGAGATCAGTCATCCCTTAGATTCCGATCATCTGTTAGGAAACTCCGTCAAGGTACATCTACTTGGTTAGAGAATTTCCGACCTAAAAGACTTTTTCGAAGTTTTGTCCTACCCGAATGTCGATTAGCATACAAGATAAATAGACATAATTTAACACCACGATCATCAATAATTCATATCCTAATTATACAATTCTATGGTATAAGAGTACACATCAACACCACAATTCACACCCATTATTCCCTTCATTCCACCTTTCGTTCCTCTCCTCCCTTCCTCCACAATATTAGCTCATTCTCACACACATTCATTCAAACACCATAACCATTCATCCCAATCCAATATTCATTCATTCAAAACTCAATCCATCATAATTCCTATCCTCCATTTCAACTAACAATAAATTTAACAACAATCAATAGTACCATAGCCAAATTCATAATCATCGAAAGCCTTAAACACATGCAAAATCCCCTTCATAGTTAAGATCCCCCATTCATACTCGAGTATTTATAATGCATGCAAAACTCCCATTTCAAGCTCAATGGTTAATAATCAATGTATAATCTTGTAAAACATCCAATAGTTCACGTCTAATCTTATTTAAACCTACGAACACTATATTAGAGTTAGGTTAGAAGGTATATCAACCTTAGGGATCGTTCCCTTCAATCCAAATCACTAGAGAATGCTCCACATGGCTTTGGAGGCGATTTCCAAGTCAAGATCCTTCTTCTCCAAGCAAGATCCTTCTTCCTCAAGCAAAACCCCTCTTGAAACCCTAGATTTTTTCTAATTTCTCTCCCAAATTAGGTTTAGAATCTTTTAAACTCTAAAACTCTCAAATTACAAAGACTATTTATAGTCTAGGGGTTCAAAACCCTAATCTCCGTAACTTTTTTAAAATCTTGTGCGCAAGCTGCAATCAATCGGAGCCATACAGTCTGGTGTGATCGATCGCCCACAAAACAGGGGCTTACCCAATTTCCCTGGTTCCCTCCAATCGATCGGAGGCTACCTG
This sequence comes from Tetracentron sinense, assembly GCA_015143295.1. Classification (NCBI taxonomy): domain Eukaryota; kingdom Viridiplantae; phylum Streptophyta; class Magnoliopsida; order Trochodendrales; family Trochodendraceae; genus Tetracentron; species Tetracentron sinense. The sequence continues at coordinate 38,886,447 of CM026566.1, read as the reverse complement.
TGATCGATCATAGGTCACCCAGAAAGTATGCCCAACTTCCAGGTCTCCTCTAATCGATCATTGGTGACTTTCGATCATAGGCTCTGTTTTCCCTTTTTTTTTTCATCCGTTTAAACATTTTAAACACCCTAAAACATTTACTTATGATTAAACACACATAAAGACATATCATTGATAATTATACCCCTATTAAACAAGGTAATAACATGAAATTAATTCCGGGTCTCTAGAGGTTGAAAGTTGGCTTGTGGGGCTTCTGGCATTAGATGTCACATATTATGCAGGATTCTCCTCTATAACTTGATTTGGTGTACATAGGAGAGAAATTATAGGTTATAGAAGATGAAGTCCCTTTGTTTATATATTTATATGGAATTCATGCTTAAGGTTGGAATGCAGTATTTGAATTCAGCAATCAAAATCTGAAAGAATAGCTGGAGCCATTGGAAGGATCTAGACCGTGTGCAATGCGTGTAAGAAATAATAGAGTGGGTTGAAAGACATTCTTCAATTTAATTAGCTTTTAGTATTCCAAATTTCTGATGAGTAGGGTAGAATGCTGAAGTGTTATTTGAGAGAATTGGATATATAGGTAGTATTTGGCAAGATTGTTAATAATGGAAGGCCGCTTCCTTAGGCTCCAAGCAAGCGGCCAGAGCCACGAGTCTTTCTAGCACTATGAATGAAAGTCTGGCCATCATCTTGAGTCAAGCTAATGAGATAGTCTGCTTGCTGTCTAGAGAGTTCTTTTCATTGTTGTCCTTGGTGACTGGGAGTTATTTTCAACAACAAAAAAGTATTTTCAATAACTTAAAAGAACAAACTGGTAGGAGGGTGAACTAAGTGGTTTACTTGTCTATATTTTAGCATGCAAAGGGCTCAATTAGTTCATGTCTCATGGGTTATTACTGATTAATTTGAAAAAATTTCAACTTATTCATAGCGGAAACTGTGAAGGAATATAATTTCTTTTTGTCACTTCAAATCTTGCGTACTTGTTTTTATGTTTGTCCGTGTGTATGTGGGCATGCGGATGCAGAAATAAATAAATAAATATCGTCATCATCATGATCATTGTCAATTTCTTGTCCCAAATACGTGGGGTCGGCAACACGAATCTTGTTCCGTCATTCCGCCCTATTAAAAGCCACAACTTCGGATAAATCGTGCATTATCAAATCTTTCTTCATGCTTTCTATCCACGTCATTTTTGGCCTTCCTCTCGCCCTTTTAGAGTCTTCAACTTCGCCCTAGTTCACTCCTTCTCATTGGAGTTGTTAGCGGTCTTCGCTGAACTTGTCCGAGCCATCCCGGAGCCACTCCTACTTTCTTTTGAATGCACTCAATTTCTAATTTTATTTTTCTAGTCTTTTCACTCATCCTCTTAAAAATCTAATTTTTCCACGTCTTTCTTCTCATCCATCTTAACATCCTCATTTTGGCTACACTAATTCTATTAGCCCAATATACTGTTCCATAATATATAGTCAAATCATTGTTACTTTATTACACATTTCTCTTTACTCATGAGGAGAAACTAACTCATGAAGTATTTTACTATGTTTTCAGTTTGTAATCGACAACCAAGTGCTCCCTTGCCTCTCTCAACTATTGGCACAAAATCACAAGAAAAGCATAAAAAAAGAAGCATGTTGGACAATCTCAAATATCACTGCTGGGAATAAAGGCCAGATACAGGTAAAATGCTTTCTAGTGTCTTTTATCTTATCACTCTTTTATGTATCTGTATGGTACCAACTCCAAGCAAGGATACTAGAATCATTTCACTAGATGCATGTCTAGTATTGGTCATTTACTTGCCAATCACACAAAGATAACTGACAGCGGTATTAATCAGCAGAAATTATTCATTGTTCAATGGATACTCTGTTTACTTAAGTAGTTGATTTTTTTATGGAGAAATGTTAGAAAACTAGCTTTGTTAATATAGTATCTTGATTCTTGGGTATAAACCTTAGTTGACATGGTTCTGACGCTGCCCTGCCTTTGATTCATGTTGTTTTTTGCAAGCTATTTAATAAGGTAGCTATCATGTTCTTTCGGTCTCACTACGTCTTCAACCTTGCATGGCATCGTTTTTTGATATATTTTAAACAGGCTGTTATTGAGGCCAACCTCATTCTCCCTCTAGTACACCTGCTCCAACATGCAGAATTTGACATCAAGAAGGAGGCTGCATGGGCTATCTCGAATGCCACCTCTGGGGGATCTCATGAGCAGATCCAGTAAGCTCCGTCCTTTCTTTTCCATCCTCTTTTCCATTTCATAGATAGGGAATGGTCTCCTGAGTCGATTCAAGGGAACTAACACACTATAACCGACCTTGTATTGGTTAGCATCCCCTTGATAAGCGGATGTTGACCAGTACAAGCCCAACAATGCTGTTATTCAACTCTGGAGATCATGTCCCTTGATAAATATCTATAGCTGAATAGAATGCAAAATGGACTGTCTCAAATGCCGCCATGAGTAGACTCAATATGTTGTCCTCATCCTTTTTCGTAACCTTCTCTTTTCTATTTCTTAAGTATCTAGCGCTGAATAGACCCATAATGGGTAGATGTACCCATCTACTTACTATGTTGATGGGACGCGACAACCTAAGTGGGCAAATCCCTACCACTCAGAATCAAAGACCATGTCCAAATGACATCCTAAGGCTCCGTTCTTTTGCTGAGATTCATATAGTCCGGTACTTTACAAGTTGTCATTTGACAATATGCATTTTATTTTGAGGACTAGATGTTTCTTGCTTTTCATCTCTTGGGTTACAATTCCCTGACTTCAAATGCAGCAAAATGAATGATCTCAAATCTCCTAAAAAAATGGCAAGACTTGAAATCTCATGAGGGTAAGAATTAATTGTGCTAGAAACCTTGACAAAGTGGCTCAAATTTCCTAACTACCATGGCAGTGCAAAGTCCCAAGCTTTATAAGTCTCAGCAAAAGAACGGACCCTTAAAGATGAACTCATGTACCTGTCTGATCAGACTGTATGGTAACAAGTGCCATATCCAAGTGCTTTGTACATTTAGGGAGAGGAACTACATTCAATGGGCCCAACCTTGGAGATCTCATAAACCAAATACCTACCTTATCACATCATCGTAACCATCTGATCTGTAGACATTTTTTGGATGCCTATTTTATGGTGGCCAAGAAAGTAGCAAAAACTTCGACATTGTGAACTTGATCCTAATAGGCTGCTCAATCTCACTAACTACTACTACAACACCACCACAGCCTCACCACCACTGCTGCTAATCTGGACCACTAATGTGTATCTATTTTTGCTCCTACAGATATTTTGTAAGCCAAGGTTGCATTAAACCACTTTGTGATCTTTTAGTCTGCCCAGATCCAAGGATTGTGACGGTGTGCCTTGAGGGCCTCGAGAACATTCTAAAGGTGGGCGAGGCTGACAAAGAGTTGGGAAAGAATGGTGGAGTCAATATCTGTGCGCAGATGATTGATGACTGCGAGGGATTGGATAAGATTGAGAATCTTCAGAGCCACGATAATAATGAGATATACGAAAAGGCTGTGAAGATCTTGGAGAGATACTGGATCGAGGATGAAGAGGAAGAACAGACTCTACAAGATGGCGGGGAGACCACCCACCAGGGCTTTGATTTCGGAACTAGCCAGCCCAACCTTCCCTCTGGTGGCTTCAAATTTGGTTAAAGGGGGAGTAGAAATTAGCTTTCTACTGTTTTTTTTTTTTTTAGTTTTTCACCTTGTAACTGAATTTGCGGCTTTGGTACTATTTTCACTTTGCAAGGGTCAGGGTTTTTTTCTGGCTCATTGGTTATATTCATCTATGGATGTTATCAAAAGCGTAAGCGTCTGAGTTGTGTTTTTCTCTCATTTATTTTTAATATAAAAATTTGTCCACCCCTGATTGGATTTTGTAGAAACAGCATTTTATGGGTTCCTCCAACATTTTTCTAGATTTCATGGAGCCTTGTGTGGATGAGTGCTTCCTCTTCTCTACTGTAAGTGCCGTGGGGAATAATAGGTGAATGAGACTCGGCCTCATCTTACATTATTTTAACTGGAAAAGATGGGAAAATGATCGAAGTCCTTAGTCTTATTGCTTGCTAAATTTAGAGAAATTGCTGTAACTAAAAGGTATATCCAGAGGACATTTTGGCCTGAAAGTGAATCAAAGGTAAATTGAGACGAGACTGCCAGTGGTGGGAGATAATAGGTCAACCAGAAACATGGAACACTGAAGTGGGTTATTTTCTATCTGGTTTTCGCAAACACGAAGCTGGACACAAGAACAATTAATGGCTTGGATAAGCCAACCTGAAACCTGTGAAAACCAATTTCATATTGCGGCAGGTTGGCATGGTGAGTTCAAGGATTGCCGACCGAATTTGGGAGGTTGGCAAGGTGAGTTCAAGGATTGCCGACCGAATTTGTGTCGTATCTCAGGAGCATAAGTTGCTGTTAATAGCTAGAAATGCATCTGCTATCTATTGTTTTTGGCCATCCAAATGCTTGTTTCAATTTCTTTAAGAACTTCCCTGCAGATGCACCTGTTATTAGACTGCATTCATCGGTAGTGACACACCCATCCATTGGAGTAATCTGTTTTCATCTGATACTAGACGAGGACTCAATCCAACTACCTGCCTTCTGCTTTTTAGCGCGCAGCTGTTTCATCATTTTCCTCAACTCAATTACGCTGCTCCATACTCCCCTATCCCCATGAATCTTCGACAACATCGAATATACAGCAGGATGATCTTGTTCCAACTTATATATTCCCTCGGCAGCAAATAGACCAAGTTCCAAACTCGAATGCAAGCCACAGGCTCCCAGTAAGGCACCCCACACTACCAAATCAGGCTCAAATGGCATCCCCTTAATCAAATTTTCCGCTTTTTCTAGCTGACCTGCTCGCCCAAATAGATCCACCATGCATGCATAATGCTCCATCCCTGCTTGTATCCCAAATTCCGTCTCCATGGAAATGAAGTGTCTTTCACCTTCTTCAACCAATCCTCCATGGCCACACGCCGATAGCACGTTGATGAACGTAACTTGATCAGGCCTAAACCCATCTTTTTTCATTCTCTCGAATTCCTCCAGTGCTCTTGTTCCAAAACCATGTCTAGCATAACCTCCTATAATTGAATTCCAAGACACCAAATTTTTCTTTGGCATGAACTCGAAAACGTAAGCAGCTGCACTAATGTCTCCACATTTTGCATACATATCAATAAGGGAGCTCGATAAGATCACATCAACTGGAAAACCGGACTTCAAAATGCTCGAATGGACTTGCTTTCCCATGATAAGAGAAGAAGAACCAGCACATAAACTCAAAACACTAGAAAATGTATATTGATTCGGCCGTATTTCTGATTTCCACATCAATACAAAGAGTTCTAAAGCATCTACAAATTTACCGTATTGTCGGTAGCCATTGATCATTACAGTCCAGGAAACTGCATTTCTTTGAGTCATCTTATCAAAATTGAAACGAGCTTCTTCTAGCTTCTTATTGCAAATGTACCCATTAACCAAAGTAGTCCAAGAAATTATATTTCTCTCAGGCATCATCTCAAAAGCTCTATAAGCCTCAGCCACACACCCCAAATCCATATAACCCGAGATCAAAGCGTTCCACGACGTGACATTTTTCATAGCAATATCGTCAAACACTCGCCGTAAATCAAATTGACACCCCAAATTCGTATAACCTCCCATCAATGAGGACGCAACGAACACACACGAATCGAAAGCTAAACAAACTATTCGAGCATGAAGCTGTGGAATCAAAAATTTGAAACTTGTGTTCGAGATTGCACTAATTACAGTTGACAAGGTGAATTCGTTGGGTCCCAGTGGAATTCTTCCCATTTGTATGAAACATTGAATGACTTTGTCCGGATTGTTGATCCGTTGGAACCCCATTAACATGGTGTTCCACGAAACAATGTCTCTGTTAGGCATTCGATCGAACATGTTATGAGCGTTTTGCATTTGATCGTTTCTAATGTACCCGTTAATCATCAAATTCCATGAAACGACATTCCGGGATTTGAGATTTTGATCGAACAATTTTCGAGCATCAGTTAGACGACTGTTACGAATATATCCGTTAATCAGGTAATTCAGATAAGACGTTGAAATAGTACATTTACTGCGACAAAACATTGATGGACTCTTTCTAACTTGCGCATGGTGCATTAAGGCTTTACTCCTCTTACTTCATAATCCTGAACTCCTCTTTTCCCTATTCGGACGGCAACGGATTTACCTCTGGCAGCAGATTGTCACGGGCAATTTACGTTGCCAGGTAAATCCCGTGCGGCACTTGATCAATCCGTTAATCAAGTCAGCCTACTCAAACAGTTACCTAAGAACAAGAGTAAAGCACACCACAATGCACAAGAAAGAAGCAAAGATCAATATTATTGCATAAAAGGAAAGGTTACAAGACACTATACAGGTACTAGAAATAAAAGACACTAGGGGAGCAGGTGATCAAAGATGGTGCAAAGACAACCCACTCAAGTGAACTACCATCTCCCCTATAAGGTGGAAAATAAACCTTTTACCATTTGGCAGAAGGAAACATCCTATGTGCTGGTGGAATCATACTCCCTTATTACAAAAATGCCACTAAGACTTTGGCGCCTAAACTACCATTTTACAATAGATCAAAATGCATACAAAAATAGTGCCACCACCAAGGCCATGCAAATATTGTTGGACGAATGGTCATGACATACTCCCCCACTTGTTAAGTTGACGCCCTCATCGACTTGTTCGCTAAGTATTCTTCAATCTTATCTGCGAAGGGGAGAAGGGTGACGCCTAGTTCCCAACTAGCTTCGGCGTCGGATAGCCCTTTCCATAGTACCAAATACTCCATGTGTGTGGGCCTGGTCGGTGATGCTTGGACATGACGATCCGCAACAATACGTTCAACTTTTCTTTGGGGTACGATCGTTACGGTAGCTGCAGGCCGGTTTGGAGTGTTGCGAGTGGGGTCTTCCTTGTCTGCATTATACGGCTTTAACACACTGGCATGGAAGACCGGGTGATATCTGCGAAATGACTCAGGCAGTTTCACCTTGTAGGAGACTTTTCCCACATTTTCAGTGATAGGAAATGGTCCTTCGTACTTGCGAACTAAGTTTTTGTTGCCTTTACGAAAGAACTTCAAGTTAACTGGATTTAGCTTTATCAACACTAAGTCTCCCACCTTGAACTTATCTTGCCTCCTCTTTGGATCTGCAAATTTCTTCATCCTTTTAGCGGCTTTCTCAAGGTAAGCTCGGGCAATCTCTGCATTCTTGTTCCACTCTTTGGCAAACTTGTATGCGCTGGGGCTGGTTCCTTGGTAACCGACAACCACTGTATGAGGCGTTAGTGGTTGTTGCGCGGTTACTAGCTCGAATGGGCTCTTGTTGGAAGAAGAGCTTTGTTGTAAGTTGAAGCAAAATTGAGCGATATCGAGCAAGTTCACCCAATTCTTTTGATTGACACTGACAAAGTGCCGAAGATATTCTTCAAGGAGAGCGTTAAAACGCTCGGTTTGGCCGTCAGTCTGAGGATGACTACTTGTTGAGAAGTTGAGCTTAGTCCCAAGAAGTTTGAACAGTTCTGACCAAAACTTTTTCGTGAATCTTGAGTCTCTATCGCTCACAATGTTCTGAGGCACTCCCCAGTATTTCACCACATTCTTCATAAACAAGTAAGCTGCTTCCTCTACTGAACAGTGCAATGGTGAGGGGATGAAAATAGCATACTTTGAGAATCTGTCGATCACCACCAGGATCGACCCGAACTCCCCCACTTTTGGCAATGCCGAAATGAAGTCCATAGAGACACTCTCCTATGGTCTCCTAGGGATAGGTAATAGCTCCAAGAGCCCAAGAGGCCTATTCCTTTCCACCTTATCTTATTGGCACACAAGACAAGTTTTCACGTATTCTGCAACATCATCTCGCATACGAGGCCAGTAGTAACTCCGTTCTAGCAAGGCATATGTGCGACGCCATCCCTGATGGTCTGCCCAAAGAGTATCATGACACTCTCTTATAAGATCCTTCCTTAGGTCCCCCATCCTTGGGACAAAGATGCGGCTTCCTTTTGTGTAAAGAAGTCCATCGTTGATCCAGAAGCGACGAGTCTTGCCACTTTCAACTAGTGGCCAAATTACCTTCGCTTGGTGATCGGTTTTCAACCCTTCACGGATCTTATCATGCATGGTAGACTGCACCCGTTGCACACTCCTGTGCATCACTTTCTTTAGGGCTGCAAGTTCCGCTTTGCGACTTAAGGCATCGGCAACATTGTTGTACCGACCCGGTTTATACTTTAATTCAAAGTCAAATCCCGCTAGCAACTCTTGCCAGCGCGCTTGCTTGGACGTGAGCTTCTTCTGCGTCATGAAGTGAGACACGACAACATTGTAGGTCTTCACCACAAATTTCGATCCAAGTAAGTAATGCCTCCACACCCGAAGGCAATGCACCACGGCAAACAACTCTTTCTCTTGAGCCGTGTAGCGACGTTCCGCTTCAGATAATTTCCGGCTCTCATAAGCAACCGGATGTTCTTCTTGCACCAACACTCCTCCGATAGCATAGTCTGACGCATCAGTCTGTACTTCAAAAGGCTTCACTAAGTCTGGTAGTGCAAGAATAGGATGTTGGGCAACGGTAAGCTTCAGTCTCTCGAAGGCTTCCTGGCACTTCCTTGACCATACCCAAGCATGCTCCTTCTTAAGTATGTCAGTCAATGGTACTGCAGCTGCTGAATAGCCTTTAATGAACTTACGATAGTAATTCACAAGGCCTAGAAAAGATCGCAGCTCGGTGGTAGTTGTAGGTGGCTCCCACTCTTGAATAGATCGGATCTTGTCCTCCTCCATTCTCACTTTTCCTTCACCCAACACATGGCCAAGGAAACTAATGCGCTCCTGCGCAAATGATCACTTCTCCTTCTTCACATACAATTAGTTCTCCTTTTGCAAGGCCAACACCTTTTGCAAATGCTCAACATGCTCCTCAAGAGTTGAGCTATATACCACAATATCATCCAAATAGACCACAACGAACTTGTCCAGGAACTCATGTAATATCTGGTTCATCAGTGTTGAGAAGGTAGCTGGTGCGTTGGTAAGACCGAAAGACATCACCATGAATTCTAATGCGCCATATCTCGTCACGCAAGTCGTCTTAGGTTCATTGCCTTCCGCGATGCGAACCTGATAGTAGCCTGACCATAAATTAAGCTTATTGAAGTACTTGGCTGTCCCAAGTTGGTCGAACAAATCGGCAATCAACGGAATGAGATACTTGTTCCGCATGGTCAACTTGTTTAGCGCTCGGTAATCCACGCAAAGCCTCAGACTCCCGTCATGCTTGCGCGGGAAGAGGATTGGTGCCCCAAATGGTGCCTTGGAGGGGCGAATGAAGCCTGACTCCAAGAGATCATCAAGTTGCTTCCGAAGTTCTGCAAGCTTCGGAGGGGCCATACGATAAGGGGCTTTCGCAGGCGGCTTAGCCCCGGGAACAAGTTCTATCTCATGATCAATTATTCGACGAGGAGGAAGAGACTTTGGCAACTTGTCGGGCATCACACTAGCAAACTTTGCCAACACCTCGGTCACTTCCTTCGGAACTGGATCCTGCTCTAGTTGAGACTCTTCCCTCAACGTAGCCAAGTATGTCATCTCTCCCTTCTTCAACCCTTTCTTAAGCTGCAGGGTTGAAAGCATCTTCTCTCCACCTTTGTTTGCCACTGTTTGAATCATATATGGAGAGTCACCAAAGATGCACAGCGATCGTAGGTACGACATTGGTACGACCTTAGATTCCTGCAAGAACTCCATCCCCACAATGACCTGGAAGTCATCCATGAGAATCGCTGTCAAGTTGGTCTTTCCTGACCAAGCTCTCACTTTAATAGGCACCCCCTTGACTACCCCGTGAATGGGCTTCGCTGCTGAGTTCACGGCTTTGATGCGACTTGAATCTTTCTCCAGCTTCAATCCCAGTCGCTTAGCTTCTTCTTCTGCAACAAAGTTATGTGTCGCCCCCGTATCCACCATGGCCCGGGTGGCCTTCCCATTGATCTTCAAATCAACGAACATGAGCCATTTTGACTGTGGCGCCTTCTCATCACCCCGAGTCTTAAGAGCATTTAGCAACCTGATGGCTCCCATCCTAGGCTGCTCATCATCATCACTCTCGGACAGCTCCTCGTGCATAGCCGAGTTACTCGCTGATGCCTGTAGGGCATTGAGGGCTTTTTCTACGGACAAACTGCTACTCGGTGTGGTCCATCACATAAGAAGCACTGCATCGGCTTGGAACCCGAACTCTTTAAGGTTGAAGCTTCTTTGGTCGGCTCAGACTTGCCATTGCTATGCTTCTTCCCATTTGATGGTCGAGAAGATTTATTATGGCTAGTATGGGTCGAGGTCGCCTTCTTCTTGTTAGGGTCATTTGTGGAGTAGTCATTCAGACGCTCTGCTGCTGCTTGTGCTGAAGCTAAGTCTTAAACACGTTGCCTTTGCAACTTGGTCTGTGCCAAAGGTTTCAATCCCTCCATGAAGTAAAACATCTTGTCTTTCTCGGACATGTCCTTGATATCTAGCATGAGGGCCGAGAACCGCTTCACATATTCACGCACCGTGCCTGTTTGATGTAACTGTCGCAAATTCCTCTTAGCGATATACTCCACGTTCTCGGGCAAGAATTGAGATTTTAACTCCCGTTTCAAGTCCGCCCAAGTATCCACGATGCATCTCCTGTTCTGAATGTCATCGTATCGTGTACGCCACCATAACTTGACATTACCCGATAGATACATTGTTGCTGTTGAGACCTTGGCTTCCTCTGATTCCTGTCTCACGGCTCGGAAGTACTGTTCCATGTCGAAAAAGAAATTGTCAAGCTCTTTTGCATCTCTCGCACCACTGTACGAGCGAGGCTTTGACACCTTCACTCGACTGTATATCTCGGTAGGGCCGTGAGGGTGTGAACCAACGGCCATGGTAAGCACATTCAACCGGTTTGAGAGTTCCTCAATCTTGGCCTGGAGAGCATCTACTGTCCCCTTCACGTCCTCAGTCAAGGTCTCTACTGATCCGGTCAATTCCTGGTGTCCTTGTTCCATGTTGCTTACTCGGTCCTCCATCTGTACCATGGTATGCAACATCCCATCAATCTGTGCTGTCTGGGCTTCCAAATCGTCCAGACGATCCTTGTTAGTGCGCGCTCCTGTCCCCTGTGCCATGTCTTCTAGCCTTGAATACACGGTCACGACCTTGCTCTAATAGCAACTGTCACGGGCAATTTACGTTGCCAGGTAAATCCCGTGCGGTACTTGATCAATTCATTGATCAAGTCAGCCTACTCAAATAGTTACCTAAAAACAAGAGTAAAACACACCACAATGCACAAGAAAGAAGCAAAGATCAATATTATTGCATAAAGGGAAAGGTTACAAGACACTATACAAGTACAAAAATAAAAGACACTAGGGGAGCAGGTGATCAAAGATGGTGCAAAGACAACCCACTCAAGTGAACTACCACCTCCCCTATAAGGTGGAAAATAAACCTTTTACCATTTGGCAGAAGGAAACATCCTATGTGCTGGTGGAGTCATACTCCCTTATTACAAAAATGCCACTAAGACTTTGGCGCCTAAACTACCCTTTTACAATAGATCAAAAGACATACAAAAATAGTGCCACCACCAAGGCCATGCAAACATTGCTGGACGAATGGTCGTGACAAGATGCCAAGATTCACCCTCGACGCGCGTAAAAACTAGGGGGAGTGATAACATGCATTGCACATTCCGTTGAGTGATTACATGCACACCTCTAGAGCTCGCCACATTTCATCTTTAACATCCATTAACCATGTTTAAAATGCTACCTAATTCCTAAGGGAAATACTTAAATCCTACCGTGGTTTCCATTTCATAAAACGAAATGGACGGTCTTCATTGGTCCACGCCCCAATTTGAAATAATCATCAATTGTGGTTAAGATTAACTCACCTGTGTAGATTTGGTAAGAAAGTGGATGAAAGAAAAGAAAAGAAAGGAAAAGAAAAATAAAAGAAATTTAAATTTTCTCACAAAATAACCATTAAAAGATGGATGAAGATTTTGTAGAAAGTTTATCACTATTAAGAAAGTGTAAGAAAATAAAAGTGTGTTTCTTGCGAACCAAATACAAAAGAAGTATAAGAAAACATATTTTTCTTTTCCTTTCCCTCACATTCTCACCAAAGGAACACACTTTAGGGTTAAGCATTCCAACCTTAGTTTTTTTTTTTAAAATCTAAAATTTTAACTTAATTTATTTAAGCTTAACCAGCGTAAAAGGGGTGTTAGAAGGGACACGGGGTAAGATAGTAAACGGACCCGTGTCCGCTAATTACTGCTAAATCTACGATTGAGAGTAGTTTAAAGGTCTTAACCCAAAAAAAAAAAAAGAGTAGTTTTAAGGAGAAATCTAATATCGCATTACACACTGCTCAAGGATAAACGGCCACGGTTCAACTGTCATGGGGGTGTAAAATCAGGTCCGTTCAAGTGCAAGGTGGGTTTGGCTAACCCATTTGCCGAGAACATGAGCGCAGCTGCAACTAGGGTTTAGAACCTTTCATCAGCATGGCGGAGATGAAAGAAAGAGAAGACGGAGTCCTCCTTTACTACAAATACGCTTCTGTTCCAGACCTTCACGAGCTTCTCATCTTCTACGAATCAAATTGCAAATCACTCGGCCTTCTTGGCCGAGTTCGTCTCGCTCCCGATGGCGTCAATGTCACTGTAAGTTTAGGTTTTTGATTTTTGTTCTTGATTATTTGATGTTATATAAGTTTTTAGATGACTTAATTTCTCTGCGTTATTTATTGGTTTAATAATCCTTTTGTCTGTGATGTGAACAAATTCGGATATTGTGATGATGTTGTGTTTGAAACTAGCTTTAGAAGTTCTTATAGATTTTTAAAAAACCAGCTTTATGGGGTGATTTTACCCATGGATGGCGGATGGACTTCAATACTGACTGTTGTTCTTATTAATTTTGCTGTATAACAATATGAGATCATGTCAAACCGTTGGGATCATCCAAAAAGTAATGTTTTCAGTCTAGGAATCTTTTAGAAGGGCCCTGATAAGAATGTGCACCATTAGTACTGCAAATATCTGTAAGAAGGTTGATTTTTTCTGTTTAATCATTATTATGTTGTAGGGACTTAAAATTTTCATTCTGGTAACTGGAAATTAGAATGCAAGACTTAGACAGCAAATGTGTGTATAGTATATATATATAAATTCCGATATACTATTTGGTCCCATGATCCCATCCACTCGAAGCATGTGGCACCTCTTTTGACTGTCCACAATGTAAACATTACACTTACAGAATTGGACTATTATAGTTGTCTAATCAATTTTATGCCTTTGGGTGGTGAACAAAGATATGAGAAACATCTCACAAAATTCCATTTGTCAGATGGCTATGATCTCCTAATTGTTGTTATTTTTGTTTGTGATCGGTTGTTTTAATGGTTCAGATTGGTGGGTCGCCTACATAGGTTGTGGGTAGGGATAATTCATACTCCTATAACACTTAGAAGTTTGTCCAATCATAATATGTTGTAAAGATTCATGCTAATGATAGCAAAATTTTGAACTGAAGTGCAAATATTATGGGTGTTGACTGCAGTGTTGACTTAATGTTGCTATCATTGATGGACTCTTTACAACATATTTTGATTGGACAAACTTCTAAGTGTTATAGGAGTATGAATTATCCCTATCCACAACCTAGTCAATGTATTCAGGTGGTAAAATCCATACATTGGAGATACTAGATAGTCTCCTAGGGATCCTCTATAAGCTAATTCTCAAGGATATGTTACTTGGCAGTGTTGACTAATTGATAATGAATATCTTTCCTTTTTCTTAGAGTTCCTTTCTTGGTCCTCTTATTTCACTATTTAAAGGTTGTTTTTATTATTCTGTAAGCTAAATCTCAAGGATGTGTTAGTTGGCAGTGTTGACTGAATGATAATGAATATCTTTCCTTTTCTTAGAGTTCCTTTCTTGGTCCTCGTATTTCACTATTTAAAGGTTGTTGTTATTATTGTTTTTATTATCAGGTTGGTGGAAAGTTATCCTCGTTGGAGAAACACATTACTGCAGTCAAGTCGAATAGCTTATTTGAAGGCACCGACTTCAAGCTTGCATCCTGCCATGGTCCTTTGAATGACAGGATTGCTAAAGAATGTGGATTCACTTCTCTCTCCATTCGAGTTGTCAAGGTTTTCCCAAATATATATTTTGTTACAAATGTGTGTAAAAATGATATTGGACTATGCATGCTTTCTTTAGTTCTGATGCTTTTTATGAGGAAATCCAAAATTGGCAGGTCGAAGCCACTATTTAAGGGCACCCACCTAAGAGATTTCTTATGTCAATGAAAAGACTGCTAGTGTCGAATGATTCTCATCATCCAGTCTTTAAACTTTTTGTGGACTATCAGCTATGTCAAAAGGAATGGAATAGGTGGTTGGTTATGAATACAACTTGGGTGGTTCTTGTGAAAGAGATCTTAAGTGATTTATGCCCCATTTTCCAGCATGCCCACCATGTGCATGGGTTTTAGGTAGACCCAAAGGTTACCTTAGGGACCATTTGGCATCACTTCTGGGGAATGAGGAATAGAAAACCGGAAACTTCGTTTGGATGCGTTTTGGAGCAAAATGACGGGATGGGGGGGGAGCCACTTTTGAGAATCAACTCTCAGAAGCAAAACTCTCACCATCATCACCCTACCCACCACCCCCACCCCCACCCCATCTCCACAACTACCCCCACCATCCCCACAACCCATCCTCACTATTCAACGAACCTGGTTTTTGTCCATCCAAATGTGTTTTTGTTGTTCAAAATGGATCCTGACTGAAAGTTTCCAAACGGGTTCTCTGCACAAAATTGATTATGAGAATTCAGGAATTTGAGAATTCATTTCCAGAATTAGAGAATCATCAAAATTGACGGCAAATGACTTTTTTCATGACTTTTACATAATAATATAACTCATATGCATCCCTTAAACATAGCTACCACCTCATACACACATTGTTATGTAGGTTTGGATTATATGATAGTTTATTTATTCTATCGATTCATGTGGTCTTTCGTTTTGTGTTAGTGTTTTTGTCCTATAGCTCGAACATCCTCATTATATAGTTTACATGGCTTCAGGAATTTTTTTGCTAAAAGTTTAACAATATCCGAGGGATATGCATTTGGTTGAAACTTAATAAGAAAACTGCAGCCCTTTGTAGGAGGTTATCCCTCTACGTAGGACGGTAGGTGCTAAGTGAATAATTCAGAACACAAGATCCTATGTGTTAACAACATTTAGTTTCCCCCAATTAAAAGAAAAAAATTGTTAATATTTATGTGTACTATTGTCCACTAGTTCTTCCGTGGATTTGAACAATCTGTATACAAAAGATTGTGGATTAGACTAGAGAAGAGTAATTTTTTGATGGAAGGAGAATGTTTCTGATTGTGAGACTGATTAAGACTTCTGATGAAAATTTTTAGTCCAACTCTTTAGAATTTTAGTGCTTCTGGAATTCCATCCTCTAGCGGAATAGCGGATGTTACTCCTAAATCCATTTTATAAGCATCGGCATCATGCAGAGAGGTTACCCAAAGGACAACCTTGATGGTTGTAATTTGCATGACTCGTCAACGTATGCTTCAAACCATTATGAATGTCCCTTCTGATTGATTGAAGCTACCAGGTGCCCCATCAATGTTAAGCTAATTAATTCTCACTCACTTGGGTGGGAACAGCTTAAACGTCCATGGATATCTTGGTTGCTCAACCAATTATGCATGCCACACTGCTTGCTGCATGTGTTGGCGCTTTTGCCAAAAATGTTCTGTGGTGGGGAAATCCACAGAGTAGTAGCCAATTGCTATTAATCCGTATGTTGGCGCAAAAAAGAGTCCATGGAAACCTTGCTTGCTCAAGCAATTATGCATGCCAATTGCCACACTGCTCGCTACATGTGTTGGCGCTTTTGCCAAAAATGTTCTCTGGTGAGGAAATCCAGAGTGGTAGCCAATTGCAACTAATCCTATGCTGGCGCAAAAAAGATACTGTTACACTGCCTCACTTTGATTTATGAACATATGTTTGCAAAAAAAGTAGTCTTGTAGGCGAATGCATCTATCTTCAGCAAGTCAGGCTGAAAATGACATAGATGCTCATAATATTTGCCTACTTGATTTTATCGGATGAAAATTTGAAATGTTATATTTTCATGTTACCGTGTGAAATTACTTATGTGATACTATTAAGGTTGTTTCCTCTAGATTAGAGCTCACATAACTTATCCTTTTCCATTATATAAAGTTTTAATCTTACAGACCTGTCATATTGGTAAGGATAGTTTTAATCTTCCACAGGAATTGGTTACCTTTAGTTCTCATCCTCTATTGAAGTCACCAGCTATAGCAAATGCTGGGAGACATCTCTCTGCTGCCGAGTTTCATTCTGTTCTTCAGAGTGCTGGTAAGTGATAATTTTACCTATCTGAATATTTTTCCCCTTTCTTCTTGTTGCTGTGGTTGTTGTCGAATAGTCTTTCAGGTAGGCATGTGATATTGTTAAAAAAATTCGTCCATGTCAAGTTATTTCATAGTGCTGCAGTTTGTTTGATAAGAAATTTTTGAGAAAAGTTAAAATGTGGAAGTTGCAATGGTGGGTCTGCTGATGCCGGATATGTTATACACAGGAAATTCTTTGGAGAGTGAGGATTCTACTCCACGTACAAGACTTCTTCTGCTGGATGCAAGGAACGTATATGAGACAAGAATTGGGAAGTTCCAAACCCCTAATGTGGAGACTTTGGATCCGGAAATCAGGCAGTATAGTGATCTACCTGCCTGGATCGATAATCATTCTGAGAAGTTGCAAGGAAATTGTGTCCTCATGTAAGTACTACTCTGTGGTTCATAATTTGTATATAAAAGTTTTCATGGTGTTCAATTCTTGTAAACTTACATGCTAGAGAAACATTTGCACATGATATAAATTATTTATTTCTTTGTAAACTTACATGCTAGAGAAACATTTGCACATGATATAAATTATTGTATTTCTTTGTAAACTTACATGCTAGAGAAGCATTTTCGCATGATATAAATTATTGTTTTTCTTTTTATAAACTTTGAAGGATGACATGCTCCTTTGAGTTGTGAATAATACGTTTACTTCAAAGATGCAAAAAGGATACCTTCTTTTGTACTATTATTATTATGAAGCACTCTCGAGCTTCAGTTTATATTAGAGACTAAATATCTTTATCACTTTCCTTCCTCATTTATACACTGTTATGTTCTCACTGTATGCCATATGCAATTAACTGCTTAAAGAAAGGATAATTCAAAAAAAAATTGCTTCTTTTTTATGTGCTCTTGTGCTTCCAATTATATCTTGTACAGGCGAAGTACAAGATCTGTTGCTTCCTTTCTCAGACCTAAACTGTGGTGTTTGCCCTAATATACTTTTTCTTATGATACTTTTTTTAAAATCGATAGCTGATAAGAAACTTATCTTTTCTCTGTAATACTAGCACACTCATTCTTAAAGGGGTTATTCTATAATACTGTGTAAGAATAAAAATCTAGGATTAGTGGCAAATACAAGGTCCAATCAGGTGCGGTCAGCCGGTCACAGTGCGACATATATCATTAGCATTTGAGGGGATTAAATTTTCTTCTGTTTAATTGGAAAAATTCATTGAACTATACCTTTTTAGTCCAGCTTTCTGAGAACTGTTTCTTATTACCTATCCCTGCACTCCCTCCCCAAAGAAAATCACCATCAATACATGCATATTTGTTTTCCCCCTCTTCATATGACTGGTTGTTTTTAACAGGTTGCTATGTCCAGAAGAAAAAGTAACTTCTGCTATGTATTGCATGCTTTACAGGTACTGCACTGGAGGAATAAGGTGTGAGATGGCATCGGCGTATATTAGGTCAAAAGGTGCTGGTTTTGAGAATGTGTTCCAGGTAAGTTCCAGTCAAATAAATTGCTTATTTTATTTTTTAACTGGCAGAAAATCTTGTTTTTGTTGTTAATTTCTGCGTAGTTATCTAAATCCTGTTTTCCAAAATCCAGGAAAGAAAATAGACATTGAAGACTCCACCAAACAGATATCTTTCTGTTTATATTATTCACAAGAACTAAAACAGTAAAAAAAATTTCCCACAAAAGATAAATAAATGAATAGGACAGTACAGTTTCTCTATCTCTGTCTCTGAAAATCGTTCTCAGATTGATTTCCTAATTTAACTTTAGTAAACCTTGTACTACTAGAAAGAATATTTAAATCTCGGCTCTCCATGGATCTTTATGCTAACTCTGGCATATTTTATTGCTTCTGACTAAAAGTAGTTACATTGCCAAAATGGTTTAGATGTTAAGACTTCAACAGACTTTGGCTCTTTTTCTCTTTTGATGTGATGGAGACTTATACTGGCAGTTAGGCGTTCAAACAACTGACTTCAAAGATGTCATAACCTTATTTGATTTGATAAGTGCACATTATTCAGTACTCATTTATTTACAAAGTTACAAGTTAGCAATACCGTCAACGTGGAGCCATGGTTGCCTAGGATACTTTCTAGAATACACACCATATTAGAAGAATGAATAGAGTATGCAGATTCATTATAATTCAATTGTTTGCTTTTGGTATGGTTACGAAAATACAATATGCTTTTGCATGAAGACTGTTGCTAGCAGTTGGCTGATTGCACTGGTTAAAAAAAATATACTTGTTATTTTTTGTCTACTTACAGATATACATTTATGGGATTTATTGCAGCTATATGGTGGAATACAACGGTATTTAGAACAATTTCCAGATGGTGGTTTTTTCAGAGGAAAGAATTTTGTTTTCGATCACAGGTGTGATTGTCTGAGTCCTCTAACCAATCCCAGGTCCTTTAATACATTTTCATATATACACACTTCCTGTGATGCCTAGTTATTCATGTGGGTATGGCCATGTGAAATTGTAGATGTAAATGTTTTTTGTTATCTCGGTGAATTGTACGTTCATAGCAAAGTTACGAAGTTCGCTGGATCCCAGTATCCCTATTTTTGAAATATTGGGATGTTAGTTTTTGGTCTTTAATGATTAATGAATTTACTAAAAGAAAAGGAGAGATACAAAGAAAGATAGGGGATAGCGTGAATGATGCTCCGTAGATGGAATAAGTAATTCCTACTTTTCTTCTTGTGTGTGGCCATAGGATTTCTGTTGGAAGCTCAGACTCAGATATAGTGGGATCGTGCCTACTTTGTGGTTCTTCCTTTGATAATTATTCATCACGTTGCCGGTGCACGTACTGTCGGATGTTGGTTTTGGTCTGTGATAGCTGCCAGGTTTGCACTGATAATCTCTTAGCTATTGCATATAATAAGTGATTTACCATTTAAGATATCATTATAATGTTATGTCCTTTACGTTATCTTCCACAAATCCCTCTTAATTTGACATTGTTGTAGGACATGTTACTTTTTTATAGTCCTAACCACAAGGGAAGAAATTTGTTTCTTTACTGCAAATTTTGAGGTCCTGATACTTATGTAGTGTTCATATCCATGTAGACACAAAGATTTAGGAATAATACTTGGTGTATACTTCATCGGTTTGTGAGCCTATGTTGTCCAAACACATCAAATGTCTAATCCATCATGCATGTTATGTTTTCTGCACATAGGGATGAGCCTGATATGGCTTCACAAATCACCCTAGCACCTGAAGACTAAAATAAGAAGCGGAAGCTGCATTTCAGGAAAAGCATTAGCTAATCACTTCTAAAAATGGTACTTCATTTAATTAATTGATATATGATTAGTGCTTTTTCCTGAAACATGGTCACCTTTGTGCTCCTGCTCTGGGATGTACTGTTGCAAAATCCTGAATTTTTGTCATATCAAATAGCGCAATGATATTAGAAATTGTTCTTTTGGCCATTTTGCTCCATGTGGTGGTCATGAGAGTATTAAAAAAAAGGTACTTCATATACCTTGACTCTTTTAAATTTTAATGCATGCAGCTTTGCAGCCTGATGCATCAATTGATTCCCCAATATTGCTGTCTGCAGCATCTAGCCAGTCAATAGTCAAACGACATCCCAAACTTCATTTCATTGGGTCTAGCTCAAACTTTTGCATGTATCTTGTTATTGTATTTTACTTGTCATCTTTGACTTGCTAACTCTCATTTTGCTCTTATATTTGCTAGAATTCATTGGATGACAATTTCTTTTGTATTAGTAATGGAGAACACCTCAAATATTTTATTAAATAATCCGATGTGGAGGAGATGAGGACCCAAATAATAGCAGAGATTTCCCTTATGAAACTGCCAAGTAGATGCAAAGGTGCAGATGACGAGATCCTAACTTGAGAGGACAAATCAAGTGTCTCATACCATCAAATGGTATAGATGGCTATTAGTTGTCCAATATCCAATAGGTTATAGGTACATGTATCAACCCATGGATTCCAATTGATGCGTTATAACCCCAAAATAACCAGTTAGTTGATCCTTATGTCCAATCAGTGAACGTTCTTATCTACTATTTCTTAGAACTATAACAGTAACACTGTCCAAAATTAAGCCAGTAACCTGTTGGCTGTGACAATCTGACTTGTGTGACTTTGCTGCTCTGCCTCATCCAAGAGGCAACCACAAATCAGATGGTCTGGATGACTGGATCAACAAACAAGTGGTCCCAGTGGGGTGGCTAATAACAACAGTCCTAGGTAAATTAATTCCCAAATTGGAGAAAAAATTGCGCTTGCCCAAACTGTCAGTTCATCTCTTTAGTGTTGCAGTGCTGTTCAGTTATGTGGCTGTGTATTCGCTTAAACCTCTGCCAACTATGGTGTTCACTTTGAAGTCAGGGTTGAGGTGGATGTTTTGATTTTCGAGGTTTTTTCCATTCCAAGAAATTCTCTCCACTGCATCTCTTCTCGAGTCCAATACTTCTGAGCTAACCATTGTATTCAATTGCCTCTGGTTGCAATGCATCTTTTTTTCTGTATTTCGTAGGTTTTGCACCTGACTTCTATTATTATGTGGATATATGAATATTATGGTGGATCAGGGAGATGATGGTGCTGTCTACGTTTGCGAGCTATGCCAGAAACACAGTAAGGAAGGTGAGCCGGTGCCGTTGACTGAGAATAGCAGATATCAAAAAGAATCAACGCCGAACGATGGGTCAGGAGTTGTTGAGCTTGAATCTGCCACCTTGTCTGATCTTACCACATCCTCTCATGAACTCCCTTGGAGACAAGGTAAGGTCTGTATCACTTTTAGCAAGACTTTGGTTCTTAAATTTACTTATAATGTACTTTACTTCATCGTTGGCTATTTCCCATAGTTATTTGTTAGCAAATGCATTTCTAACAAATTTTTTTTCATTTTTTCCTTTGGATTCCTTTTAATTTTTATGTTTTACCAAGTACGCCGGGTGGGTCGGTGCGGACTGCAGATACCCGAAGGGACTAGTCCTTGGTTCGAAGGCTTTGGGACACCCTCCGTTACCCCCCCTAAAAAAAAAAAAAAAAACTTAATTTCTTAGTTCTTACTCTCTGACTCTCTTCCATCTTTCCTTGTTACACCCACTACATCATTGACTTGCCGTGCCAACTCACCTGTGCCTCAGGATGAGTTTGGAGTAGCAGAAGTTCTTCAACCTTGGGTTTTCCTTTCTTGACCAGGTTTCTGACATCTTGGTAATCACTTACCCACAGGTACCTGGTCTCCAAGAAAGCTCCGCATCTTATGCTTGCATGGATTTCGGCAGAACGCCTCAAATTTTAAGGGAAGAACTGCATCATTAGCCAAGAAACTCAAAAATATGGCAGAGCTTGTCTTTATCGATGCACCCCACGAGTTGCCTTTTATTTACCGACCTCGTCCAGCTGAACCATGTCACAGTTCTGTAGCATCAAATATAGAACATAGTCCTCCCCCATTTGAGAACTGCAAAAAAAAGTACGCCTGGTTAGTTTCACCTGAGTTCAATGGCACAAGGACAATGAATTGGGAAATGGCAGATGAACCATTTGATCCTCTACAGTACCGGCAGCAAAGTGATGGGTTTGATGTATCATTAGCATATCTGAAGACAGTATTCTCTCAAGTTGGGCCTTTTGATGGTGTCTTGGGATTCTCGCAAGGAGCCGCAATGGCCAGTTCGCTCTGTGCACAACGAGGAAGAATGGATGGTGAAATAGATTTCAGATTTGTGATTCTATGCTCTGGGTTTGCTATAAATTCAGTGGAGTTTAAGTGCGGTTCAATCAATTGTCCTTCGCTTCACATTTTTGGCAATGTCCAGGGTAAGGACAGGCAGATATCATCCCAGGCCAGCAGGGACCTTGCTGGTTTATTCGAGGAGGGTTGCTCGGTGACCATGGAACATGAATCCGGTCATTTAATTCCAACTCAGTCTCCATATATTGATCAGATCAAAGCCTTTCTTCTGCGTTTTCTCTGAATTACTACATTCTTGACTTGAAGAGTTCCTTGTCACTCCAGCCTTGATGCTCCCTGCCAGTGTAACCAAATTCTTACTGGTAGCTACTGTCTTATTTTGCTAGGTGAAACTCAGTTCAGACAGGACCATGACCTATTAAAAGAGACTATCATTTGGGACATTTTCCATGGAATCTTTCTGTCTGAGGTATTCAAATAAATTGCTCTCTTCCACCCTCACAGGAATTCAGCATTCTTATATTGAATATACTGTGATTTGCAAAGGGACACTTTAACATGAACATAAAAACATTACCCCATCCAGAAAGGTGAGTTGTTTTAATTTATCTCTTTCACAAACGACTTGAATCTTCAGAAATTCAACTGATCACCCACAAAATCAAACCTATTTGCACTAAAATGGTTGCTGAAAAGAAATCTTTCACAGCCTAGCCCCGTATACAGCAAGGAAAACACTAGGAGCAACGTCCAACATTCATGAAATCTCATGATTCAGCAAAAAAAAAATCTCTGAAAAAGAATTTTGTTTTTCCGGAAATATATATATATATAACTAGAAAAGGAGTAGCTTGAATGCAAATCCAAAAAATCTCCGAATTTTTTTTTTGTTTTTCCGGAAATATATATATATATATATATATAACTAGAAAAGGAGTTGCTTGAATGCAAATCCAAGAGGACCAATACCCATACATAAGACAATACCCATACATAAGACAGGATTTTAAGCATTTTATCAAATCAAACCTCAACCCTAATGATAGGTAAAAAAAAAACAAAGCATAGAAGATTTATGAACATAGTAGCCAACAAATTGGAAAAAAATCATAATAGAATATCCCTGGTCATCAAAAACCATCATCTCAAAAAAAAAAAAAAACAAAAATAAAACAAAACGCAGTTGATTATCCAAATAATACCCTAAACCCCATTTGGGAAAGAACCAAAAACAAAAAAAAAAAAAAAACAAAACCAAGCCCATTTAGAACCCTAAAATGGGGAGGAGAAAACGTCCCCATAAGCAGCATCATATATCTCTCACTCACCTTCAGCCTTCTGATAAACGTAAGTAAGACCACACTTGTCACGGTCAGAAGATCGAAGTGAGCACCCCTCAGCTAGTCAACAATTGCGGAGGAAACGTGGCCGTACGTAGGAGATAAGGATGCGACGTCATGAATAAGCACTGATTGTGATTCGATCTTTCTATTGCGGGTTAAAAACCCCTCCTCTGCTAACCCAAAAGAGTAAAAAAAAACACTCGTTAGAGTTCGAATGCCAATGGATCCTAAAGGAACCGTCGTCTTCACCACCGTCGGCAGGCCGTACTACGGCTTCGACGTATTTTCCGTCACTCTCCCGTCAAAACTTGAAGACTCCCTCAGCGGATGGACGGAACGCCGTCTAACAGACGGTATCTCCATCAACTTCAATGGTCAGTTTGTTGATGAAAATGAAACCCTTGCGTTCGTGTCTGAGAGAAGCGGTTCGGCTCGAGTTTATTTGAACCGGCGGGGAAGTTCCAAGCCCGAGCAGCTCCCGGCTGTACTCGAAAGCCTCTTTCACGACCGTCCGATTGTTAAAAACGGACGGCTATACTTTGTTTCAGCTCATGAACAACCAGATAGACCTTTTAAGAGCTGGTCGGCGGTTTATTCGACTCCACTAGATGAGAGAGAAATTGTCCGGCTAACTCCTCCCGGAGCCGTTGATTACAGTCCGGCCATTTCCCAGACCGGAAAGCTAATCGCTGTCGCATCGTACGGGTTCCGTCCATGGAGTGGCGAGTTTCATGAACTCGATACGGAGATCGTTGTTTTCCGAGATTCCAATCCGGCTAAGCGTACGGTTGTATGTAAGCGAGGTGGATGGCCCACCTGGTCCGGCGATTCTACTATATACTTCCATCGAAAAGTCGGTGATGGATGGTGGAGCATTTTCCGAGTAGATCTCCCGGAAAATTTCGAACTTTCCGGTGTATCTAACGCGCCTCGCCGGATTACTCCGCCGGGATTGCACGCATTTACTCCGGCTGCATCACATGATGGGAAGAGAATCGCCGTTGCGACTCGGCGGCGAGAGATGGAGTTCCGGCACGTCGAGATCTATGATCTAGAATCGGAGTCCTTTTACAGAGTGACTGACTCTCTTAACCGCAATTTAAACCATTATAATCCTTTTTTCTCACCAGAATCGGGGTTTATCGGCTACCACCGATTCCGGGGCGAGTCTGCCCCGGGCGATTCGAAGATTCCTCATCTCGATCCCGTGACGTCTCCGATAAAGGAACTGAGGATGCTAAGGCTAAACGGATCGTTCCCTTCGTTTTCCCCAAATGGGGATTTTCTCGCATTCAACCACGATTTCGATACGAATTCTGGCGTAGAGATCGCAAAATCAGACGGTTCGAAGAGATGGAACGTTTTAAAAGACAGAACTGCGTTTTACACCTCATGGAGCCGGACGGAGAATAACGTTATTTACACGTCGGTGGGACCGATCTTCCATTCTGCTAACTCGACGGTCCAGATTGCACGGATCTCTTTCAATCCAGCGCATTTGGACGGCCGAGATGAGATCCGGGCTGAGCTGAAGATCCTGACGAGAGAAGATTCCGGCAATAACGCGTTCCCGTCGTGCTCACCAGACGGGAAGTCACTGGTGTTCAGATCAGGCCGTTCCGGTCATAAGAACCTCTACATAGTTGACGCCGTTAACGGAGAATTTAACGGTGAAATCCGTCAATTAACGAAAGGGAAATGGATCGACACGATGCCGAGCTGGTCGCCGGACGGAAAACTCATCGCATTCTCATCTAACCGACACAACCCAGATAACGTCGAAACCTTCAGCGTATACGTTATTCAACCGGACGGCACAGGGCTCCGTCGAATCCACGTGGCGGGAGCGGAAGGATCTGCAGAAGTGGATAGGGAAAGGATCAACCATGTGTGCTTCAGTCCTGATTGCACCTGGCTGCTTTTTACGGCCAATTTGGGTAGCGTGTCGGCCGAGCCCGTGTCGCTGCCGAATCAGTTCCAGCCGTATGGGGATCTGTATATAGTGAGGTTGGACGGGAGCGGATTGCAGAGGCTGACGTGGAACGGATACGAGAACGGTACGCCAGCGTGGCACGCGTCCGAGGAGCTCGATGTAGGGCCGTTGTCTCTGGAGTGCAAGATTGGAGATAAGCTGAAAGGTCAATTTGACGAACCTCTATGGATCTCTTGCGATTTGTGAATTAAAATGCTACACCAACGCGAGAGTTTTAAATCACTTTTCCAAATAAAATTGTTGTTCACAATAAAATGTATTTTAAAATAAAAATATATTAAGTAAGACTACGGTTAATGAGTATAAAAAAAAAACAGTTGCAAAATATAAAAGGGTTACAGTGTAAAAGCGTGTGTTTTGCTTAGGGTTGGTTATCGCACAAAGGTGCGTGTGTTTTGCTTAGGGGTGGTTATCGCACAAAGGTGCATGTGAACCGCTCGGGCTCACGAACTCGGTGGTTTATTTGTTGAGTAGTGCTGGTCCTAATCTCGGTCAGTCTCTATTCTTACCCTCCACCAACTATCTATCTGTCTATTTTGCAGTGATTAAAACATTTTCTCATAAAAAAAAAAAAAAAACACAAGTGGTTTGTAGTGGGTTGACCACCCCTTACCCGGCTCACTAAAAGCTTGGCTCCTTAAAGGTTAATGAATGGTTAAAATAATTTAAGTAAAAAAAAAAATTATATAAGGCTAATTCATAGGCCCACGCTCCTCGATGTGATACTGTTATCATTATTTTTTTTTATCTTGTGAAGTGTGGTGTATAAACTTTAAAGTAAGTATTCAATTACCAAATTATAGCCCTACATCGGGTTAAGTGTGAAAACTGTTGAAGAGGTTGCCCAATATAAAAGGTATTGAGAGGGAGATTGTGGGAAGTAATCAAATTGAGCAGAGTCGGAAGCTCCTCATACCGAGTCAAGTCGAGTTTGTGCTTATATTATAGAGAGTAGGGATAGGCGGACCTATGGATCCCATTTGATAACTTAAGGCATTAACCTATTGGTGGATGCCCTCCTATTAAAGGCTCACCAATATAACGGACCTATGGGATCCATGGGTCCGTTAACTATTTTCCTATTATATAATTTTTAATGAGCCGAGATTGAACCAGAATTTAAAGTTTGAGTCGAGTTTCGAGGCGGAACATATCTTTGAGCATATATTATATAATTTTTAATAAGCCAAGCTTGAACCAGAATTTAAAGCTTGAGTCGAGTTTTGAGACGAGCTTAAATATTGATAGTGCATAACAAATCTATAGTATAACAAACCGAGCTTGACCACACCAATACTTGGCTCAATCACACCTTTAGTTTTGCTCAATCCAACTCAACATAATCGGAGTAAACTAAAGAATACTTTCAGAGGTGCTTGGTTGACACAAATGTCTTTCTTTTATTTTATAATTATTGCAATATTCTTGCCAAAAGGCATATTTTAAGTTGTTCTTGTTTAGGGCTATCTTCAAGTCAATCTAGTTCGACTGCTCGACACGTTGTCTTAGCTCAGCTCATTTGAACCAAGCTCAAGTTGACATTTTAGGCTTGAACGAATCATGTCAAGCTTTTAATTGAGTTTGAATATTTAAACAAGTCAAGCTCAAGCCATAACCTATTTGATTTGGCCCAGCTTATATATAGGGCTCGGTTCTACTCAAGCTCGGCTCGAAATATATATATACATAATATTTTTAGTAGTATTATTAATATTAATACAAAATAAAATTTTAAATTTTCTTTACTACAATTTGTAATATTATTTAGTTTATAAAAAAAAATAAGGTTAACAAATAATAATAACAAAAACAAAAGTTAAGAAATTAAAAGCATAAAGTCTGTTATAATTCTCTACTATTTAGATTGAAGGACTACTCCCACATCTTATTTTGATATATTAATGTATTGGTTGTAGTTTCTTGTATTATAATTTATTAATACACTTTTATTAAAATCATATAAAATTAAACAAAATAATTTCGTAAATTAAGATTGAGTCAACCTAAGTTTGATTTGGCTTGAATAACTCAATCGAGCTTATTCAATCCAAGTTCAAGCCTAAACATTTGAGCTCGAATCAAGCTCAAGTTGAACTCAAGAATGTTCAAGCCAAGTTCAAACTTAGCTAAGCTTAGCTTGATTATACACCTATTATCATTATCTCTTTAATCGGAGCTCCTACTCATAGCTAATCTCGGGAAAAAAAAAGCGGAAAAGTGATAAAACCTGTTATATTAGGTTATTAGTGATAAAACGTCCAATCATGCAGTCGCTGGTATTAATTCATTTTTATTGCAAGGAGAATTATTTCTCTTATTATTTTATTTGCATCTACTAAATAAAAACATTTTTGAGATTAACTATGAAAATTACAATACAAATGAAAGATAATTCTATCAACTAATTTTTTTTTGTAGTTTCCAAACTGCCCCTATCAAGACATTTTTGAGTTGCTGCAATTTGCTTTTCAACTAATTCTCCTCATCATAGTTAATCTCAACATTTATTCCAACTATAGTGTTTGAATTGTTTTAAGAAATCGTTCGCTGTTAGAGTCCTTCACTTTTTCAATGGGAGTTACATTCTTAAGCTGTTAGAGTCCTTCACTTTTTCAATGGGGTTACATTTTTAAGATTTTTAATCACACTTTCATTACTCTCATCCCTAAAACTCATCGCCCTCAAAATGTCAACTACCTTCGGCCTACGAGCTTGTGCAACACCATTTGTAAGGTCATGGCAAACCGATTAAAAAGAATCCCTTACAAGATCATTTCCCCTGAGCAAGCTGCTTTTGTGTTGGGTCGGCAAAATACGGATAATGTCATTCTTGCTCATAAAATATACCAATACATGAAGAAGCCAAAAAAGAGCAGACATTTCCAAGTGGTATCGAAACTTGATTTTACCAAGGCCTGTGACTGAATAGATTGGAGTTTCCTTGAATATGCAATGAAACAAACGAGCTTTTGTCAAAGATGGAGGAATTTAATCATGCAATGCGTTATAACAGTTACTTATTCAGTCTTGATAACCAGCGAGCCTCACAGTTGTATCAAGCCAACCCAGGGCATTCAGCAAGGTGATCCTCTATCCCCCTATCTTTTCATTTTATGTACTGAAACCCTCTCTCATCTATTACAATAGGTTGTCTTCTCACGACAACTTTCTGGGTTACTTATTGCTAAAGTCGCCCCAACTTTATCTCATCTGTTTTTTTGTTAATGATAGTCTGAATGTTTATCCAGGTTGATCTTGACGAGGTGGATGTTCTTATGAATCTCCTATCCAGATTTTGCAAGCACTTCGGGCCAAGAGCTAAACCTTCAAAAATCTGGCATTTCTTTTAGCTCTAATACTCGTTGGAAATTGCGCAAAATTATAGCTAAGGATATGCACATTAGATTGCTCCAATCTCCTGACCGTTATCTTGGCCTCACTCCTCAACTCGAGCTATCAAAATGTCAAACCTTCAATTATTTAGAACAAAGAATCATCACGAAATTGTAAGGGTGGAAATTGTAAGGGTGGAAGGGATCTCTTCTCACCCAAGCGGGTAGGGATACTCTCATCAAAGCAGTTGCTCAAGCTCTACCATCATATACTATAAGTTGCTTTATTCTCCTAAAGGTGTGAAACAAAGCCATAAACTCGACTATAGCAAACTTCTGGTGGGGGCAATGTCATGAGGAGCACAAAATTCATTGGCACAATTGGAAGAGTCCTTGCAAACCGAAAAGCAAGGGTGGCATGGGTTTCCTCGTGACTTCAACTTATTTAATCAAGTCCTTATGGCAAAGCAAGCCTGACGTTTGATGATGCAGCCACAGTCGTGATTAGCCCAAGTGCTCAAGGGGAAATATTTTCCAACTACAGCTTTCCTTCAAGTCAAGTTGAGCTATAGACGCTCATGGGGTTGGAGAAGCACCATTCAAGGTGGAGAGCTCCACAACAAAGGCCTTATATGGAATTTGGGTTCCAGATCTCAGATCAACATATGGGACGACGCATGGCTACCTAGTTTCCCAAACTTCAAACTCATCTCTCATCGTCTGACCCATTGCCCTCTCACTACGGTTTCCCAGTTGCTAAATTATCCAACATGTAGCCGGAATATGGATCTCTTCAATCAACTTTTCTTCCCAATTGAAGTCCAAGCTATCACGCTGATCGACCTAAGCAAGACAACCCAATCGGACCAATTGGTTTGGCATTTCACAAACATTGTTAAGTTCCAAGTCAGATCGACTTACCACCTTACGGGTGTCCAAAGGCCGGTGAGGAACTCGGTAGGAGCCACATCATCATCAAACTCTAAGGAGAAGTGCTGGAAAAAGCTA